>CM064582.1:29279916-29786240 GCA_032716605.1 Paralithodes platypus
CGATCAGTAATAAAAGTGTTTTCACTATAAACACTTATACAAGTAAAATACACTACTTCAAGTGATAAATAGCAATATAATTGACTCAATATGGTATGAAAGTGATCCACAAACAAGCGAAACCATGGCTCCTCGTGGAGCCCACCTTGGTCACGTACACCAGACTAGCAAAACACTTCACTAACATGGTTTTTATACCCTAAATAAGAATAACCCAATAATCCATCGATAACCCAACGATATAGCACTTCGTTTGGGTTATATTAGGGCGGTAATACCAGCCAGGCTGGGCAAAATGGAGGCCCCTTGGTTTAAAGGGCTGCACACACCCACCTACTAGGCTGGCTGATGGGAAGAAACTGACTCTCTCTACCACCGCGGGGCCCTCACAGGGACGCTAGGGGGTTGCTAGATTTTTCCACATGTACATCTAACTTATCGGACTTACCAGCCAAAAAACCGGCTCAATTGCGTCATAAACTTATTTTCTAGCAATATAATAAGTCCATATGACACGATCGCGTCATATGAGTTTTTGGTTCACTCTGCCATATGACTCGATCGCGTCATATATGTCTGGGAGAGTTAATTAGAAATCTCAGGAAAACCTATTTTCCCCATTAGGCCTATCGATCGATGTTGAGACACACTCGCTCCCCGATAGTGATTTGAAAAGACATTAGCCTAACCTAACAACCTTACCTAACCTAACTTAGTATTATGGGTGGGAGCTGCCGCCCCCACACCCCCGCTGGTTGAGTACTTAATAAAAAAGAAATAAAAATTGGCTGTCGAGTATACGAAGGTGTAAGAAAAGTCGATGAAGTCTATGGTGTTTACTCTGCAATCTTCAGCTTGATTGTACATTGATAACGGGAAAGTACCGTATTGACAACCTTGTTACGAAAATTAAATTTTAGTAGCATAGGCTAGGCTACCATAGCCTACTTTTATATTAGGTTTTTCCGAGGATTTAACACATTTCCATATCTTTAGAGCTATCGATGACTGAAAGTACCGTATTGACAACCCTGTTACGAAAAAAACAATTTAGTAGCCTACCATACTTTTTTATTAGGTTTTGCCGAGGGTTAAAACACATTTTCTTACCGGTATGATCTTTAGAGCATATAGATTCATTATTTATCTTCAAATATATCGACAAAATTTGTGGTATTAAAATAACATTAAACCCAGCATTTCCTGCAGGCTTCAATCAAGATGGAAAATATGGAGACCAAAATTGTGACAATTTAGGCCTAGGCCTACTTTTTTTTTTTTTTAATTAGGGCCTAGGCTTGGCCTAGGCAGCACTAGGCTAAGCTAACTCTATTCCAAAACTTAAGAGTTGGCTTAGGCTAGGACCTAGGTTAGCCTAAGCTGACCGTTTTGGTGGGGTCAGTACTCAAGGTATTAGTGAGATGGGTCTATAATTGGGGTTGGGTGTGACAGGGATCTGCCTTGTATGGGCCGATCGACTTTTTGCAGACTCCCATTTTCTTATGTTCTTCGGCCTAGGCTATGTAGCCGAGTCTTTAAAATAAAAAAATACAGGTAACAGGAATGTTAGGTTAAATAGGCCTTGGCTTGGCATAGGTTAGGCTAGCCTAGACTAAAATCCAAAGGTACCGGTAGGTTACGATAAAAATATATTAGCCTATACCTATAGCCTAGGCTAGCCTAGGCCTATTCCCACAAGTAGGCTAGGCATCGTCATATCTGTAATCTAACCTCCAAGGCTAGGCCTAAATAACACTTACCTGGCTAGCCACTAGCCTAGGCTTAATTTCTTCCACTGTCCACCTTCACAAATCAAGGATCAACTTGGTGCGGGGGGCACAGGCCGCACAGCCCCCCGTTACATAACAGGGGGTCCGGGGGGCATAGCCCCCCCCGGCCGCCGAAGAGATTTTGAGATGTGAAGGTAAATATACGCACAATACATGCTCAAAATGTATTAAAAGGAATGAATAATATTGTAAGTAAAAGGGATGTTATGTATGTTTACTGGTGTTTAACCCGGGAGCTGCGGGGAGACTCTTAAGAGTACCCCCGGCGCACTGCGGGAAGACTCTTAAGAGTCAGAGAAAATAAAAATCAACTTTTGACATCGAAAAAAAAATATTTTTTTATATTTTTTTTTTTTTATTTTTTTTGGCCCCTGGCCATGCAAAATCTCAGTCCTCTACCTACCCTCCTTCCCCACTTTCCTCCTCTCCTTCAGTTATCACCTATTTTCCATGTTATTCCTTATTCTGAGGTATATTTTCGTGCTAACATTAGAAAACCGATTGGAGGGTGTGGTCATCACTGATAGCAAGCGAGTGCAAGAGAGAGAGAGAGAGTATCGATCGACTGTCAGTGGCCTTGGGGGAAATTGGCGGGAAAGCAGATTGCCTCACCCATACATTATACAACTCGCGGGCTATATCTCCGAATCTGACCATCCAAACGCTGTTTTCACTCGTTTTGTGTTTCAGGTTAATACCTTTATAATCAACCCATAATAGGCGCATATGGATAAATATTAATGCTATTAATGGCACAATGAATATTTTAGTGACGGAAACACCTCAAATACGTCAGCACAGGGGGACGTTTCCAATTACCCCCATGCGCACTTCAGAGGTTAATCAGGATACTAGGGGAGCTGGCTGCCTGTACTTCAGTCTCAAAGAGATACACTTCAGGTCCACTAATATAGGCATTGAAAACAGGTTTTTAAATTATTCTTAGCAGTCCCTGTTTTAGTTTTGTAACTTTTGTCCAATAAAGATTTCATGTATATTTGTTGTTGCATTCCAAGAACTATTACATAGCCTACCGGTACTTAATTTATATCCTTTCATATGATACATGAGTTACTAGGCCTATAGAGTACTGGTTAAAATACATACCGGTACCAAGTTTCAAGAATAAACTTTGATTAGAACATTTGTTTGTCTATTATTTTCCCTGGGCCGAGTAAAAAATACCTGGGTAGGCTATTCCCATCTCTGGTTAAGTCCTAACCTAACCCTAATATAATATAATATACCAGTATAATAAGTTGTTGTTGTTGTTGTGCCCTAAGCTGCCTGGCCGAACAGCCCCGAGTCCCTGAGGAAGCCCATGGCCACGATCGGGCTTTCCCACAGAGCTCTCATTGAGTGTAGGTTGTGTTGTTGGCGTAAGTGGTTGTGTGAAATGCAGTCTTCTATGATGTGTTTAATGGTATGGGGTGCTGTGTTACATCCCGGGCAGGCGTCGACAATGGAGTCATCCAGTCTCTTCTGATAGCTCAGGAGAGCTGGATGGTGTCCGCATCTCAGCCTGGCCAGGTGGACTCTGTCCTCGCGAGGGAGGGAGGATTCAGAAGGATGGATTTCGGGAGGTCGTGCATGCAGCTGCGTGTTGTCTGTGAGTGAGTGGATGGATTGGCGAGAGATATGAGTATGGATGTGCTTCTGGAAGTTGGTTCGGGGTGGGCAGGGAGGGAGAGAGGACAATAATTGTGTGTGATACCGTGTGCTGGGTGTTGTGTTGATATTCTTGGTGTCTGTGGGTGTGTTGCCATGTAGTTTAGTGGTGGTCTTGGTTCGTGGAGGCTGCTGCCAGGAATTGAGTGCCTCTCATGTCCAGATGGTCTTTGACTTTGAGGATTTTGGTTTCTTGATGTAGATGATCTGTGGGTGCAGTAGCTGTGCAGCCTGTAATGATCTTCAGGGCTTTGTTTTGAATAGTCTGTAAGGTCTTATGTGTTTCAGCTAGGTTAGAAGCCCAGGCTGGGCTTGCGTATTCCATTACTGATCTTATGTATTGTTTATATACTGTGGTGGTAGTTTCTTTGTTGTGTCCAAATTTTGTGTGAGCAAGTGACCTGAGGGCGTTAAGTCTGGGTGTCAGTTTCTTTTTAATGTTTGTGGTGTGCTGTTTGAATGTCATATGAGTATCATATGTTACTCCTAGGATTTTGGGTGTGTGTGTATGTGTTAGGGGTGTGTTGTTTATGGTGAGTTGAGGGATGTATTCGTGTTCACCTGTCCAGCTTGTGAGCAGGGTTGCGGTGGATTTGGCTGGGGCTAGATTAAGTCTGTTTGTAGTGCACCAGCCAGGTAGTGTGTTGAGATAGGGTTGAAGGAGATCTGTTGCTCTTCTTAGGTCATGGTGTGTGCATCTGAGTGTTGTTGTTGTTGTTGTTCCCTAAGCTGCCTGGCCGAACAGCCCCGAGTCCCTGAGGAAGGCCATGGCCATGATCGGGCTTTCCCACAGAGCTCTCATTGAGTGTAGATTGTGTTGTTGGCGTAAGTGGTTGTGTGAAATGCAGTCTTCTATGATGTGTTTAATGGTATGGGGTGCTGTGTTACATCCCGGGCAGGCGTCGACAACGGAGTCATCCAGTCTCTTCTGATAGCTCAGGAGAGCTGGATGGTGTCCGCATCTCAGCCTGGGCAGGTGGACTCTGTCCTCGCGAGGGAGGGAGGATTCGGAAGGATGGATTTCGGGAGGTCGTGCATGCAGCTGCGTGTTGCCTGTGAGTGAGTGGATGGATTGGCGAGAGATATGAGTATGGATGTGCTTCTGGAAGTTGGTTCGGGGTGGGCAGGGAGGGAGAGAGGACAATAATTGTGTGTGATACCGTGTGCTGGGTGTTGTTTTGATATTTCTTGGTGTCTGTGGGCGTGTTGCCATGTAGTTTAGTGGGTGGTCTTGGTTCGTGGAGGCTGCTGCCAGGAATTGAGTGCCTCTCATATCCAGATGGTCTTTGACTTTGAGGATTTTGGTTTCTTGATGTAGGTGATCTGTGGGTGCAGTAGCTGTGCAGCCTGTAATGATCTTCAGGGCTTTGTTTTGAATAGTCTGTAAGGTCTTATGATGTGTTTCAGCTAGGTTAGAAGCCCAGGCTGGGCTTGCGTATTCCATCACTGATCTTATGTATGTTTATATACTATGGTGGTAGTTTCTTTGTTGTGTCCAAAATTTTGTTGTGAGCAAGTGACCTGAGGGCGTTAAGTCTGGGTGTCAGTTTCTTTTTAATGTTTGTGGTGTGCTGTTTGAATGTCATATGAGTATCATATGTTACTCCTAGGATTTTGGGTGTGTGTGTATGTGTTAGGGGTGTGTTGTTTATGGTGAGTTGAGGGATGTATTCGTGTTCACCTGTCCAGCTTGTGAGCAGGGTTGCGGTGGATTTGGCTGGGGCTAGATTAAGTCTGTTTGTAGTGCACCAGCCATGTAGTGTGTTGAGATAGGGTTGAAGGAGATCTGTTGCTCTTCTTGGGTCATGGTGTGTGCATCTGAGTGTTATGTCATCTGCATAGGAGGCTAAGTTTATTTGGGGCGTATTGGGTGTAGTTATATCGTGCATGTACAGATTGAAGTAAATAAGTTATGTCATAACTTAACATTACCTGGGAAAGAGAGGGCAGGGACCCTGGGTGACCCATAGCGCATTTTAAGACTGTTATTTCTCAGTAAATACTGGTTTCCGACATTCAATTAAACATCCTACAAGTTCTAACCAGTCCCCTGAACAGTTTTTAATAGGTTACTTGAGGATATTTTAACGGTACCATAGGTAAACATTTATCCTGTATATATATATATAGGCTATATATATATATATACAGTATATAGCGCAACGGAGCGGCGAGCGCCGAAGGCGCGTGCTTTAAAGAGGTCAGGGGGCATGCCCCCCAGGAATTTTTTTGAGAATTGAGGTATCTAAAACAGCGTATCCTGCAATCTATATATCTTGTATATCTCAAGAGTAGCCTAGGTTAGGTTAGCCTAGCTGCCTAGCCTAGCCTTACAAAAATAAAAAAAAAAATACAGGAATGTATGTCTAGGCTAAGTTTAATATACACTTCCCAGGTCATTTTAACATTGTTACAGTTCTATTGCTTCTATATATCATATAATACACCATAGACTACGTTTTTAATAACTAGAAAAAAAGGTCATCTTATAAATAATTACCTTAATAATTAATTGAGGACCTTCGCCGTTCCCGGGTTAAGAGGTGGGGGCTCTGAGTCTTAGCCTACCAGAACCAGATTCCCAGAAATAATGAGAAATTCTCAGTAACGCACAGTAACACTAAAACACAGATCTAAAACAATGGGGGTCTTCTGGAATCTGGTCACCGTGCCCGCACTGATGTAACACTATTTTCAGCATTCACACGAATATCACTAGTCAGGCAATAGTCTCCAATATCTAGGTGATTTCGGCCTTATATAGGCTATGTAAACACTACTAAAGTCTATGACAGTTTAAAGCACACACAAATACTATTACAATTGCTGTCTACACGAACTATTCAGCAATATATTTTTTTTTTTTTTTTTTCTTTTTTTTTTTTATAAGAAACAATGAACGGAGGAAGGAAAAACACAGATAAAACAAAAAGGTCCATGTGCCTAAAGGCATCCTCCATTCATGAAATGTTTGTAACAACTGGATTTAAACATTTGTAAATTGTAAGTTTGTGGAAAGCAATTCGAGGGAAGTGAATTCCAAAGAGTAGTAGCTCTGGGGATAAATGAATTCTGATAAGCAGAAGTTCTGCATTGTGGAGGAGAAAGTGTAAATTCATGGGCGCTCTCAGCTGCCCTAGTTCTACGGGGAAAGATGTGGAGAGGCGGCACAATTGAAGCAAGTTCCTCGGAACAATTGCTGTGAAAATATCTGTAGAATAATGCAAGGGATGCAATGTTTCTTCGTATGGATAATGTAGGAAGGTCCTGTGTGATTGCAGGGTTATTGATTAATCTAATAGCTTTATTTTGAATTTTGTCCAACTGCCTCAATGCAACCACTCCACTTCCACCCCACAGAGGTGAACAGTAATCCATCTGAGAACGCACATGACTTTTATATTACGGCCAACTGCTCGTCAGTGAAGAATTCTCAAACTCTGTACAGGAGTCCCAGTTTTTTAGAGGCATTCTTAGCAATGCTTCTAACATAATGTGTCCAGCTCAAGTTAGTAGTTAATGTTACACCGAGAATGTCAATACTAGGGGAAGTGGGAATATTTACATCATTAACAAATATATGGGAGTCAGTGAGATTCTGTCGGTTAGAAAATTGAATGTACTTGGTTTTCTGTGCATTAAAGGAAACTAGATTCTTTTGTCCCCATCCATTAATTCTAGAAAGGTCCTGGTTCAGAGAAATTGCAGTGTTTATTTTTGAATTTATAAGATGGGTTGGGTGAAAGAATTGGTAAATGTGAAGGAACTGTGGAGTGTTGAGTCATCTGCGTAGGAATGTATTGGATTATGAGTGGTAGATATGAGATCATTGATATGAATGAGGAACAGAATTGGGGCCAAAACTGATCCCTGGGGAACACCAGCATTTATTGAGTGAAATTGAGAATAAAGGCCATCTACCATTACACGTATTTTTCTGTTATGAAGATAAGAAGAAATTAGTGGAACTAATGATGCAAGGCCGTAGTGTGACATCTGCGACAATAAGGATTGATGCCAGACTCTATCAAATGCCTTTGATATATCCAGTGCTATTGTATGTGTTTCACCATGTTGGTCTGTAGCTTGGTTGATTTGATGCGTAAGAAGGCAAAGAATGTCTGCAGTTGATCGACATCGTCTAAAACCATATTGCCTATCACTGATTAATTTATTATTCTCAAGATGCTTAATTATGTGATTATTTAATATAATTTCAAAGACTTTACCAAGAGTGGAAGTGGCGGGACTGGGGTCAGAGAATATTGTTGGAACTGGACTAGAATGAAATGATAAATGATACTTATAACTTATCATTTCACGCAAACATCGCTCTTGAGTCTCTGATAGCCTTCAGTTTTAAGGCTATAAATCCTTAGTTTATAGATCACATTAACGTTTGTATGCATGAATGATGTCTATAGACCTTACAGCTTCCGTGTTTGATATTATTATTGATACAAAACCCTTATTAAAACTTATATGGTGCTATGCGTGATGCGATATTCCACGACATGTTGTTTGTTTACATCAGTCAACATTATATAGATACCATTTATTTGAGGCAAAATTCATTTAATTTGTCAATGTTTACCATTTTAAAATAATTTTATATTAATAAAAGCTATTTAGAGAAACTTTTAATGCATTCCTACATTATTATATGACACATATATTATTTTTACAAGCGTTGATATTTCGGGAAAGAATATTGGCCTTCTTTTTAATCTGCCATTGGCTGCTTATACAAGGTGCCAATTTTAAATAGCCATATATAAAAGTGTATTAAGATAGTAGGCCTAATTTAATACAAGACCTACAGTATCATTAGGGAAAGCCTATCCAGCCTATACTGTTTGACTGAAAAGTTGCCCAAATGAAAATGATTTGGAGATACAAATTATTACAGCAATTTCTATTATGCATTTATAATAGTCAATTAAATTTGGTAAGTAGCCTACTAGGGAGTTTATATATTTCAAAATTGCAGCCTCTCATGCAGAAACTATAAGGTCAGACATTCCCTAAATCGAAATAGTCGAACAAGTTCCAATAGTTAAAGATGCCTAATGTTCTTTTAATTTTCATTGTGGATGGGTGGATAATATATGCAGGTAGGAGAAGGATACTTTAACTGTAGGCTTATTTCTTACCGATTCTCCACCTTACTGATGCTGGAGCCTGGATATTCGTTGCGATGAAAAACCTTCCTCTCCAGCGTTCTTCCTGGAATAATCTTGGCCATTTCATAATCACAAACAGCATGAATTCTCTCTTCTAGATTTCAATAAATTTCCCTTCAGAGTTATTGTAGGCTAGTACTGTATAACTGTATTCCATAAGTTAGACAGTCATGAATGACTACTACCTATTCAAGAAGTGACAAGACCAAACATTAAATCTATATTATTATTATTAATATTATTATTATTGTTATTTGTATTGGCATCGAAGTATAAACATCATCTATGAGTATCTGTGAGTATCTGTGTGAGAGATGCCATTTCATTCTATGTGTCACACAATTTTTGGACTTATATACCTCGGTCTTCGAAGGTATAATACTTACCATAACATATATTGCAATTAATGTGCGGAAGAGTAAGGTTATGTAATGTTTGACAGGCTGAGGTTGGTAACTTGGGAGAGAGGTATCCTGACCAGGATTCGAACCCACTCACTCAGGTATGTTTGTGAGAGTTGGGCACCGTATTCACTCGACCATGAGCGACAGTAGCATTAGATTTGTCATCAGAGAGGTTCCATATTAGTACCAGGACGATTAAAATTGTATCACTTAGCCAAGTTGGCAGGGGCAGGGGGGAATGTGTAAAATAGTCATTGTTGAAGTCAAGTAAACTCGCCATGTGTATGAAGGCATAAACCTCCGCAACACTATAACCTGGTTCTCCAAATATGAACTAAGGTTGGTTCCCTTGTATCCGCTCATGGTTGAGTAAATATGGTGCCCAACTTTCACAAACATACCTGAGTGAGTAGGTTTGAATCCTAAACAGTAATGTTTTGGCCTTTAAAACAGGGTTGCTCACCTGGTAGGGCCGCCAATCGGTAGCGCATGACAGGCCAAGGATTAGGCAGCCCAGGAGATAGATGACACGCCAGTGCTTACCTATGAATTGGTAGTGGGGAAATAAGAATTGGTTTCTTGTGTGGTCCCCACCTCTTAAGACGTGTCAGCCTAAATGTTCTCTATACCCGTGTGTCTGTCGTACCGTGATTTGAATGTGGCTACCGTGGGCGCAGTTACTATCCCGTCTGGGAGTGAGTTCCAGTCATCGATCACCCAGATCGCAAACCAGTTCCCTTTTAGTTTTGTTCTCCAGTGGTCCGGTTTCGCTAGTTTCAGTGAATGTCCTCTCAGATTGTTTGTGTTGAGGCAAAAGAATCTGGTGTAAGGGATGTCGTCGAAGCCATGCATTAGCTTGTAGGTTTCGATCATATCACCTCTTTTTCTCCGGTCACTGAGTGTCTGCAGTCCCAGTCGCTGACATCTCTCCTCGTAGGGCAGGTGTGTTAGTTTTCAGATGCAACATTTGATGTACTGGAGATGCTTGACAATGGGGTGACTGGTAGTGTGTGTCGGACCAATAATATGATGGGGTATCAGGGGTTGAGATGTTGCTTAAAAATGGGAAAGGGGATTTTATGGGTTGAAGAGTGCGTTGTGGAGATGTTGGGTCAATTTAGATTTGAATTGAGCAAGGGAGGGGGAATCAACTATTTCAGCTGGTAGGGAGTTCCACTGATGGATTATACGACAGGAGTGGTGATGGGCTGGTCTATCAGAGTGAGAATTGAGCGATCTCTGCCATACCCATAGCTTACTCCGACTGTTCCTTTTACTTATATATATTCTAGATCTCAAGTGACGGCGTCTCTTCCGTGGATTGACCTCCCAATCTACTAAGATTGGAAGCCAAAGCGTCACATTTTTCCTTTGCCCCTCGACTTTCTCTTCATAATTGCTGAAGGGCCCAGGGTCCCTTACTCCGTCGACGTGCTGATTATGGTGTGTGTTCTTCCAGTGCAGGTAGGATGCCTTGCTTTCGCCATGGTTGTCGCTCCCCGTGCTTGGAGGGCCACAAGTCCTGCTTGCGCCACTCGCAATGTGTGTCCTCTACGGCCTACCTCCCTGCTCTGTGTGGCCCGTGTATGGCCCTGGTGGATGTGGTGTACCATAGCCCTGGTTCCTCAGCGGCGGCAGTGGCCTCTGCTTCCCTTCAGTCGGTGTGGGCGATAGTCTCCCACCACATTAGGACTGTGGGCCACCGTTCCCCGGCCTTTGTTGACGACCGGATCCGCGTCGCCCTGGGTATCCCTGACCCGCCTGCAGGCCGTTCACCTGGCCCTCTCACCTGGGTCCCGCAGCCGGTCGTCACATCGTCGGGGGGATCCCCTGCTCCGTCCACGCTCTCGCTCGCCTCATCGCCCGTCCTCTACTGCCCCTCGTCGTCCTCCTGATCGCCTTGCCGTCGCCCTCGTCATGGTTCTCGCCCTGAGGCTGGGGTTAGCGGCTCTGCCCCTGTGCGACCTCCTCTGGCCTCTACGGATAGGGGCTCTACTCCCTTCCGCCCGCTTCCCCAGCCCAGACGACTTCCTCTTACGTTGTCCTCTCCGCGCGCGGGTGTTCATGCTGTAGCTGGCCCTCTGCTCCCTCCTCCTACACTGTCCAGGAGGGTCCGCCAGGATGTAGTTGCTTCTCCTCCTCCTACTTCACCTGCTTCAGTGCCTATTCTTCCTTCACAGTCTCGTCCCACGGTGGTGGTCCCTCCCTCCTCCGCCTCGGTGTCGGGCCGCCCTGTTATCTCAGCCCCGGGGATCCTTGCTCTGTTTCCCCCCGCGGCTCCTGACCTCCTTTCACCCGGCCAGCCTTCCCACTCCCGTCGTCCTGCTCCTCCTCCTTCTTCTCTCCCTGACCTTCACTTACCGTCTCGCCAGGGGGGTACCCCTCCTCTTGGCTCGGTGGGGTTTAGCGAGGTTTCGGGGTCCCCTTTCTCAGGGGCTGACGTGTCGCTGGAAGAGGGGGATGGTGCTGTTTCCCCCTCGGGCGTTCGTGATCGGGGACGAGTCCCTCAGCGGCGACACAACCGTCGTCGCTCGCCTTCCTTGGGCCGTGACGTTGCTGGTTCGTGTCGTGGGTCTCGCTCCCGCTCACGCTCGCCCCTGCGGGCCGACCAATCTTGAGGGGGGTCGCCTCTCTCGGATCGATTGTCGGCTATGCAGGGGTGGGTTGTGTCACGCATCGACGGGCGCTTGGAGTCGATGCACGACTCCCTCTTATCGCGCTTCTTGGCGGTGACACACCCTCAGTGCCTCACCCTACCTATCCCTGCTACGGTCCCCCTCCCTTTTGCAGGCCTACGCTCTGGTCAGACTTCAGCCGCCGGGACATCCTTCAGGATGTTCAGTCCCTGGCTGTGTTGACGGGACTGTCCTCCTATGGGACAGGTTTGTGCGACGACGGTACGCCTGGCTTAGCCATCATGCTCGGTCATCCTCTCCCATTGGGGGCCTGGTTTGCTGAGGCCTTCGACTTCGCCAACCGATCCGTCGACGGCTCTCCTTCAGTCCCTCCCCCGGAGTCATCAGTGCTTTTGCCTCCTCTTGTGTCTGTCGGCGGGTTGGACGGCGCGTTCTGGTCCTGGATAAGCGCACCTGTTCTTGAACTTTGTTCTATTGGTACCCCGTTCTTCTCTCACCCAGATAAGTCCTCTGTCGACAAGGATTTTCCCTTGCGACAGTGGGTGACAGACTTATTATCTTGTCTTTTAGGTTCCCTCCAGACATCTGTTCACCACCTGCGGCTTATCGAGGCGTCTGCACCAGGCGATCTTCGCGAGGGTTTGGACCGCGTTCGGCGGATCCACCTTCGGCTCGCGGTGTCTTTGGTTCCCAAGCTGAAGGCGGTTTTGTGCGTGGCAACTCGGCAACGCCAGACGGTACGGTCCTCGTTCTGCCGGACAGCCCCCTTGGCTATTCGTCAGGGTTTGTTGTACTCTGCGCTATATACGTCGGGTTTTTTTGCGCAGGATGCTTGGGACCGCTACGCTTCTCTGTCGGCGGACCCTGCTTACGACACGCAACGACGCGCTGTGTCGCGAGCAGGGTCTTCTCAGTCCCGTCCCTCTGACGGTCCTCTTCGGGGTGCTGCTGCAAGTGCTGCCGCCGTGCACGGGCGCAGGACAGGGACGTTGCAGGCCAGTGCGTCAGACCAGCGACGGACTGGGGTTGGGGTGGCCCGCCCTTTTCGACGAAGTTGGGGGGGGTAGAGGAGTTCGACGTGGCGCTCATGACCGCAAGGACCGTACCGGGGGTACCTCCACGTCAAAACAATGTGTAGGTTCTCCGGGTCGGTCTCCTTGTTCTCCTTCTCGCCTAGCCGCCCGGGTCGCTCCCCTCCTCTCGGGAGCTCCCACAGGTTGTTTTCGCCCTTGCGCCCCTCGATGGCCGCGAGGGACGTGGGGGCGGCAGATTGCGCAGAGGGGTCTAACCTGGAGATGGAAGTCCAGACCCCCACTCCGCCCTTGTAGCCGACGCCGGCCCCTCTCTTCGGAGGTGCCAAGGTGTTCACATCCATGCACGAGCAGGAAATCGTCAAGGGGGTGAGCGCCGGTCATCCGGTTTTCCTCTCCCGTGTATTTCTGTTACCGAAGAAGAACTGTGACGCGATGCGACCGGTGGTGGATCTGTCGGCCCTCAACGGGCACATCGTGCACACACGGTTTCGGATGCTGCCGGTACCCCAGGTACGCCTGGCCCTGCGCCCTCTGTCGTGGGTAGTGTCGCTGGGCCTCAAGGATGCGTCTTGGCTCGTTCCTCTCCGTCCTCGATTCCAGCGATTATTGGCCGTTCAGACTTCCGATCGTGTGTTCCTGTTCGACAGACTTCCCTTCGGTCTCCACATCGCGCCGCGGATCTTCTCCATAACTGGTGGAGCAGGCTCTGGATCCTCTCCTCAGGAGCGGGCTCCAGCTCCTGTTTTACTTGGCCGATTGGTTGATAGTTTCCGGCGCCCTAGAACTGTGCGTACACAACACCCTCACAGTCGTTCCCCATGTCACACGGTTAGGGTTCACCATCGTTGTTCCCCAGTCACGCTTGACCCCGTCGCGTGTCGTACTGTGGGTCGGTCTCGAATGGGATTTGACCAGCGCTACGGTGACCCAGAGTCTGCCAAACGCGGTGAACCTTCGCCGGAAGGTCTTTGCCGTGTTGCACTCGGTCTCCCGCCCGGGGAGGCTCTGGGACTCGTTAGTGGGTTCGCTGAATTGGGCCGCTCTGACCATTCCCTTAGGGAGACTCAGGCTACGCCGCCTACTCCTCATGGGCACCGAGGTGTTTCCGTTGACCCCTATGGATCGGCTCCTGCCGCTCCCGCGTACCATTCGCAGACACTTCGGGCACTGGGTTGCTCGGGGCACGCTCTCTGCGGCTGTGCCCTGGACCGCCCCCCCGCCGACGATCTGGGTAGACACAGATGCGTCGAGCGAGGTAGGGTGGGGTTACCAATCAAACCTGGGACATCGACATCACGGCAGATGGGTGGGACACACACACCTACACATACATGCCCTAGAACTGTTGGTTCCTTTGTTCTTCCTGAGGGACCACGCGCTGGCCCTTCGGGGAAAGTCGGTGGCCTTCGGCTTGGGCAATCAGACAGCTGTCCACTGTATCCAAAGGCAGGGGTCCTCCAGGTCATTGACTCTGTTGGGGTTCTCGGTGAAGTTGTTCTTCCTCGCGAACCGACACACCTTCTCCCTGCATGCCTCCTCCCTGCCCGGGACTGCTAACCTGTGGGCGGACGCCCTGTCGAGGACAGGGCGTTCTTGTAGACTGGGCAATGCAACAGACTGTGTTCGACGACCTCGCGGCTTCCTGGGGTGTTCCGGAGGTCGACTTGTTTGCATCGAAGGAGACGCACAAGTTGCCTCAGTACCTATCCCTCCGGCCTCGCACTCCGGAGGGGGGTCCGGACGCTTTCATGGTAGACTGGAACAAGTGGCAGTCGATATACATATTTCCGCCACCAGACGTACTGTTGATGTGCAAAGTCCTCGCGAGGCTGCGGCTGTACCGCGGCAGAGTCTGGCTACTCGCGCCTCTGTGGCCGGCACAGGCTTGGTACGCCCAGTTGACGCGGTGGTGCCCGAGTCCGGTCCCTCTACCTGTCTCCGGCTTCCACTTGAGCCAGGTTGGAGGCCTGCGGACCTCGTTGGCCTTCGCATCGTGGATGTTCATGAGGCACGGTGGCTCCCAGTCCACGGACGGGACCTGACTGACTTCCTGAAGCGTTCCTGGACGACTTCGACTTGGGGGACTTACGGGTCCCACTGGAGGTCTTTTACTAGGTGGATACAGGACACTCGCCAGACAGTTAGCTCTCCTTCCCTCGTCCTACACTCCTTGTTTCACCTCTTTCGTACACGTCACTTTCAAGTCGACGCTATCCGTAACCACTTGTCTGCCGTCCGGGAGGTCTTTGAGTCCGTCACTGGGCTGGTCGTTCCGCCGAAGGAGCTGGACTCCTTCATGATGGCTGCCTTCCGGGAACGACCGCCTCCGCGCCAGATCCCTCCACAGTGGGTTCTGGGGCGGGCTCTGGACCTTCTGGCTTCACACACGTATACATGGGCCACTACACCGGTTCCGTTGCTCGGGCGTCCACTCTTCCTTGTCGCTCTGGGCACTGGGGATAGGGTGTCTGCACTAGCAGCCTTGTCACGGTCCCAGGAATGCGTGCGATTCTCCCCATCCTTGAATGTCGTCACGTTAGCCCCCTCCCCTCATTTTGTTGCCACGAATGAGAGGGAGACCCACGTTTTCCAGCCTTTCACCGTCCAGGCTTTACAGCGTGGGCATACTCGCCATGTGTTGTGCCCGGTGTCAGCCGTGCACTCCTCTGTTGCGTCTGTGGCGCCGCCTTCGGGTACTGCTGTGTGGGTGTCTCCTCGGACAGGTGGGAGGCTCTCGAAGGTGCAGATAGGACGCCGCATTTGTCGGACCATTCGTGCCAGTAACCCTGTTTGTAGGGGTTCTGCGCACGATGTGCGATCCTTTGCTGCCTCCTTCCGGTTCCTGCAAAGTCGATCCTTACCTGACATCGCCTCAGCGGTTTTGTGGTCTTCTATCAATTCCTTCATCTCCTACCTCTCCATGTCCAGTGTTCGACCCCCTCGGCCGGTGATAGCTCTCGGGAGTCGTGTTTCCTAGAGCTCTGGCGACGATACCTGGTCTTCCCCCCTTGTCCCTCTTTCTTTTACTTTGTTTTATTTGAAAAAGGGGGGGAGGGGGGGGGAGTACGGGTTTGCAACACTTGATTGCAAGTTTGGGATTATGTATTCTGTATACAGTACATAATTGTTTTTACCAAATTGAAAATTGTGTTTTGTTATTGTGTTCAATGTTTTTGTTGGTTTTGGAAGAAAAGGGATTTTGGGTACGGTACTTTTTTGGTTTAAGACAAGTCTATGTTTTTGCATTACTATGAATGACGGGCACGTGTTAAAACTGTTCTTTTTAGCTACTCCTCAGTTTTTCACTCTTATTAAACTCTCTTGTTTAAATTGTGTTTCTTTGTCATTCATAATTTTGTTTTATGCATTGTTTTTTTTTGGTATGTTGGGCTTGGATGTCCTCCTCCTATTTGTTACGCAGCCTTGACGTTGGATTTGCCAAGACTACTAACAAATTGGGAGGTTTGACATACCTCCCAACCTACCAAATAGGAAAACCTACTATTTGGTAGTAGTCTTGGAAAATCCAACGTACATATTACCCTCCCTCACGCCGGACCCCTGCCCATCCGCGTTCTTCTGCTGACGTGAGATGTGATAACAAGAGAGGGTCGCTCATGCGCACGTTCGACAGGGATCTGCACATGACGGAACACGGGATGGGCCTTAAGCGGTAACTAAGGTAAACCCCTTTTTCTTCTCTTCTATGCTTTTTTCACCTTCGGTGGTAGTTTTGGTTAATGTACAACGTCTCTTAGAGCAAGATAAGGAGTAGACTTTAGACGTTTTCTTTTTTAACCGCGGTTGGAATGACGACGTAGCAGTCAAAATAGACAAGTCGTCATTGCAATTAGGTTAATAGCCTTGACGTTGGATTTTCCAAGACTACTACCAAATAGTAGGTTTTCCTATTTGGTAGGTTGGGAGGTACGTCAAACCTCCCAATTTAATATTTTAACTTACGTCCGGCGCTGCACTCATGTTATTGTTGTGAACCTCTCGGCCCTCCCACTGCCACTCGGTGGCGGAGTAAGGTATGTCCCATAAATAATACTGTTTTTTGCACTGTTACCTAACTAGCGGGGGTGTGGGGGCAGCAGCCCCCACCCATAATACTAAGATAGGTTAGGTAAGGTTGTTAGGTTAGGCTAATGTCTTTGTTACGCTTGTATCCCCTCATTTTCCCTGAACTTCATAGCCCTCCCCACTAGTGGGGGGGCATGTTTTTAGTTGTTGGATAATGGGTAAATACTAATTTCAGCTCCTCTTCAGTATAAAACAAAACTATATATGAAGGAAAAATTAAAAAACACAAAATAAAACACTGAAATCGCTGTCGGTCCAAAAAGTCAGATTTACCAAGATTTTAAAAGAAAAGTATGATCTGTCACTTCCCGAAGATGCCCGTACCTTACTGAAAACTTACAAAGAAACTTAGAAACTTTCTTCGGTTAAAGAAATCTGTGGTGGCCAGTATTATCACTGTGGCCTACTAAAACCTTTAGAGTGCTATCTCTCTCAAAATTAGAATGCCCAGTCTTCAAAGCAATTTAAAAAATTTGAATTATCTATGAGGTTTAATATTGATGGTATTCCCTTGTATCGTAGCTCCAAGGATCAATTTTGATCCATTCTAATCCAGTTTTTTTGTGAAGGACTTCCAATTTAAAATTCACCTCATATTGTTAGCTAATTTTATGGGGTCTCCAACCAAGGCCACCTAGAGTACCAGGCCGCACGGATGGGACCTTTAAATTCTGTGACGTCAACAAAAGGAGTGCTGAAACGGTCACTACCCTCGCAGGTCAGTATACATTTTAGTGAGGTAGGGGGAGGTTGTCGCTGTGTTTCCAAACTATTTCCCCCTCATATATACTTTATAAGTACATTATTCCCTGTGATAGCTTCTCCATGATCATCAACAATGCCTTACACGTGTTCAGTGCCAAATTGCAAGGGGAATTACAGATCGGGACCGAAAGTGCACGTGTTTAGGTTCCCAAGGAATGCTGACCTTTCCAGCAAATGGCTTACAGCCATTCGACGAGTAGATTACACTCCAAATGAAAACAGCAGGGTGAGTACAAATTATTCTACAATGTTATTCACGTGTCTAAGTATTGAGTACGGTAGGCTTAAACATTACATGACTAAATTTACTCATTCCTTCAGCAAGTTGAAATAGAAATAATAATAATGTAATAATAATAATAATAACAATACTAATAATATAATAATAATAATAATACTAATAATAATAATAATAGTAATACTAATAATAATAATAATAATAGTAATACTAATATTGATAATAATAATAATGATAAACATAATAATAATAATTAATAATAATCTAATAATATACTAATAATAATAATAATAATAATAATACTAATAATATTGATAATACTGTACTAATAATAATAATAATAATAATAAATACTAATAATAATAGTAATACTAATAATAATAATAATAATACTAATAATAATAATACTGTAATAATAATAATACTAAATACTAATAATAATAGTAATACTAATAATAATAATAATAATAATAGTAATAATACAGTAGTAATAATAATAATAATAATAATATTAATAATAGTAATAATAAGAATAATAGTAATTGAGTAGCTCAACAGTGGGAATATATATTTTCGGGAGTTTATTATGTGGTATATCGATGACTTCATTAATGATATAATAGATGTGTTACCTTTAATATAATTATTATTAATTTCATTATTGATATTATAATTACTAATATTAGTATTATTAGTATTATCGACGAAGCAAGTTATCCATAACCACGGAGTAGAAGTTATTTTATTTTGTTTGTTGTGTATGTTTGACGACGACGCTGGCGGATGCATTGAATTGGATCCTCCTCCTGGATCAATGCTGCATAATGAAATAATTTTGTATTCCCAATTATGAAAAAAATATATATACAAAATTTAAGCCTACCCAGTACTGTAATTTAAGTGTGGTATATTGAATTGTATATAATATTCATAAGTCAAATTACACACTGCTCAAAATCAGTGTATTTACTCCTTCGTGAATGATTGAACTACCAAGCAATAATATCGCTCGCAATACAATTATGCAACGATTTATTTTTAGCTTAGCTATATCGGAGCTTTCATCTCTTACAGGTGTGTGAGCTCCATTTTAGACCTGATGAAGTAAGGCGAGAGACTTCGTACTTTGACGAGAAGAGCGGAACTAAATTAGTGGCCAAGTTGACGTATCCTCAGCTCTGTGATGGTGTAATTCCATCACAATTGCCAAACTGCCCCTCTTACCTTTCTGGCCCATCACATGCTAGAGAAGCCCCGGACAAGAAGAGGAAACGAATGCAAGAGTCTGCCATTCAAGCTGCGGTAGCAAAGAGTATTGCAGATAACAATAAGTACAAACAAGACATAACATTTCATTCTTTAGATGAACTTAAAGACAAAATACAGTTCATTGATAGAAAATACTGGACAGTTATTGAAAACGAGGAAGATTTTCATATATGTCGAATTGTTCATTCCCCACAACCTAAAGTTATTTTGTCCTTAGTCATCAAATCAGACTGTAATGTTCAGGCTAGTGTACAGGCGGTGCAAATAAACCATCTAGGGGATTATAAGATTCCTTCAAAGGTCACTGACATTAATACACTTGAAGTGTTGCTTGATGCTTTGCGTAAGTGCGATATCAATAATCCTGCCTCAAACCCAATTAATGCAATTGTAATAATTCAACTTGTGATCTCCTTTTTGTCAACTATTGTACAGGATAATGGCTTCAAGTATCAGAATACACTCAAATTCGTTTGTGAACAGCTTCATTTAATGACTCACTAAATTTGATTACTCCTCAGAATATTTGATATTCTCCTCTCTCTTGCATAATTGCTCACCTCAAGGTTACAGACTTCTGAGAGATAAGAAATGCCTAATTCTACCTAGCTATTCAACTATAAGACGAATATTTTTGTCCAAAACGTTTAACCCAGCTATCGAACACCGTACCAGCCATTTTCTTATATATATTAAGAACAAATTTAAGTCCCTGACAACCCGTGATAAAACGGTTACAATGATGGTTGATGAAATTCACCTGAAGCCTTACTTGGATTATCAAGCAGGAAATATTGTTGGTTCAGCATTTGACAGTGATGCAATTGCAACAAGCGCATATGTGTTTATGCTAAACAGTATTCGGTCAAAATACAGAGATGTTGTTCACATAATTCCAGCAAAGATAATGAAGGCAGAGACATTATATAACATTATGAAGAAGATTATTTTAGGGCTTGAGAAGATAGGATTTAGTGTCATTAGCATTGTAACAGACAATAATGCAATCAATGGCAAAGCTGTATCATATTTTGCCAATCCACCAAAACTGTCCATTGTTTACCCACATCCAGCGCAAAGTACCAGACCTCTCTTTTTCCTATACGACGCTGTACATATTTTAAAATGCATCAGGAATAATTGGCTAGGACAGAAAGATGAAGAAAAAACTATGAAATTCCCACAGTTCCCAAGTAAAAATGTCCGTAATGAATCTAATAAGATAATGTATGCCCCTTTCACTACTCTCAAAAAACTGTATTTCTTAGAGGAAAATTTGCTCCTAAAGCAGGCCTATAGGCTAAGCCTGAAAGCATTATCCCCCTCCAACCTAGAGAGACAAAATGTGAAATTAGTTCTCCAAATTTTTAATGAGTATATAATTCAAGCCTTGCTCAATATTGGAAAACATAATGGCCTAACGTTATTTTCAGATGTTGCTAGGTACATCGAAGTGTTTCTTAATTGGTGGAATATAATGAATGTGAAATCCCCATTTAAAGGTCTTAGGCACAATAACAAGTTATCTTGTCCATTAACAAATAGTACAGATGATGACCGATATCTGTTCTTGGATAGTTTCCTTAAGTGGTTAAGTGCGTGGGATAGTCTTCCAGGATGTGGGGGGGAAACTGACTAGGGAAACAATTAGAGCTCTGAAACATACGACCCATGCAATATTAGAAATAACAAATTATTGCGTAACAGAACTGAATATGACCTACATACTAACAGGAAAATGTCAAACAGACAATTTGGAAGCAAGATTTGGTCAGTATCGACAGTTAGCAGGAGGAAATTACAATATTTCTGTACGCCAAATATATGAGTGTGAGAAAAAGATACGGATGATGTCAGTGTTAAAACTTAGTTTACCCATACTCGACAAGAAGGTCATTTTAAAGGATTTTGAAGAAATTAACTATGAGCAAGTAAAAACAGATGAGGAAATTGATTTTGGTTTATGTCATACGAATGTTGAAGTTTGTAAGGAGGATATTGACAGGTGTAAAGACATCATCCCCGTTATAGTTTATTTAGCTGGCTATTGTTGTTACTCCGTGATAAAGAAAATTAAATGTAATGCTTGTAAAGAAATGATTACGTGTTCAGATAGTGCTGAAGAAATCCCAGAAAATCTAAGTTACATTGCTGGAATTAGCAGAGGTTCTCTTATATACCCAGATAGTGTGACTGCGAACATGGTCATGTATAACTATATTGTAATTAACAAACTTGCTAAGCTTCCTGCCTTTCGCAATGCTACTAGCCAAAGAAATATAGCAACACACCTCACAGTTACGGCTTTAGCAGATGCTGATCTGTTCCCTAGTGATATCTGTGAAAATGTCATAGCACCGAAAAAATAGAAAGTATGGTGGTATATTGTCATAGCACCGAAAAAATAGAAAGTATGGTGGTATATGCTTCAACAAATGCAATTTTAAATAATTACTGTGCTAAAGAAAATAACATCCCAACAGCTAACAGAGCTAATAAGAATGTAGGCGTGAAGAGAAAGCTTCAAACCCTAGAGAAATAGATAATGTGTACTGTATTGCATAGTATATAATATGATATCGTGTGTGTGTGTGTGTGTGTGTGTGTGTGTGTGTGTGTTACAGTAAATATATTGTTCATCTTCATACATATTAATTAAAATGTAAAACTTGCAAACTAAACAAACCAAAATTAGGACAAGGACAATATAAAGTCAAATTAAATTATCAAAATCGCTATGTGGAAACAACGTTTACTAAAATGAAAATTATTAAATAAAAGAACACAATCCACCACATAGGGTGTACATTACTACATGAGCAAGTTAATCTGTTTCCCAAGCAAACTAATCGCACATATAACAACGCACTATCGTCACGTTAAAGGAAGTAGTCAAGTTTGGGAAGTCCGGGACGTTCTGGCAAATTTTACTAAACTCTGCATGAATAAAGAAACTATATGTTAAATGTCAAAATATTATTTAAAATCAAATTTGCAACATGACAAGACATTAAAATAGTACAAAATACAAATATTGATAAGATATCTATACTATTACAAAATAATATATAAAATACAGTACAGCACTCACTAACGATAGTGCTATCGGGTAGGTACCTGTAAGCATAGCATGCCTCAAGTGACCCCTATCAATAACTACCCTACAAATAACCTACATTTATAGCACAAATAAACTAAGGAAATCTCAAAAGTAAGCAATTGATACTATCGACAATGAATACATATAATATAAAGACAAATAATTACAAAATATGAAGTAACAACAGATTTAAACAAAGAGTACTCTTTTAACAAGAACAATAAATTTAAAAAATCATCAATATTAATATTAATAATAATAATAGAAAAAGAAAAAGATAAACAATAAATACAGACAAAAAGTAAGCAGAGGTTATACAAGAAACTTCAAGTTAAAAATGCTTGATTAAAATTATTGATGTCAAATTTTAGAATACAGTCACAATAATTGACCCTAAAAAGATTAAATTTATGGAACAATTTACTTGCCTCAAAACCTCTGTCCACTAAGAGTCTGTATAGTAACCTAGCTCTAGCCCAAAAGTCATCTACTTTAGTGCAGATTTTACAAAATCTTATTAATTGGGAATAAAAACAGTTATAAGTTATTTTACTATCGATATTACTACTAGGGAAAGGAAAGTTTTTTACGTTAAAATTAAAATCATCAACTTTGTGATATACTTTAAGTATGCACTGTTCATTAACAATCTCTATATTTATATCAAGAAAATTTTCAACTTTATAATTTACGTTACATTGTGTGAGGGGAATAGAATTAGGGTAAATAAGTTTAGCAACTTGATTAAAATTTAACAAATTGCAAACAAGAATATCATCAATATATCTACTATTATTACTTAACAGTTTAGCAAGTGCTAATTTTTCTGGAATTTTATTTTTCTTGCTACTGTCAACTAAGTCTTTTATATATTTAAATTCTAAAGCAAGCAAGAATAAGTCTGCAATTAAAGGGCTAGCATTTCCACCCATAGGAATTCCTAATATTTGTTTGAAAATGTACGGCCCGAATCTAACATAAGTATTGAAAAGGAGGAATTTAAGGGCATCTTTAAGTTTAGTTCTATCAAAATATACAGAACTAGTGGGAGTAGAGCTAAGTGATGCATTCTTAAAATATGTATAAACATTTATGAAATAATTACCATTCCTAACGAACCTGTCAAAGTGCAAATCTATAATAAAGCAAAGCTCTGAATATACTAAATCTAAAGGCAAATTGGTATACAAAGTTGAAAAGTCGAAGCTATGTACCGAGGTAACTTTCGGCATGGTATTTATTTTATCAATAACTTCTAACGAATTGTCAACACTCCAATAATAGTTAATGCCAGTTCTTTTCATGATGGTATTACAATATCTTTTATGAGTACTTTTAATGTATTTTAAGCAATTTACGACTTGTTCTGATAGAGTTTTAGTGGTAGCAAATTTTGCTCCGGCAATAAAGCGATATTTATAAGGTCTTTTATGAAATTTAGGTAACATGTATAATTTTGCAATGCACTTGTTCTTATCAGAAAGTTTAATATCAAATATTATATTTTTCTTGGTATGTTCATCGATTAAGTTATCAATATTCAGATTATTTTGAATTTCATAAACAGAATTACCGCAAATATTTTTACGTAATATGTTACCCTTAATACCTAATTCTTTTTTCATATTTTCAAGATAAAATTTCTTACATGTGAAGCTATAATTATTGCTGGCTTTATCTACTGTAGTGATTACAAAATGTTTATGTACATTTATTAAATCAGCTTTAAGCTTATTATAATTATAGTCTATAAAATCTGAAAGATTAAATTCATTTTTAAGCGAGAAAATTTTATTTCTAATTAACTTAATTAATAATTTAGACCATGCTTCTAGTTCTCTTGCATTGCAGCACGCAATTTTTAACAATTTATCTTTTAATTTATTGACTGAAAAAACAATATCTTTTAAAATTATGTCCCATGTTACTTTATTACTCCCTATTCTAAATTTAAACCCTTTACGACATAGCTCCGCTAATTTGTCGTTTGCAAAATGTTTAACTAGTTCTACATCACCTGTTAATATGTGACATATCGGACTATAAATGAACTTTGCTAGTGCATCACGTCTGCTAGCTGGCATATCCATGACTCTTTCACACACGCATTTATTATTATTGAAAATATCATTATCTGAAAGATTTCCTAAAACTTTATTATAATTACAAATAATAGACCCAACAGGTCGTTCATATGAATATATAGTATATAATATATAGTATATAATTAAGTTACTTATATATATTTGTTCACGAATAATATTGGATGTCACGTATATTTGCTCTTCAGTAAGGTTGTTTATGTCTTTGTATATAATATAGTAATGTATATATCATTGTGTTTTTATTTTACTCCAATATAACAAAGTAATGAGATATACTTATAATAAGTTTTAATCTTGTACAACTACTTGTTCAAGGTATAAGTCATATGCAAGAAATAACCAAAACATGTTATGATATCGGTATCATAATATACAGTATAATAAAGTAAGATATAGGTAGATAGTGGTTTGGCGTACACCTTAAACGTAAAATATATCATTTGTTTGTACGTTAATCTAAAATTTAACAGAGAAAAGAATAAAAGAGAGTACACTCAACCCTCAGCTATCGCTCCTAATTGGTGCAGCTATAGCCGCGCGGTAGCCGTAACCGCGATAGCCATACTGATGAACTAATGGGAATAATTCTAATTGGTGCCTGGGTGCCGAATTTGACAACTATTTTTCGTATTTTGCTATTTTTACCTAATAATTTCCACTGAACACTAACATAACATAATAATAATTATAAGAAACATTATAAAAGTAAATATAAGAACATATTACACCATCACATTTACCTTTTTAGGTGTGTTGAGGGATTTAGGTGGGTTGGGTTCCGAGGCTAGGGGTGGCGAATTATTGGCCACTCCTACGTTGCTCTATCTCGTTCAGTATCCCTTCAACATCAAATCCTTCAAATTCTGAAGTGTCATCATCCACTGTATCCAATTCAAGTGCCGTAAGTAAAGGCTGTTCATTGATTTGTTGCCGTGGTCGAGGCTCACCGGAGGGGCCCGGTCGAGGCTCACCGGAGGGGCCCGGTTGAGGGTGGTCGGAGGGGCCTAGCCGACCACGAAAGAAGTCTGTGATCTGGCGTTGCTGGAGAGAGTTGATATGGGCGTGGTACCTATCCTCATAACCTGCCAAGACCTGATTAAGTAAGGATGTCCTTGTTTCACTGTTCACGTTTGAATCTTGCTCAATAATATGCCGCATCTGTCCACCTAACTCTATGAGGAGTTTTATGTCGCTCATGGGAATGCCGTCCATTTGTGTTTCAACATTCTCTTCATCTTCTGCACTATCCTCCTGTCCTTCTTCATCCTCCTGGAGTAGGTCTTCTGCTGTAACATTTGCTGGCCTCAACATTTCCCTGATATCCTCGCCAGTTGTCTCTGCAAAACCACGGCCAGCGATCCCTCTTGCCTCCTCTGCTGCTGCCTCTAACTCTGCATCCACTGACTGCAGCTCACCTGCCACTATTACCTGCCTGTCCTCTGGTAGACCCTCCAAAATGTTGCGCCATGCATGGTTGATTGTAGCCGGGGTTACATTCTTCCAGCAATCTACCACCAAGTCTATTGCCTTTTTGACATTGTAATTCTTCCAATACCGAATCACATTTTTTCAGATTCGGTATTTGCTTCAGCTTCCTCGTCCTCTCCTTCATCCTCACTATCCACCAACTGCTGAATAAGTTGATTGTCTTGTGTTGCCTGCCGCATCTGACGAAACTGCCGTCGAGAATATGCAGCCTTCACTACCGCAATCACCTCCTGGTCGAGGGGCTGGATTAGGGAGGTTGTGTTGGGAGGCAAGAATTCCACTTTCACGTTAGGGTTCTCCGTCCTCATAAGGGGTGAATGGCCAGGGGCATTATCCAGCAGGAGTAGAATGTTAAATCTAACGTTCTTGGCCTTGCAGTACTCCTTAACTTCCGCGACGAATGCTTCCTTAAACCAGTCCAGGGAGAGCTTGGCAGACATGTATCCTTTCTTGGAAGATAGCCAGTGGACATTTAGCTTGTTCATATCATGCCCCTTGTAAGCCCTAGGCCTCTTGGCGCGATGAATGATGGTAGGTTTCAAGCAGCAGCTACCTGAAGCATTCATGGCGAAGAGCAGGGTGAAGCGTTCTTTTATCGCCTTTCTACCCCTAATTTTGGCTGACTTGTTGGTGATAAATGTACGTTTGGGCATTGTCTTCCAATAGAAGTTTGTTTCGTCCATGTTAAATATTTGGTCTGGAGTGTATTGTCCCGCTTCTATGATGTTTTTCAGGGCCTCTGGATATGCACGAGCGGCAGGCCTGTCCCCACTAGCCGCCTCACCCGATACTTTAACACTCTTAATTGTATGGCGGCTCATGAACTTGCTAACCCACCCTTTGGAAGCCTGAAATGCTTGGGGGTTATCCACACCAAGCTTACGAGCCACACTTTCATAAATCTCCTTGGCTGTGACCGTAATCTCACGTGTGTCCACGGGCAAGTTCCGCTTTGCCTGCTTATTCAAGTATCGCCCCAACACTTGTTCCGTCTTAAGTAGCACTTTATTAGAACTTCGAAAGGCATTCGATGCAGCAATTGATGGGGCAAGTTTCATGTGACTCTTTATGTTTTCTCGCTTTTGATAAATCCCCCTCACTGTCGATTCATTCACTCCAAACTTCTTTGCCACACTCCTTTTTGTTTCACCCTTGCCTATTAAGTCCACAATTTCCTGTTTCTGAGCATACGTAAGGTTCTTTCTCTTCTTAATGTCTCGATTTGGTGCGGTCACATTACGCTGAGCGAAGGTAGGGGGATTCGGTGGCCGTTGGGGTGGGTTAGTAGCCATTGTTCACAGGTATAAAAACACTTCACAGTTTTCACCAGACAACAATGGGGGTACAAGTAAGACTGAGAAATTGTAAGTATGGCGGGAGGGTAGGAGGATGGGTGGCGGCCAATCACAGCGCTTGCTTCCCATGAGTCACGCCCAATCAGGGAGCGAGTATCGTAAACGTATGCTTGCCGCCCGCCTGGGAATTCCCAAGCCCGGGAATTTCCAATTTTTTTGTATTTTTGGCCACATTTGGTGCGTGATAGCCAGCTCATAGGCGTGAAAGCCATGGTCAGACAGCTTTTGGGGAGCAGGCGATAGCTGTGGAACGCGATAGCTAAGTGCGTGATAGCTGAGGGTTGAGTGTATTTATAAAATGGGGACAGAGCGCGGGCAGTGGATGTAGCACCCCATTGCCTACGTCACAGAATGGTCGACACGGCCTGGTACTCTAGGTGGCCTTGCTCCAACCCCAACAATGTTGAAGAGTATTTAAGCAATTTTTTGAGTGAATTAGAAACTGTTCTTGCTGATGGATACCAGTATATCTATAAAGATTATAGTATCCCTGTTAACCTATCCTGCTTTATTTGTGATGCACCTGCCAGACAATTTATCAAAGTGATTATATCACATAATGGCTATCATGGGTGTGAAAAATGTCACCAAAGTGGGACATATGAATCTGGTAGTATTATATTTCCAGAGCTGTACAAACTTCCTCGCACAAATGATAGTTCTATTCGTCAAAGTGACGAGGACCAACATAAAGACACTTCTCCATTGGGAGTTCCGAATTTGGGATTACTGTAGTAACACAGTTTGTATTAGATCCAATGCACCTAGTTTTTCTTGGGGTTGTTAACCTCTGCGCTGCACATAGGGGGTAGTATACACCATTCGCCTGTGCGGAGGTATTTACACGGTTTCCTCACTAAAATCGTTATTTTACAATAAATATCATTAATACTTATCCATATGCACCTATTTTACGTTTAATATGAAGATAGTAACATGTTACAACAATAAAACAAGTGGGAAAAGTGTTTGGATGGTCAAAATCGCGAATTGAAAGAGAGTTTCATTCATCAAGTGTGAGCCAGCCACCGTCACACCCTCCTCTCACAAGGCTTGGAGAGACACTGAGCTCAATATCTCTATCTCTCTCTCTTTCCCACGCATAGATAGGGTAAGACGGGGTAATTTCGCCGAAAATCGTGGTTTTTGACGAATGGAAACTGCCACAAATGGAATTTTTAATTTTTTTATTTTTTATCTATACATTCAGCCTTTCTGCTATAGATGCCCAAAAAAACAAAAACAATATATAATGTTTTGGTCATGCCGATTTTTTTGAAAAAAGATACTCTCGCGGCGAAATTACCCCGCCTGGCGGGGTAATTTCGCCGCGACCTATTTTACGCATCTAGCTAGTAAACTAGATAATATTATATGACTAATGGCCAGACAAAACACTAGCGCGCAGGTAAAAGCAATGAAAACATTCACAAACCCAAACTGCCACTAAACATGCAAATAGAAAAACGCTGCACGCACACACACACAACTGAACAGGGCGGGCAGAGCTGCAGGTGTGTCACACGTGTAGGCCTAGGCGCCACTGTGTCTAGTGCGGGTTTGGAGTTGTGGACATTTAGTGCGGGTGTGGATGTGTCTAGTGCGGTTGTGGACATATTTATTAGGCCTATGGGTGTGGAAGTATTTAGTGTGGGTGTGGACGTGTCTCGTGTGGGTGCGGCGTGTAGGGTTCTAGTGCAAAGTACCAGGCAGCAGCTGACGGCTACTGCCAACACTGTGTCACACTCACCACCACAGTGTACGCACATACATAAAAACACCCCCACAAACACCCAAGCATACCGTCAGGACTCAGACGCGCCGCAAGCCCCGGCGCTAGGCCCCGCGAAACTGCAACACGACCTAAACTAAACTAGCTCTACAACCTAAGCCAAACTAGCTATACAATCTAAGCCAAACTAGCTCTACAACCTAAACAAAAACTGCTCTACAACCTAAGCCAAGCTGCAGCTGAATCCATGCAATAGTTTCGGAGATATCGGCGTTTGAATGCAAATTATTAGCGCCGCGGAAAAATTACCCCGTCTTACCCTACACATATGACCACGCCCTGCTAGCGACTCGCTAATGTTAGCACAAAAATATACCTAAGAATATGGGAATAACAGGGAAAATAGGTGATAATTGAAGGGGGGGGGGAGTGATATGTAACATGGCCGAGGGGCAAAAAAAAATAAATAAATAAAATAAAGTGCTACTGGGGTGTTTTACATCCTGGGCAGGTGTTGACGACGGAGTCATCCAGTCTCTTCTGATAGCTCAGAAGAGCTGAATGATATCCGCATCTCAGCCTGGCCAGGTGGACTCTGTCCTCGCGAGGAAGGGAGGATTCGGGAGGTCGTGCTTGCAGCTGTGTGTTGTCTATGAGTGAGTGGATGGCTCGGCGAGAGATACGAGTATGGATGTGCTTCTAGAAGTTGGTTTGGGGTGGGCAGGGAGGGAGAGAGGACAGTATTTGTGTGTGATACCGTGTGCTGGGTTTTGTTTTGATATTTCTTGGTGTCTGTCGGTGTGTTGCCATGTAGTGTAGTGGGTGGTTTTGGTTCGTAGAAGCTGCTGCCAGAAATTGGGTGCCTCTCATGTCCAGATGGTCTTTGACTTTGAGGATTTTGGTTTCTTGATGTAGGTGATCTGTGGGTGTAGTAGCTGTGCAGCCTGTAATGATTTTTAGGGCTTTGTTTTGAATAGTCTGTAAGGTCTTGTGATGTGTTTCAGCTAGGTTAGAAGCCCAGGCTGGGCTTGTGTATTCCATCACTGATCTTATGTATTGTTTATAAACTGTGGTGGTGGTTTCTTTGTTGTGTCCAAATTTTGTGTGAGCAAGTGACCTGAGGGCGTTAAGTCTGGGTGTCAGTTTCTTTTTCGTGTTTGTGGTGTGCTGTTTGAATGTCATATGAGTATCATATGTTACTCCTAGGATTTTGGGTGAGTGTGTATGTGTTAGGGGTGTGTTGTTTATTTTACAGTTTCTTACAGTAGATCCACTGGAAAAAGGCAAACTAGGTCTGTGTATCCAGCTCAGTACCAGTACTTGCACTGCTGCGGTCGTTCACGGTGTTGGCGGTGGCGGTAGCAGACGCAACAGTTTTACTATTCTGTATTTTTGCTTTATAATCAAACTTCAACTCTTGTCTTCCCCATGCTTTATCAAGATTACTTTCAAACTCCCTTATTGATTCGGAATCGACTACATACTGGGGCAGTGCGTTCCACTCATTTACCACTTTATCACAAAATGAGTTCTTTGCCTTCTCAAGCCTATTTCTTTCTTTGTAAATTTTCTTTGAGTGTCCTCTCGTTCTTGTCCCTCTCGCATCAAGAAGATACCTTCACACACATCCTCATCATACTTTCCTGACACTATCTTAAAAGTCTTTATCATATCCCCTCTCTTTCTCCTATATGCCAGTGTCGGAAGCCCCAGTGTCCTCAACCTCTGCTCATTGCCCGCGTTCTTCAACGTTGGTACTAGCTTGCTAGCTCTCCTCTGCACTTTCTCCACTGCTTCTATATCCTTTACCATATATGGAGCCCACACCTGGTTCGCATATTCCAGGTGCGGCCTAACCAGCGCTGTATAGAGATTCCTGAAGATTTCTTCATCAAGTGACACAAATGTCCTTATCAGCCCTACAATTCTATTGGCTTTGTTTATCTTTTTCGCTAAATGTTTGAGAAATTTAACTTATTGTCTATCACTACTCCTAAATCCTTTTCTGCATTCACTTCCTCCATCACTTCATACATACTGTATCCTACCTTGTCTATCTTGCTTGTCCCATTCCACATGTACTTTAATTTTTTTGGATGAAGAGGCATTAACCAATGCTCAGACCATCCCTTCATGCCCTCCACATTTCCTAGAAGCAAACCCACATCTTCCTTACTCCTCACTCTTCTATACAGCTTAGTGTCATCCGCATACAGGTATACCTCACTTCCATTAGTTATAACTTCAGGCAAGTCGTTGATAAATATAACGAACAGTAGTGGTCCCAACACAGATCCCTGAGGAACCCCACTTGTACAAATACTCACAAAACTGCTGTCTCATATCCACCTCATTTACCTTGAGCTCTTTTCTTACATAAATAAACAGTCCTCTTCCAACCTCTGCTCTAATAGCATTCCTCTCGTACAACTCAAAACCCTCCAAACTATACTCCACCAGTTCCCTTTCAATTCTAGCATTTTTGGTCTTACTTCTTGTAAGACTATGACATCAGGTTTTTCCTCTTCATCCTGCAACCTACATATCAGTTCTCTTTTCTTGTCCTGGGTAAACACATCAACATTATTAAACATAATCCTTAATCTTTCTACCATTCCTTCAGCAGCTACATCATCCCGCTCCTCCTGTCCGTGCCCTACTCCCCCCCTCACACTACTGGTACTGGGTCTGCAGCTTCTTCTCCTGTCTCTCCCCGAGACGCTTCCACCCTGCTCTCCACCTCTGCCACAACTTCTGTCACATTCTCTTCCCTCCCAGCTCTCCTCCCTTCTATTCGTATAAACCACTTCCTCAATTTTCCGTCCCTCACTCTCCAGAAAAACTTCTTCTTATCCTCCTCACCCAACTTTCCATTTTCCTCATCAGCCTTTTCCTGTAGTTCCTTTATTTTTTTCTTTGTTCTATGCTCAAATCCTTCTTTAATCTTATATGTTTCAGTTCTTCATTTGTGTTTAGTCTCCAACTAAAATTTGTCACTGTCTCTACCACTGCCCTGGTTTTAAACTGTACCCTTATAGGTCTCATCTCCCCCCTTCTATATCTACCAATCCTACTGACTTCCTCCACCTGCCCATCCCATCCACATCCATCTACATCAACAGCTTTCATGACCTCCTTCACTTTCTCCATATCTCTCACTTTTCTCACTCCATTATCATTCATATGAGCCTCTATATCTCCATGCATGATTATACCTCTATCACTGTCCATGGCCTCCCTCACGACACTCTCCTTGTTCTTCATGACACTTACGACTGCACTCTCAATTTTTTTTTTGTCTTATTCATTTCCTCCTTTTGTTCTTTCACAATTTCCTCCAAATCCTTAACTTTCTGTTCACCTATCACCGTCCATGCAGTTGACTCCTTCACTTCCTTGAATCGTCCTTCGTATTCCATCAGCTGCTCCTTTAATGCCACATTCGCTGCTCCCAATTCCTCTACCCTTTTTAATACCATCTCTAGGTTCGTATTAGCTTCCTAAATAGGCCCACATTCGCTTGCTTCACTAAGCCTAGGCCTATTCCCTGCCCCCCCCCCCCCCCCCTCCCCCGGACGCACCACATAGTTCGCACAATACCTTGATTTTCTCACCAATGTCCCCCTTCCATTTCTCCATTTCACTCTTCCACTCTTCCACTTTTCCAGATCCTTCACAACATTAATAATCTCTTCGACCTTCCTATCTGTACTACTAAACCCACGAAATCGCTCTAACCTTTCTTCCGACTCCGAGATTCCCGCCGTTCCATCCGCTATGTTTGTTTACAATCACTACACTCCAGCTGACCCTTGTTAAACTACTCGTTTTACAATATAAGTTATTATATAACTCACCCCTCCACCACACCAATTTTTCCCCCCAGCACTTCACCAGTCCTTCCTCTCCTCGCTCGCTCAGTATGTTCTCGATATTCCGTAATATTTAATTTTGCACATGATAATATGTCGGAGCTCAAAAACTATGTCTACCTCCCACCACCGCGGTCGAGGGATGTGTTCGTGTTCTCCTGTCCAGCTTGTGAGCAGGGTTGCGGTGGATTTGGCTCGGGCTAGATTAAGTCTGTTTGTAGTGCACCAGCCTGTAGTGTGTTGAGATAGGGTTGAAGGAGATCTGTTGCTGTGTTTGGGTCATGGTGTGTGCATGTGAGTGTTATGTCGTCTGCATAGGAGGCTAAGTTTATTTGGGGTGTATTGGGTATATTTATGTCTAGGAGTCTAAGTTTATTTGGGGTGTATTGGGTATATTTATGTCGTGCATGTACAGATTGAAGAGTGCGGGCGATAGGACGGATCCTCGTGGGACTCCGTTTGGAAAGTTTCTGATTCTAGATGACTGACCGGCAAAAGATACGTGTGCACATCTGCCTGCTAGGAAGTTGGCCAGCCACCTTTTTGTGTTGTAGATTTTGTTTGTTAGGTTGTGGCGGGGGATGGCATCGAAGGCTTTACTAATGTCGAGTGTGGCTAGTAGTGATCTGTGTGGTGGTCTAGCTGAGTTGATGCCGTCAAAAGCTCTTTGTGTAAGGTCTGTGAGAAGAGTGTTTGTGGAGTGCAGTGGCCTGAAGCCATGTTGTGTTGGAGCTAGGCCTAGGGGTAGGTCGGGTGTAATTAGTTGTAGTACAAGGCGTTCCATGACTGGAGGGGGTGCAAAGGAGTGTGAGGAGGGTAGTGTGGGGTCTTTGTTGGGTTTGGGGAATGTGATGATAATACCATGCTTCCAGATGTCTGGTATTGTGTTGTTGTTGTTGTTCCCTAAGCTGCCTGGCCAAACAGCCCCGAGTCCCTGAGAAAGGCCATGGCCACGATCGGGCTTTCCCACAGAGCTCTCATTGAGTGTAGATTGTGTTGTTGGCGTAAGTGGTTGTGTGAAATGCAGTCTTCTATGATGTGTTTAATGGTATGGGGTGCTGTGTTACATCCCGGGCAGGCGTCGACAACGGAGTCATCCAGTCTCTTCTGATAGCTCAGGAGAGCTGGATGGTGTCCGCATCTCAGCCTGGCCAGGTGGACTCTGTCCTCGCGAGGAAGGGAGGATTCGGAAGGATGGATTTCGGGAAGTCGTGCATGCAGCTGCGTGTTGTCTGAGAGTGAGTGGATGGATCGGTGAGAGATATGAGTATGGATGTGCTTCTGGAAGTTGGTTCGGGGTGGGCAGGGAGGGAGAGAGGACAAACAGCCCCAAGGCCCCGAGCAATTCCAAGGCCATAACCGAGCGCCCCCACAGAACCCTCCCCGCCGACCACAATAAAGCCTGGGTGACCGAAGCCACTCCATGGCGGGGAGCTGAGGAGGGTGCGGAAACGCCCTGGTATTGTGTTGTGTGAGTAACTGTAGTTTGATATGTTTGTGAGTGCTTGTATGCCTTGTGGTCCCAGGTGTCTGAGGTGTATGTTGCTATTGTTGTCTAGGCCACAGGCAGGTGAGTGCTTGAGATTGTTGATGATGTGCTTTCTCTGGTGATTGGTGAAGGGTGTATAGTCAGGGTCTGTGGGGAATTGTCTCTTACGTCGGATGACACGTCGGTCGTCTTTGTGGGGTTTTAGGTGGCTGACATGTGAGAAGTGATTGATGAGAGTGTTTGCTTGTTGTTTACATGAAGGAGTAGAGTCTTGTTGTAATTGCAGCATGTGATTGTGTTGTGTTGCTGTTGGAAAGTGTGATGCTGTTTAGTGTTTTGTAGAGTTTTTTGGGGTTTGTTTTGTGATCAAGTGTTTGTAGGAAGTTATTCCAATTTAGTTTTTGTTGTTCTTGTATTTTGTTGTTAGTCTGGGTGTTGAGTACTTGGATTTGGTGTGTGGGGTGCTGGGGAGTGTTTCAGTATGTCGCTTTGTCTGATGAGGTTTTGAATTTCTGGTGTGAAGTTGGGGTTTTGTCTTTTTCTGTTAACTCTTGGAATGTATTTCTTGTCAGCATTTTGGATAGTTTTATTGAGTATGTGTACATCATTGTTGATGTTAGTGATGGGTACGCTGTTTAGAGTTGTGAAGTGTTGTTCTGTTTCATTTGTGAATGCTTCCCAGTTAGCTCTTTTATAATTGGTGTAAGTGTGTTTTTGGCTAGCTGGGGTGAGTCTGGTTTTGGTGGTGATAATGATCGGAAGGTGGTCAGAGCCTAAGGTTCTAACCACCCTCCAGGATGTTGTGGGGGCGAGTTCTGAGGAGCAAAAGGTGATGTCTGGAGATGATGGGTTATAGAGGGCTTGGTGGGGAATATGGGTATGTTGATGGATGTCGTTAAGGATGATGAGGTTATCTGTTTGGTGTTGAAGTACCAGCCCTCTGTCTGTGTCGGGGTTGTCGACAAACCAGGCCGACGTCTTTGCGTTGAAGTCACCACCCAGGATGATGTGTGGGGTGTTTGTGATCTGTTGTAATTGTGGTCTGTATTCATTTGGTACTGTAGGGATGTTTGGGGAGGGATGTATGTGTTTATGATGGTTATGTTGGAGTTGTTGCCAGTGCATATTTTAATTGATTGTATTTCTGTTGTGTTGTCATTTGGGGGGAGGAGGGATTTGGTATGTACACTGGTGACTATGTATGATATTTTTGTGTGTACCAGAGTGATGAGTCCACCGCCGACGGCCCGGTCTTGTCTAATGGTGGTGAAATCATGAAATGTAGGTGTTTTTTGTGTTGTGCGGAGTTTTGTTTCTTGTAAGATGGCAATGTGTATGTTGTGTTGTTTGATGAAGTGTGAGAGTTCGTGTTTCTTTGTGTTGATGCCATCTATGTTTAATTGGAGAATGTTAATGTTATGTGCACGATGTATGTTGGGTGTTGCTGCACGAGGATGGGGTGGGGGTGATGGTGGGTAGGGTTGGGATGGGTGAGGTGGGGGTGGGGATTGGGGTGCAGGAGATGAGGGTGAGAATGGATTAGGTTGGGGTGTGGTGTGTTGAGTTGAGGATGTGGATGGTATGGGAAGGTTAGGTGGGTTGGGGAGGAGAGGTGGACGGGTTTTAGGGGAGGAATTTGACTGGGAGAGGGAGGGGCATGAGGAACAGGTCCAGGTGTTCGTGTAGTGATTCTCAGGCAAGTGTTGTGCAGGTGAAATGGGTCCAGTTCCCGCATGAATTGCAGGAAACTGAACCCTTAGTGTGGCGACTCAAAGTGATGGGTTTTGAGCATGTTGGACATAATTATGTATGTTTAGGTGGGTCCTGGGTTGCTCTCAATGTCTCCGGCTAGAAGAAGTCTTCGAGAAATGACAGCCGGAGAGTCATTTCTTGGTGTATGAAAAACTGTAATGTGTGTGTGGTGGGAGAGGTGTGGAAATTGCCCGGCCGACCGAAGCCGCTCCAAGGACCCATGCCCCCAGGGAGGGGGCAGTGGATAGGTGTGACGGTTTGGCTCCCGGAGAACTGCTCCCCGCGGCCGGCAGCTGGCTGTCCTCCACTGGTCTTTGATCTTGTCTTCGGCCTTGGAGGGTTGGCAGCTCCGGGAGGTAGTCCCACGGCGTAGATGCCGCCACATCAGGACATTGGGTGTACGTTAATAAGAGTTGCACCAGTGCAAGCTAAAACATTTATGATTGTATTTAACAGGAAGATACGAGGAAAATAATGTAATATAGGTGAAAATATGCGGAAATTGGTTACAAGGGCATTCTGTCCCCTCATAATTAGGACTCCTACTGGTTCATAGAAGCTTGAATTTACAGGATTTTGAAAAAAAATCCTCTTTCCCCTTTACCCTTATATAGGGGGACTATTATGCCTGCCTTTCAGTCATCAGGTGCACTTCCCTTCTCCCATGCTAGTTTACACATTTTTCATACCCATTCGATCACTATCTCACCACCATACCTCAGCATTTACCCACACACTCCATCTATTCCTGGTGCTTTCCCCATCTTAACTCTTTTCATGGCTTAACACACTTCTGACCTGATCCCCACCTCCTACTCCAATACTTCTCTTTTCCCTCCCATACCCCATCCATAGTCACTAACACTATATAATTTACTTTTTTTTTTCTATCACTAGACACATGACGAAGCCTGTACCTACGTTAAAAAAGCTGAAGAGACCTCCGACATACAGTCAAGTGAAACGGAACGTGGTCGAGGGTATAGGTAAGCCTGGTATCTATAAATTTTTTGTTCATGGCATCTTCGATGCTACTGTATTATGATAAACAAATCTGATTAAAGCCTGGTCAGTTAAGTCTGTTTGTAAAGGTAAAGCAGATGCCAATGAGTGAACTGAAAGGTTGATGTAAACAGATGAATGGATGATGGAAATTCCAAAATAAACCTTTATTGCAGGAAGAAAAGGAGGGTAATCTGGGAGAGTGAGAGCGAGTCGTCAGATGACTTTGAAACTGGGTCGCAGCTTCCTCCCCCACCAGCGGTGTCTACCTCAACATTAAAAAGGTGTAATTCCTTTTTGCAGGCAAGAAAGGACACTGTACCAGTACAAGAGAAAAAATGTGCCTGTAGTGCAGGTAAGAGTCTAAGAGATCTTTGTTAACCCGTTGAGTACCGTAGGATACAGTAATAAAAGTCCCCAGCAGTCCCAAGCGGTTTATGAAATTTCGGCACCAGAAACTTGGGCACTGCATTTTCGGCACCGTGATATTTGGGCACCTAGAATTTTCGGCACTGTGATATTTGGGCACCATGACATTTGGGCACCTGGAATTGTGGGCACCATTAATTATTTGGGCAGCAGGCATATTGTGGTGATGGAGGCGAAGATTCTAATAATAGTGATGATAGTATTGGCAGTAGTAATGATAGTCATGACAACAGTGATGATGGTAATAACAATAGTAATGATAGTGATGGTAATAGTAATGATGGTAATAACCTTAGTAATGATGATGGTAATGACAGTAGTATTGATGGTGATATCAATAATGATGGTGATTATTATAGTAATGATGGTGATGCCAGTAGTCATGATAATGATGGTGATTATTATAGTAGTAATGATGGTGATGACAGTAGTCATGATAATGATGGTGATGTCAATAATGATGGTGATTATTATAGTAATGATGGTGATGCTAGTAGTCATGATAATGATGTTGATTATTATAGTAGTAATGATGGTGATGACAGTAGTCATGATAATGATGGTGATGTCAATAATGATGGTGATTATTATAGTAATGATGGTGATGCTAGTCATGATAATGATGTTGATTATTATAGTAGTAATGATGGTGATGACAGTAGTCATGATAATGATGGTGATGTCAATAATGATGGTGATTATTATAGTAATGATGGTGATGACTAGTCATGATAATGATGGTGATATCAATAATGATGGTGATTATTATAGCAGTAATGATGGTGATGACAGTAGTCATGATAATGATGGTGATTATTATAGTAGTAATGATGGTGATGCCAGTAGTCATGATAATGATGGTGATGTCAATAATGATGGTGATTATTATAGTAATGATGGTGATGACAGTAGTCATGATAATGATGGTGATATCAATAATGATGGTGATTATTATAGCAGTAATGATGGTGATGACAGTAGTCATGATAATGATGGTGATATCAATAATGATGGTGATTATTATAGTAGTAATGATGGTGATGCCAGTAGTCATTAAAATGCCCCAGAACGAGAAGCCCACCACAGAAGCCATGAACGAACACCACACAGAAACACCAAAGGAAAGGTCCACAGAACGAAAGGACCAGCTGACCGAGCCAGCCATTTCAGACAGCCCAAGCCCGCAGGGCTAAACAGCTCCAGGACACACCCATTTACCTTTTCTAAAACCGACCATTTTCCACACCTCACGTACACTAACCCCTCGTGTCCTACACTTATTAACTACAAAGATGATGAACAGGAATATACATTCATATTAAAAACACCCATGCCTGTCCCGACGTTGAGCCAATGCCAACACATCAGACAGCCATAATTATATCTATGTATGTTCTTGCATCCGAGAAGTAGATGTTATATATCTTAGAAGTTAAAGCACCCACGCTGTCCCTAGATCTCTTATATCATTTTCCATGACGAGTATAGATATATGTAACCCGTGCTCAGTCGCCCCTTGCATTGCTCCTCTAGTAACTAAGTATTAATATTAACATTCCCTAACATCTTGTCTTGCCAGACTAAGCTTCTGAAGACCCATCGCCCCATAAATCTATGTATGCAATCCTTAGGTTAAGTATTTTTATCCGCCATTGTGTTCACCTTTTTCCATTTACTTTCCACAATTGTCATACGTCTTCCCCTTGCCTCCTTCGTATCCACAGTCCACACTACGCCAATTTACTTCGTGTCTTACACCTCTTACCCCAACCAGAGATTATATAAGATAACCTGGTTATCAGTATCTGTCATAAGTACCCCGAAACAATAACTAAGTACCCCTACGAACTGCCACTGTGGTTGGTATTTTATATTTAATAGAAAACGCAGTTCCCAGGGCCAACTAATAGTATCCATAATCCTCTGACTGATCACATAACTCTATCTTTTCCAGACTCATATACCACCCCATAGTTGCATTCCCCGGTAGCATTTGGCTAACGTATTCTACTGCCTTTTCAAACTTCCATATCAATTGTAGCCTAATGCCACCCCCACGCCCAGGGACCTTAGGGGCAAAATTTCCCTGTTGCCCTTGAACTCTCCCCCCCCTCTCATTAAGACACCCGCGCTTCTCGACTCTTGTCCGACCTAGCCTCTCTCTCATACCTCTTGAAGATCCTTGAATTGTCCGTTACTAACGCTCTCCAACCTTTTATATAAATACTCCTATCCAGCCTACCTTCACTTAGTAGGCCAGAACAACATTAGAACTTTACTAGCCCCTTGCATGCCATCTATTCTCTTACAACACATTCACAACCCTGTACCCAATGGTCGTCGGTGCGAGGCTAGCCGCCCCGCCAGTAACTAACTTCTATTGTCATACTTCCAGATAAATGTGGCAGAGTTAGCAACCCAGTCTCCACCATATCCAGCAAACCCTACAATTAACAACCAGCCGAGTAAAACCAGCTAGCTAAGGCACCTTCGGTTTTGGTATTAAAGACACTCACATCTGTCTCATACACAGAGGGTTATTACAAACACTGGTGATATGGCAAGCCCCTAGCCACAGCCGCCGGACGACTATATCAGAGAGGGCGCCCAGCTCCCCCTTTTTGCCCACCCGAGGAGGGAGACCCCCACCCCCGCGGAGGTATACCTGGCCCCTGTTTTGACTCTCGAGTCATTGCCAGGTAGCACAGGAATTCTTCCTATCAATGAACTAACCATGAATGACTAACACCTTTACTAACCTCTATTACCTCACAATAAACCATTTACCTTTCTTGCATGCTCTGATCACTAAATTAGCACCTCAGCTATACCATAGAATGAAGATTGAACAATCTAGAGAGACGCTCCTATCACAGCTGTCCCCATCCTCCTCGCAAAGTAGATCCAGTCTCTCTCCCCTAAATACGTCCAGTATAGCCAAAATAGTACCTCTTACTAAGGCTCAGTTATATGAAAATATAAAGGCTTCCTATCGCCCTGTGCCACAACAGTAAATACCATCTTACCTAGTCCCCATATCTATTGAGAGCTCAATTAAGTCCATAAGACTCGAGATCCCTACTGTCTGCAGGGTCCAGAACCGAGCCTATAAATCTAACTCCCGCCCCCAGTCAAATCAGTTGAAAGCTAGACACCAACCAGGGGTCACTACCCTGCAGTTAATTTCTAGCTCTGCCCTTGTGTTGTTCCGGAGTGAGATCCCAGAACCGGCAGACTCCGTGGCAGATTTGGATAGAAGGACCTGCCCACGTATTGAAGAACTTCACACATATGGCCCCCCTGGACGGCCGCGGAACCAGTCGTTAGCCCCCAACATCATGGACGCAAGATAACCAGGACCAGACCCATCAGATACTACCCAAGATTCCCTTTAGCAGTACTACATATTACTGTGCTGTTTTAGATTCACTAATTAATATTTCTACGAAGTGGCTAAGACCTTGCCCAGTGTAATTCATACTTAACCATTCCATTTGGGACGTACTAAGCGATCAGTGCTCTTTAATTAACAGGCGACCTTGACTCTCGTAATTACTTTATTCAGATATTAAAACTCTAGTGATATCTAACGTTCGCCCACTGATTTGCGTTCTATGTATTTCTGAGACAAGGATATAAAACTTAGATCAGTACCCCCTGAGGTAACTAGAATTCCCGTGCTCTAAAAAATACGTGTGTCTAATCTAGTCTGTGAACTACTACTTGTGCACCAGAGCTACCAGTAATAAATCTAACAGTGAATATGAATCTATAAGTAACATTGATGGTCTTCGGTATATAAACCTGCGAAATCAAAGCCAGTGATCAGAAGATTAATACCTGAACGTTGGAAGTGGGAGACTAGGCTCCATCCAGATCCACTTATGCTAGTGTTGTTCAATTCTATTATATTGTCTTACACAAGTATTCTGCAGTGGTATATCAATAAACGTGATCATGTAACTTGCTACCATGTGTTTCTTTGTGTTCTCTATTCCTCATATCTTGTATTGTGCATGCAGCCTTATATACCCAGTCAATTTAGAACTCACATTACCCAAGTTAAACCTGTAGAAAAACAGGGCATAACATTGGTGGCAGCGGTGGTTCTTGATTCGGATAAAAGGTTGCATTACACTGCAAGTTTGGAACAGTAGAAGCATGGCAACATCGCGAAATCTTCAGCCATTCGCACACATTCCCAAGTATGATATAAACAGTTATGATATCACCAGTTACTTAGACATAATAAAGCCAGTGTACGATGTGGTACTTCATAATGACCACGAAAAATACGCCTGGGCAATTTTGCATATTATACAGTTGGGAGAAGCCGTTTCCCAACTTGTTGATAAGCCTACCTTTCAAGAATTTGTTCACCAAATGGTGACACAGGATACGCCAGAGAGTACCTGGAACCAGTTTCGATCCTTCGTAATCCGGACCTTAGATCCACTTTTGGGTTCCCCCGTCGCCCCCAAAATAATAAAAGTCGACGAGATCAAGTATGAAGGGGATATAAATGTGACCCTCATACAACTCTACAGATACGTGAGGACCACGTATAGCTATGAAGATTACGACCAACAAAATGAACTCTTATTCACCGCTTTGTTAAACATCCTCCCACCCCACATCACCGCCCATCTCGACCCGTATGGCTTATTCGAAGAACATATGCTCGCCATCAGAGAAGAATGCCTACGCAGTTCGATGAATCCCCTATCCAACCTTTTAGCCCCTATCCAAGACTCCGTGCACCCTTCCAAAATGACTTCCGGTGAAAGTCCAACTCCAGTGAACTCTCCCCCCACCAACCCTCAGCAGCCCCCCCAACAAGAGCCGTATTCTAGCTATGCCTACCTATGTAGGCCTACCACAACATATTTTCCACATGACCCCAGAAATGTTCAGCTATCCCCCCACCAACAAAATTTCCCTTGTGACAGTTTACCGACCTCTCCCCCCACCAACCCTCAGCAGCCCCCCCCAACAAGAGCCGTATTCTAGCTATGCCTACCTATGTAGGCCTACCACAACATATTTTCCACATGACCCCAGAAATGTTCAGCTATCCCCCCACCAACAAAATTTCCCTTGTGACAGTTTTCCGTCGGTAGCTTGTGACAGTTTTCAGTCAGTAGCTCCCTTCCACCCCCACACAATTCACACCCCTAGAAAACTTCGAAACCCCACAATTGACTCGCCCTCTCATGTCAAACAAACTCACCAGTCCCAGATAACCTCTAACCAGACCGAGACTGCCACCAAGAAAATTCCCCAAACTCGTCCTGTTAATGTCAAACAAACCCACCAACCCCAGATAACCGCTAACCAGACCGTGACTGCCACCAAGAAGATTCCTAAAATTCGTCCTGTTAACAACCCCAAATCAATAGATCAGTCCTCTACCAATAACCCCTGTTCTACACCTAACTCTTCCCCCATCAACCCGCCGCAGTCCCCCCAACAAATCCCGTTTCCTAACTCGCTCACCTCTCACCACCCTGACCCTCCCACACGCGCCGTTAATCCTCCCCTCACGCGTGACGACCTAAGGACCCAACTATGTTCCCCCCCTTCCCCCAGAAATACTCAGCTATTCCCCCACCAACAAAATCTCCCTTGTGACAGTTTTCCGTCAGTAGCTCCCTTCCACCCCCCCACAATTCACACCCCTAATAAACTTCAAAACCCCACACTTGACTCACCCCCTCATGACAGACAAACCCACCAACCCCAGATAACCCTAAGCAAACCGTCACTGCCACCGACACACCCCACCACTCGGATCCTCCCACACGCGCCGTTAATCCCCCCCTCACGCGTGACCCCCACCAAAGTGATTTCCCCCCCCTCATGCGTACCGAACACCTGCTCACCAGTCGGTCCCCCACCATCATGAGCCCAGCTAAACTTTCAACCTCTCCCTCTTCACCGTTACCCCACCCGCCCCAAATTCCCCCCCCAAAGATCCCGCTCGACGAAATACCACTCCCATCCCAATCCAACCACAAAACTTTTTCCACCTTGGCTAAACCCCAAAATACTCTCTCTCTCGCCCCAAACAACATAATCAACCTCTCAACTTCAACCACTCCTCGAAATCCCATCCATGTCTCTCCCGGAAATAAAATCAATCTAAATTCAACCCCTCTCAAACCACAACCCTGCCTGCCCAGACCCCCCCCACCATCTCCCTATCAAATCCCCACACACCAAACCTCCAAACCACCCGATCATAGTAAACTCTCAACCTTCAGCCTTACTCACCCTTCCCCAAACCCCACTCACGACCACAACTCTCTACACAATTCAACCCCTCCCCAGCACCAACCTCTTCCGCAACAACAACCCCGACTCGACCTGCCCGTTTCATCTTTAAAACCCCCCTATCACTACCCCCGACCGAAACCACTTAGACCCCCCCTCCAAAACTGGCCTCGGGCCAGCTCGCCCCCAGACCCACATTCCTAACGACAAAAACTAACGGTATATCCACCCCGCCCTTCCAAAGTGAAAGTGAACCACCACCCCCTATTACCAGACCGTCACCCAGACTAACGGCGACCCTAAATACCCCCCCCCCCCCCCCTGATGATGATGAGGATATTATTGTACTAAATTGTTTCGAATGTTTTCAATTCCTAAGCGATTGGGCATGATTCTATACATTTACATGTTTTCCATATACTGTATATATTATTTGTTTTCCTTAGTCATACTACTTTTCTTGTTACCTACACTTTTCTGACTATCTTTTAAATTTGCTTTATACATTGTTAAACACTTTACCTCTTCTTAATTTCCTGTGTTCTTAACCCCTTCTTTACCGCAGGACCATACCCGCGCGAGTCCTACCCTCCCCTTCCCAAACCGAATTTTCCCGCGCTCCCGCTCGTTCGTGGGGTAGTTTATGTTTTATCATTACATCGTTAATTTTGGCTATATTTCTTATTTTTTTATGTTGTCATGTAGATATTGACCATGAGATGTGTGTATCATATGTTAAAATAATTTACATATAATATTACATGCGTAACAAATTGCTTTACTAATCCTTTACTATACAGATAAATATAATGGCTGGAGACATAAAAACATATATAATGAAGACAATAATGATTGTATTACTCACCTTGTAAGTGTGGATGAGATCCATTGACAATGAGGTAGGTACAGGTAGAAAGTAGGTGAAGTAGGGCGGTGCGATGAATGGTAGGCGCGGCGGTGCGATCAAAGGTAGGCGCACCGCGGCAGGTGAGGTGGTGCACTCCGAGGCTGGTGCACCATGAGTGTCAGAGTGCTACTGGGAGTGCCAAGCCTGATAGTGCTCCACCGAGCACAGACCAGGCTGCTGAGGGCAGGCAGGGCAATATTTCCTACTGAATTTTGCCCTACCCTCTTTGGAACACACTCGGCAACGCTTTTGAGGTCTTTTCTTGTTGTCATTGGCAGGTATTACAAGCAGTCCATGGCAGATACCAGTTTCACCTTCCCTTGTTGCCCCCCCTCCCTGCTTGGCCTTCTTCTTCTCTTTCTTTTTAGGCGATCTTTCCTCATCTTGCACCACACACAGAGCACAATAGCCGAGAGAGTACTTGGAGAGAAGTTCATGGGCGACAAGTTTTATGTAATCTCCATATTCCATCCACTTGGTATATTGGCGAAGATTCATGTAGATCGTACGGGAATTGAGCAACATTCTGCAGATCATGTGTAGGCCGATCTTCTTGAACCATGCATACGACTTCCTGGTGGGGTCAGTTGGCTCCAAAAGTTGGTCCACCAAGTCAACTGAACCCATCTGTTCGTTGTAGCGCTGGATTGGTACTGGTTTCTTGATAAATTCCTCCTTACCCCCCCTCACATGGCGAGTACGTTCCACGAAACCTGCCTCATATTTGGTGGTGATGACATTCACTTCCTTCGTGTCATGAAACTTGACCAGCAGAATCTCATCTTTTCTGGCGAACAAGGTTTGCCCTTTTTTAAGTTTTTCATCCCTCACAGTCTTGGGTACACCTCGATTTGCACGAATTGTGCCTGTAGTCAAAGTGTCCCGGGCCAACAGGTACTCAGCAAGGTGGAGGGAAGAATACCAGTTATCAAGGATGACATGCCTTCCCTTCTTCATGAGGTCCAACATCAGAAACACAGGTACTCGCTCTGACTTCGAGAGGGGCTGTAGTTCAGGGTCATCCAACATCCTGTCATAGAGGCGGGGTGTGTACAGGCAAAAGTTCCATGTATACCCCCTGGCACTGGGTGAACTTGGGCAAAGTGCAAACAGCTTCAACCCAAAGCGTTTTCTCTTAGTTTTTATATATTGTCTGAAGTGTAATCTGCCTTTGAAAAGTATGAGAGCTTCATCAACTGCGAAATTGCTTCCAGCAGAGAAATACAAGGTAGTTTTTCTTGCAACAATGAAAAAAAACTGCCAATCCTGGTCATGGGCATCTTGGGCTGTGCATCATCTGGGTGTGAGTATCTAATGAACCTCATGATTTGAGAGAACCTGTTCCTACTCATGATGGAGGAGTGGTACACAGGAGGGCCTCTACACATTATGGAGGTGCTCCAGTAATCTGATATCTTGGGCAATTTGGTTACCCCCATCAATAATTGAAGGCAAATAAACACATACATCTCATCTTCCTTCACGTCTACCCACTTCCTTCCCATAAATCTTTTTCTATTCTTGGTAGGGTTCTCCCTGAAGAACTTATTAGCCCTCGCATTGGTCCACAGGCATAAAGTATTCACAATGTCCTTCGAAATAAATAGTTCAAAGCAATCCAAGGCTGTCATTTCCTCTGCCTCATGTTGTTGAATAATAGCTGGATGCACATCTTCAAAATCTTCAATAACCTGTGGTAAATTGGTGGGCCGCTGGTCGGCAAAGGGATCTGCCAGGAGATGAAATGCGGGAGGGCCAGCGGCGGCAGTGGGGGTGGGGGACAATGGTGGGGAGATATCATCATCAGTTTCACTTTCCTCACTACCGCTAACATCACTGTCATTCTCGGGTAAATAATCTTCATCCTCGTCACTAATGGAGATGTCTGAGTGTTCCTCATTGTCATCTGATACATCTAAGTCACTGTACAGGTCCACTTCCTGGTCGGATTCACTAGGTAAGGACGCCATGGCACTGGTAATAATCCTGTGGCACCCTCACGGACGCCTGTCGGAGATACACTGACTCCGTCACTCCCTCCCTCCCCACCCTCATGGCTCAAGCCCAAGGCCACGTGACTGGCAACCAGACCCCCCATTGCCATGTTAGTTATTTCCATGTTATATTATATCACATAATATAGGGTATTATATGTACAAACACTAAACTATATACTGTAGGGTACAATGACCTAAAAAAAATATTTGAGTCATTGGCATAACTCTATGCCCCATGACAGGGGCATGACAATGATGTGTGGCATCATTGGCATAGATGCCATTTGCCAACACATGGGGATCATAATAGCACCCAAACCGCAAAATATGAAGCCTTATTGACTCCTATTAGGATCCCGTGTACCATAGTACACGAGACCGAGTCACGGTTCTTCAGCCAAACTTTTTTTGCGAGTACGGTAGTACACGTTTTGGATATGCGGTAAAGAAGGGGTTAATTATCTGCCCTTTCTTAAATTTACATGTTTTCCATATACTGTATATACTATATTTTTTTTCCTTAGTCATACTACTTTTCTTGTTACCTACACTTTTCTGACTATCTTTTAAATTTGCTTTATACATTGTTAAACACTTTACCTCTTCTTAATTTCCTGTGTTCTTAAGTATCTGTCCTTTCTTAAATTTACATGTTTTCCATATACTGTATATATTATTTTTTCCCTTAGTCATACTACTTTTCTTGTTAACCTACACTTTTCTGACTATGCTTCTTTTACTTCACCCTTGAGGCTCGAGGACGAGCCTATAATGAAGGAGAGGGAAGTAAAATGCCCCAGAACGAGAAGCCCACCACAGAAGCCATGAACGAACACCACACAGAAACACCAAAGGAAAGGTCCACAGAACGAAAGGACCAGCTGACCGAGCCAGCCATTTCAGACAGCCCAAGCCCGCAGGGCTAAACAGCTCCAGGACACACCCATTTACCTTTTCTAAAACCGACCATTTTCCACACCTCACGTACACTAACCCCTCGTGTCCTACACTTATTAACTACAAAGATGATGAACAGGAATATACATTCATATTAAAAACACCCATGCCTGTCCCGACGTTGAGCCAATGCCAACACATCAGACAGCCATAATTATATCTATGTATGTTCTTGCATCCGAGAAGTAGATGTTATATATCTTAGAAGTTAAAGCACCCACGCTGTCCCTAGATCTCTTATATCATTTTCCATGACGAGTATAGATATGTAACCCGTGCTCAGTCGCCCCTTGCATTGCTCCTCTAGTAACTAAGTATTAATATTAACATTCCCTAACATCTTGTCTTGCCAGACTAAGCTTCTGAAGACCCATCGCCCCATAAATCTATGTATGCAATCCTTAGGTTAAGTATTTTTATCCGCCATTGTGTTCACCTTTTTCCATTTACTTTCCACAATTGTCATACGTCTTCCTCTTGCCTCCTTCGTATCCACAGTCCACACTACGCCAATTTACTTCGTGTCTTACACCTCTTACCCCAACCAGAGATTATATAAGATAACCTGGTTATCAGTATCTGTCATAAGTACCCCGAAACAATAACTAAGTACCCCTACGAACTGCCACTGTGGTTGGTATTTTATATTTAATAGAAAACGCAGTTCCCAGGGCCAACTAATAGTATCCATAACCCTCTGACTGATCACATAACTCTATCTTTTCCAGACTCATATACCACCCCATAGTTGCATTCCCCGGTAGCATTTGGCTAACGTATTCTACTGCCTTTTCAAACTTCCATATCAATTGTAGCCTAATGCCACCCCCACGCCCAGGGACCTTAGGGGCAAAATTTCCCTGTAGCCCTTGAACTCTCCCCCCCCTCTCATTAAGACACCCGCGCTTCTCGACTCTTGTCCGACCTAGCCTCTCTCTCATACCTCTTGAAGATCCTTGAATTGTCCGTTACTAACGCTCTCCAACCTTTTATATATATACTCCTATCCAGCCTACCTTCACTTAGTAGGCCAGAACAACATTAGAACTTTACTAGCCCCTTGCATGCCATCTATTCTCTTACAACACATTCACAACCCTGCACCCAATGGTCGTCGGTGCGAGGCTAGCCGCCCCGCCAGTAACTAACTTCTATTGTCATACTTCCAGATAAATGTGGCAGAGTTAGCAACCCAGTCTCCACCATATCCAGCAAACCCTACAATTAACAACCAGCCGAGTAAAACCAGCTAGCTAAGGCACCTTCGGTTTTGGTATTAAAGACACTCACATCTGTCTCATACACAGAGGGTTATTACAAACACTGGTGATATGGCAAGCCCCTAGCCACAGCCGCCGGACGACTATATCAGAGAGGGCGCCCAGCTCCCCCTTTTTGCCCACCCGAGGAGGGAGACCCCCACCCCCGCGGAGGTATACCTGGCCCCTGTTTTGACTCTCGAGTCATTGCCAGGTAGCACAGGAATTCTTCCTATCAATGAACTAACCATGAATGACTAACACCTTTACTAACCTCTATTACCTCACAATAAACCATTTACCTTTCTTGCATGCTCTGATCACTAAATTAGCACCTCAGCTATACCATAGAATGAAGATTGAACAATCTAGAGAGACGCTCCTATCACAGCTGTCCCCATCCTCCTCGCAAAGTAGATCCAGTCTCTCTCCCCTAAATACGTCCAGTATAGCCAAAATAGTACCTCTTACTAAGGCTCAGTTATATGAAAATATAAAGGCTTCCTATCGCCCTGTGCCACAACAGTAAATACCATCTTACCTAGTCCCCATATCTATTGAGAGCTCAATTAAGTCCATAAGACTCGAGATCCCTACTGTCTGCAGGGTCCAGAACCGAGCCTATAAATCTAACTCCCGCCCCCAGTCAAATCAGTTGAAAGCTAGACACCAACCAGGGGTCACTACCCTGCAGTTAATTTCTAGCTCTGCCCTTGTGTTGTTCCGGAGTGAGATCCCAGAACCGGCAGACTCCGTGGCAGATTTGGATAGAAGGACCTGCCCACGTATTGAAGAACTTCACACATATGGCCCCCCTGGACGGCCGCGGAACCAGTCGTTAGCCCCCAACATCATGGACGCAAGATAACCAGGACCAGACCCATCAGATACTACCCAAGATTCCCTTTAGCAGTACTACATATTACTGTGCTGTTTTAGATTCACTAATTAATATTTCTACGAAGTGGCTAAGACCTTGCCCAGTGTAATTCATACTTAACCATTCCATTTGGGACGTACTAAGCGATCAGTGCTCTTTAATTAACAGGCGACCTTGACTCTCGTAATTACTTTATTCAGATATTAAAACTCTAGTGATATCTAACGTTCGCCCACTGATTTGCGTTCTATGTATTTCTGAGACAAGGATATAAAACTTAGATCAGTACCCCCTGAGGTAACTAGAATTCCCGTGCTCTAAAAATACGTGTGTCTAATCTAGTCTGTGAACTACTACTTGTGCACCAGAGCTACCAGTAATAAATCTAACAGTGAATATGAATCTATAAGTAACATTGATGGTCTTCGGTATATAAACCTGCGAAATCAAAGCCAGTGATCAGAAGATTAATACCTGAACGTTGGAAGTGGGAGACTAGGCTCCATCCAGATCCACTTATGCTAGTGTTGTTCAATTCTATTATATTGTCTTACACAAGTATTCTGCAGTGGTATATCAATAAACGTGATCATGTAACTTGCTACCATGTGTTTCTTTGTGTTCTCTATTCCTCATATCTTGTATTGTGCATGCAGCCTTATATACCCAGTCAATTTAGAACTCACATTACCCAAGTTAAACCTGTAGAAAAACAGGGCATAACAGTCATGATAATGATGGTGATGTCAATAATGATGGTGATTATTATAGTAATGATGGTGATGACAGTAGTCATGATAATGATGGTGATATCAATAATGATGGTGATTATTATAGCAGTAATGATGGTGCTGACAGTAGTCATGATAATGATGGTGATATCAATAATGATGGTGATATCAATAATGATGGTGATTATTATAGTAGTAATGATGGTGATGACAGTAGTCATGATAATGATGGTGATATCAATAATGATGGTGATTATTATAGCAGTAATGATGGTGATGACAGTAGTCATTATAATGATGGTGATATCAATAATGATGGTGATTATTATAGTAGTAATGATGGTGATGACCATCATTATTGACATCACCATCATTATCATGACTACTGTCATCACCATCATTACTACTATAATAATCACCATCATTATCATGACTACTGTCATCACCATCATTACTACTATAAAAATCACCATCATTATTGATATCACCATCATTATCATGACTACTGTCATCACCATCATTACTGCTATAATAATCACCATCATTATTGATATCACCATCATTATCATGACTACTGTCATCACCATCATTACTACTATAATAATCACCATCATTATTGATATCACCATCATTATCATGACTACTGGCATCACCATCATTACTACTATAATAATCACCATCATTATCATGACTACTGGCATCACCATCATTACTATAATAATCACCATCATTATTGATATCACCATCAATACTACTGTCATTACCATCATCATTACTAATGTTATTACCATCATTACTATCATTACTATTGCTATTACCAGTAGCGGCTCGTCCATGAGAGCTGTTGAGCTGCAGACCTCCCTGGTTCACAGCACTGTCAGGCAGATGATTATGATAGACACAGGAGTTTAATATTTGACAACATACATTTTAAAATACTAAGCATCTATATACTATTCAGCAGCTTTCTATGTTAATTTTTGTTAAATTCTAACCTCAATTAACCCGGGAGCTGCGGGGAGACTCTTAAGAGTTCCCCCGGCGCACTGCGGGGAGACTCTTAAGAGTCAGAGAAAAAAAAAATCAACTTTTGACATCGAAAAAAAAAAAAAATATTATTATTTTTTTTTTTTTTGGCCCCTGGGCCATGCAAAATCTCAGTCCTCTACCTCCCCTCCTTCCCCAGTTTCCTCCTCTCCTTCAGTTATCACCTATTTTCCCTGTTATTCCCTTATTCTGAGGTATATTTTCGTGCTAACATTAGAAATCCGATTGGAGGGTGTGGTCATCACTGATAGCAAGCGAGTGCAAGAGAGAGAGAGAGAGTATCGATCGACTGTGTCTCAGTGGCCTTGGGGGAAATTGGCGGGAAAGCAGATTGCCTCACCCATACATTATACAACTCGCGGGCTATATCTCCGATTTTGACCATCCAAACGCTGTTTTCACTCGTTTTATTGTTGTTTCAGGTTAATACCTTTATAATCAACCCATAATAGGCGCATATGGATAAATATTAATGCTATTAATGGCACAATGAATATTTTAGTGACGGAAACACCTCAAATACGTCAGCACAGGGGGACGTTTCCAATTACCCCCATGCGCACTTCAGAGGTTAAGCAGATTTCATAAATATTACATCTAGTACCGTACAAGAGCTTTCCCAGCTGCAGTGACGGCACCAAAAGACTACAGTATGAGCTGCACAAGCGTCAGCTCTCAGTCTTGTGTTGACATATGAAGTGTTTATGCGTGTGCATGAATTGCATTTTGTTAGCTACGATCGTAGCTTTGTTTCAGTGTTCTTAGTATTTCACTATAATACATTTTGGTTAGTATACATGAACATGAAGGACGTTCATGTCATGATTTATATAGACTAGGCCTACCATTAGTCTAGGAACGCGATTTTATTCAGTTTATTAAACACCTTGCAGGCATTCACTTAGCCTATTTAAGACTTAACAATTTTCCCTTTTTTCATAATCAGTGATGATTTTCTATGTTTCTAGCTCAGCCTACCTGGCTGTAGGCGATTTTCTTAGCTTATAAAGGAACTTCCGAAGTTTATGAGTAAATAATTTAGCAAAAATACTGAAAATGTCAGAATTATATGGTGGTTTTGTGTTCTTATATTTCAAAAATGTATTTTACTAAAGCATTATTTCCACAGCATTTTGATAATTTATGTTGTCTTTATATTGTGTCGTCCCTGTTTTATTTTGTTTGTTTTGCAAGTTTTACATTATTATTACAAAGCTTCGATCGTGGCTTTTGAGTATTTCTAACTAGGCTATGCTGTATTATTATTATAATCATGGGTTGATTGAGCATAATGGCAAATAGTTAGATGTTTGCAAAAAAAAAAAATTCTCATTTTACACTTGGCAAAAATATTGATAGGAAATTAAAACAAAAGAAAGACCTACACCATTGTTATCTTTTGAACAGTAAGCAAAGAGAATAAAGTAAGGGCAGTAGTAATGTTTTAAAGGTGGTGGGGCGTCCGAAATTAAAATTAATTTATAATGTATTTAAAGAGATGTTTAGATCTCCAGTAATCAACCTGACTACTCCTTTGTCAAAACTAATCTTCAATATTAGAGAACAAATCAAAAATAGATATTGAATTGCGACCCCTTGCAACTAGTACTCACGTGAGGATGTGACGTACAGTAGGGTCCCGCATAAAACGTGTTCGCATAAAACGAGTCTCGATTAAAACGACCGACCTAAAATATTAATATTTAATTTTCGATCAGAACGAATGTGATCACATAAAACGAGTCCTCCGCCAAAGTGGGGCAAATCCGAGGAGTTTTCATATAGAGCGCCGAAATATCGTACAAAACGTACGAAATATCGTTCGCTTTGTACGAACATTTTCGCTTACAGTGAACATTGACGATATTGCGCCACCAAAATGCTGTGTTCACATAAAACTAAATCGCATAAAATGCCCTCGTTTATAGACCATAAACTCGTTTTATGTGAGACCCTACTGTACGCCCAGGCAAACATTTGGGAAGTAAACATCAGCAAGTATAGCAAAAATGGTGAATAGGTGTGCTGTTTTCGGGTGTAACAACATCCCTGGACCAAACATAGCACTACACAAGTTTCCAAGTGATCCATACCATTGTAACAAATGGGTGAAGTTTATACAAAGAACCAGAGTGTGGGAGGCAAAGCCCAAAACAAGCTTCATATGCAATGGACATTTTCGTGATGAATGCTTTGACAATAAAGTGCAGTGGAGTATGGGTATGGCTAGATGCACCCGCTGATTGCCTATACGGACTGGGGTCTTGTCACGCCCAGTGCCAGGTCCGTATATATACGGACTCGCCGAAAAAAAAATCGTAGCAGCGAAACGACTGCACCTATAGCTTTCATATTTCTACCACACCTTACCCTTCTGGCGTCTTGCTACCACCACCTCAACTCCCTCCCCCAATCCACTCGCCGACCATTGGTCGCCGCATCAGGCCATCACAAAGGAAAAAAAGGAAAATATGTGGCGGCGAAACGACTGCACCAATTGGTTCCATATTTGTGTGACAAGTCCCCTACCCTTCTGTCTTCCCCCCACCACAACCCCAACTTCCTCCCACCACCCACTTCCAGCCTATCCGTAGATCATCACATAACAAAATGAAAATCCGTGGTGGCGAAACTACCTCACCAATCGGCTCCATATTTGTAACACGAGTCAATTACCCTTCTACCTTCCCCCCACCATCCCCCAAACCACCCTCCCACCCATACGTGCTTGCCAATTTCAGGAGTCAGGAGAGTGGATAATATGGGCTAACTTAACCCTCCAGCCCCGGCTATGTATTATATATATATTCCTCGAAACCTGGGTGTTTTGGCCGAAAAACGTCTAGGCTAGGCTACCGTATATTTGTTAATCTGACTGCTTCCCGCATTCCCACACATCCCCAAGCGTAGCTGTGTTATTTACCTGTAGAATGGCATTAAGTAGAGCTCTCTAAGTCAACTGGTTGAGTTGTGATGATGATTTCATTGGAGATAACTTTATGGCCAAAACAGCCACTTTACACTACTTTTCGATACTTAACAACAACATACAGGCACACACGAACAAGCGACGCTCTCCTTCTTGTGGCCGGAGATGCGGGGCGTCGGTCCAGCCGGCTGTTGTTTACATGCGTCAGACCGACGCCTCGCACACGAAGCTCACAGGCTTTCAACCACTGGGCGTTCAAGAGCCCTTCCGGGTACCTGTTATATGCTTTTTTATGGGCGTTCAAGAGCCCTTCTGTGGTGAGAGGGTTAAGCCTAGCCCAAATTATAGTCAGTGTCGATGGATATAGGCCTAACCTAGGCTAAACAAAAAATATTGGCTGAAATTCAACTACTAGCAACTAGGCTTTAAAAAAAAAAAAAAAAATCGATCGCCGCGGTTTAAGTTCCCGTCTATATCAATTTTTTCTGTTATTTGCACCCTGTTGGCAATGTATATGATGATGACAATAAGTCATGGAGGCGTGAGGGGCGGGCTTTCATTATTGTATCCAAATGCAGTCAAAATAGACTGGGACATGATCGCTAGCGTCCGCCGCAGCTCCGAGTAGTGTAAACAAGGCGGGCGGTAATCACAGCTGCTTCTCCCTCCTCTCCTGCTGCTGGATCTCGTCCTACAGGTTCATACATATAAGCCTGGACACCACCATATTCATCACTTGAGGTTCTTTGCCATAATCACGGTTATCACCCTCAGTATTGGCAAACAATCGGAACTACTGTCACTATCCTCCATTTCCACCTGTCAGAAGAGCTTGTTGTGTTGCTGGGCATACGTCATCAGAGCGCTTAAACTCCGAATCCAGAAAAGTGTCACCCATATCCTATTTTGGCCATTATATAAATAATTAAGCCATTGTAGCAGAAAATATTGCACCAAAAGCTATAGTGCACACTGCCGGTAATGATTGTGGAGGAAAATAATAGCATGCATACCCACCTTTAAGTTTATAACATAATTTTACTGATACAGGAAATATGCAGTCCCTCCATATTATTTTTATCATGAGCCGCCACTGGTTATTACCATCATCACTGTTGTCATGACTATCATTACTACTGCCAATACTATCATCACTATTATTAGAATCTTCGCCTCCATCACCACAATATGCCTGGTGCCCAAATAATTAATGGTGCCCAAAATTCCTGGTGCCCACAATTCCAGGTGCTCAAATGTCATGGTGCCCAAAATTCTAGGTGCCCAAATGCAGAGCTGGGCACTTTAGCCAACACTTCCGCAAATAGCCAATTCCGCCATGGCGGAAGTGTCATATTGTTGGCGAATTAGCGTTGGCGCCAAAATGGCTGCCTATTTGCGGGTTTGAAACTCTGGAAAGTACCTCCATGTTGCAAACCTCGAGTCCGCAAAATAAAAATTCCAGCCGCGCCACTCCTGCAGATCCAGCCAAAAAAAGTCATGTGACCAAGCCAACTACCTGTGTTCTGGAATCTAGGCCTATACATCGGCTCTTCACGTTTCACGGTTTCTTCACTTACTTAGTAGCAAGCGTCGAGCTAACACCTACAACACACAGCAGTCCAACGTGCTAGCACTTCAACTTTGTTTATATTTTCGGCCTATTGAAGTGAACATGGAGTCTACCATCATGCCTACCGCAGCTGCCAACAGCATGGGGAGCAGTTCACCACCATCATCTGACAGTGATGATGCAGAGCATGCAGAAATCGAGGACCTAAGCCACCCCTGGCCCCACCTAGAAACCTATGGGCCTGTAATTACCAAGAAGATGTCTCTGGAGAAGGGCTTTATAACTTTATAATCTAGACTAATTTAAGATTATAAAGTTAGGCTATCGTTAATTTGATTGATAGCTTGTTAATTTTTAACCTAAACTAATGTTATTAGGCTACCCTAATCCCATCAAAATGCCTCAAAGCATGTAGGCCTAGGCTAATTCTAACTTCTATATATGCTAGGCTATATAGCCTAGGCCTAGGTCTATAATCACTAATCCCATCAAAATGCCTCAAAGCATGTAGACTAAATATTGCATGTTCTAACTTCTAAATAATAGCCTAGGCCTATAGGCTAATTACTAATATAAGTAATTTTATTAGGCTAGGCCTAGGCTACCCTAATCCTATCAAAATGCCTCAAAGCATGTAGGCTAAATAATATTGCATTTTCTAACTTCTATATATATAGGCTAGCCTAGGTCTAGGCTATAATCAGTCAATCACTAATTCCATCAAAATGCCTCAAAGCATGTAGGCTAAATATTGCATGTTCTAACTTCTATATATAGCCTATAGCCTAGGTCTAGGCTATAATCACTAATTCCATCAAAATGCCTCAAAGCATGTAGGCTAAATATTGCATGTTCTAACTTCTATATAAATTATATAGCCTAGGTCTTGTCTATAATCACTAATTCCATCAAAATGCCTCAAAGCATGTAGGCTAAATATTGCATGTTCTAACATTAATATATAGCCTTGGTCTAGGCTATAATCAGTCACTAATTCCATCAAAATGCCTCAAAGCATGTAGGCCTAGGCTAAATATTGCATGTTCTAACTTCTATGTATAGGCCTAGGCCTATAATCACACTCATTTTATTAGTGTCAAGTAGAAAGTGTTAATTTTGAAAGTATCATATAGGCCTAGACTAAATTTAGCCTACAATAAAATTTTATTAAATTTTGATCTGAAGCTAGGCCTTTATTCTGAGCATTAAAATTAATAGGCCTAGGCTACTTTCTATTAAATTACTTAATCTATCTAAAGTAGACCTATCTAGGCATATATAGCCTATTGCCATTCCCAAAGGGGCGACCACGAATAAATTGCCTCCTTGCACCTCTGTGATCCGGCGTACCTCCTGAATGGTGCGGAATTGCGAATACTGATTATTACTGAAGCACTCTCCCCATAAACAAGTTGCCCCAACGTTTTACTGCCCATGTGGGCAAACTAAGTGGCCTATGCTATATATATTAACCCTTTCACTGCGGGTGACGTTCTGGAATGTTTTGGCAATTTACAGCAATTTCCAAGCTTTAAAAGCCTGTACAGTGGTGCACCAACTTTCGCTACATCTCGATTCGCGGATCGCACTTTCGCGGCAGTGTCTAAATATCCCGCCGATTTGAGTTTGGCGGTAAAAACTCGCATTTTCGCGCCCGAGCTTCGAAAATGAAGGCCTATTCAGCCACAAGCAAGAGGATTCGGTAGAGGAAAAATAAATGTTTGTGTCGAAACACGACCCAATACCAGTATATAGTCACCCAATAACTATAACTAATCAATACACATACTTACAAATACTCAATACAATTATTTGTACTTACAAATAGGCCTACTCATGTTGAACGTACCTAGCCTAGTCACCCAATGACCCAGAATTGCTAAACCAACTAAAACTGGAATTGGTACACTTACTTACAGATATTCAATACTTTAATGAGTCTATAATACTGATTAGCAAAGCATTATAATAGGTTACAATGCTTAGACATAAGGTTATAAGGTTAACCTGTGCCACCGCCATAGGCGCCATTTGCAAATGCACTGTTTTGGGTTCAAGCGGCGCCATGATGCCATCTAGTGGCCTTAACTGAAACTGATGTCTTGGTTCAAATTATAGGCGCATTTTTGCTTGAGTTTTGGCTCGAGCCAAAATGCGCCTCATAGTATCATATACGGTTGGAGCATCAGTATCGTACCGTAACGCTAAGTTCGCTAACTGAACTCTACCAAAACATTGCATAGGCCTATGGCGGTGGTTCAGAAGAAGTATAAGAACTGTAATTCATTATTATGCCTTGCTAATCAGCACTATAGACTCATTAAAATATTGAGTACCTGTAAGTAAGTGTACCAATTCCAGTTTTCGTTGGTGTATAGCAATTCTTTGTCATTGGTTGCCTAGGTTTGTTCAACTTGGGAGTGAGTTTTCGTACATGCCCGGTCCCTATTAAATTAATTCCCATTACCTCAATGCCCCAACTTTCGCTAATCGCACTTTCGCGCCACTTTCGGCGGTCCCTATTGGCCGCGAAAGTTGGTGCACCACTGTATGTATATCCTTCAGGTCCATGGAAGTTGGGCAACATTATATTTAAGTAAATATATATATTTATTGACATTAGAGATTAAATTTATTGATTTACCCTTGATTCTGTAGTTTAAATTTAAAATTCATAAAAAACGGTTTGCGTTTGCATATTTGCATTTGAGGACTAGAAATTTCACAAGGTTTGCACATTTGTGTTTGCTGAAGTTATGTTCTGGGTTTGCTGACTTGACTTTTTGTTTGTGGTGCCCAAATGTCATGGTGCCCAAAATTCTAGGTGCCCAAATATCATGGTGCCCAAATATCACGGTGCCGAAAATGCGGTGCCCAAGTTTCTGGTGCCGAAAATTTGGTGCCCAAGTTTCTGGTGCCGAACTTTCATAGAACCGTCCCAAGCACTGTGACGAAAATGGCAGGAGAGACCACCTTTTCACCTCAAGAGATGAGGCAAGACTGGATCTCTAATTTTTTTTTTTTTTTTTTTTTTTTACAAGGCTGAACAGAAAATTAAGCCTTGTTGTTGTTGTTGTTGTTGTTGTTGTTCCCTAAGCTGCCTGGCCGAACAGCCCCGAGTCCCTGAGAAAGGCCATGGCCACGATCGGGCTTTCCCACAGAGCTCTCATTGAGTGTAGATTGTGTTGTTGGCGTAAGTGGTTGTGTGAAATGCAGTCTTCTATGATGTGTTTAATGGTATGGGGTGCTGTGTTACATCCCGGGCAGGTGTCGACAACGGAGTCATCCAGTCTCTTCTGATAGCTCAGGAGAGCTGGATGGTGTCCGCATCTCAGCCTGGCCAGGTGGACTCTGTCCTCGCGAGGAAGGGAGGATTCGGAAGGATGGATTTCGGGAGGTCGTGCATGCAGCTGCGTGTTGTCTGTGAGTGAGTGGATGGATCGGTGAGAGATATGAGTATGGATGTGCTTCTGGAAGTTGGTTCGGGGTGGGCAGGGAGGGAGAGAGGACAATAATTGTGTGTGATACCGTGTGCTGGGTGTTGTTTTGATATTTCTTGGTGTCTGTGGGTGTGTTGCCATGTAGTTTAGTGGGTGGTCTTGGTTCGTGGAGGCTGCTGCCAGGAATTGAGTGCCTCTCATGTCCAGATGGTCTTTGACTTTGAGGATTTTGGTTTCTTGATGTAGGTGATCTGTGGGTGCAGTAGCTGTGCAGCCTGTAATGATCTTCAGGGCTTTGTTTTGAATAGTCTGTAAGGTCTTATGATGTGTTTCAGCTAGGTTAGAAGCCCAGGCTGGGCTTGCGTATTCCATCACTGATCTTATGTATTGTTTATATACTGTGGTGGTAGTTTCTTTGTTGTGTCCAAATTTTGTGTGAGCAAGTGACCTGAGGGCGTTAAGTCTGGGTGTCAGTTTCTTTTTAATGTTTGTGGTGTGCTGTTTGAATGTCATATGAGTATCATATGTTACTCCTAGGATTTTGGGTGTGTGTGTATGTGTTAGGGGTGTGTTGTTTATGGTGAGTTGAGGGATGTATTCGTGTTCTCCTGTCCAACTTGTGAGCAGGGTTGCGGTGGATTTGGCTGGGGCTAGATTAAGTCTGTTTGTAGTGCACCAGCCATGTAGTGTGTTGAGATAGGGTTGAAGGAGATCTGTTGCTCTTTTTGGGTCATGGTGTGTGCATGTGAGTGTTATGTCATCTGCATAGGAGGCTAAGTTTATTTGGGGCGTATTGGGTGTAGTTATATCGTGCATGTACAGATTGAAGAGTGCGGGCGATAGGACGGATCCTTGTGGGACTCCGTTTGGAAAGTTTCTGATTTTAGAGGACTGACCGGCAAAAGATACGTGTGCACATCTGCCTGCTAGGAAGTTGGCCAGCCACCGTTTTGTGTTGTTGTGCATGTTTGTGTTGTAGATTTTGTTTGTTAGGTTGTGGCGGGGGATGGCATCGAAGGCTTTACTAATGTCGAGTGTGGCTAATAGTGATCTGTGTGGTGGTCTAGCTGAATTGATGCCGTCGAAAGCTCTTTGTGTAAGGTCTGTGAGAAGAGTGTTTGTGGAGTGCAGTGGCCTAAAGCCATGTTGTGTTGGAGCTAGGGGTAGGTCAGGTGTAATTAGTTGTAATACTAGGCGTTCCATGACTTTGGAGGGGGAGCAAAGGAGTGTGATGGGGCGGTGCGAGGAGGGTAGCGTGGGGTCTTTGTTGGGTTTGGGGAATGTGATGATGATACCATGCTTCCAAATGTCTGGTATTGTGTTGTGTGAATAGCTGTAGTTTGATATGTTAGTGAGTGCTTGTATGCCTTGTGGTCCCAGGTGTCTGAGGTGTATGTTGCTTATGTTGTCTAGGCCACAGGCGGGTGAGTGCTTGAGATTGTTGATGATATGCTTTGTCTGGTGATTGGTGAAGGGTGTATAGTCAGGGTCTGTGGGGAATTGTCTCTTACGTCGGATGACACGTCGGTCGTCTTTGTGAGGTTTTAGGTGGCTGACATGTGAGAAGTGATTGATGAGAGTGTTTGCTTGTTGTTTACATGAAGGAGTAGAGTCTGTTGTTGTGATTGCAGCATGTGATTGTGTTGTGTTGCTGTTGGAAAGTGTGATGCTGTTTAGTGTTTTGTATAGTTTTTTGGGGTTTGTTTTGTGATCAAGTGTTTGTAGGAAGTTATTCCAATTTAGTTTTTGTTGTTCTTGTATTTTGTTGTTAGTTTGGGTGTTGAGTGCTTGAATTTGTTGTGTGATGTCTTGTGTGTGGGGTGCTGGGGAGTGTTTCAGTATGTCGCGTTGTCTGATGAGGTTTTGAATTTCTGGTGTGAAGTTGGGGTTGTGTCTTTTTCTGTTACCTCTTGGAATGTGTTTCTTGTCAGCGTTTTGGATAGTTTTATTGAGTATGTGTACAGCATTGTTGATGTTAGTGATGGGTTTACTGTTTAGAGTTGTGAAGTGTTGTTCTGTCTCATTTGTGAATGCTTCCCAGTTAGCTCTTTTATAATTGGTGTATGTGTGTTTGTGGCTAGCTGGGGTGAGTCTGGTTTTGGTGGTGATAATGATCGGGAGGTGGTCAGAGCCTAAGGTTCTGACCACCCTCCAGGATGTTGTGGGGGCGAGTTCTGGGGAGCAAAAGGTGATGTCTGGAGATGATGGGTTTATAGAGGGCTTGGTGAGGAATATGGGTATGTTGATGGATGTCGTTAAGGATGATGAGGTTATCGGTTTGGTTTTTGTAGTACCAGCCCTCTGTCTGTGTCGGGGTTGTCGACAAACCAGGCCGACGTCTTGGCGTTGAAGTCACCACCCAGGATGATGTGTGGGGTGTGTGGGGTGTTTGTGATGTGTTGTAAGTGTGGTCTGTATTCATTTGGTACTGTAGGGGATGTTTGGGGAGGGATGTATGTGTTTATGATGGTTATGTTGGAGTTGTTACCAGTGCGTATTTTAATTGACTGTATTTCTGTTGTGTTATCATTTGGGGGGAGGAGTGATTTGGTTTGTACACTGGTTACTATGTATGATATTTCTTTGTGTACCAGGGTGATGAGTCCACCGCCCCCGCAGACAGCCCGGTCTTGTCTGATGGTGGTGAAATTATGAAATGTGGGTGTTTTTTGTGTTGTGCGGAGTTTTGTTTCTTGTAAGATGGCAATGTGTATGTTGTGTTGTTTGATGAAGTGTGAGAGTTCGTGTTTCTTTGTGTTGATGCCATCTATGTTCAGTTGAAGAATGTTAATGTTATGTGCACGATGTATGTTGGGTGCTGCTGCACGAGGATGGGGTGGGGGTGGGGGTGTGGGGGTGAGGGAGGGACTGGGGGTTGGGATGGGTGAGGTGGGGGTGGGGATTGGGGAGCAGGAGATGGGGGTTGGAATGGATTAGGATGGGGTGTGGTGTGTTGAGTTGAGGATGTGGATGGTATGGGAAGGTTAGGTGGGTTAGGGAGGAGAGGTGGACGGGTTTTAGGGGGGGGAGTGGATGATATGGGAAGGTTAGGTGGGTTGGGGAGGAGAGGTGGACGGGTTTTAGGTGAGGGATTTGACTGGGAGAGGGAGGGGCATGAGGAACAGGTCCAGGTGTTTGTGTAGTGTTTCTTGGAGGCAAGTGTTGTGCAGGTGAAGTGGGTCCAGTTCCCGCATGAATTGCAGAGAACTGAACCCTTAGTATGGCGACTCGAAGTGATGGGTTTTGAGCAAGTTGGACATATGTATGTGAACGTGGGTCCTGGGTTGCTCTCAATGTCTCCGGCTAGAAGAAGTCTTCGAGAAATGACAGCCGGAGAGTCATTTCTCGGTGTAGGAAAAACTGTGTGATGTGTGTGTGGTGTGAGAGGTGTGGAAATTCCCGGCGCGACCGAAGCCGTTCCAAGGGCCCGTGCCCCCAGGAGGGGGGCAGGGGATGGTTGTGACGGTTTGGCTCCCGAAACTGCTCCCCGCGGCCGGCATCCGGTTTTCCTCCACTGGTCGTTGATTTTGTCTTCGGCTGTGGAGGGTCGGCAGCCATCCGCGGTTGGCAGCCTCGGGAGGTGGCCCCACGGCGTAGACGCCGTCACATCAGGACCTTGGCCCCACGGCGTAGACGCCGCCACATCAGGACCTGGCCCCACGGGGTAGACGCCGCCACATCAGGACCTTGTACAGGCAGTTACAAGAAAAATACATTACTGACGGCTATAACCGTCGCTGGGACTGTGAAGTGACTTTTCTATTGACGGCTATAGTCATCGCTGGGACTGGAGGGGTTAATTCAGTATAGGCTATACAAATATTGCTCCCAACAGTCTCATATGGAGAGGTTGTTGTTGTTGTTCCCCAGGCTGTCTGGCCGAACAGCCCCAAGATCTCGAGCAAGGCCAAGGCCATAAACGAGCGCCCCCACAAAATCCTCCCTGCTTACCACTAACAAAGCCCGGGTGACCGAAGTCACTCCAAGGCAGGGAGCTGAGGAAGGTGCGGAAACGCCCGGGAAACCAAAGCCCCACCCAAGGCCCTGTGCCCCTCAGCAATTATGAAGGGAAAGTTGAGGGGTAAGGGAAAAATGTGACGCTTTGGCTCCCAATCGGCCAACTTCTAGGTTGGCAGTAGGGAGGTCAATCCACGGAAAAGACGCCGCCACTTGAGATCTAGAAGATATATAAGTAAAAGGAACAGTCAGAGTAAGCTATGGGTATGGCAGAGATCGCTCAGTTCTCACTCGGATAGACCAGCCCATCACCACATGACTAGAACCCAATCCTCTCAGCATCAGCTAGGAAAGGCCCTAGAAAGCCGCCTTTGGCGGGGGGATAGCTCCCCTATTTCAACTCCTTTCGGGGTTGGGCACCCGCCCAATGTGGTGTTGCATTTGGGGATAACCCTTGCTCTCTGTTTTCACTGCCACCTTTGGGTAACCAGGGTACACACATGCATAATTGTCTGTCAAGTGTGTGTATTTATACAGATTTATATTTGTATACATTGTGTATTTATACATATTTTTATTTTTACCCTAATGGATTGTGAGCAGATCCTCATCTTTAGTGTGTTCCTTGCCTTCATGGGTGGACTTGGATGATGACCATGATAGTAGTCAAGACTGCTGGGGATTTAGTTATACAGACGGCTCCATGACCTAACAGAATACTCCCCAGGGGGTAAGGGGGCCTTCATCTAATGGTGGAGGAAAACAAGAATATGCCTCACGCATCCTACTGTATGTCGTACAAGGCGACTAATAGGGGGGATGGTGATAGACTTGCGGACCAAGTAGCCATCACTATACAATGAAGCCTTGTTATTGGCGCTGGCATTGTCTCTATATGATAGTGCTGTGACAGGGCTTCATTGTACTTGCTCCAAGTTGCCTAATGGCGGCACACTGGCAGTGGGTGTCGCTCCCTCTGGACCCGGCCCTGGCGCCCTGGGCCCAACCTGGACGAAATGGATCCAGAGGGTACAGTACGTAGTGTTTCCCCGGACTGGCACTTTCCGCCCAATAGTATAGGGGCCCGAACCTGGTGGTAGCGCTCCAGGAGGCTGCCCTGTCATTTGGCGAAAAATATCAGGCCAGTCGTAGTGCCGTGTACGCGCACGGGGTGCGTCCCTGCGGCTGGTTCTGGTGGGGCGTACCGAGGCCACTGGATCCTACCCCCTTGTAATCACTTGGGGGATGGTGCTGGGAATGGTCCCGGGGTAGACTGGAGCCGGAGTTCTGGGGGGGGGGGGGGGGGGGGGGGTGATGCCCATCTGCCAGCCAAACCTACCTAACTATGACTAAAATCAAAGAAAATAAACGTAAGTCCGATTAAACAAAACCGCACAGGACAATGACAAATGCCCCCCACAAACTCAGACTTGCTAGTGTGAATGTTGGTAGTTTGAATCTGCGTGCAAATGAAGTGGCTGAGATGTGTGAGAGGAGGCGAGTGGACGTCTGCTGTACCCAGGAAACACTCTGGAAGAGGCATGGGGTACAGTGGATTGTCGGAAGGAGGAAAAGATATAGGATATACTGGATGGGTGTGGAGACTGATAAAGCGAAAGGAGGAGTGGGTGTTCTGGTGGCTGAAGAGCTGGCGGAAAGTGTGCTTCAGATTACGAGAGTTAGTGAAAGGCTGATTGTTTTGAAGTTGAAAGTTGGTGAAAGAATTCTGAATGTGATATCTGCATATGCCCCACAGGCTGGTTTACAGAAAGAGATAAAAGAGGACTTCTGGAATGACACCGTCAGTGTCATTTCAGGCCTCTCGGAGAACGAAATAACTATCGTGGCGGGGGACCTCAATAGTCACGTGGGAGCATCTGCAGATGGATACGAGGGGGTACATGGAGGAATTGGTTACGGAAGGACAAAATCTAGAAGGCGAATATATATTGGAGTCCTGCGTTGCACTCAACATGGTTGTGTGTAACACAAAGTTCAAGAAAAGACAGAGCCACCTGATCACATATAACTCTGGGGTCTCCAGTAGCCAGATAGATTACTTCTTGGTTAACAGGAAAGACTGGAAACTAGTTCGAGATATAAAGGTCATCCCGAGCGAAGAATGTATCCCCCAGCATAAGCTACTTGTGTGCGACATGAGCTTATACAGAGATCCTAAGCGCAAGAAGGTTTACATACCCAAAAGGAAAGTGTGGCTGCTGAAGGACAAGGAAGTTAGGGATAGGTTTCATAATGAACTGGAGGAAATGAATAGAAATAAGGAAGCTAGGCCTAACGATGTAAATAGCCAATGGAACTTTCTTAAGCATAGCCTTATTGCTGCCACTGACAAAGTCTGTGGGAAAACAAAGGGTCACCCCAGGAATAAGACCTCTTGGTGGTGGAACGATGAGGTAGAACATGCTGTGAAAGAGAAAAGGAGATGCTTCAAAGCATGGAAGAAAGGAGGCAGCAGGGAGGAATACCAGGCAGCTAAACGAACTGCCAAAAGAGTTATTTACAATACTGAAAATCGCATTAAGGACCTGGTCCTCGAACAAGTGTGTAACACTGACAATCCCAATGGGATCTTCAACCTAGCTAGGCGAGTTAAAAATGACAGTAGGGATATTATAGGTGAACAGTGTGTTAGAGATGATAATGGGAAGATTGTGTATGCAGAAAATGAAATCAGAGAAGCATGGAAGGTACACTATGAACGATTGCTAAATGTAGAGTTTGAATGGGATAAGGAACAGCTTAGTATCGAAAAACCAATATCTGGGCCCCCTCCTTTGATAGCACCAGCTGTAGTGAGCGACGCAATCAATAAAATGAAGGACGGTAAAGCTCCAGGTTGCTCCGACATTGTCGCTGAGATGATAAAAGCCTCAGGGGAGATTGGTGTAAACTTAGTCACTGAGTTGATAAACACCATTATTAAAGATGAGAAAATCCCAGAGGATTGGCTCAAAATTGTAATAGTAAATATATACAAAGGAAAAGGGGATGCGCTAGATAGAGGAAATTATAGGGGCCTGAAAATGCTTGACCAAATCATGAAGGTCTGTGAGAGAGTCCTTGAGGGTTTGATCAGGCAAAGCATCTCTATTGATGATATGCAGTTTGGTTTTATGCCAGGACGTGGTACAACCGATGCTATCTTCATAGTCAGGCAGATACAGGAAAGATACTTACTAAAAGGCAGGGATCTTTACTTTGTGTTTGTGGACCTGGAGAAGGCCTTTGATAGGGTACCTAGAGATGTTGTACAGTGGGCTATGAGGAAACTTGGTGTGGAAGAGTGGCTGGTGCGTGTGATAATGAAGATGTATGAGGATTCGCGAAGTTCGGTGAGGGTGAAGGGTGTACTGAGTGATGAGTTCGCAGTCCGTGTTGGAGTCCATCAGGGTTCAGTGTTAAGCACCCTCCTCTTTATTATGGTCTTGGAGGCGCTGTCTAGAGCTTTTAGAGGCGGACTCCCGTTGGAACTGTTTTATGCAGACGATTTAGTCCTAATAGCTGACAGTATGCAGGATGCTGAGGCCAAATTCAGAGAGTGGAGAGAGGGCATGGCGAGCAAGGGTTTAAGAGTCAATATTAACAAAACCAAGGTTATGCATTGTAGTTTGAGACTAGGTAATGTGGAAAAGAGCGGTGCATACCCATGTGCAGTGTGTGGAAAGGGAGTGGGCGTTAACTCAATTCAATGTAGCATCTGTCGATGTTGGGTACACCATGGGAGTAAGCGCTGTAGTAGAATAAAGGGGCCCCTGCCGAAGGATAAGTCAGAAATAGTGAAATTTGAGTGCTTAGTGTGCAAAGGCGAGCTTGTGTTAAGTGATGATCCTGTGGCTGTGAATTTTGGAAATGAGTCTTTGGAGCTGGTGAACAAGTTTTGTTACCTAGGAGATACCATCTCTACCGGTGGTGGGGCCGAGGCTGCCACTGTTGCTAGAATTAGGTGTGGCTGGGGGAAGTTCAGAGAATTGATGCCAATCCTGACCATGAAAAGAATGCCTCTTCCCCTGAAGGGAAAGGTGTATGCCTCATGTGTTAGAAGTGCAATGACGTATGCCTCAGAAACATGGGCCGTTAAAGTAGAGGATGTCAACAGAATGGAGCGTAATGAGATGAGAATGGTGAGATGGATGTGTGGGGCCAGGCTACAGGATAGAATAACAAATGTTGAGCTGAGGAGACGTTTAGGTATAAAGAGTATTAGCGAGGTGATGCGTACAAGTAGACTGGGATGGTATGGACATGTGGAGAGAATGGATGAAAAAAATTGGGTGAAAAAATGCAAGTCTGTGATTGTGGAGGGAGCTGCACCAAGGGGTGGACCGAGGAAGACCTGGGATCGGACTATACGCGCCGATCTTAAATCCAAGAACTTGACAAGTGAAGCAGCCCTTAACAGGGTTGCCTGGAACGCCGCCATTAGGACAAGAGACTGAAACTGCACTTATGTGTGGAACACTCAGTCTTAAAATTTTATGTATGTATGTATGTATTTGATGATGATGATGCAGTTTTTACCACTATACACTCCCTGCTGAATAGCAAGGCTAGGGTGGGTGCCCTGATGAATCAGGGACTTCGTGAATAGTTGCCACAGATTGCTAGACCGCACCGTTCACCAACAGCACTGACATCTGCCAATAACTCACTGGCTGGCCCGAGGCTCGAACCGTCAACCTCACGGTTAGCAGGCGAACGCTCTACCAATCGAGCTACGGCCTGTGATTTATATATCCTAACTACAACCTTCAATACCATCTACCATCAGTTGCTGGCATCTTTTGTCTCATAAGTGTTATCTGTCCCTTATTAGCATTTTCTCTCTCTCTTGTCCATCCTTAACCTCACTTAATTAGTACCATACAGTCTTCTTAGAAATAGTAATACTGTAGTAATTTATGAAATATATTTTATTATATTTTAATTTATGTTTTTTTGCCACAGCTACATGCCGTTGCATGGTTGGTAGAGTATCGGGCTGTTGACTGAAAGTTAGCTAAGTTGAATCCTGCTCAGGCTGTGTCATTGGTAGTTTGTACACTGTGCAAGAGTATGCTTACTGCATTTAAAACTGAATAATTATTAATTATACTATTACCCTCTAAACTGCGAGTATCTGTTCGGTAGTCCAACTTGGAGGATTGCGAGTATCCTTGCGGTAGGGGGAGAGGGACCCCGAGGGAACTCGGGGACGACTCACTGCCACTGAACCTCCACCGCTACATATTTGCCTAGGGTGTACGTACGCATGCTTGTCGTGACCATCACATGCCATATAATTTATCTAGAGACAATAAATAGGCCATAATAGACACAAGAAGGAGCAGCAATAGGGCAGTAACCATCTGTGTGATCACTACAGACAGGAATTGTCAGCTGGTTAGTCAATCTCCCAACCTATTCTAGCAGTTTAGGGGTAAATATTGAATATGGAAATGATAATAGTGATAGACTTTATTTTGATTTACCCTTTTTTCAGACATGAAGATATTGGCATTGGCTGTTGCCAAGGTTGAGACGCAGATCGAGCAGCAGACTCGCCTGATTAACCAAATGATGGCGATGCAGAAAGAAATTCTGGATGAATTTCAGAAACGGCCGGCTGCTGGCCCTGCTACACACGAAGCACTAGACTTCAGACCTCTCAATAATGTACTCCCAATATCAACACTCAATGGATTTGATGAAGTTGAAGAGAAGATAGCAGGAGATGAACAGTTCAACAGCCTCTTTGTAAGTACAGATATTGTACTGTATAAGGAATATTAACTGAGTATATTTTTTAGAGCACTATGTTAGCACATGTTATTATTTAACTGGTTTTATATTATTTTACTTCAAAATAGTCGATTCTATATTCATAAAAAATGAACTTGAATGGCCTGGACTTCTCATTAGATCAATAACTTTAACATGACTAAACAAGACCAAGGTCATGCACAGTGGTCGGGGGCGTGACGTTTTCTGAAAGAATGGACAATATCCTTGCTTAGTGTTCAGAAAAGGGGGTACAGTACACAGTAACTCGATCCAATGCAATGTCTGCCATAGTACTCCATGGGAAGGGGTGTTCCGAATAATGGGGCCCTCTTCCATCAGTGAAAGCAGGGGCTAAGAGGGGCCTCTACCCTTTGTGGTAAAGGAAATATGAGAATATGCCCCACATGTATACTGCGTGTCGTAAGAGTCGACTAAAAGGGGGATGATCAGGGTCTCTGTTCATCCCTATTAGCCCATTTCAGCATTGTGGTAACTACTTGGCACCAGAGTGCCAAATCTGGTTTCTAGAATGGGTTGTTGTGGGGGTGGTTCCATTGAAACTCGAGGCTTATTTATACGTATCTTTACCCCCTATCTATCATGTCTGTGTCACTCTCTCTCTCTATATGGTATGTATTTGTGTGTAAAGTGCTCCCCCCAAGGGTGCTGTCAATGTAGACTGAGCAAACACAGTGTCCTTGGGAATGCGCTTCCTTGGGACTTGAGAATAAATGGAGAAAATAGGACCGTAGTCTGCCAACCCGACCGCCCGTACCTATTTTTCCCTAATAGGCCTAGCCTAATGCCTAAAATACATACAAAAAGTACAGATGATGGTTAAATACAGTTACTTATATGATATATTAACAGTAAATGGAATGGTTACTCACTTATAATGGTGTATGGTGTCGTTGTTCTTGTGTGAAGTGAGTGACTTCACACAACAACAACGACACCATACACCATTATATGTGAGTAACCATTCCATTTACTGTTAATATATCATATAAGTAACTGTACTGGCACTTTCCGCCCAATAGTATAGGGGCCCGAACCTGGTGGTAGCGCTCCAGGAGGCTGCCCTGTCATTTGGCGAAAAATATCAGGCCAGTCGTAGTGCCGTGTACGCGCACGGGGTGCGTCCCTGCGGCTGGTTCTGGTGGGGCGTACCGAGGCCACTGGATCCTACCCCCTTGTAATCACTTGGGGGATGGTGCTGGGAATGGTCCCGGGGTAGACTGGAGCCGGAGTTCTGGGGGGGGGTGATGCTCATCTGCCAGCCAAACCTACCTAACTATGACTAAAATCAAAGAAAATAAACGTAAGTCCGATGAAACAAAACCGCACAGGACAATGACAAATGCCCCCCACAAACTCAGACTTGCTAGTGTGAATGTTGGTAGTTTGAATCTGCGTGCGAATGAAGTGGTTGAGATGTGTGAGAGGAGGCGAGTGGACATCTGCTGTACCCAGGAAACACTCTGGAAGAGGCATGGGGTACAGTGGATTGTCGGAAGGAGGAAAAGATATAGGATATACTGGATGGGTGTGGAGACTGATAAAGCGAAAGGAGGAGTGGGTGTTCTGGTGGCTGAAGAGCTGGCGGAAAGTGTGCTTCAGATTACGAGAGTTAGTGAAAGGCTGATTGTTTTGAAGTTGAAAGTTGGTGAAAGAATTCTGAATGTGATATCTGCATATGCCCCACAGGCTGGTTTACAGAAAGAGATAAAAGAGGACTTCTGGAATGACACCGTCAGTGTCATTTCAGGCCTCTCGGAGAACGAAATAACTATCGTGGGGGGGGACCTCAATGGTCACGTGGGAGCATCTGCAGATGGATACGAGGGGGTACATGGAGGAATTGGTTACGGAAGGAGAAATCTAGAAGGCGAATATATATTGGAGTCCTGCGTTGCACTCAACATGGTTGTGTGTAACACAAAGTTCAAGAAAAGACAGAGCCACCTGATCACATATAACTCTGGGGTCTCCAGTAGCCAGATAGATTACTTCTTGGTTAACAGGAAAGACTGGAAACTAGTTCGAGATGTAAAGGTCATCCCGAGCGAAGAATGTATCCCCCAGCATAAGCTACTTGTGTGCGACATGAGCTTATACAGAGATCCTAAGCGCAAGAAGGTTTACATACCCAAAAGGAAAGTGTGGCTGCTGAAGGACAAGGAAGTTAGGGATAGGTTTCATAATGAACTGGAGGAAATGAATAGAAATAAGGAAGCTAGGCCTAACGATGTAAATAGCCAATGGAACTTTCTTAAGCATAGCCTTATCGCTGCCACTGACAAAGTCTGTGGGAAAACAAAGGGTCACCCCAGGAATAAGACCTCTTGGTGGTGGAACGATGAGGTAGAACATGCTGTGAAAGAGAAAAGGAGATGCTTCAAAGCATGGAAGAAAGGAGGCAGCAGGGAGGAATACCAGGCAGCTAAACGAACTGCCAAAAGAGTTATTTACAATGCTAAAAATCGCATTAAGGACCTGGTCCTCGAACAAGTGTGTAACACTGACAATCCCAATGGGATCTTCAACCTAGCTAGGCGAGTTAAAAGTGACAGTAGGGATATTATAGGTGAACAGTGTGTTAGAGATGATAATGGGAAGATTGTGTATGCAGAAAATGAAATCAGAGAAGCATGGAAGGTACACTATGAACGATTGCTAAATGTAGAGTTTGAATGGGATAAGGAACAGCTTAGTATCGAAAAACCAATATCTGGGCCCCCTCCTTTGATAGCACCAGCTGTAGTGAGCGACGCAATCAATAAAATGAAGGACGGTAAAGCTCCAGGTTGCTCCGACATTGTCGCTGAGATGATAAAAGCCTCAGGGGAGATTGGTGTAAACTTAGTCACTGAGTTGATAAACACCATTATTAAAGATGAGAAAATCCCAGAGGATTGGCTCAAAAGTGTAATAGTAAATATATACAAAGGAAAAGGGGATGCGCTAGATAGAGGAAATTATAGGGGCCTGAAAATGCTTGACCAAATCATGAAGGTCTGTGAGAGAGTCCTTGAGGGTTTGATCAGGCAAAGCATCTCTATTGATGATATGCAGTTTGGTTTTATGCCAGGACGTGGTACAACCGATGCTATCTTCATAGTCAGGCAGATACAGGAAAGATACCTACTAAAAGGCAGGGATCTTTACTTTGTGTTTGTGGACCTGGAGAAGGCCTTTGATAGGGTACCTAGAGATGTTGTACAGTGGGCTATGAGGAAACTTGGTGTGGAAGAGTGGCTGGTGCGTGTGATAATGAAGATGTATGAGGATTCGCGAAGTTCGGTGAGGGTGAAAGGTGTACTGAGTGATGAATTCGCAGTCCGTGTTGGAGTCCATCAGGGTTCAGTGTTAAGCCCCCTCCTCTTTATTATGGTCTTGGAGGCGCTGTCTAGAGTTTTTAGAGGCGGACTCCCGTTGGAACTGTTTTATGCAGACGATTTAGTCCTAATAGCTGACAGTATGCAGGATGCTGAGGCCAAATTCAGAAAGTGGAGAGAGGGCATGGCGAGCAAGGGTTTAAGAGTCAATATTAACAAAACCAAGGTTATGCATTGTAGTTTGAGACGAGGCAATGTGGAAAAGAGCGGTGCATACCCATGTGCAGTGTGTGGAAAGGGAGTGGGCGTTAACTCAATTCAATGTAGCATCTGTCGATGTTGGGTACACCATGGGAGTAAGCGCTGTAGTAGAATAAAGGGGCCCCTGCCGAAGGATAAGTCAGAAATAGAGAAATTTGAGTGCGTAGTGTGCAAAGGCGAGCTTGTGTTAGGTGATGATCCTGTGGCTGTGAATTTTGGAAATGAGTCTTTGGAGCTGGTGAACAAGTTTTGTTACCTAGGAGATACCATCTCTGCCGGTGGTGGGGCCGAGGCTGCCACTGTTGCTAGAATTAGGTGTGGCTGGGGGAAGTTCAGAGAATTGACGCCAATCCTGACCATGAAAAGAATGCCTCTCCCCCTGAAGGGAAAGGTGTATGCCTCATGTGTTAGAAGTGCAATGACGTATGCCTCAGAAACATGGGCCGTTAAAGTAGAGGATGTCAACAGAATGGAGCGTAATGAGATGAGAATGGTGAGATGGATGTGTGGGGCCAGGCTACAGGATAGAATAACAAATGTTGAGCTGAGGAGACGTTTAGGTATAAAGAGTATTAGCGAGGTGATGCGTACAAGTAGACTGGGATGGTATGGACATGTGGAGAGAATGGATGAACAAAATTGGGTGACAAAATGCAGGTCTGTGATTGTGGAGGGAGCTGCACCAAGGGGTGGACCGAGGAAGACCTGGGATCGGACTATACGCGCCGATCTCAAATCCAAGAACTTGACAAGTGAAGCAGCCCTTAACAGGGTTGCCTGGAACGCCGCCATTAGGACAAGAGACTGAAACTGCACTTATGTGTGGAACACTCAGTCTTAAAATGTTATGTATGTATGTATGTATTTAACCATAATCTGTACTTTTTGTATGTATTTTAGGCGTTAGGCTAGGCCTATTAGGGAAAAATAGGTACCGGTACGGGCGGTCGGGTTGTAGTGACGGGCAACATTTGCTTGTTTGTCCCGTCTCGACCTGCTTCTTTTTCTCAATAGTTGTCACCTTCAATTTCTTCTTCGGTGGGACCAGTGTCACACGGGCTGGTGTGTTATGGTCGGGGGGGGGGATGGTGAGGGTGAGGATACGCTCAAGGCCACGAAAACTGAGATTGGCGGGGGGAGGGCGGAGGCGGTCTGACGTCACGCCAAGATGGCCAACAATAGCTGCGCATCGCTTTCCGGCGGACCATAGACTGCGCCCTTTTTAAAAACCGCTTCGTTTACATATTTTTTGCCACTCTAGTACCTCCCGCGCCTTTTTGATATCGTGCCCTTAGAGCTCACGCCCTTGGGGGCCTGACTGTATTGGGTTGAGAGAAGGATGTGGAGGGGTACAGATGGGTAGGTAGATCGAAAGAAACCCAGTATACACAGGTAAGCACGTGGCTGGCCTGAGAGCGTGAACTTTGGTAATGAGCCTGGAAATGGACAAGTTCTTCTACCTGGGAGATACCATCTCTGCCGGTGAAGGGGCTGAAGTCACCACTGTCGCCTGAATCAGATGTGGCTTGGGAATGTTCAGAGAACCGCTGCCAATTCTATTCATGTTACAAGGGCAAGCCCTAGCCCTGTTCATCAAGGGATTGCATGGTGATAAAAACTGCATCATCTAGAATTATTCTCTCCTCTCTGATGATGAAGTTTATTAGCTCGGTGACTAATCTCACTCCCATGTCTCTTGAGGCTTTTACCATCGTTTGTAACTTGTGTAATCAACTTAATCCAGCAGATCATATACTGGCATATATGTGTGTACATGCGACACTGGTCTACCACATCTATAATGTCTGCCAACACAACCAAGGGTGTGGGAGGCCATGCTCTAAGGTCCAATAAACCTTTGGGCACACTAAGCCAGGATCGAACTCAGGACCCTCCATGCACAAGTTACTCTTGCTACCCCTGAGCTATACATGGTCGAGAGACTATAGAGTACTACAGTCCAGTTACCACCAAAGTCATACCAATTCTTTGCTTGTGATGAAAAACGTTACACAGCCAGGGACTTTTTTTTTAGCGGTGTACGGTATGGTGCTCGTGTAATTTCTTCAAGTGAGCAGGGTAGAATTGATGAGGTGCAATTCAACTGTACAATAATTTATCACTGTTGTATTTATAATCATCTTCTTATATTCTAGGAATCTCTTTCTCTCCTGATCTCACTTGGAAAGACCATATTACCACCCTTGCTAAAAACAGCTTCCCAGAAGCTGGGTGTGCTCAACCGCCTCCGGGGGTTCTTTACCTCTGTACAGGGGCACAGTGCGTCCATGTATTGAGTATTGTTCACATTTGTGGGGAGGATCCTCTCACATAGCACTGCTTGACAAAGTAGAAAAGAAAGCTTTCCGTCTCATTAACTCACGTCCACTCACTGGCTCTTTGCAATCTCTCTTCGCCGCAGGCCCGCAGTATTGCATTGCTCTCGCTATTCTACCGCTATTACAATAATCAATGTTCCTCAGAGCTCTCTTAGTGTATACCACCTCTACGTAGAGTACGTAGCACCCGTCTTGCAACACAATCCAGGCTGGGAAATTAGTGTTGCGGATCTACTTGCCCTGGGCTAGTGACATCTGAAATTTACTTGCCCTGACACATTTTTTACTTGCCCTGATACATCGTAAGGAATTTCACATTCACAAACATGCCACCAGCTTCTATAAATTGGATGTTATGTCCACACTACTTATTGAATTTTGGGAAACTTCATGCACTACTAATGTCGTGGAAATATCAAGAGTTTTTGGTACAGCACGTTGATGGTAAAACATTGAAACTAAGAAGAGGACAATAAAGGTTTCCATTTATTTACAGTACCTATATCTTAAACCTCTCCTATTCTGGGATGCTCAGGCCTCTTCAGTTTAAATTTTGTTTTTCTGCACTCTCTTTCCTCTTTCTTCCTTGATATACGATACTACCAGTTTATCCCCTAACTCCAATATAAATTATATTGCATTTAATCAGATTCTCATTTCAGAGGACCTTTGGTATGGCTTTATTTTGTCACCAAGTGATGTGTTCTCAAGCGTCTCTAATAATATATTTATGTTCTAACATTTCAATCTTTCTCTATTGTTTTGACTTGTCAAGCCATCTTCCTTGATCAGGGCCTCAGACTTTATCCTTAAATATAAGTTTTACAGAACTTCATATAAGCATTGACTCCTTGACACTTTTACTGTCAAAACCGTTAGCACTGAAATTACGTTTCACATTTTCCCTTGTAAGCATTGATCTCTCGTTATACTTTGTGCATATAGTGTGATAGGATATTCTCAGTAAATGTACCTTCTCCCACCTAATTTAATCTTCAACTTCCTTCCCGTACATGATTTTGTTAAAGTCTATTCTCAGTAAATGTACCTTCTCCCACCTAATCTCATCTTCAACTTCCTTCCCCTACATGATTTTTGTAAAGTCTATTCTTGCGCAGTTTCACGTCTTAATTTTTCTCATGCGCCTGAAACTAGTGCATTGTCATCATCGATTGGCTTTCATATGGGATGAGGGGCAGACTACTGATTCTCTTACTAGTCATTATATATTTGTCTTTCACTCTTTGTATCGTACTGTAAGTAATCTTGTCCTCAATTTCTTCCTCTTGAATCTCAGTTCTTGAATGCAAATAATCAATATATTAGGGTGAAACAATTATCATGAAGACATGCATATCATTATCTTTAAACTACAGTAGTTTAATAAGTGTTAGTAAAGCAGGAGAGGAAAATGGTTATTTCTTAACTATGTTGATATTATTAAACAAAATGTTTGCGAGATACAGCCGGCTGCTACTTTACTGCTTTTAATGCCTCTTAAAACACTAAGACAGGATGAAGCTTAATATCGGAGAGATAACCCGTTCAAATGGCTTCAAATTGGATAGGTTCCGCTTTAGAAAAGATGTAGTAAGCATTGGTTGGGAAACAAGGTTGTGGATATGTGGAATAGATTGTCTAGTGCAGCAATTAGCTAGGAACGGTAGGATATTTCAAAAGCAAACTGGATAGTCATATGAATGATATGGGCTGGGTATAAATGGGATCTACCTCGTGTAGGCCGGTCAGCTTTATGTAGACTTCCGTGTTCTTATGTTCTTAAGTCCCTTTTGATAATGAACACTACGTATTGGACTATTGGTGTAACACAAGTTGTTTCATGTTTGTTTTTATTGGAATTTAGTTAGACAGAGATTTGTGAATATTCGACTTATTTTTTCCTTAACATATTATATCATATTTTACCATTTCATGAACGATTTTAATTTACAGCCAAATCTACCCCCTAACCTATCTTGATCAACCCAAAACAATTGTATAGTATTGTAATGCTCACCTTAAAATAGCCCTACCTAAGCTATCCTAACCATATGACTTCTCTAATTTCCTCCTCATGTCCCTGTCCTCTTTCGTGGTCGTCTGTGCATGAAAACTATGAAAGCTAATTGAAGACTGCCAATAGAGATGTGAAATAAAGCTAAAATGTATATCGTTCTCCTTATCTAATTTAGAAATATAATACTGTTCATTATTAATACAAACCAGAGAGAGAGAGATAGTGAGAGTGGGTGAGTGAGTACTGTATATGGGAAACCACAACATTGATTAACGAAGATACGTGTGTCTGTCAAATTGTCTGTTATAGTAAAATTCCAATTATTTGAACATCCCAATAGTTCGAGTTTTTGAAGATCAGTATTATTAATATTTACATGGGGAAAACTGAACAAAAATAAAATAAAAATGCGTGCCAGAATCGGCGAAAGGGAGACATGACTAGGTGTAGACGATGACAATCATCTACCCCCAACCACCTTCTACAAACTTACACTAATTATCGTATAACACTGTGACCACAGACCAACACCTACAATCTTCAAATTATTTGCCACCAACAACATCTAAAAGCTTAGCAAGCTTTACTATCCCCAAGTAAATTCTTACGTTCACAACATTACAAAATTAACTGCCCAGCAATAACAACAAATCTTAAAGTCGGTATCACACAAGCACTTTTTCCCTCAACATTTATACTCAACACTGGTATGGCAGTTTATGAGGTCAACATTTAATTCATTTGTGTCACCTAAATTGATCTCTCACCAGTCTAGTTTCCGATACCAGAACAAAATATTCCAGAAATGTTGCCAGAAAATTTTTGATCATCGAATGTTGACTATAAAAGCTCTCGTGTGATACCGGCTTAAGCCATGCATCCGGTACATGGTAACATTGTTTTAGCCTAACTAGTTGTATTAAATTTTTCTCTTTTATGTTATATTTATCCATTAATTGAACTTCTTTATGTAATTGTATCCAAGAGAAATCAATATTTACAGTATAAGCCGAACTAATAATATCTGCCGAAAACATTGCGAAATTTACGATTGATCAGCTGCGTCGTCTCTGTTTATTAAAGGGTCACCGCAGCGAGAAGTGTCGGTCTCTGTTTCACTAAAGGCCCACCGTTTTGCTAAACGCCCACCGCATCGATGTTTTCGAATACTAATTATCTATGAGTATTTGATATTATATGACAACTATTTTTCTTTTTATTGAAGCGTCAAGTTAAATGGTAATACAAAAATTAACTTGTCCCCTGGGCAACTGCCGGGCAGACTAGCGTTTCAAATCACTAGCCCGGCAACATATCCGGGCTAGTCCGGGCTGCTGGGCTATACCTAATTTCCCAGCCTGACACAATCCCATCCCTACTCTGTGCAACTCTCCAATCCTAGAGTGAAACGATATTCTCAAACCTTTTATTCAACAGCTGAGCTCTGGAACACTCCCTCAATCCATCTTCCCCTCATCCTATGACTTAAATTACTTCGAACTCTGTGTGTCCAGGCATTTTGGCCCTGTCACTCTTTCAACTGGGGGAGGCACTTGTTACAGGCAGTTCTGCCTTTTGTCTCCCTCATCCACATAGAAAACAAAAATAAGGTGAGAAGAACTAGATATACAACAGAAATGAAGAGCAAGATACAACATTTAGTTTTATAGCATATTTGCATTATTAGTGCATATGTACTGTAGCGTACATTAATGTATGTACTAAGCTATTTATTCACTATTAATTTCTTTTACAGGCAAATCGATTAAGTGTATTGGGAGGATCGTCTGCAAAGCACGCAGTGAAGTTCATCCTAGATACCATCCTGACAAATGAACTTCAACAGAAGTTCAACTGGGAGGGGAAGGTTTGTTGGCGAACGAAGGACAACTTCATCAAAAAGGGTTTCAAATCTACAAATGTGTGCCAACTTATGACAGGTATGTATGATATTAAAATAGTCTGTATTGTTTAAAGATTTGCATTGTACAACGGATCGAATTGGGATATCGGGCAGTTGTGATGTTCCGTCTGGTGGCAGAGTAAGGGACCAGCAATTGTAAGTCCATTTTGAGCGAATGGAAAATGAAAGGCTTACAAAGAGAATATGCGAGTCAGATTCATGGGGAGGCAGAGGGGTCGGAAGACCTCCATTGAGAGGAGAGAATGTGTAGTACAAGTGTTGGGAGATGACTATAGATTAGGCCCTGCCTGGAAATTATGTTGGCAGGCATTGTGGTGTTGTTCCGCTGCGTGTCTGCCTGCTGAGACCGGAATCTCTCGGGGAGATCTGGGACGTGGGACTTGTTTGCTGGGGATCCGTAGATTATAATTAATCTCTCGGTTTTCCCCTGGGCCACCTAGATGTGGTTGTGTGTGTTTTATTCCCGTTTTGTTGGTTATGTTCGGGCTCTGTCTCGAGTCGGCAACCCTTAGCTATGGGGTATGTGCCTGAGTATACACATACATACATGAATATGGAGATGATAAATGTGATAGACTTTATAGTGATTTAATCATTTTTTCAGGCGTGAAGATATTGGGATGGCATTACCATCATTGTTTCCTAAACCAATTTAGCTTATTCAGATTGTTTAGTACATGTACAGTAATTACTGCATTGCAGTATTTAATCTTACTCTATTTTACTACCATGTTTCCTATCTCAAATCTTTATATTTATTAGTGGCCCCTCCATCATTGACGAACATGCCTATTACATAAGGCATCCTCTTCAAACACTAATCCTCCGTAGTTTGAATCTACCGCGCAGAGCATTTAAAATCTGAGGAGCCTTCATCATGAGCGCACGCGACCTCACTCATGGCTTCAGTCATTATGAATTGGGTTCTCACTACGAAAAAACTTTGTAAACAATAAAAAGAAAAAGAAAATAAGAATAACTATCCAATAAGCTTTCCATCATATCGTGGATGTACTTGTGTGGATCTTTGACCAGACTCTGATTCAGGCGTCATTCTTCCTTCTCTGCTCTGCGATCAGCCGGCCCGGACGTGTCTCTCCACGCTCCGCTGGTTCCGCATTTGCTGCGTCCCTAGTGAGTTTTTTCTCATTTGTTTACTCCGGGATGTATCGAGTAAGGTTAGGATATGCGTTGCAGGAGTGTCCTTGGCTGGTTGCCCGCAGTGCAGTGTATTTTGGGTCGTGTGTTTGGGGCATCTATTTCGGATGTACCCTCGTGGTCCTGTTGTGGACAGGTGAATTTTTTGTTTTTTCACAGTTGAGTTAGCTTGTGATGCAGGCGGCTTTCATTACGCGATTATTTCTGCTGCCTTTTATCTTTCTGATGAGGTAGCGTTGCTTTGCTAACGTTCCCAGCGTATTTTTCTTCACTTAGTGAAGTTTTTTCTGGGTCCCGAGTCGGTCTTCCCTTGGTCGGGAGTTTTTGCTACAGTGGTGTGTTGGCGGTGGTTCCTGTTGTTATATTTCAATTTTTTTTTTTTTTATATCTCAACATTTCTTGTGCCGTTTGCTTAGGCCTAGCCAGCCGCTCGTAGCTTTGCCACATGTACAAGTGTTTTTTATTTATTTTATAAATATGTCCTACTGTGTCATGTGTATCCGGGTTTAGTTGTGTATTGGCTAATTCCACGGACTATGTTTGTTTCCTGGTTTAGTTGTGTATTGGCTAATTCCACGGATTATATTTGTGGTCCCTAGGTTAGTCGTGCTTTGGCTATCTCCCGGGTCCTATGTGCGTTCAGATGGTGTCTGTTCGGGGTGGGTTACTTTCCGGCGGGGTTTTCTCGGTTTCACCATGTAAACTCCGGCCGTGAGCCGTGTTTGGCCACGCGTGGTTTCAAAACAGGCTGGTGTCCCCGGCGAGTTGGTGTCTGTGGCTCTCCAAGACTGCGTCTCTGTGTTGGTGCCTGTTTCAGGCTCCCTTTGATTCCCGGCGGATTGGTGGTACCCATCTAACATTGTTCATGCGGACATATGTTATGTAGTTTTTCTACCCGGTTTTACAAACCAAAGGAAAAACCCTAGCTGTTGTTGTGGGCTTTCCTCCCCGGCGATCTTTTACAAAGAAGTGGGGATCGGAACTTATGGGGTTAACGTTTAAGACATCAGATCTCACCCGGCGGGTGTACCTTTCTTACAGTTTCTTACAGTAGATCCTCTGGAAAAAGGCAAACTATGCCTGTGTATCCAGCTCAGTACCAGTACTTGCACTGCTGCGGTCGTTCACGGTGTTGGCGGCGGCGGTAGCAGACGCAACATTTTTACTATTCTGTATTTTTGTTTTATAATCAAACTTCAAATCTTGTCTTCCCCATGCTTTATCAAGATTACTTTCAAACTCCCTTATCGATTCGGAATCGACTACATACTGGGGCAGTGCGTTCCACTCATTTACCACTCTATCACAAAATGAGTTCTTTGCCTTCTCAAGCCTATTTCTTTCTTTGTAAATTTTCTTAGAGTGTCCTCTCGTTCTTGTTCCCTCCCGCATCAAGAAGATACCTTCACACACATCCTCATCGTACTTTCCTGACACTATCTTAAAAGTCTCTATCATATCCCCTCTTTCTCCTATATGCCAGTGTCGGAAGCCCCAGTGTCCTCAACCTCTGCTCATAGCCCGCGTTCTTCAACGTTGGTACCAGCTTGCTAGCTCTCCTCTGCACTTTCTCCACTGCTTCTATATCCTTTACCATATATGGAGCCCACACCTGGTTTGCATATTCCAGGTGCGGCCTAACCAGCGCTGTATATAGATTCCTGAAGATTTCTTCGTCAAGTGACACAAATGTCCTCCTTATCAGCCCTACAATTCTATTGGCTTTGTTTATCTTTTCCGCTAAATGTTCTGAGAAATTTAACTTATTGTCTATCACTACTCCTATATCCTTTTCTGCACTCACTTCCTCCATCGCTTCATACATACTGTATCCTACCTTGTCTATCTTGCTGGTCCCAATCCGCATGTACTTGCATTTTTTTGGATGAAAAGGCATTAACCAATGCTCAGACCATCCCTTCATGCCCTCCACATCTCCTTGAAGCAAACCCATATCTTCCTTACTCCTCACTCTTCTATACAGTTTAGTGTCATCCGCATACAGGTATACCTCACTTCCATTAGTTATAACTTCAGGCAAGTCGTTGATAAATATAACGAACAGCAGTGGTCCCAACACAGATCCCTGAGGTACCCCACTTGTAATTTCCCTCCACCCCGAGCCTATTCCATTCACCAGTACCCTCTGTCTCCGATCTTTCAGGAAGGCTTCTATCCATTTCACACATTTCTCCCCTATATTATAGCTTCTAACTTTCTCTATTAACCTTTTATGTGGGACCTTATCGAAGGCCTTCATAAAATCGCAATATACCACGTCTATTACATCACCATCTTCTAGAATTTGCATCCAATCATCTACCACCTTAATTAGCTGTAGTACCGTCGACCTCCCCGGCAAGAATCCGAACTGTCTCCCACTGAAAAGTTGGTTTGACTTCATATGATCCATTATTCCTTCTCTAATTACCGTTTCCATTAGTTTACACACAACACTTGTCAAACTGACTGGTCTATAATTCCCTGGGTCAGTTCTCTTTCCCTTCTTAAATATAGCTGTTATGTTCGCCTCTCTCCAGTCCATCGGGATTTGTCCTGTATTAAACGATACCTCAAATAACATTTTCAATGGCTCTACTAACATCTCCCCTCCTTCCTTTATGATTCTTGGGTGTATCCCATCCGGTCCCGGTGACTTACTTCTGTTCATTTTTTCTATAGCCCTTCTTATTCTAGCATGGGAAAACTCTATTAGTTCTAGTGCCAGTGCCTGTTTGATGGGAATAGTAGGCACTGCATCCTCCGACTCCACTGTTAGTACCCCCCCAAAGTATTTCCCCAGCACCTCTGCTTTCTCCTTATCAGTCTCCGCTCTACTCCCATCATTCAACCCCCCCACCAGCTCTGGGATCCCTACTCTTCTTGTTAACTTTTCCTGAATGTACTTCCAGAATATTTTTGGATTATCCTTCACATTTCTAGCTATCTCTCTCTCCCTCTCCTTCACCCCCCTCCTTGTTTCCCACCTTATTTTATTGTTTATTTGTCTGCGTTCCAGATCCACTTCCTTAGCCTCTATACTAGACCCCCTGTTCTTTTTTAACAATTTTAATCTTTCCCACAATCGTTTCTTTCTTCTAATCAATATCCAAAGCTTTCTTTTCATTGGCAATTCTGGGTTAGTTCTTTTCCTCAATTTTGTTTTATCCTTATATTCCCTTACTGGTACACTTTTGGATACAGCATTCTCCAGTTTGACTCTAATTTTCCTCCACATTCCTTCAGCGTCTTCACCGTTCAAATATTCCCCCCAGTCAATGTCCAAACACCGTCTCAGCAGCTCATAATCTGCTCTATCATACATGTATATTTTTCTATTGCTTCTATTATCCCTCTCCGATTTAATGTTACAACTAAAGCTTATACAGGCATGGTCACTACGACCTATAGGGCTATCCACATTAACATGTTCCACTATATCCTCTTCATTGCTAAAAATCAAATCAAGTGCACTCCCCTGCGTCCCATCTCTATATCTTGTCATCTCTACAATATGTTGCGTTAAAAAACAATCTCTCACTTTCTCTATAAACTTATTTTCCAGGCTACCCTGTCCCGCTGGAGTAGTACAATTTGCCCAGTTGATCCTTGGCAAATTGAAATCTCCAATCAAAATTTTATATTTGTTCTCTCTATTATCTATCTCCTCCATTGCTTTCAGTAGGTTATCATCCTCTCCCCTGCTATTATTTGGGCTTCTATATATAGAGGCAATTAGAATTGATCCTCTTACACATTTTACTTCAATACACAAATACTCACAATACTGCTGTCTCATATCCACCTCATTAACCTTGAGCTCTTTTCTTACATAAATAAACAGTCCTCTTCCAACCTCTGCTCTAATAGCATTTCTCTCATATAACTCCAAACCCTCCAAACTATATTCCACCAGTTCCCTTTCAATTCTAACATTTTTTGGTCTTACTTCCTGTAGGGCTATGACATCAGGTTTTTCCTCTTCATCCTGCAACCTACATATCAGTTCTCTTTTCTTGTCCTGAGTAAACACATCCACATTACTAAACATAATCCTTAATCCATCTACCATTCCTTCAGCAATTACACCATCCCGCTCCTCCAGTCCATACCCTACTCCCCTGTTAGCACTACTGGGTCTGCCTCTTTGTCTCCTGTCTCTCCCTGTGACACCTCCACCCCGTTCTCCTCCTCCGTCACAACTCTCATCACATTCTCTCCCCTCCCTGATCTCCCCCTCCTTTCTACTCTTATAAACCACTTCCTCACTTTTCCGTCCCTCACTCTCCAGTAAAAATTTCTCTTATCCTCCTCATCCAACTTTCCATTATTTTCATCAGCCTTTTCTTGTAATTCCTTAATTTTTTTCCTTTGTTCTATACTCAAATCCTTCTTTAGTCTTATGTGTTTCAGTTTATCATTTGTATTTAGCCTCCAACTAAAATTTGTCACAGTCTCCGCCACTACCCTAGTTTTAAACTGTACCCTTATAGGTCTCATCTCTCCCCTTTTATATCTACCTATCCTACTTATTTCCACCTGCCCTTCCCATCCATATTCGTCCTCATCCACACCTTTCAAGACCTCCTTCACTGTCTCCATATCCCTCACTTTTCTCACTCCATTATCATTCATATGAGTCTCTATATCTCCATACAAGATTACACCCCTATCCCTGTCCATGGCCTCCCTCACGACACTCTCCTTGTTCTTCATGACCCCTACAACTGCACTCTCAAAACTTTTTTTGGTCATATTCATTTCTTCCTTTTGCTCTTTCATAATATCCTCCAAATCCTTGACTTTTTGTTTACCTACCACCGTCCATGCAGTCGACTCCTTTACTTCCGTGAAACGTCCTTCGTATTCCTTCAGCTGCTCCTTCAATGCCATATTCTCTGCTCCCAGTTCATCTACCCTTTTCAATACCATCTCTAGGCTCTCATTAACTGCCAAAAAAGGCCTGCATTCACTTCCTTCGCTAGGCCTATTCCCTTCCCCACCTATCACACCACACATTACACACAGTGCCTTAACTTTCTCACCAATATCCCCCTTCCATTTCTCCGTATCACTCATCCACTTTTCCAAATCCTTCACAACAATACTAACCTCTTCTAACTTCTTATCTGTGCTCTTAAATCCCCGAAAACGTTGTAACCTTCCTTCCGCCTCCGTCATACCCGTTAAGGTGGGATGAACGAATTGGTAATTCAGTTTAGTTAACCGGTCCATTTTAGTGATACTATATGTATCGCCGCCCTCACTCTTACGACGATCGACGGCTCAATTAGGGTTAACGTATTTTGCTGGTGCTCCTGGGAGGGGGAAATACGGAATTTACAATTCAAGCTAGTTACCCAATTAATTGAGAGATATGGCTATGTATCGCCGCCTTCACCATACGGCGATCTATGTGACAATTCATTAGAAGTCAGGTCTCGTATCAGCCTGCCCTGTGTTAATCTGCTAGATAATTCAGGGGCCGGCGTCTTTGTGGGGGGTTGTTTTCAAAATTGAATCTTGTAACAGTCACCGCCAGAAAGACTTTATAAACGCCATACTGGTCTTTTATATTATGTCAGAGGGTATTCTTAAAACTTTCTTAAAGACATGTCTAGATATTCGGATATCTTTATAGAACCCCGCCGCGTAACGAGCTGTAATCATTGTGAGATTACGTCTCGTTATCCGGCGGGTTATGAACACTTGTATGCGATCATTTTGGGTTAACCTTATGAGCATTAATTCCTGGAAATTTTCCTTTTTTCCAGGGCTGGGCCCCGGCGGACCAATACAGACCCTGCAGTAAGTTCCCACCAGTCTCTGTCATGGCTACCTTTGCCCCAGTTTTTGCTTTATGCATTAATCCAACCTGTGCCGGTGTCCCTCTTTTTGCGCACACTCTTTGTATCAGGTGTGTTAAATGTCTAGACCGTTCAAGAGGTCTGTGGGTGATGCGCAACTGTTCCTTTTGCTCCCAACTAAGTGTCAAAGTCCTCCAAGATAATGATAAGACCGCAGCGGTCGCCTTACGAGAAGTTCGGCAACAAATGTCAGCGTATACTACGATTGTGGCTCATAAGTCACTTCAATGTGACAACGTCCCTCTTTGGGATAGGCTTCTTCTTGAGCACCCTCCCCCTAATAAACGTTCCTCTCGAATAACTAGTCATAAGCCGGCGGAGACTGGACAGGGTTCTGTGTCATCTCCTGCACCTGCTACTTCGAAACGTCACCGTGAGCCTACACCCCCGGCGGCAGTCTCCTCGTCTCCGGCGAGATCTAGGTCTAGGTCACCCCTTAGACACCAGCCACCCAGTCTTGCCTCTTCACCATCGAGTAAGAGGAGTAAGACAGAAAGTTCCACCAGGGGTCACGGCGATAAATCCTCCAAATCGAAGAGTAGTTCACGGTCACACCGCAGCCATAAATCTTCAAAAAAGGATTCCCATGATAGAAAGGCCTACCGACACTCACCTGTTTCTAGTGCTTCTCGTCATACCTCTACCCCAGACAGTGTTTGTGTTCGGTCTCAAGGGTCCAGTGTAGTACCTGTACCTAAAGATGATTTACCCATTAACATTTTAACCCTGGAGTTGGAGGGTTCAGAGGGCTCAGTGGTTGAGTGTTTCAGACTCCCACGGGAGTATAGGCCAAGGCCTAGGTGTTTGGCGATATTCTCGTCCGGGGCCTGACCACCCACTTGCGGCTCAAACTATTCACACAATGGCTGACGTCCACCGGGACGCGGCAATCCCTTCCTCTATTCCTAACTTATCTTGGCAACAAGATGGTACCCCAGCTTCGGCGGGATCTCCTCAGGAGGAACAGGATGACAAAGACGAGGTTTCGATGATATCGGATATGGAAGGGCAAGAGTCAGGTTCAGGCTTCGATGCCACACAAGATCTTAAAGATTCACCAGTGAGTACATCATCAAATCAATTTGTCACTGCACAGGAAATTGATGGGCTACTTGTTAATGCTTTATCTAGATTTTTTGGCCAACAGCAGGAAACTCCCACAGTGGACTTGGGAGCTCCCACGACAAGCTCTACGGTACGGCCTCTGATGACTTCTATTGCTTTGACTCAGATCCCTCACCCCCCCTCTATGTCACCATCGGTGGTTACTAGGCCTGCTACGGCGGCATTGACCACTTCGAATGTAAGGGTTATAACGGATGTCAATCCGCCCCCTCTAGACAGAGCGCCTCTCAAAAAGGTAGCTATGCCCTTGCTTTACGGACCAGACGAGTCATGGGTCCCTTTGACCCCCACTAAACCAGAGCTAGCCCAGCCTACCTTGTCAGGGGAGCTCCCAGTGCCACGTGAGTGGGTCATCCAGGGCAATAAATCTAAGAAATTAAGGGCCTTGGATACTTTGGGGAATGTGCTAGATGTCAACATCAAGGCTATACCTAGTTATTATCACCAGGACTATTTTGTTTATACTGCTAAGCCTGCTTTACCCCCTGCCTCAGCTTCAAGATTGTTTTCTGACTGGTCTAAGCATGATGGGTTTAATGACATTAAGACACTGTCGGCTCTCACTCCAGAACTCGATTTGCAAACCGTCACAGACGCGGCAGCTAATCCTGTCTTGAAGGTGGGGCAGTTGGGTCCAGGACCTTGGTTGGAATGGGAGACAGAGGCTCAAAACTTTGCGACCACATTTACTTCCAAAACTTCCCACCAGATCCCTCAAGATACTCATTCTTGGTTCTCCATGCCAGTGTGTTCTGCCGGCGGAGTCCCTTCGGCTTTGTTTGCTTTCTTAGCTGCCCCTAAAATTAATCTTTGTGAGCTAAAAGACCCTTTCACTACCCCTACCCCAACTCACCTAGACCGTGAATTTAGGCTACGGGGGAAAGCTTTTCGCCTGTTCTCTCAATACATAGTGTCTCAACAGGTAGCTAAGTCTTTGCTCCGGTCCACTCAGGCAATCGCAGACGCGGATGCCAGACGTTCGGTTGAATTGTCCCGGCCTGCGCTTCTTCAGTCGTCAATCCAATCATTAGGTGACGTACGCACTGCCTTGCTTGAGGCGGTACGAGCGAGACAAGATCTTAGAATATCCTTAGTCCGAAAACTGCCTGATCGCATTGCGAATCAGGTGGTCATGTCACCAGTGCTCACTCCCTCTTTAATGTCCCCTGAAGTGTGGCGAACGGTTTTTAATATGGCTCAGGCCGTTAAACACAGTCCCACCCCTTCTAAGAAACCTGCCTTTAACTTCCCCAAACCCAGGCCAGTCGCTAAAGCTCAGCCGGGGGGATCTAAGCCCTTTCTTCCACCTAAGTCCTCCTCCACTCAGGTCAGTTCAGGCATAGACAGGGTAGGTTTTCAGGTCAGAAAGGACGCGGCTATAATAAGCCAGGTCAGGGCCCGTCTTCTGCCAACGCCAGCCAGCCGGCGAAGCGTCCACCACCGCCAACTCCACCACCATAAAAAAACTAAGGTCTCTCTCACTCCCGGTGCCAGTCGTAAGGCCGGCGGATCCGAGGGTAGTACAGCCGGCGAACCCTGGTCTGCTAACTGGGTCATTCCGAACGTGTCACAAAGCATGGCCGGTAAACACTAGGGCACGGATGGTGGCACGCAAGGGCATCACTTGGCAGTGGCTCCGGCGACCTCGCTTACGTCAGCCAACAACGGCAAATTTTGTTTCTTTAGAGGTGGAGTCACTGGTCCAGGAAATGATTGCCAAGAATGTCATCATCCCGGTCCCCTCAAATTACCCTGTATTCCAAGCTCTTTTTGGTTCCCAAAAGGGACAGTGTTCAGATGAGACCGGTCGTCGACCTGTCTTATCTGAACCTTCACATTCACAACGAGTCATTCCGAATGTTAACAGTACACCAAATCAGGCTAACACTTCCGCCGGGAGGTTGGATGTGTTCCCTAGACCTGACAGACGCTTATTGGCACGTATCGGTCAACAAAAGATTTCAAAGTTTCTGGCCTTACGGATCAGGCACCAAAATTTTGTTTTTCAGAGGATGCCATTCGGTTTGAACCTGGCACCTCGACTATTCACGAAATTAGTCCGGCAAGCCCTGATGCCGTTGTTAAAGCAAGGAATCAGAGTTCTGTGGTACCTAGACGACTGGCTGGTGGTGGCAGAGACAGAGCAATTATGCATCAAACATGTCAATATACTTTTAACTCATGTCAAAGCTCTAGGGTTCAAGGTAAATCTGGTAAAGTCAAACCTTGTCCCCTCACGAGTAATTCAGTGGATAGGGCTGGGTTGGGACACAGCTGCTCTCACTCTGAGTCAGAGTGTGGACAATCGCAACAGGTTTCGCAGGAAACTGTTCATGTTTCTTTACAGTCTGACTACGACACGGAGGGTCTGGGAGTCTCTGGTCGGCTCTCTCAACTGGATTCAACTAACTGTAATGTTGGGCCGGTTGAAAGTAAAACGGTTAATATTGGAAGGCAACAAATATTTCCCACTCTTACCGGCGGGAAAATTATGGCCCATCCCAAAATTAATCCACACCTTACTAGCGGTCTGGGCGAAGAGGGAAACGCTGCACTCAGTAATGTCATGGACCTCTCCTCCGCCAACGGTATGGGTAGACACGGATGCGTCAGGCACGATAGGTTGGGGATTTCAGTCAAACCAGGGTCAGGGGCTTTGGTCCCACTTAGAAATCTCCCACATCAATGTCAAAGAATTACTAGTCCCCTTGTATTTCCTTCAGGCTCAGGGCTCTGCTTTACGGGGCAAGTCGGTGGCCTTCAGAATGGACAATCTGAATGCAGTTCACTGTATTCAGAAACAGGGGTCAACGAGATCAAGGAAGTTGCTAAACGTGTCGGAAGAGATTTTTACTCTAGCCAACAGGCTAGACATTTATCTTCACGCATCTTATCTCCCAGGCGTAGCAAACGTCTGGGCAGATGCTCTGTCCCGGAGACAGAGCACGACAGTAGAATGGGAGCTCAAGCAACCCATTTTCAACCTAATGATTGCAGAGCTCTACCATCCACAAGTGAATCTGTTTGCGTCCGAGGGGACTCACAACCTCCCTCTATACCTCACCCGCCAGACAGAAACGCCGGCAGGGGGGCCAGACGCCCTAGTGACAGACGAACAGATGGAGCTCCATCTATCTGTTTCCGCCGCCAGACGCGTCACTAATGTGCCACGTAGTGAACAAACTACGAGATTATCGAGGCTTAGTCTCGCTAATCGCGCCTCTGTGGCCGGTGCAGTTATGGTACCAGCAATTGAAGACGTGGTGCTCGCACCCGGTGTCGCTCCCGGTCGAGTATTTCCACTTAGACACGATTGGCAACCTAGCGACCTCGCTGACTTTTGCATTATTGACATTCAGGAGGCCAAGTGGCTAGCACCATATGGTAGAGATGTGACCAATAAATTAATCAATCAATATACACTCTAACCTCCATTTAACGGATTCCGATTTAACGGATATCGGCAATAACGGTCAAAAAATGTAGGCCGGACAATGGACCCAGCAACGGACATAGTCCGTTGCTATAAAAAAGTTGGAGCAAAGTCCGTTGCTCTATCTATTTATCTCTCTAATGCACCTACCTAAATCCCTTATACATTAACATAACTATGTCTTATTTGGACTTTTTGTAATCTTTGAATCATTTCTAATATGATGGAATTGAAAAATATAATATCCTTCCAACACATAGATAAATAATAAATAAGATAGTCAAAAAAATAGTTCAACCCTCCCCTCAGTCTAGGCGCCGAGCGTCCAAGACGGAAGATTTACGTTTGATAGATTTTTTGTTTTGTTTTTTTCCCTCGATATACACACTCTTTCTATTTATCTATCTCTCTAATTCATCTACCTAAATCCCTTATACATTAACATAACTATGTCTTATTTGGACTTTTTGTAATCTTTGAATCATTTCTAATGTGATGGAATTGAAAAATATAATATCCTTCCAGCACATAGATAAATAATAAATAAGATAGTCAAAAAAATAGTTCAACCCTCCCCTCAGTCTAGGCGCCGAGCTTCCAAGACGGAAGATTTACGTTTAATAGATTTTTTGTTTTGTTTTTTTCCCTCGATATACACACTCTTTCTATCTATCTATCTCTCTAATTCATCTACCTAAATCCCTTATAGATTAACATAACTATGTCTTATTTGGACTTTTGTAATCTTTGAATAATTTCTAATGTGATGGAATTGAAAAATATAATATCCTTCCAGCACATAGATAAATAATAAATGAGATAGTCAACAAAATATTTCAACCTCCCCTCCGTCTAGGCGCTGAGCTTCCCAGATGGGAGATTTACGTTTGATAGATTTTTTTTTTTTTTCCCCACGTATACACAAAATGATGGGAAATTATAACATGTTTTTAATTGACATTTGTGTCGTTTTTGCTGATTATGAGTTGGTGGAAAATAAAATCTTTAATTCTATCATATCGGAAATGATTCACAGATTATAGAGACCAAATAATATACACTTTTAAGTGTGTTCAATAGTTTTGCATTATCAATAGGGTGTAGCACAAGGGATTACCAGGATTTATTTCAGGTACAGTAAAAAAAATTATGCATAACAGTTAAATGTCACGATCCGATCCGGACACCTGTACTCAACACCGGATTTTTCTCAAGGAATTTCCGGATTACATCCGGACTGGACAGTATTTAGCAGCAACGGACATTTAGCAGGAACGGACAGGTGCTTGCACGCATTTGTCCGTTAAATGGAGGGTCGAGTGTACTCAGTCTACGAAACGACAGTATCAATCACATTGGCAAGCCTTTACTTCTTGGATCATTAGAACAGAACAGACTGTGCCCTCAGTGGCGTTAGTATTTAATTACAGTAAAAGTCCGTTAATCCGACGACCGATGATTCGAATCTCCCAATAGTCCGAATTTTTCAATTTGAGGCCAAATCCGAATTCACCCGATGGTCCGAATTTCAAGAAGTCCCAAAGTCCCCTTTTTGAGGCATTAGTCCACTCAAATGACACATAATGGAGCACACACATATCATATGTTCATGAATTCACTTTAAAAGTTTACCAATGTCATTGTAGCCTATTACCTACTTCAAAACATTCAGATTAATGGTCAAAGGAAGCTACTGATATAAACGTAAACACCTTCTTCTTCCACATCGTCTGCTAGAGAGTTTGTTTTGCTCTTGAACGCATCCTTGGGACGCTCCGATGCGCTACTGGCTTGCACCGCATTTTCTGCAAGCGCATTCAGTCTTGAGCTTGAAAACGCACCTTTGGACGTTTTACCCTTGAGCTTGAAAACGCACCTTTGGACGTTCCGATACGCTACTATTTATAGTTCAGTGATCGGAGCGTCCCAAGGGTGCTTTCAAGACAACAAGACAAGGGTGCTTTCAATACAATATAATATAACAGAGCACGTCACAAAAGGAAAATCACAAAATGAAAATTACAAGAACCTCTCGGGGAAGTGCCGTTGTTAAGGCATTACTTCCCGAACCACATCTGATCTTCAAGAGCAAGACAAACTCGCTAGTAGACGGAAGAAGAAGAAGACGTTTATATCAGCAGATTCCTTTGACCATTAATCTGAATGTTTTGAAGTAGGTAATAGGCTACAATGACAATGATAAACTTTTGAAGTGATTTCATGAACATATGATATGTGTGTGTGCACCATTGTGTCATTTGGGTGGCCTAATGTCTCAATGTTTTCGTCATACACAGGTTCATAGGGGTAAAGTCCGATAATCCGAAAAATCCACTAATCCGAACGAGGGCCGGTCCGCTGCCCTTCGGATTAACGGAAGTTTACTGTATTTGAATTATCTGTTTGAGCAGAAACGTTTATCTGTGGTAACGTTAAAAAATCACTTAACTGCGATTAGAGTGCCCTTTTTAGACCTTACAGGTCTCTCCATACCGGTGGCGGAGGAAACAGGTTTTATGAGAGCATGTTTTAAACTCTGCCCACCTCCCCGTCAGCTCATGCCTACTTGGTCTCTGGACAAGGCATTGTCTTTACTTCACTCTCGTCTGTACCAAAATACTGCAGATTTGGCATTACTCTTAAAAAAGGCTGTATTCCTTTTGGCTTTGGCCACCGGGAACAGAGTGTCTGAGCTGGCGGCGATGAGCAACACACCTAATTGCCTTAGGTTTGGTAGACTTAATGAATGTATTCACATTGCACCTTCCCCGGGATTTGTAGCCAAGAATGAGCACAGTGCACACGTGTTTTCTGAGTTCACTGTGCCGGCGTTAAAAAGGGGAAAGGTGCACCATAATCTATGTCCAGTGCAAGCTCTAACCAAATATTTGAGAGTAGCTCCTCTAAACCCCCAAGGTGCTTTATGGGTAGCGAGTACGGGCAAACGCTTACTGAAACGGAGGTTAGCTTCTCTTCTGGTCGAAGTCATTAAAGAGAGTAATCCCGGCGTTGTGGGTAGGGCCCACGATTTACGCAAATGGGCAGCCTCTTTACGTTTCTTGAAGAACTTTTCAGTAGAAGATATTTCGTCCACACAGTTGTGGGCGTCTAATCATACGTTTTTGACTAGATACAGTAGGGTCTCACATAAAACGAGTTTATGGTCGATAAACGAGGGCGTTTTATGCGATTTCGTTTTATGTGAACACAGCATTTTGGTGGCGCAATATCGTCAATGTTCACTGTAAGCGAAAATTTTCGTACAAAGCGAACGATATTTCGTACAAAGCGAACTATATTTCGTACAAAGCGAACGACATTTCATACAAAGCGACGATATTTCGTACAAAGCGAATTTTAGGTCGGTCGTTTTAATCGAGACTCGTTTTATGCGAACACGTTTTATGCGGGACCCTACTGTACTTGTCAGTTGCTCTAGACAGACCTTTCTTACCATGTATAGCTTTAAGGCAGAGGGTCTAGGTGGCCCTTCAGTCACATTTGTTTACTTTCAAGAGGAAAAGGAGGGGGGGGGGGGGGGGTGCAGTCAGTGTAACATAGGACACCCTAGACCCCGCCGGAATGTAAGAGCTGTGAGACAAATTATGGATAATGTGATATGAAAATTTCTCTGTTCTATTCAGGGCGAGAAATTGTGCTAGTACAATGTTAGTACAAACAACAGTGTTGTTATAGTAGTTTTAGCTGTGAAAGCAATTTAGTTTAAACAGTGGAGATCGTTTGTAAAACATTTCCACGAATATTATGGGGTTTATTATGTGCACATGTAAACTTATAACTTATTATTTTTGTCACCACTCGTTGAGTGGGGTGCCTTTGTAACTACAGATTGTTCACAGAATCTCCAGAGTTACCCTTTTTTGTCAAGCAGGCTTCTTTGAAGCACGCACCTGCTTGAACCCCTTTTTTGTACATATATGGGCTGCGCCATGTTTAAGTATATTTTCGAAGTAAGAATACTATGTGGTTGTTTGATTATCTGCTTTTCTAGAGTTATGATATGATTACGAATGTCCCCCTCCAGTCTTAGAAATCAGGCATGTTTGTCAATGATGGAGGGGCCACTAATAAATTATAGGTTTGACTCCTGTAAGGAGATAAAGAAAACCTATTATTTAGTAGTGGCCCCGTAATCATTGACGACTGGGGCCCTCCCGACCATCCCCTTCCCATTCGTTGATGTATTAAGGATTTTGGTTTACTTGATATGTCAGTGAAGGAAGAATGACGCCTGAATCAGCGTCTGGTCAAAGATCCACACAAGTACATCCACGATATGATGGAAAGCTTATTGGATAGTTATTCTTATTTTGTTTTTGTTTTTATTGTTTACGAAGTTTTTTCGTAGTGAGAACCCAATTCATAATGACTGAAGCCATGAGTGAGGTCGCGTGCGCTCATGATGAAGGCTCCTCAGATTTTAAATGCTCTGCGCGGTAGATTCAAACTACGGCGGATTAGTGTTTGAAGAGGATGCCTTATGTAATAGGCATGTTCGTCAATGATTACGGGGCCACTACTAAATATTAGGTTTTCTTTATCTCCTTACAGGAGTCAAACCTATATTCTTTGTCAGATGTGCTCCTCCGGAAGCCCCAGTTTTCAACCAATCAAGAGGAAATTGGTCAAATAACAATGAAATACTTAAGAAATGCACCAGACCGTTGTGGTGGACGATCACGCCGCAAGAATGTGGAAGTTAACCAAAAATGAGGAGAACTAAGAGGAAAGTAATGTTACTATAACTCTGTTTCTTTTCAATAAACGATAAATTGCAAAGTTCACATTAAGATTACTCAGTTATTTTGAAGATAATGTTGTGAAATATGGTGCCAATATTATAAACTTAGTCTTAGTATGATGCAAAGAAATAGTAGTTTCATATTCTTCCATCAAGTATCGAGAAAATAGCAGCTAACTAAGGGATTCAATTTATCGTCAGTTGAAAAGAAACCGAGTACAGTACAGTAAACCCCCGTTATCTCAGACTCTTTTTACTCGGAAACCCGTACTTCTCGGAATGGCATCTGCTTCTCGGATAGTTCGCCGTAGATCTTGGCAAATTCCGAGATCTAAGGGGTAAAACTCTGAGGGCCCACGTGGTCTGTCGGACAGGTCACCTCACAACTCGGAACATATCGGAAAAATTCCGAGATGTCCGTGGCGTCATGCCCAAGCCGCGGACACCTCACCCGGCGAGTTTCCATAGCAACCACATCCCCCTGCATGCACCCCCCACCCCGTATCCTCCGTCCCATCCCCCTTTGTTTTCCCTGACTCAACCTCCCCTCCCGCCTTATATCAGACTCAGTCTGCCATTTGTTCTTGTGCGCATCACATCCCTTAGTCCGCCATTATGCTTCCCAAGGCTAAATTGAAGGGGAGTGTGGTGGAAAAGGACAGTGAGGTGGAGAAGGACAGTGAGGTGGAGAAGGAGAGTGAGGTGGAGAAAGGGAGTGAGGGGGAGAAGGAGCAGTGAAGTGTGGGGATGGAGGAGAATGGAGGGGGGAAAAGACAATCATCAAGGAAAAACAATCATCAAGAACTGACTACATACAAACTTAGAGTACACATCATAGGGAAAGGAGTGAAGAAAGGACCTGTTTCCATTGTTTCTTATGGGAGGGTGAGTGTTCCTGATCAGTACATTACAGTATAAGTACACTGTACTATAATGTAATGTTCACTAAAAATAATATTGTAGTTTACTGTTGTCTTCCCTTTGTAGGCTACTACTGTACCGTAAAACCGGGTCGCTTCGGACATTAATAATATTGTAGTTTACTGTTGTCTTCCCTTTGTAGGCTACTACTGTACCGTAAAACCTTTGTAGGCTACTACTGTACCGTAAAACCGGGTCGCTTCGGACATTAATAATATTGTAGTTTACTGTTGTCTTCCCTTTGTAGGCTACTACTGTACCGTAAAACCTTTGTAGGCTACTACTGTACCGTAAAACCTTTGTAGGCTACTACTGTACCGTAAAACCGGGTCGCTTCGGACATTAATAATATTGTAGTTTACTGTTGTCTTCCCTTTGTAGGCTACTACTGTACCGTAAAACCTTTGTAGGCTACTACTGTACCGTAAAACCTTTGTAGGCTACTACTGTACCGTAAAACCGGGTCGCTTCGGACATTTTAGAAGGTTTTTAGGGTATAATTAAGTATAGAATTGCGTAATTAAAGACCCATTGGTGTCAATGTCTGGCCAGGGTATGTGGCTATTGATCTCGTAGGATTAAAAAAATATAACGATAAATATTGCGAGTGCTATTCAAAATCTATAAGTGTCCGAAGCTACCTTCAGTTTTGGCTGACTTCGGACACACGTGGCCAGCTTCGGACACCCATTTAAATGCCATTAAAATGCCAGTTCTACTCCTTGGCCAGTAACTTCGGACATGTACCAGGTGACTTCGGACACTTTGCCGGTTTAAAAAAAAATCCAATCTAATTCGTACATATTTGTACATATTAAGCAGAGATTAACCTGAATGACTTGAAAATAGTATTTTTTATGCCTTATATTTAATATATCAATATTCAGCATTTGTATAATATTTATAGTGATTTATAAGAGGTCAACATAACCCTAGATCCTTCACAAACTTTTTCCAACCAAAAAAAATTAGGTTTATTCATTCTATATAGCCAAAATAACACAATATATGTCTCCATGACTAATAATTAACTTCATATGACTAGCACATAGTGTAAGCGAGATATGAATATTGAGCATGTGTATATTATTTTTAGTGAATGTTAATAGGTCAATGTAACCCTAGATCCTTCAACCCTATCTCAACACACTACATGTGCACTACAAACAGACTTAATCTAGCCCCAGCCAAATCCACCGCAACCCTGCTCACAAGTTGGACAGGAGAACACGAATACATCCCTCAACTCACCATAAACAACACACCCCTAACACATACACACACACACAAAATCCTAGGAGTAACATATGATACTCATATGACATTCAAACAGCACACCACAAACATTAAAAAGAAACTGACACCCAGACTTAACGCCCTCAAGTCACTTGCTCACACAAAATTTGGACACAACAAAGAAACTACCACCACAGTATATAAACAATACATAAGATCAGTGATGGAATACGCAAGCCCAGCCTGGGCTTCTAACCTAGCTGAAACACATCATAAGACCTTACAGACTATTCAAAACAAAGCCCTGAAGATCATTACAGGCTGCACAGCTACTGCACCCACAGATCACCTACATCAAGAAACCAAAATCCTCAAAGTCAAAGACCATCTGGACATGAGAGGCACTCAATTCCTGGCAGCAGCCTCCACGAACCAAGACCACCCACTAAACTACATGGCAACACACCCACAGACACCAAGAAATATCAAAATAACACCCAGCACACGGTATCACACACAATTATTGTCCTCTCTCCCTCCCTGCCCACCCCGAACCAACTTCCAGAAGCACATCCATACTCATGTCTCTCACCGATCCATCCACTCACTCACAGACAACACGCAGCTGCATGCACGACCTCCCGAAATCCATCCTTCCGAATCCTCCCTTCCTCGCGAGGACAGAGTCCACCTGGCCAGGCTGAGATGCGGACACCATCCAGCTCTCCTGAGCTATCAGAAGAGACTGGATGACTCCGTTGTCGACGCCTGCCCGGGATCTAACACAGCACCCCATACCATTAACCCGGGAACTGCTGGGAGACTCTTAAGAGTTCCCCTGGCGGACTGCTGGGAGACTCTTAAGAGTGAGTGAAAAAAAAAATCAACTTTTGACATCGAAAAAAAAATATTTTGTTTATTTTTATTTTTTTATTTTTTTATTTTTTTTTGGCCCCTGGGCCATGCAAAATCTCAGTCCTCTACCTCCCCTCCTTCCCCACTTTCCTCCTCTCCTTCAGTTATCACCTATTTTCCCTGTTATTCCCTTATTCTGAGGTATATTTTCGTGCTAACATTAGCGAGTTGCAAGCAGGGTGTTGTCATCACTGATGGCAAGCGAGTGCAAGAGAGAGAGAGAGAGTATCGATCGACTGTGTCTCAGTGGCCTTGGGGGAAATTGGCGGGAAAGCAGCTTGCCTCACCCATACATTATACAACTCGCGGGCTATATCTCCGATTTTGACCATCCAAACGCTGTTTTCACTCGTTTTATTGTTGTTTCAGGTTAATACCTTTATAATCAACCCATAATAGGCGCATATGGATAAGTATTAATGCTATTAATGGTACAATGAATATTTTAGTGACGGAAACACCTCAAATACGTCAGCACAGGGGGACGTTTCCAATTACCCCCATGCGCACTTGTTAGGTTAAACACATCATAGAAGACTGCATTTCACACAACCACTTACGCCAACAACACAATCTACACTCAATGAGAGCTCTGTGGGAAAGCCCGATCGTGGCCATGGCCTTTCTCAGGGACTCGGGGCTGTTCGGCCAGGCAGCTTAGGGAACAACAACAACAACAACCCTAGATCCTTCACTAACTTAATCCAACCAAAGAAATATACCCAAAATAACAAGAAAAGGGTCTCCATTGCTAATAACCCGGTACCCGGTACGGTACTTAACTTCACATGACTATATTTTTTTATAGCACATAGTGTTAGTGTTACCGGGATATCACAGACAAAATAAACTGTTCCAAATTTGTTTTAACAGTTATACTGTAGCACTTGTTTGCCTTATTTATGGTAATTATTATGGTAATTACCCCCCCCTGGGGGTTAGGGAATAGAATATGCCCCACGTGCCTTCTGCGTGTCGTAAGAGGCGACTAAAGAGGTTGGGTCGGTGGGCTTGCGACCCCCACCCGGAAAAAATATCGAAGCAAGGAAAAACGAACGAACAGCCTCGGATGCGGACGGAACCAACGTTGACGAACCACGACCGACTAAGGACATGCCTTCGGACATTCTGAGAATGGCTACGTGGAATGTTAGTGGCATGAATGATGGCACAAAAGAGAGAGAGGTTCTGGAAGTGTTAGTGAATGCCAGGCTGGATGTATGTGGAATGACAGAGACCAAATGGAAAGGTTCAGATGTGAGAGAGTGGGAGTGTGGAATGGGTGTGTGTGTGCTGGAGTGAGTGAAGGAACAGCGAGAGAAGGTGCATGTTTGTTTGTAAGTAGCAAATGGAAGGAATGTGTAAGAGAGTATGGGTCTGTGGGTTCAAGGATTGTGTGGGTGAGAATGAAAGTAGGAATACAAACGTGGGTGATTGTATGCGTGTATGCCCCGACAGAGGATATACTTGAAAGAAAGAAAGAGGAGTTCTGGATGAATGTGGAGGCGTGCCTGGAGAAGTTTGACAAGAACGAAAGAATATTTCTGATTGGGGATATGAATGGTAAGGTGGGTGATAGGAAAGTTGAGGGAGTGGTGGGAGGGTGGGGGGTACCATCAGAGGTGAATGGGAATGGTAGTGCACTTGTGGACGTATGTGTGGGGAGGAGGCTGTGGATAGCCAACACCTTCTTCCGACACAGAATGATCCACAGGTACACGTGGAAACGGATGTTGACGATGAAGGATAAGACAGTGGTGGAACGAAAGTCATTGATTGATTATGTATGTGTGGATGAACGAATGAAGAAATCTGTGATGGATGCTAGGGTGTATAGGGGTATTGGAGGGGGTCTGTCTGATCATTATGTAGTGGTAGCTAAGGTTAGGATACAAAAGAAGTGGGTGAGGAGAGCGGGAGGGAGGCGAGAGGAGGGTGGAATGGTGAGGAGGGTGGAGAGGTTGCAGGAGGAGGAAATCAGGGAGGAGTACAGGAGAGCAGTGGAAAGACGACTAGGTGGGTTCGACCTGGAAGTTATGGAGGAAGTGGAGGAGATGAGCAAGGTGTTTAAGGATGAGATCTGTGCAGCATGTGAGGAGGTGTGTGGAGTGAGGAGAAGAGGGAGGGGAGTGAAAGGTACAGCATGGTGGACAGAAGAGGTACGAATAGCTGTGGAAGAAAAGAAGAAAGCATATAGAGAGTGGTTGGGTAGCAGAGGGAATGAAGATTCCGAGAGACAGAAACGAGCGAGGTACGTGGAGAGTAAGAGGGTGGTGAAGAGAGTAGTGAAGGAAAGTAAGAGAAGAGTAGATGAGGAATTTGGAAGGAATCTGAGTGTAAAATGGAGGGAGAGTAAGAAACTGTTCTGGAAAGAAGTCAAGAAAGTTAGGGAAGGTAGCAAGGGAAACAGTAAGGGTGTGAAAGATAAGAATGGGAGAATGCTAGCCGAGAAGCAAGAGAGAGTCGAAAGATGGAGGGAGTACTTCAGTGAGTTGCTAAATGAAAGGAATGAAGAGCCAGCAAACATAGCTGGATATGGTATGGGAGGGAGAAGAAGAGAAGTAGTGGAGGAGGAGGTGGGGATCAGGAGGTCAGAAGTGTGGGAAGCCATGAAAAGAGTGAAGTTGGGGAAAGCACCAGGAACAGATGGAGTGTGTGGGGAAATGTTGAGGTATGGTGGTGAGATAGTGATAGAATGGGTATGGAAAATGTGCAAACTAGCATGGGAGAAGGGGAGTGCACCCGATGACTGGAAGACTGGCATAATAGTCCCCCTATATAAGGGCAAAGGGGAAAGAGGAGTGTGTGGTAACCACCGAGGAATATGTCTTCTAAGCGTAGTAGGGAAGGTATACAGTAGGGTAGTGATTGAGAGAGTGAGAGTGAGAACGGAGAAATGGATAGGCGACGAGCAGGGAGGTTTTAGGAAGGGAAGAGGATGTGTAGATCAGATTTTTACCCTGAATTGTGTTGTGGAGAAGTATCTGGAGAAGAAACAAAAGGTGTATGTTGCCTTTATGGACTTGGAGAAGGCCTATGACAGAGTGGATAGAGAAGGTTTGTGGAAAGTACTTAGAATATACGGAGTAGAGGGCAAGTTGCTGAAAGCAGTGAAGAGCATGTATGAGGGTGCAAAGGCGGCAGTACGTGTGGAGAGTGAGCAGAGCGAGTTCTTTGACCTGAATGTTGGTTTGAAACAGGGGTGTGTGATGTCCCCGTGGTTGTTTACTGTATATATGGATGGAGTTATGAAAGAAATACTATCAAGAGCAGTGGATGTTGGTGTATCGCTGAAAAGGGAGGGAATTGAGTGGAAGCTACCTATACTGCTGTTTGCGGATGATACAGTTCTGATGAGTGATAATGAATGGGAGTTGCAGGGTCTGGTAAATGAGTTTGGAACAGTGTGCGAAAAACGGAATTTGAAGGTAAATACGGGGAAGAGCAAGGTTATGGTCTTCGAAAGGGGTGAAGTCACAGAGTGTGAGGTGAAGCTGAACGGTCAGGCTATGGAGATCGTCAACTCTTTTAAGTATCTGGGCAGTGTGTTGAGTAAAGATGGGACTATGGATGAAGAGGTGCGGGAGAGGGTACAACAGGGGAAGAGGGTTGTAGGAACGCTAAAAGCAGTAACAAAAAATAGGGTGGTCAGTATGGAAGTGAAGAAGTCCTTGCATGACAGTGTGGTAATCCCGACACTGACTTACGGAAGCGAAGCATGGACGTTGGTTGAGAGACTCAGACCAAGAGTGAGAGCAGTGGAAATGAATTACTTAAGGAGTGCGTGCGGAGTTACATGGAGGGATAGACAGACTAATGAGGAAGTAAGAAGGAGGTGTGGTGTGGAGGTAGATGTGCTGGAAAGTGTGAAAAGGAACAACTTGAGATGGTTCGGCCATATGGAACGTATGGAAAGCGAGAGAATGACTAAGAGGGTGTATGAGAGCGAGGTGGAGGGACAGAGGGGGAGAGGTAGACCGAATATGAGGTGGAAGGATGGAGTGAGGAAGTACATGAACGAAGGTGGTGCTGGTTGGGGGGAGGGGCGTCGACTGACTGGGGACAGAGGTGCATGGGGGCGGTTCGTTCGTGGCCACCCGAACTAAAGGGCAGGAGCCCGGGTGTGCTATTAAAAGGCAGTAAGCTTGAAAGCCTATTAAGCTTGGTCTGACCGCCGTGCGTCCGACGCATGTAAACAAAGCCGATCGTTGCGTCACCGCACCTCCGAAAACAATAAGGAGACGTCGGATCAATGTTATTGTTGTGACGTCAGACGAAATTAGTGTCTGAAAAGCTCCGATATTGTCAACATCGCGGAAAAATTCGCTCCACGGAAATCGTCATCACAACTGAACCAGTTGACTTAGAGAGCTCTACTCAACGGTGGTCTACAGATTGGAAACCGCACTACGTTTATAGATGCGTGGGAATTTTCTAGCAGTTAAACTAAACAAAAATACGGTAGCCTAGGCCTAGACGTTTTTCGGCCAGATCGCCCGGGTACGCCGCACTGTCATTGTGAGAGCTAGCCCGGGCCAGGAGGGTTAAAGTATATTTTGTCAATGTCTCACGAAACTGACGTGATTATATATGCATGAATTTTTTTTGTTAACCTCTGAACTGCGCATGTGGGTAATTAGAAACGTCTGCCTGTGCTGACGTATTTGAGCTGTTTCCATCACTAAAATATTCATTTTACCATAAATAGCATTAATACTTATCCATATGCGCCTATTATAGGTTGATTATAAAGGTATTAACCTGTTACAACAATAAAACGAGTGAAAACAGCGTTTGAATGGTCAAAATCGGCGATACAGGCCGCGAGTTACATAATGTATGGGTAAGGCAACCTCCTTTCCCGCCAATTTCCCCCAAGGCCACAGAGACACTGTCAATCTATACTCTCTCTCTCGCACTCGCTTGCTAACAGTGATGAAAATGCCCTGCTTGCAACTCGCTAATGTTAGCACGAAAATATACCGACCTAACTAATGTCCGTCCGAGACAACAATGAAATCGGAGACTACGGAAAAAATCCGACCTCAAGAGAGACGTCCGCGTCAACCTAGAAAACGAAGACAACCCTATTCGAACCCTATAATCTGTAATACAAAACACAGTACAGTAAACCCCTGCACAACGAACGCTTGCAACGAATTTTCACTTTACCGAAGGTTGCATAGTACTACCCCTTACCCGCACAACAAACACTTTGGCTCGACTTTACAAATTTTTTACCGAGATTTACCGATGGTTCGGAAGTTTTTTGCCAGAGTATTTTTAGCTTTTTTCCACATAAAATCGCTCACTCCCCCTCTGCAACTCTCTTTCTATCTAGCTATCTCTCTAATGCATATCTACCTAACTCCCTTATACATTAACATAACTATATACAGTATGTCTTATTTGGACTATTTGTAATCTTTGAATAATTTCTAATGTGATGGAATTGAAAAATATAATATCCTTCCAGCACATAGATAAATAATAAATAAGATAGTCAACAAAATATTTCAACTCTCCCCTCCGTGCCAGCAGAGACGGAAGATTTAAGTTTGATAGATTTTTTTTTTTTTTTTTTTTCCTCGATATACACTCTCTTTCTATCTATCTATCTCTCTAATTCATCTACCTAACTCCCTTATACATTAACATAACTATGTCTTATTTGGACTTTTTGTAATCTTTGAATCATTTCTAATGTGATGGAATTGAAAAATATAATATCCTTGCAGCACATAGATAAATAATAAATAAGATAGGCTTATCAACATCATCACAGTAACGGGGTCGGAGTTGAGGCTTGGGACAGGGAGGGGAGGGATTAGGCCTACAGCGCGGGGATATCTTTTGTTGTTGTGTGTTTTTTTGTTTTTTTCATGCGAAATTTATCATATTAATGACAAATACTACCCTTAACCCTCCAGCCCCGGCTATGTATTATATATATATTCCTCGAAACCCGGGTGTTTTGGCCGAAAAACGTCTAGGCTAGGCTACCGTATATTCGTTAATCAGACTGCTTCCCGCATTCCCGCGCATCCCCAAGCGTAGCTGTGTTATTTACCTGTAGAATGGCATTAAGTAGAGCTCTCTAAGTCAACTGGTTGAGCTGTGATGATGATTTCATTGGAGATAACTTTATGGCCAAAACAGCCACTTTACACCACTTTTCGATACTTAACAACAACATACAGGCACACACGAACAAGCGACGCTCTCCTTCTTGTGGCCGGAGATGCGGGGCGTCGGTCCAGCCGGCTGTTGTTTACATGCGTCGGACCGACGCCTCGCACACGAAGCTCACAGGTTTTCAACCACTGGGCGTTCAAGAGGCCTTCCGGATACCTGTTATATGTTTTTTTATGGGCATTCAAGAGCCCTTCCGTGGTGAGAGGGTTAAAGTTAGCGGGGGTTTACTGTATATAATTTATTAATTATAACAATTTATTATAACTTTTATTTGGATTGGTGATGGGCTGGTCTATCAGAATGAGAGTTGAGCGTTCTCTGCCATACCCATAGCTTACTCTGACTGTTCCTTTTACTTATATATTTTCTAGATCTCAAGTGACGGCGTCTTTTCCGTGGATTGACCTCCCTACTGCCAACCCTGGCAGATTGGGAGCCAAAGCGTCACATTTTTCCTTTGCCCCTCAACTTTCCTTTTATAATTGCTGAGGGGCACAGGGCCTTGGGTGGGGCTTTTGTTTCCCGGGCGTTTCCGCGCCCTCCACAGCTCCCCGCCTTTGAGTGGCTTCGGTCACCTGGGCATTATTAGTGGTAAGCTGGGAGGGTTCTGTGGGGGCGCTCGGTTATGGCCTTGGCCTTGCTCGGGACCTTGGGGCTGCTCGGCCAGACAGCCTGAGGAACAGCAACAACAACATCAACAACTTTTATTTGGTGTTTACAAACATTATAGGGGTATATGCCTGATGGTTCGGACCTAGCCTAATTAATCCCATATAACTAATAGTTCACGCAACGAAAATTTGCCCCGGATGTAGATGGCGTCGGACGTCCCTTCTGTTTGTCGGATATTCACCCTTATTGCCCGGTGACGTGAGGGCATCATCCGACAACGTCGGACACTGTCGGAACGATGGCGGAACTGTCCGAAATACGGAAGTACATGTCCGAGAGGCTGTAGCCAGTCCGGCTAGTACGGGTTTCCGACCTCTAGAGGTCTGAGATGGCGAGAGTTTACTGTATATTCCCATAATCATGACTTATCACCTTTTTTCGCCAATGTCCGAAGCGACCCAGTCATTGTTGTTGTTGTTGTTCCTTAAGCTGCCTGGCCGAACAGCCCTGAGTCCCTGAGGAAGGTCATGTCCGCGATCGGGCCTTCCCACAGAGCTCTGAGTGTAGATTGTGTTGTTGGCGTAAGTGGTTGTGTGAAATGCAGTCTTCTATGATGTGTTTGATGGTATGGGGTGCTGTGTTACATCCTGGGCAGGTGTCGACGACGGAGTCATCCAGTCTCTTCTGATAGCTCAGAAGAGCTGGATGGTGTCCGCATCTCAGCCTGGCTAGGTGGACTCTGTCCTCGCGAGGAAGGATGGATTTCAGGAGGTCGTGCTTGCAGCTGCGTGTTGTCTATGAGTGAGTGGATGGATCGGCGAGAGATATGAGTATGGATGTGCTACTGGAAGTTGGTTTGGGGTGGGCAGGGAGGGAGAGAGAGAGGACAGTATTTGTGTGTGATACCGTGTGCTGGGTGTTGTTTTGATATTTCTTGGTGTCTGTTGCGATGTAGTGTAGTGGGTGGTTTTGGTTCGTAGAGGCTGCTGCCAGAAATGAAGTGCCTCTCATGTCCAGATGGTCTTTGACTTTGAGGATTTTGGTTTCTTGATGTAGGTGATCTGTGGGTGTAGTAGCTGTGCAGTCTGTACAGTCTGTAATGATTTTTAGGGCTTTGTTTTTAATAGTCTGTAAGGTCTTGTGATGTGTTTCAGCTAGGTTTGAAGCCCAGGCTGGGCTTGCGTATTCCATCACTGATCTTATGTACTGTTTATAAACTGTGGTGGTGGTTTCTTTGTTGTGTCCAAATTTTGTGTGAGCAAGTGACCTGAGGGCGTTAAGTCTGGGTGTCAGTTTCTTTTTTGTGTTTGTGGTGTGCTGTTTGAATGTCATATGAGTATCATATGTTACTCCTAGGATTTTGGGTGAGTGTGTATGTGTTAGGGGTGTGTTGTTTATGGTGAGTCGAGGGATGTGTTCGTGTTCTCCTGACCAGCTTGTGAGCAATGTTGCGGTGGATTTGGCTGGGGCTAGATTAAGTCTGTTTGTAGTGCACCAGCCATGTAGTGTGTTGAGATAGGGTTGAAGGAGATCTGTTGCTGTGTTTGGGTCATGGTGTGTGCATGTGAGTGTTATGTCATCTGCATAGGAGGCTACATTTATTGGGGGTGTATTGGGTATATTTATGTCGTGCATGTACGTGTACATGTCGGCCATATGGAACGTATGGAAAGTGAGAGAATGACTAAGAGGGTGTACGAGAGCGAGGTGGAGGGACAGAGGGGGAGAGGTAGACCGAATATGAGGTGGAAGGATGGAGTGAGGAACTACATGAACGAAGGCGGTGCTGGTTGGGGGGAGGGGCGTCGACTGACTGGGGACAGAGGTGCATGGGGGCGGTTCGTTCGTGGCCACCCCTTCGGGGATCGCGGCGTCAGGCAATAGATAGATAGATAGATGTACAGATTGAAGAGTGCGGGCGATAGGACAGATCCTTGTGGGACTCCATTTGGAAAGTTTCTGATTCTAGATGACTGACCGGCAAAAGATACGTGTGCACATCTGCCTGCTAGGAAGTTGGCCAGCCACCTTTTTGTGTTGTAGATTTTGTTTGTTAGGTTGTGGCGGGGGATGGCATCGAAGGCTTTACTAATGTCGAGTGTGGCTAGTAGTGATCTGTGTGGTGGTCTAGCTGAGTTGATGCTGTCAAAAGCTCTTTGTGTAAGGTCTGTGAGAAGAGTGTTTGTGGAGTGTAGTGGCCTGAAGCCATTTTGTGTTGGAGCTAGGGGTAGGTCGGGTGTAATTAGTTGTAGTACAAGGTGTTCCATGACTTTGGAGGGGATGCAAAGGAGTGTGATGGGGCGGTGTGAGGAGGGTAGTGTGGGGTCTTTGTTGGGTTTAGGGAATGTGATGATAATACTGTACCATGCTTCCAGATGTCTAGTATTGTGTTGTGTGAGTAACTGTAGTTTGATATGTTAGTGAATGCTTGTATGCCTTGTGGGCCCAGGTGTCTGAGGTGTATGTTGCTTATGTTGTCTAGGCCACAGGCGGGTGAGTGCTTGAGATTGTTGATGATGTGCTTTGTCTGGTGATTGGTGAAGGGTGTATAGTCAGGGTCTGTGGGGAATTGTCTCTTACGTCGAATGACACGTCGGTCGTCTTTGTAGGGTTTTAGGTGGCTGACACGTGAGAAGTGATTGATGAAGGTGTTTGCTTGTTGTTTACATGAAGGAGTAGAGTCTGTTGTTGTGATTGCAGCATGTGATTATGTTGTGTTGCTGTTGGAAAGTGTGATGCTGTTTAGTGTTTTGTAGAGTTTTGGGGGGTTTGTTTTGTGATCAAGTGTTTGTAGGAAGTTATTCCAATTTAGTTTATGTTCTTGTATTTTGTTGTTAGTCTGGGTGTTGAGTGCTTGAATTTGTTGTGCGATGTCTTGTGTGTGGGGTGCTGGGGTGTGTTTCAGTACTGTATGTTGCGACCCGGTTTTACGGTATATATTTACATGAACCTATACTGTATAATGTGTCTCCTGTATACTGGAATTCATATTGAGTCTACGTTGTTAGTCTCCGATTTATCTGGTGGTGCGGACTCCCCCTTCCAATTCGGACATTTTCCCTCTTAAGTCAGACACTAAGTTGGAATCGGACATTTCGGAAGTGGTCTCCCCCATTAGTTCGAGATAACGATGGTTTACTGTATAGTGATGTTTAACCCTTTCAGTACGGGTAACGTCCTTATCCTTATTCCCTCTAATATTATAATATTTTATTCAGTATAGGAAGAACATTATTGTACACATAAACTGTATCGCTAAACCTTATTAATTACTGAAGACCCTTCATAAGCTTCTTAACCTATAAACGGCGAGCAGGGGGTATTGAACTCGATGCCCATGGGCGAGCATATAGGCTCCATTCAGGTCTATAATCGTAATTTTACGATAAATATCATTATTACTTATTCATATGAGCCTATTTTACCTTCACTATGAAGATAGTAACCTGTAACAACAATAAAACTAGTGAAAATATAATTTTTCTGGTCAAAATCGCGAATATACATGGACCAGCCCATTCATGAATTATGGAGCAAATTGAGGCAACCCCTCCCTCCACGAGGCCTCAAGCCACACTGAGCCTACTCATACACACACTCGGTTATGTAACACACCCGCTAGGCACGTAAGCACATCCTCCACACAGTTTGCTAATGTTAGCACAAAAATATACCAACTAATTAGGGAATAACAGGGAAAATAGGTGATAATTGATGGGGAGGGGAAAGGGAGGAAGGAGGGGATGTGGAAGAGTGATATGAGGTATAGGGGAAAAAAAAAAAAAAAAAAAAAATTGTTAGTGCTACTGGGGCCGTTTAAATGTTTTTTTTAGGCCTCCCTCTTAACCCGTAAACGTCGGCAAAGCTCATAAGAGGTTTTACTGGGCGACGGCGGCAAAGCTCTTAAGAGGGAGGCCTAAAAAAACATTTAAACGGCCCCAGTAGCAATAACAAAAAAAAAAAAATTTCCCCTATACCTCATATCACTCCTCCACATCCCCTCCTTCCCCCTTCAATTATCACTTATTTTCCCTGTTATTCCCTAATTCGTTGGTATATTTTTGTGCTAACATTAGCAAAATGTGTGGAGGATGTGCTTACGTGCCTAGCGAGTGTGTTATACAACCGAGTGTGTGAATGAGTAGGCTCAGTGTGGCTTGAGGCCTCGTGGAGGGAGGGGTTGCCTCAATTTTCTCCATAATTCATGAATGGGCTGGTCCATCTATATTTGCGATTTTGACCAGAAAAATTATATTTTCACTTGTTTTATTGTTGTTACAGGTTACTATCTTAATAGTGAAGGTAAAATAGGCTCATATGAATAAGTAATAACGATATTTATCGTAAAATAACGATTATAGGCCTGAATGGAGCCAATATGCTCGCCCATGGGCAGCTAGTTCAATACCCCCCCCCCTCGCCGTTGCTGGGTTAAGAGGTTTTCCGCCCTCGCCCAGTAAAACTTCTTATGAGCTTTCTCGCCGTTGCCGGGTTAAAATCATCTAAATATATTCAGAATCAAATATAAATAGACGTTTAGGGTAGAGTAAGGGTTAAATATGAAGTGGGAGAGAACAATTGCATATATCTCGGAAAACAAAAATGTGCATGTATTATTTTCTTTTAGTATAGAATACTTAAGTACTGTAATTGTAAAGCAAATTGTTTGTGCATTTGAAGACATTTGATTATTAAAATGTGATAACAGAATACAAAAATAAAACTGTACAAGAAATGTGACAAACAAATTATTGTTTCAAACTTGCAGGACAACGAAGTAATCAAAATTTATGTGTAAACATTTATTTGAATAATGGTTTATTGTTCATAAATATTTTATAATTAAGCTTTTTCCAGAAATATCACCCTTATAACTAAAATTACATGTATGAAACCTCAGTTTTCAGAGACTGCTGTGCAGTACATTGTACTTTACAGTATTATGATATAATTATAGATTTAATTTAATTGACCCTACCAAGAATTCACCCGACTGGTGGACGCTTCCGAAATAGAGCCAGAGCTACGACTGTCGACATCAACAATACCCAACTCTCAGGATATACACAGTTTATCTCAATTTGTTGTGATTCTACATGTTTATATTTTAGATAAAGTGGTAGTGGTGGATAGTGGTAGTAGTAGATGAAGTGGTAGTGGTGGATACAGTGGTAGTGGTGGATAAAGTGGTAGTGGTATATATGGTGGTATTGGTAGATAAAGTGGTAGTGTTAGATAAAGTGGTAGTGGTAGATAGTGGTAATGGTGGATAAAGTGGTAGTGGTGGATGAAGTGGTAGTGGTGGATACAGTGGTAGTGGTGGATAAAGTGGTAGTGGTATATATGGTGGTATTGGTAGATAAAGTGGTAGTGTTAGATAAAGTGGTAGTGGTAGATAGTGGTAATGGTGGATAAAGTGGTAGTGGTAGTGGTGGATGAAGTGGTAGTGGTAATGGTAGATAAAGTGGTAGTGGTGGATAAAGTGGTTGTGGTGGATAAAGTGGTAGTGGTGGATAAAGTGGTAGTGGTAGATAAAGTGGTAGTGGTGGATAAAGTGGTAGTGGTAGATAAAGTGGTAGTGTTGGATAAAGTGGTATTATTATTATTATTATTATTATATGAGATGCCGAAGTCTCCAACCAGGGTGCAGAAACACCATCAAGATGAATCCACACAAAACACCCGGAGGCACTGGAGAGACACTACGGCAACTTAGGAAAAAATAAAAACATATACTGTATACTGTACTGTACATATACACATATTAAACACAGATAAAATATTATGCAGTGGAGGATATCAAGTATAAATATAATACAATGAAATAGAATAAAATAAGTTTAAAAATTAGAATTAATGCTGCAAAAAAGCACTAACTCTAGACTTAAAAATGGAGATATGAGCTGAATTGACTAGCTCATTTGGCAACTTATTCCACAAGTCAACCATGGCCGGCACAAAACACTGTGAAAACTGTGTACAGTAGTAGAAAAATTAACACGGCTCATGGCAAGATCATTAAGATTGCTTGTGAATCTAGTTGCACGAGCCCGGACATAGGGCCCAGGCAGAACCCCATGTAAGGGATGCTGAGGGTTGTTAAAAACTCTAAATAAAAGATTAAGGGCACCAACTTTACGTCGATGACACAGATCAAGAGACAAATGAGGAACTGATGGAATTTAGCGACCTGTCAAGCAACTTGAGATGGCAGTCAGCTGCTGACAACCAGACAGGTGAGCAGTACTCGAAATGTGGCAAAATAAAAGCATAAAAAGACTTGATAACTGTGGCGTCACAAGCAAATGTTTTATAAACCTTGCGAAGCAGACCAATTTTTTGGGAAATGGAAGAGGAGAAAGAACGAATATGCTTTTCAAAAGTAAGTTTGGGATCAAGAGTAACTCCTAACAAATGCAGAGTATCCACATTCTCAATTTGCTCGCCAGAAACTTGTAGATAAGGATGGGGAGGATCCAAGGTACGAGATCTGCTGATGATAATGGAGTGTGTTTTACTAGCATTAAGTTTCATGCCCCAAAGTTCACACCATGATGTAATTTTGGCTAAATCCCTATTCAGAGCAGTAGCAATTACGTGTCAATCTATTGGTGATGGAATTGACGCATATAAAGTTATATCATCAGCATAGGAGATTAGTTTATTTTCAAGCTCGGAACACAGGTCGGCAGTAAAAATAATAAAAAGCAAAGGCCCAAAGACACTGCCTTATGGAACACCAGAAACAACAGTAACAGAAGGGGAATAACACCCATCAATGACCACAGACTGAGATCTTTTCGTCAAAAATTCTTCAAAGGTCCTTACAAAATTGCCACCAATACCGATGAGCTGTAACTTATACAGAAGTGCTTTATGGTTGACTAAATCAAAAGCAGAACTAAAGTCAATAGCCACGACACGAGACTGACCACTCTATTTCTTGTTACTGCTTTCAACGTTCCTACAACCCTCTTCCCCTGTTGCACCCTCTCCCGCACTTCTTCATCCATAGTCCCATCTTTACTCAACACACTGCCCAGATACTTAAAAGAGCTGACAATCTCCATAGCCTGACCGTTCAACTTCACCTCACAGTCTGTGACTTAACCCCTTTCGAAGACCATAACCTTGCTCTTCCCTGCATTTACCTTCAAATTCCGTTTTTCGCACACTGTTCAAAACTCATTTACCAGACCCTGCAACTCCCATTCATTATCGCTCATCTGAACTGTATCATCCGCAAACAGCAGTATAGGTAGCTTCCACTCGAAGCAGTGACCACTGGTACAAAACAACAACCTTAGCAACAAGTTGCCAAGTCACTAGCTAGCCAGACCAAGAAATGGTCTAACCTAGCTTAGATATATATCAGGAGGCAGAAATAACTTTTACCTAAATAATAAAAGTTGTTTTGGATTCGTGGTCACTGCTTGGAGTCAGCTGATGTGTGTTTGTGTGTTGCAGACCGTTCAGTACAGAAGTAAACAAAGCCAAACAAGAGACAACAATGAGTTCTGCTGACTGATATACATCTAACATAGGTTAGGTCACATCTAACCTAGGTTAGGTAATTTATTTGTGGAGATATATAGGCTAGGCCTATGTCTTATAGCAAAAACAGAGTAAGCAGACGGCGCCAGTGTCGGCGATCGACGATGCGCATGGCGGGCCTATCTATAGCCTAGGCCTAGGAGTAAGTCTCAAAACAACGGAAAAATGGGTTGTCCGGCATCGGCTCCCCCCCCCCCCCCGTTTGTGCCGGATAAACGAGTTTCTACTGTATATACAATATAACCGGTACAAAATTATATACAATTATATTTATTAGTGGCCCCTTCATCATTGACGATGCACCTTACAATAGTTATGGCCAATCTTTGAAATCTAGGCTCGCCGTTCAAATGACCTGCCCAGGAGAGACAATGGGAGGTTTGACACTCTCCCAATACCAAAGAAGGAAAACCTATTTGGTAGGTAGCTTCGGAGTATCCAACGTAGAGCTATATACTTATCGTATAATTCCGTTCCGCTCTGGAGCGGGCAATTATCGTAATCACTAGCGTGATTAAATCGATAACATCTAGAGTAGCACCTTACTCTCTCTACTAGGTACGTTGTACACACTTTTGAGGCTACTATTTTAAAGAAAATGAAAATATTGATGAGAAAGAAAAGAGAAAATTGCAGAACATTGTCCATCCTATCTGGCTCCTTAAGCCGTTGTCACGGGTCCACTGCACAACCCGACCGGGTTCATTAGATCATCCAGGTATCAAGTTAATTAGACAAGATTGGATGGGCACGGGTACGGTGTGAGGGCGGGATACTATGACGTTGGATACTCCGAGGCTACCTACCAAATAGAAGGTTTTCCTTCTTTGGTATTGGGAGAGTGTCAAACCTCCCAATTTAGTAGTAGTCTCTACGTCTCCAACGTAGAGCTAGAGTAACAAATTGGAGGCGGACATCCAAGCGAAAAAACACAAACTTAGCCCTTAGGAAATATCAGGACCATGGAAAGACCGACTTAAACAAGAGAGTTTATATAAAGAGTGTACAGACAGGTGCATATCAAGAGAGGTCAAGTACAGTCAAGTCTTATTCCATGAGAAACTTAGCCTAAGACAAAAAATGATGCATTTCATAATGATGAATATAAATTCCAGGATGCCCCTCCTTCCGGAAGAAAGCAGGACGACCCATACTGTAACGAGTAAATACCGGCATACGCCGAATAGGAGTACCGTACAGGATGTGACGAGAAACTACATGAGCAGTGTCAGTGACGAGCACTAAAAGCCATATGAGAAAAGTTCAGTGGTATGAGGACAAGACATACCGAAAGAATGTAGTATACTTAAGACTAGAAAGTATATCAAAAGCTTAGCCCAGTTATTAATCTTTAACATAGGTGCAAGTATGGGTATAGTGCAATACCCTTCCCCCCCCCCCCAATCCCCATTAAGGGAAGGACAGGACAGGAGAAGGACAAGAGACAGAAGGAACCCTGCAGGTAGACCCCGAGGGAACCTGCAGGCCCAACGCACTACAAGGATGCCCCGGTCTGTCAGTGGACCACGACAGAGAGGAGGAGAAAAACGTGGTGGGGGAAGACCAAAGCCCTGTGTCGGCAAAGTCCGGGCGAGAAAAATCAAGTAAAACCTGAATGTAGCAGCGTACGAACGGACGGCATGAGCTGTGCCCTGAACGTACGGGTTACTGGCCCGAAGAACCCGACACAGGCGAAGTCCCACAGCACGGCGATCAAGCCTCCTATCGGACGTAGGCGCCACCCGTAATGTCAACCCCGACACTGGCCTGCCCGAGTACACATACGTATGCAGGGTTTGAACCGGGCATAACGGACGATGAACCCTACCACGTGTGGAAGCCGGTACAGGAAAGGCCAAAAAAAGGGAGTGTCGCGTACGGTTGTAGCTACAAAACGAACAGACGGAGCCAAAGTAATTGACCCAAGGACGGGAGAAAACGTAAGCAATGCCGGGTCCTAGACACGGCAGCCATCTCCGAGACGCCGTCATCCGCCGCCAAAGCCAGAAGGAACAGTGTCATGGCATGGAAGTGTTCAGGCGCGGGGTAAATAGTGTAAGAGGCAGACGAGAGCAGTGGGAGAGCCTCCGCCAGAGACCACTGAGGAGGAATCTGACGCGGGGTAGGCCTAAGCCCAAAGCAGGCCCGCATGAGGAAATCCAATGCCCTGTGAGGAACGACCAACCCCGTGAATGACTCAAACGGTACCCAAATGGCCGATAGGCGGGTCCTAAGCGTGGTGCATATGTCGGGACGCATTTAAAAAATAACCAAATGAGGTAGGGAAACACGAACGCCACCGATAGGTGTGTCCGTGATGTGTTGGTCATCCCAGAAGGAAAACCGTGCCAGTGAGAGACGGAAGTCTGCCCCTGAGAATGTGTCCAGTGGAGAGGATTTGACAGTCAAAGAATGACTAAACTTCGGCAGTCACCCTGCCTCACAAATATCCACGATGTGAAGGCCAACGAGGTCCCTAGGTCACCAATCGATCCCAAGTGGAAATCGGGGAACAGGACTCGGGCGCCACCGCCACAGCCACAGCTGAGCGGACCAGGCGTGTGCCGGCCAGATGGAAGTGAACAACCAAACAAAGTCCATGTACCCACTCAGCCTATGGAGGACTTTGCACATAAAAAAGGGCGTCGGGTGGCGGAAACACATCGAATACGGTGTGTTGGAAAGACCAAACTACCCAGGTGCTCTGTCCCATCGACAGAGCAACCGCCCATAGGTTGGCAGTCCCGGGTAGGTAGGTTACATGCAGTGTGACGGTGTAATGGAGTGCGTGGTAAAACAGGTACCCCGCCAGGTCCTGAAGAACGAAAAGACTACACAGTCACCTGACTCAGGGTGACAGGCGTGCTCGACCTGTCCCAGTCGAGGCCCGCCCATGGCACATCGTGCGACGGTGGAAGGCAGGACCCGGGAACGGCGACTAGGAAACCGAACCGAGGAACAAGGAGAGCGTCGTGTACACAGTGTGTGGGAGAGTTCGCGGAGAAGATCCCACCCACCAAGGAAAAAGAGGAGCGGAAGACCCGAGTGAGCAGGGGAGGCAAGGCCAGTCCGACGAGGGTCATAAAGACACGAGGGGCGACATGGAGACCGAAGGGTAAACCGCCGAACGTGACATAATTAGAGTCATCAATACGAGGCACGACAGGTCGACCACCGGTCACAACACCTCGCTGTCCGTCACAGAGACCAGAAAGACATGCGACAGGAAGCCCCGCTGGTGAGGCGAGAGTACCCGAATAATCCCATCCACGTGCATGGACAGAATAACTTAGGCGACGTCTGGGGAGACAGGCCGATGTCACGCAGGTCGCCGGAGTGGAAACTTGGACCGGCACCTCGAGGACAGACCCCGCCGTATTACCCGGCGCGCCCACGAACAGCGAAGCTAAACCGAGAGTGGGGACGCAAGAGCCGGTAGGGGCCCCGAGTCTGGCGGCCTCGTTACGAGCCGGTCTGCCGACCTCAACTAAGAGGAAGCGGTTGAGGAGGGTCGTGAGATCCCAGGCGGACGGGGAGCGAAGAGCCCCACAGCAGCAAAGAGGGAAGACCCCTGCCATGCAGGGGCAGAGAAGAGCCCCTCCGGAGGGAGCACAGAAAGCAACAGTGACGTGCGGACCTCAGCCGGCGCCAGTGTACAGAAGGAAAACCACAGAGACTGGCGACAACGTGCAGCCTCATGGAAGGGACACTGAATGAAGCCGACGGAGGCGATGACGAGCTGCAGTCGCACTCGCCCGAATTGGGTCCAACCCTTCCCGAGCACCCTAGACGGTGGGGCTACAATAAGCCTGAGGGGAAACCGAGCTAGGTGCAGTCGCTCGAAGAGGGTGGAGAGCATGCGAGCAGTGCGCCGCCAGGGCTTGTGAACTCGTTCCAGGGCACCCTTCTCTGGTGGCGTGAAGGAACGTGGCATACATTCAGAAAGATAACGTAGGGGCAAAGAACCAGGCCCAAAATGGAGGTGAAAACCCCGGATGAAGACATGACGAGGCTCGACACGGAGGAGCAGCTGACAGGAGGGAGTGGTGAAGAACCCATCTCCGACCGAACCCCGAAGTCGACGCCCTCCGTTAGCCACAAGGAACAGTAAAAGATAAACTATGGAATGACACTACTGAAACTCATACGAGGCCGACAGAGTGGCGCGTCGACATGTACAGTAGGGTCTCACATAAAACGAGAAATTGGTCGATAAACGAGGTCGTTTTATGTGAACACGCTTTATGTGAACACGCTTTATGTGAACACGCTTTATGACTGGCTCCCTCCACCCTCCCCGTCAAGGACTCAAACGCCAATGACATCACAATGCGCACCTACGTCACGGCCAATCACGCTTTGTACGATATTCCGGCGCGCTAATTGAAAACTCCTCGGATTTGCCCCACTTTGGCGGCGGCCTTATTTTATGTGATCACATTCGTTCTTATCGAAAATTAAATATTAATATTTTAGGTCGCTCGTTTTGATCGACTCGTTTTATCTGAACACGTTTTATGCGGGACTCTACTGTACGTCGTGTCGAGCAAAGGATTCGAGCTGTACCTGCCAACTCGCAGGCACCGGGCGCACCCCTTGTGCATGTGTAAGAGCTCGTTCCGGGCGGGATGCCGCGACGTTCCTCCACGATGACGGCTTCCCGTAAAGGGAAGGGAAGCGACGTCCGTTAGGGACCTGAAACGACCCGAGGGACGGAACGTGGACATGCCGACCAACCAGCCCCAGGCGACACGCAGGGAGCATGACTAAAGAAGTTGATGCCGCCTGGGAGCGAGTGGGAGGATGGACAACCGGAGCAGCAACCACAGGTAGAGCAGGTTACGTAGGCAAGAACACCGCCCAGTACGGAAGCACGTCTGGAGATTGTACAGGGCAAGAGACAGGGCGGCGTGGAGCCGGAGACCGTCGGCGATGTGGTGAAGTAGAGCGGCGACTCCCCTATGACCTCGGAAACAGTAGGGACGTCCGAACGAGGCACCAGGGAGACAGCAGAGGGAAGGGGAAGCATGGCACGCACCCCTTCATCTAGGAAGCGCGGAAACCGTCGGAGGTGGTCCTTGACAGAGAGAACGAAACCTCGATCATGTAGCTCAGAGGTGAGACCTTGCCTCTACAGCGTCCAGGAACGTAGGACGAGACCCAAAGGTCAATATCGACGAGACACGGTCTACACCTCCGAGGGTTAAACCCATCGCGGTTGGAGCACGAGACATGGGTAGGACTCTCCATGTCCCAACGGGCATGGCAGGACGGGAAACCCCATGGTGTGCGCAGAGAGGAAAGGACATCCTCACTGCAACCGGAAAGGAAAAATATACCGATGGCCCATGTATGAAGCGCCCCAAGCAGAGCAGGGGAAGAAGGCAGGCAGGCCACAAAGAGTTACCACAGGTAAATAGGAGGGACGGTAGTAGAGCGCCCCAAGAATACCGCCATGTACATAAGCATGGGGCGGATGGAGGCAAACCGGTCAGCGGTGGCCTCCTGAGCCTTGGGTGGAGCCACATGGATGGCCTGAAACGGACAGAGGAGTCGGAGATCGTCGGCGGGATGGTGAAGGAGAGCGACGACCCACCTTCGTTTCGGAGTCCTCGGAAACAGCCAGGACGCCCGAACGAGGCACTTGGAGGAAAGGCGATCTGGCGCCTTGTAGACTTGTGACACGCACGCCTATGGCGTGCGCAAGGAGGAAGTGACATCCACATCGCAATTGGAAAGTAAAAGATACTGATGTCCCATGTATGAAGCACAGGAAATGTGTGCAAGCACAATATTGGTAAAAACCCTTGAATCCTTGATAGGAGAGTACCCCCTTCCCTTGTTGAAGGGGAAGGGAAGGACGAAAAAGGGGGGCCCTTCGAAAGAGGCACGAGGGCAGAAAAGCGTACAAAAGTGGTCACTACACCCTGCAAATGGAGCACCTTTCATGAAAGTGAGTATCCCCCCCCCCCCTTGTGCATGGTGAGGGGGGAAGAGGGACCCCCCATGCGGAGGGTCAGGGAGAGACCAGGCGAACCAGCAAGTGCAAAGAACCCCGTGCATGTCCCGAGAAGGAAGGCATGAAAAGCCTTATAATGGAAGAGGATAATAATAATACCCAAAGGGTGAAGGTACTGAAGAGAAGAAGACGCCCAAGAGTACCATCAGAGTAGAGTGGGAGCACAATCTGATGAAAAGGAGAAGTCCGTGAGCTACTGCAACCGAGTCCCTATACAGAGGCAAAGCAAAGCACCCTAGCACCGACCCAGAGAGGAGTGGACCAGAACGGGCCACTCCGCTCGGGGGCGGAAATCCGCTCTGGAGCGGAATGTAGGATGTAGGACGAATGTAGGATGGGTGGAACTCACCACCCGGTGAGGAACCCGTGGCGAGAGCAGAGCGAAGTAGACATACTACACTGGAACCAGAAGAAATGAAGACCCCGTGTAGGCCATGGTAAGGCATGCATGTATGTCATTGACAGTAACAAGAATAAAGCCTGTTTGTAAGCACCATGAAAATAAAGGCCATGGCAATGCACGCATGTATGTCATTGGCAGAGACAAGACGAAAGCCTGTTCGGAAGCACCACGAAAAACCCAGTGAAAGCCGATGAATCCTTAAGAAGAAGGCCAAAGAGTGCCCCCGAAATGGGAGGGCAGGCAGGAGTATCAGTCATGAGGTCATGCACAAAATAAAGATCAGAGATCCCAGAATAGGCTACAGGCACCAGGTCAGGGAGTAGCCTAAAAGCTCTCACTAGGCCTGGAGACTGGAGTCCCGTCCAATGAGGGAGAGTGCCCCCTCCCCCCCCCCCATGTCCCCCTGGAAGTTAAAGCTGAAGAGAACCCTCCAAAAGGAGGATCAGGAAGGCCATAGGGGAACCAGCAACAGGCCAAAGAGCCCCAAACCCCAGGTCAGAAAAAACCAAGGGGTAGGTTCAACCCTCTGAAGAAATGAAGGAAACCCCACCCCAAAATATAATGGAGACCGATACCTTAAGGCCGGTATCAGTGAAGAGGTCCTGTAGGTCAGAAAGCACAGTCTGGTAAAAAGGAGCATTAAAATACGTCTTAATGGAAGTGTAGGACGACCAGTCTAGGCCTAAACTGAGGCATGAGTAGCGCGACCGTAAACGGCAACGTCCGTTCGAGAGCGGAAAAGTACCGACATCGAGCGGGAACGTCCGAGTTCCAAGGCGGGCGGAATCGTCCGTATACGGACTCGTACGTTCAGGCGCGGGAAGTGGTATGAGACGGCAGTAGTGCGTGAGGGAAAAGGCCCGTCCGAGAGCGGAGAGGCCCAGATGGGCCCCGTCGTAAGCCGAGGATCCAGGAAAGGTAGCCTGGCAAGTCACAGCAGACGTGGGCTCTGTCTGTGGGTAACAGACAGTGTGAAAACAGACCTCCGACATAGAACGGAAAGTCCCGTTCTAGAGCGTCTGTGGGTATCAGTCAGTGTGAAAGCAGGCCTCCGACATAGAACGGAAAGTCCCGTTCTAGATCAGAGGGGCCCAGTGAGACCATGGGACCGTAAATGAAAGGGCCGACCTAGAGCGGGAAGTCCCCGACCCAGGGCGGAAACCCATCGGTACGTGTCAGAGGTCTGCGGCACCATGAAGGTGGAAGTCCAGTAAAAGAAAAGTCCCTTCCAAAAGCGGAGGGGCCCAAAGGTAACCCTCCTCAAGTCACAACAGGCGCGGGAGAGCCTGTGGGTAATCAAAGCACAACCGTAAGAGGGGCAGTAGACAGAACAAAAACTGTCAGACAAAAACTCATCAGAACGGGCTACGTTCGCGGTTTTGTGGGACTGTAACCAGGGAGACAGAGCACTGGGGCCGTCAATCAAAAGTTGAGCATAAGCCAGAAAGAGGTTGCCACAGTGTCGAAATCCAAACCCCCCCCCCCCCCCCTTAGGCTAGGCAAAAACAAAAGTTAGCGTAAACGGTTCGTGAGCCAGTAATAAATGAAATTACAGGGCGCCACCAGGTACGGTACCCTTGATGAGGGGCAGGAGACAGAACAAAAACTGTCAGACAAAAACTCATCAGAACGGGCTACGTTCGCGGTTTTGTGGGACTGTAACCTTCAATAAAGAAGGTGAATAGGCCAGGTGAAAAAACGGAAGGTAGCCTATTCGGAACCAGAGTCCGTAATATATGAAATTACATGGAGCCACCAGTTACTGTACCCCTGATGAGGGTAAGCAACAAGGGACAGAAGCATCAGGAATATAGAGCACTGGGGCCGCCCAACAAAACAGGGGCAGATAATGTCAGATTGACGAGGCCGCAGAGTCATAAACCAAAACGCCCCCCTTCTAGGCTAGGCTAAAAACGAAAGGTAGCCTATTCGGTACTAGCGTCATTTGAAAAACTAATGTGAATAGGCTAGGCTAAAAAACGGAGGTTAGCCTATTCGGGACCTGAGGCAGTAATATATGGATTTACAGGGAGCCACCAGAGACTGTACCCTTGAAGAGGATAAGCCACAAGCGACCGAAGCGTCAGGTAGACAGAGCACTGGGGCCGCCCAACAATACAGGGGCAGAATATGCCAGATTGAAGAGGCCGCAGTCTAAACCAAAACGCCCCCCTCCTAGGCTAGGCTAAAAGTGAAAGTCAGCCGATTTTGGTACCAGAGCCAGTAATACATGAAATTACAGGGAGCCATCAGTCACTGTGCCCTTGATGAGGGGAAGCAACAAGTGACCAAAATGTCAGGTAGACAGAGCACTGGGGCTGCCCAACAATACAGGGGCAGATTATGCCAGATTGAGGAGGCTGCAGAGCCGCAGTCTAAACCAAAACGCCCCCCTTCTAGGCTAGGCTAAAAAACGGAAGTAAGCCGATATGGTACCTGAGTCAGTAATATATGAAATTACAGGGCGCACTAGTTCCTGTACTCTTGAGGAGAGGAAGTAACAAGAAAAAGACCAGAAAAGGGATCGGCCCCACAAGGTTCAGCGCCCCCCGTCCAACCAACTAGAAGGGCACAAGGGTAATTCTGCATAACTACAACTCCTGTTATTTTAGGTTTTATTTATTTTATTTGTGTATTTTAATGCTTTGTAAGTGTGTATTTTATTGTTAGAAAGTGCGGAAAACACTTTGGCAAGAATGTAGTTACCGGGTGTACCGCCCGTCTTGTTTACACTACGCGGACGCTCACCATCATGTTCCCATCTATTTTGACTGCCTTTGGATACAAAAATACAATACCCTAACCAAACAACCTAACCTAACCTAACCTAGTATTATAGATTTATAAGTATTTATTTAATTATAAGTATTTATAGATGATTTATGTTGTATGTCGGTAGTGGTACACCCGGTAACTAGCCTACATCCTTCCCAGCACTTTTTATTAGCATTTACATTATTAATTGAAATTCAGATACCCAAACAATCTAAGAGTTTACTCGATTTAGTCAACTTTAAAAAGACATTAGCCTAACCTAACAACCTTACCTAACCTATTCTAGTATTATGGGTGAGTGCTGCCACCCCCGCTAATTGGGTAGGCTATTAAAACTATAAAAAAAATGATGGGATAAAGTCTATGGTGTTTAGGCCTACTCTGCAATCTTCAGCTTTGGCTGTCGATAACAGGAAAGTACTAATAAAAATGTACTGACTTTTTGTAGGTGAAGCTCCAGTTGTTCCACTCTGATTGGCTACTAAACATCGGGTAGGAGCCTCCAAGGAGGCTAGAATGTAAACATAAGTGTCCTGGACTGGCAGTACAAAAATAACTCTGATAATGTTATAGCCTAGGGGAGTGAACATCAACTTGACAAAATAAGAAAAGTAGCCCTTATCCGCACATCACTAAGGTCCCCTGAGTAAGGTAAGAGCGAAAAAAACAAATCCATGAGACAGGAATCCCGTAATCTAGGAGTAGTTGTTCTGCAGAATACCCGAATCTTACTAAAGACAAAACTAAAGCCACCGCAAGTGAAATGAATACAAAAGGCAAAGCCTAAGTGAACGTGTGTCGCCCAAGCGGCGACGCATGCGCAGATGGCAAAAAATGAAGTAACCTCCAGTTTCGATGCTACACTCCAAGAAAAACACATTTGAGCCCATTTTTTAGTGTGCCTACAGCACGTATCATCTGTCTAGAATCACAGGTACATTAAATAAGGCCCACAACTCCCCCAAAGGGGAGGTGACAGGTGTGGTAGGCACAAAAACAGAGCACCAGAAAAAATGTGTCGCCATAGAGTGTAGCGCGAAAAGGAATGATCTAATGAACCCGGTCGGGTTGTCCGGTGGACCCGTGACAACGGCTTAAGGTTAAGGAGCCAGATAGGATGGACCATGTTCTGCAATTTTCTCTTTTCTTTCTCATCAATATTTTCATTTCCTTTAAAATGGTAGCCTGAAAAGTGTGTACAACGTACCTAGTAGAGAGAGTAAGGTGCTACTCTATATGTTATCGATTTAATCGCGCTAGTGATTACGATAATTGCCTGCTCCAGAGCGGAACGGAATTATACGATAAGTATATAGCTCTACGTTGGAGACGTAGAGGCTACTACTAAATAATACGATTGCCACACATCGTGAGTGAAACGCTCTTAAATATCACAAAACCACTCACGGGCTCATCCTTATGATGTGGTTAGGCTACTATCAAAGGAACCGCTCGAGGGAGTCTTGGTCAGACGGATTGAGGTCAAGTTAAATATACTTTTATATTAGTGCAGTTATTTCGCAGCTAGGAAAGGTTAACCTCGCTTTAAGTTTAGGGGAAATTATGAAAATAACTATTTAACAGGTTTTGTGAATAATTACTCGCACGAAGCACGAAAACTTTATTCGATCGTAAATGAGTTATACCTTCATGGAGTAAAGAAATCAGATTCACTGTAAATAGTGAATAAATTATAGCGGTACAATTGCTATGACAAGTATGCTTGAATTAATTAACAAACTACTGATTATAACGCAGAACATCTGAACGAGGCAGCGCTTTATTATAGCTACAATAAGAGCTTATAATGAATAAAATACAAAACAAAGTACTGTAGTATTTAATATATAGCCAAAAATGATGGCATTAGGAGCTTGAATAAATTAACAAACTGTTGAAATAACGCAGAACTTAATAGCGCTTCAATATAACTAATATAATTGTTACATTAATGGATTACAAAACGAAGTAGTAATATATCAATAGCCAAATATATAGGCGTGATGAATAAAGGAATGTAAATCTGAATTCCTGAATCGGTTGGTGAAAGAATTACATAACCCGGGCAACGTAACTATATGGTTAGATTATTCACAAAAATGGATATAAAAATAGTATCTTGAACGTAAATTAATTCTAACTCAACGGACGGGTTCTTAACTTTCAATGGGGCGAATTTATACTATAAGTACTCTCTGGTTAAAATAGGATGGAATTGGCCCTGGATTTAGGGGTCAAGTTTAGGTTTTGAATTAGAACTAATATATCTTCGTTATACACTTCACTTCGAGTTGGACACGCAATGAATAATAACACACAAATAAAATCTGAGAGCATTCACTAAGAAACGTGAAATGTTGACTATACAACGTATGTAAAAATTATTAAATTGAAGTTTGAACACGAATTACGTAGATCGAATACCGTACTTATATAAAATCACTACGGGTCAAGTTAGATACAATCACACGTACAATAAATTGACAAGGGAAATCCTAGAAAAGGATATCTAAGCATAAGTTAGATTGAACACTCGCATATTCTATTTTATCTTCACAATAATTCACAACACTTAGAACACTCAGAGACACTTAGGTTACGGGGTAGAGAAGAAGTAATTTCCTATCTATCTATCTATCTATATGCTCAGGCCCAATCCCCACCTTTCATATTTATATTTTTATTTTCTATTTTACTCTATTTTATTTTATTTTTGTTTTTTTTCTTGGGGGTGGCCGACTCAAGACAGAGCAAGCACAGGGAAAACACAAGACAAAAGAATGAACAAACACAGACAAAACACAAAATTCACACACATCTAGGTCACCCAGGAGAATACCCAGAGACCAGGGTCACCAAGGTCGCTCCACCACTCCCCGACCACCCGGAGATCTTGGCAGGCAGACATGCAGCGGAGCCAAAGCCACAAGCCCGCCCACCACACTTCCAGGCGCACCCTTCATATTAATCGTCTCCCCGGTCCAGGCGCCTGATGGACTATTATCTAGTCCAACTTGCGCCCGACCCCTTCCCCCAAATGACCACGTGTTCACTCAACTATTCACAAGCATTCTCCATTCATTCCTGTTTATTACCACTTCCTTTTCCTGATCAATAGTCATTCCTCTATCATCCAAAGCTAGTCTTACACAGTCTCTTCATCTCAATGGGGATCTTCCTGCCCTTCTATCTCCCCTTGTATCTGACTCACATATTCTCTTTGTAAGCCTTTCATCTTCCATTCGTTCAACATGACCATACCAGCTCAGCACCCTTCTGTCCACTCTGGCTGACAAATGTTCCAGCTGCCCCACTCTCCTACGTATCTCTTCATTCCTCAATCCGTCTCTACGAGTAACTCCACACATACTCCTCAAGCAGCTCATCTCCATCACATCCAGCTTTCTTCTCTCCTTTTTCTTCAGAGCCCATGTCTCAGCCCCATACATAACTGTTGACACAACAATTCCTTGATACATTGCACTTTTTACTTTCATTCCGACATTTCTCGTCTTCCACATACTTCCTATTGCTCCGAAAACCTTCCTTCCTTCACACACTCTCTGTTTTATCTCCATTTCCATACCTCCACTCCTGCTTATCGTTCCTCCTATTTATTTCCCCATCCAGCCTCACATCTAGATTCACTCTACGATCACCCCTATTACACACCATTACTTTACTTTTATTTTAATTTCCATGAGGGAGAATCTGGACGACGTAGGAGTCGTAGATCTTCCTCTGGCTGGACGTCAAAGGGAGCTGCCTCTCTCACGAACACTAGAGAAGTTCACTCCTGGCTCCTCTACACCTCTTGTTCGTCACCCTTGCTGGACTTTACTACAGGGACAGGCTTGTCCTATAGAAAGTCTGCGATCCTATTCGCTACCCACTAAAAGCTGCTAGAATTAGTGGAGGGAAGGAACCGTAATTGCATACCCTCTCTCAGTTTCAGTCAGGCTATATTTGGGTTATAATTTGAACTAAATTTGGCCTGTTTCGCTATAGTAAGGTCATGGGGTTTCATTCTTTTCTTTAAGGTAATACTTGTTCTAAAAATATATCTATCTTACTAATGCATGTATAATGTTATTTCCTACATCTTCACACTTTATTCTTTATATACAAGGTTTATATGGCTGCATGATAAATGTTTTCCTGATATTCACATTGTTTGGCTTTTTCTATTCTGCGGGTCATATTTCTGTTCCTTTATCTTCTTTGCTTGCTACTGCCATTCCTCATGTGAGGTATTGTAGAGGTGATTCTCTTGGTTCCATCGGTAGAGGTATTGCACTGGCTCTTGGTGTTGCGTTTGCATAAAGTCCTCTTCGCAATACAACACCTTCAGCTGCTGTTGATTCCCTGCCTTAACACCTTACGAGCGGCCTATGCGGTTTATTTATGTGTACCGCACAGCGGGGTGTTTTTAGCCAAAATAGGGCTGTTTACGTGATCATTTTCATGCCTAAATAAGACCCAGAACGTAAAACAAGTACCTATCCCTGAAAGGGCATAAACAGAGCTTTCGAATGACACCATAACGATCCTTGTATGATGGATAGTTTTCTTGCAATAACCGTGCAACGCGAGTGCAAAAAGCAGGTAATTCGGTACTTTCAGTACATAATTGAGTATGTAGCGAGTGAGAGAGGGAGGAGGGAGCTGAGATTTGTGTCAGTAGGTTCGCCGCGGTGGTCTGTAGCAGTCATACGCTCGCTAGTCTCCTGCCACCACTTGTCTCTCTCTCTCAGCCACATTACGTGCTGAAATTGCCACTCGAGTTATGTCGAGCGCCGCCACATAGTCCAGCTTTATTTAACTCGACTTATGTTGCTCGCCGCTAAATAAGGGTTAAGTACATGTCCCGTGGCCTGCCATTGGTCGGGCAGGTATCCCCGTGATTGGTCCGGGCTGGAACTTCTGTTGGGTCCCGTATGTATGGACCTTTTCTGGGTAGACTCCTATTCCGGCAGGAATTAAAGCATGGGTAGGTCTTCCTTGCTGGGTAGACTGCATCACTGTGGTAGGCTTTAGAGCATGGGAAACCTGAGGGAATTCTATTTCTTGATTCTTCTTATGCTGCGTTCTCTTCCTCGTTCTTCGGTTCTTCTTCACTGCGGCTATTTTTACCATGGTATGTTCCTTTTCCTGCATGTTCAGGATCTCTGCATTATTTGTGTTGTCCCTGCCTTTCAACCCCATCATTTCAGTTATGATATTGCCAGTAGTGATGATGATGGATAATATGGTTGTGATAGTAGTGGTGATTGTGAAAATAATTTTGATAGTGGTGGTTATAGTTGTAGTTATGATGGTGGTGATGATTGTGGTAGTGATAATGGGGATAGTAGTAGTGGTGATGGTGACAGTATTGGTAATGGTTAACCCAGGGACTGCAGCCAGACTCTTAAGATCCAAGGCCTTAAAAAAAAACTTTTACAGCACCCCAGTGGCACTCAAAACAAAAACATTTGTGATTAGGTGGCATAATTCCCCTCCATTACTTGGTACCACTCTTACACATGTATCCCCCCCCCCTCCTTTTCCCCCCCTCCTCAATTATCCGATATTTTCCCTATTATTCCCAATATTTATCGAGTATTTTCGTGCAAGGACGGGTGGGGGAGACGTAGGAAGGTGGAGGAGTGTATCTCCGACCCTGTAAGCCAGTCTGAAAGCTTTCCTGGTCTTTCAGTACCATGCTAGACACCAGAGAGGGAGGGTGTCTTACTCTCGCTGGTCAAGGTCAGATTACGACCGTGGGGCTAAAATATACAATTTTCACCATCCAATTGCTGTTACCACCTGTTTTATTGCTTTCCAATGTTCATATATTCATATTAAGAGTAAAATAGGCGCATATGGATAAGTATTAATTATATATATGGTAAATTGATTATTTTAATCAGGAACGAATCAAATACCTTCGCATGGCGGGCACTTTCAAATACCATAGCTGCGCAGCTTATGAGTAAATGGACTTGTCATATCGAAAGCAACTTGCCACACATTTGTACGAGGAACTTGCCACGTTTTGGATAGGAGTGAATAAAAAATCACAATATATTCATAGGTGACTTCATTTCAAGAAGAGAAGGGGTTGGGGGAAGTTGTTTTCAGGGCGAGTCCTCCATAATTCTAGGTGATAGTAGTACTGATGATGGTAGTAGTACTGATGATGACAATAGCAGTGATGGTAGTAGTAGTAGTAGGGATGATGGTGATAGTTTAATGATGATGGTGATAGTTGTAGTGACGATGGTGACAGCAATGATTATGGTCACAGTACTAGTAGTAGTAATGGTTATAATATTAGTGATGATTGTAAGATGATGGTGATAATAGTAGTTATGATGGTGATAGTTGTAGTGATGATGGTGATAGTTGTAATGGTGCTGGTGACTTTAGTAGTGATGATGGTGAGAGTAGTCATGATTATTGTAGTAGTATTGCTCGATGATGATAGTATCCTAATGATGATGGTGACTAGTAGTGATATTGGCGATAGTTGTAGTGATAATAGTAATAGGGATGATGGTGATAGTAGTACTGATAATGGTGGTAGTAATAGTAGCCTAGTCATGATAGTAACCCATCGCAGAGTTGGGTATGCCATTTTGATTTTAGGCAAAGCGGCACATTACTTTATTGATAAATATATTTTAATAATGTCTATCTCAATATTAATATATATATCAAATATACCTTATGTTATTTAGATATATAAAAATATAAAATATATTAACCCCTACTGTACCATAGGGTACTACCATAAATATATTAACCCCTACTGTACCATAGGGTACTACCATAAATGTACCCCCCAGTACCAAGCAATGTGGCCAAAATGGTTCAGAGGCAAGATATAACTACCTCCCACCTCAAAAGTTGATGAAACACTGACCCAGACAGCCTGTGGAAGCTTGCAGCCAAGCTAAGAAGTGTTGCCAATTCCTTAGAACAGTGTTTACAAGGCATGGTACCAGTCACTGCCTGATACTGGCAGTTACAAGGACCGTATATTACTGACGGCGTGCAGCCGTCGCTGAGATTGGGGGAGTGATTTATCTACTGACGGCTGGCAGCCGTCCCTGGGATTGTACGGGTTAATAGTAGGAGGCTGTAGGCACCAGCCGAACAGGGTGGTACTCCCGGGGAGTGCTAGATGGAAACTCTGTTTCACCACATAGCTTCCCTTGCTGATAATTTCTGTGCCTCACCAAAATAGAGGGCAACCCCAGTATGCCCTCCAAAACACCTCTCTCTTTCAGTGCACTATACTACAAACACCTTACATACTACACGACCGTTTTACAAAATAAAACAAATTATGACGAATCCACGAGCCGCCTCGAAGTCCCCAGGGGAGTCAGGGGGGGGGGGGGGTCAGATATGCTCCCATTGGTTTCTGCTACATTTGTGGCCTTTCCTCTAACTTAAACTCTGTGGAAAACCACCTCTCCTCTGCCAACCCTGATCTTCTCTTTCTCACCGGAACTCAATTGTCTGGGACTACTGACAGCAAGCCTTTTTCTGTATCCTCCTACTATCTCTATCCTCAGTTTCAAGACAAAGGTGGATGTTGCGTATACGTACGCAACAATCTTGCTTTCTCTTGTGGTCCCAACTATGATTCTTCTAAATTCTCAACTCTGGTTCATGCTTTCTTGTCACTCTCAAACTAAACATTTCTGCCTGTTTAACTCTCCCCTAATTCTTCTTGACTATCCAAAATCCTTTGACTATCTAACTTCTAAAGTGGAAGACATTCTAACCATCTCTCCTTTCGCAGAAATCTCTATTCTACGAGATTTCAATGTTCACCACCGCCAATGGCTCTCCTCTCTTTCCACTGACCAACCTGGTGAACAAGCCTACATCTTTTCTATCCTAAATTACCTAGAGCAGTTAATCCAGCAACCCACCCGTATCCCGGATCACTTTGGAGATCGGCCCAATATTCTTGACTTATTTCTAACCTCTAACCCTTCTGCTTATACTGTAAATCTTTCTCTCCTTCGGGCTCCTCCGACCATAAATTTATCTCTGTCACCTGTCCTATCTCTCAGGTAAGGCCACCCGATTCCCCCAGCCGTCGGCGCTTGTGGCAGTTTGGCGCTGCGGACTGGTAGGCTCTTCCGCAGTACTTCTTTGATTTGCCATGGAATGACTTTTGCTTCCATGGCCGGGGACCCTCGAAGAGTGTTGAATGCATTACCGAGGTACCGGTAATCCTCTCGGGCATGGAAGCATACATTCCATTTTCTTTCTCTCAGTCTAATACAAAAAAAATCTTGGTTTACTCACGCTTATTCTACTGCTGTCCGCAATAAGGAGGAAGCACTCACACGGAACCGTCGCCTTCAAACTCAACAATCTCATGCTTCCTATGTTTCTGCCCGGAATCAAGCCAAATCGGTTCTCGCCTAACATTCTTTCATCAACATTAAATGCACTAAACTATCCAAATCTAGTTCTTCCCAAGCTTTCTGGCATCTAGCCAAATCCCTCTCCAACAATTTTTCTTCTTCGTCTTTCCCTCCTTTGATGGCACTACCGTCAATTCTTCCTCTGACAAAGTTGAACTCTTCGCTAACACTTTCGCTAAAAACTCCAAGTTGGATTATTCCGTTGCTATTCCTCCCTCCTACTTATGCCTAATATCATAATCTCTTCTAAGGATGTACTTTCCACCCTCTCTGGGCTTAACCCGGGAACTGCGGGGAGACTCTTAAGAGTTCCCCCGGCGGACTGCGGGGAGACTCTTAACCCGTCCAGCCCCAGCGACGCGTCTGACGCGTCGGCGATGTATGTAACGCACAGCCCCAGAGACGCGCCTGACGCGTCACCCTAATTGCGCCGACCGTAACCTCAGGTGTAGCCACTCAAGAGGGCTCAGATTTGTATGGGAACTGTATACGTATCCCACGCAACCGTGCCGATGGTTGAAAACTCTCAAAGTCCACGTGCGTGCGCGCGAGCGCGCAATAATTTTTTTTTTTTATAATTGCCTTCAATTTTTTACTCTTATAAAATCCGTTTTCGGGGGCTCTGTAGGACCATTTTTTAAGCTTTTTGAGCGGTTTTTCGTGGTTTTTCCTTCATTCCTAACCCATTCGCTATTGTTTCTGGAATAAAACCATTTTTTGAAAACCGGCCGGGTTCTGGTGCGCAAACATTACAAAACTAGCCGGGGCTCCACGGGTTAAGAGTGAGTGAAAAAAAAAACACAAAAAACAAAAAAAAAAAAAAAAAAAAATTTGGCCCCTGGGCCATTCAAAATCTCAGTCCTCTACCTCCCCTCCTTCCCCACTTTCCTCCTCTCCTTCAGTTATCACCTATTTTCCCTGTTATTCCCATATTCTGAGGTATATTTTCGTGCTAACATTAGCGAGTTGCAAGCAGGGTGTTGTCATCACTGATGGCAAGCGAGTGCAAGAGAGAGAGAGAGAGTATCGATCGACTGTGTCTCAGTGGCCTTGGGGGAAATTGGCGGGAAAGCAGCTTGCCTCACCCATACATTATACAACTCGCGGCCTATATCTCCGATTTTGACCATCCAAACGCTGTTTTCACTCGTTTTATTGTTGTTTCAGGTTAATACCTTTATAATCAACCCATAATAGGCGCATATGGATAATTATTAATGGTACAATGAATATTTTAGTGACGGAAACACCTCAAATACGTCAGCACAGGGGGACGTTTCCAATTACCCCCATGCGCACTTCAGAGGTTAATACTAAGAAGGCGTATGGACCGGAAGGGTGTTCCTCCTGTTGTACTTAAAACTGTGCTTCCGAGCTGACTCCCTGCCTAGGCATACTCTTCCGTGTCTGTCTCTCCTCTAACATCTTCCCTTCTTGCTGGAAGTTTGCTCTCATTCAACCTGTCCGACAGAAGGGTGACCGCTCTCAACCCTCCAACTATCGTCCAATTGCTCTCATTTCTTGCATCTCTAAAGTATTGTAAACTATTCTTATTTAAAAATTTCTTAAGCATTTATCTTCTCATAACCTACTCATACTGCCAGTATGAATTTTACCAAAATTCATTTGAGGCCCCCCGGATCCCATGGGTTAATCCCTTGCTCGCCATGCCCTCTCTCCACCTTCTGAATTTGGCCTCAGCATCTTGCATATTGTCAGCTATTAGGACTAAATCGTCTGCATAAAACAGTTCCAACGGGAGTCCGCATCTAAAAACTCTAGACAGTGCCTCCAGGACCATAATAAAGAGGAGGGGGCTTAACACTGAACCCTGATGAACTCCAACACGGACTGTGAACTCATCACTCAGCACACCTTTCACCCTCACCGCAGTACGCGAATCTTCATACATCTTCATTATCACACGCACCAGCCACTCTTCCACACCAAGTTTCCTCATAGCCCACTGCACAACATCTCAAAGGCCTTCTCCAGGTCTACAAACACAAAGTAAAAATCCCTGCCTTTTAGTAAGTATCTTTCCTGTATCTGCCTGACTATGAAGAGAGCATCGGTTGTACCACGTCCTGGCATAAAACCAAACTGCATATCATCAATAGAGAAGCTTTGCCTGATCAAACCCTCAAAGACTCTCTCACAGACCTTAATGATTTGGTCAAGCATTTTCAGGCCCCTATAATTACCTCCATCTAGCACATTCCCTTTCCTTTGTATATATTTACTATTACACTTCTGTGCCAATCCTCGGGGATTTTCTCGTCTTTAACCCTTCCTACCCGGTCTGCCTTAGGTAAGGACAGCACGAAAGAAGGGCCGCTACCCGGTATGCCTTATCTAAGGCATGAGCTTAATAGCCTAATTAAGCTTGGTCCGAACGCCGTGCGTACGACGTATGTCAACAAACCCAAGCGTTGCGTCACTGCACCTCCGAAAACAAGAAGGAGCTCTTCAATGTTATTGTTCTGACGTCAGACGAAATTAGTGTCTGAAAAGCCCCCATATTAGTACAAAGGAAATCAAGCAACAACAGGTCTAGTGACCCTTCTAGGGTGCTTGTCCTCCAAAACACTGAGGATCAAGTGTCCAAACAGTGGTTTAGAGTGGGTAAGGGAACATTGGAAAGGGAACTACTGCCCTGCCACTAACGTGGCAGGACTAGGAAGTTAGTAGGGGACATATGGGTTAGTAACTGAGGGGAGGATAAAATAAAGTTATTCATTTACAAACGCAGTCAGATGCGGGTTTGATGCGAGATATTTGTCTAGGCGGAATTTAAATGAATCAACGGTGCTGCAGTCTATAACGTCTCGGGGAAGCCCATTCCACAAGTTGACAACTCGATTGAAGAAGAAATTCTTAGATTCGTGTGAGTTAAAAGATTTACCAATAATTTTGCAACCGTTTCCCCGCGTGTAATTAGATTGGTCGATAGTGAAGTACTTACTACAGTTCATATTGTCGATGCCTTTGATGATTTTGAACACTTGAATTAAGTCACCTCTTAATCTGCGCTGGGTTAAAGGAAATAGATTTAATTCTCTAAGACGCTCTTCGTATGGTTTGTTCTTTAGGCTAGGTATCATTTTGGTAACTCTACGTTGAACTCGTTCTAGCTTGTTTATGTCTTTTTGGTAATAAGGGCACCAGCATTGAACGCAGTATTCCAGAAGAGGGCGGACTAAGGAATTGTAAAGGGTTAGGATTACGTCTTTGGATTTATGCTCAAATGATCTGCCTATAAAGCCAATTATTTTGTTTGCCTTCTTAACAACTTCTGAACATTGTTGACTCGGTTTTAGGTTACTCGATATTGTTACTCCCAGATCGGTTTCTCTGTTTACATTCTTAAGCTGAGTGCCATTCATCGAATAGTTTGCTTTCTCATTTAGGTATCCGATATGTAGTACTTTACATTTATCCGCATTGAAACTCATTTGCCAAATTTGGGCCCAATGTGACAATTTATCTAGATTGTGTTGCATATCGTCAACTTGATCTTTTGAGAGTACGCTATTTGCAATTTTTGTATCGTCAGCAAATTTTGAGATTGTACAGGTGAGACCCTCATCTATGTCGTTGATGTAAATTAGAAAGAGAATTGGTCCTAGTACCGGCAACATCTCTGCAATATTGGCTCCACTGAAATCGTCATCACAACTGAACCAGTTGACTTACAGAGCTCTACTCAACGCCAAAATACAGATTGAAAACCGCACTACGATTATAGATGAGTGGGAAAGTTCTAGCAGTGAAAATAAACATAAATACGGTAGCCTAGGCCTAGACGTTTTTCGGCCATATCGCCTGGGTAGGGGCGACCGTCATTGGGTAAGACAGCCCGGGTAGGAAGGGTTAATAATGGTGTTTATCAACTCAGTGACTAAGCTGACACCAGTCTCCCCTGAAGCTTTTATCATCTCGGCACCCTGGATGTTTACCGTCCTTCATTTTATTGATTGAGTCGCTCACAGCTGGTGCTATCAAAGGAGGGGGTCCAGATATTGGTTTTTCGATACTAAGCTGTTCCTTATCCCATTCAAACTCTACATTTAGCAATCGTTCATAGTGTGCCTTCCATGCTTCTCTGATTTCATTTTCTGCATACATAATCTCCCCATTATCGTTTCTAACATACTGGTCACCTATAATATCCCTACTGTCATTTTTAACTCGCCTCGCTAGGTTGAAGATCCCATTGGGATTGTCAGGGTTACACACTTGTTGGAGGACCATGTCCTTAATGCCTTTTTTAGTATTGTAAATAACTCTTTTGGCAGTTTGTTTAGCTGCCTGGTATTCCTCCTTGCTGCCTCCGTTCTTCCATGCTTTGAAGCATCTCCTTTTCTCTTTCACAGCATGTTCTACTTCATCGTTCCACTACCAGGAGGTCTTATTCCTGGGGTAACCCTTTGTTTTCCCATAGACTTAGTCAGTGGCAGCGAGAAGGCTATGCTTAAGGAAATGCCATTGAGTATTTACATCGTTAGGCCTAGCTTCCTTATTTCTATTAATTTCCTCCAGTTCACTATGAAACCTATCCCTAACTTCCTTGTTCTTCAGCAGTCACACTTTCCTTTTGGGCATGTATACCTTCTTGCCATTAGGATCTCTGTATAAGCTCATGTCGCACACAAGTAGCTTATGTTGGGGGATACATTCTTCGCTCGGGATGACCTTTACATCCCGAACCAGTTTCCAGTCTTTCCTGTTAACCAAGAAGTAATCTATCTGGCTACTGGAGACCCCAGAGTTATATGTGACAAAATGGCTCTGTCTTTTCTTGAACTTCGTGTTACACACAACCATGTTGAGTGCAACACAGGACTTCAGTATATATTCGCCTTTCAGATTCCTCCTTCCGTAACTATTTCCTCCATGTAGTCCCTCGTATCCATCTCTTGGAAAAATTATATTTCCACTCTTGCAAAAACAGCTTCCCAGAAGCTGGTTGTGCTCAATCGCCTCTGGGGATTGTTTACCGTTGAGCAGCTTCTTGCTCTGTACAGGGGTACAGTACGTCCACATATTGAGTATTGTTCACACAAGTGGGGAGGATCCTCTCACACAGCACTTCTAGACAAAGTAGAAAAGAAAACCTTCAGTCTCATTAACTCTCGTCCACTCACCAATTCTCTGCAGCCTCTCCCTCTCCGCCGCAATGTTGCATCTCTCTCACTATTCTACCGCCATTACAATAATCAGTGTTCCTCAGAGCTCTCTCAGTAGAGCACGCAGCACCCGTCTTGCAACACAATCCTATTCTGTGCAACTCTCCATCCCAAGAGTACGTTATTTTCTATCTTTCTTCTATTTAATGGCTATCTTGGCCCTGTTACTCTTTCAAGTCTAGAGTAGGCACTCTTCACAGGCAGTTCTGCCTTTTGTCACCCTCACTAACATATACAAAATAATAAAATTTACAACAAAACTCACTGTTTTGACTTTCCTAACAATATTTAAAACATACATAAGTTTAACAAAAGGATGATGGCTTGTAAGCTAATGACAGTTCTTATTCCAGGTTCATAACTGAAGTCACTCATCAGAAAGAAACAACATAGGTTATTTATTGATTGGTCGATAATGGCTGCTTATAGTAGTACAGGTATGAATCTTGGCCTTTGAATATTTTTCTTGTTAGCTTGTTTGTATATAACTTTAAATAATCAATTAATTTCCAGATGAGTTACGATGGAGATGCTGGAGAAAGGTTCAGTTGTAAAGTTGGAGAGTGAAGAGAAAACAAAATGGGAAGAAGAAGAGTTGGACTTTGAAGAGACCAATGATATAAAGTGTGAAGAGGAAGAGTCGGACTTTGAAGATACCAATGATATAAAGTGTGAAGAGGAAGAGTTGGACTTTGAAGAAAACAATGATATAAAGTGTGAGGAGGAAGAGTTGGACTTTGAAGATACCAATGATATAAAGTGTGAAGAAGAAGAGTTGGACTTTGACGATACCAATGAAATTAAGTGTGAAGAAGAATGGTCAAACTTTGAAGAAACTGAGGAAGTGTTAAAGAGTGGAAAAAAGAAGATAAATAAAATTGAAAATATATACTGTGTAGATGAAAGTCTTGAAAATAATTCAAGTGATAGTTCTGATGACACTTATGAAAATGAAATCCATGACCCAGGAACCCTAAAGAAAAAAGACAAGAAGCATCATTGTAAGTTCTGTGGTAAAGGTTTCTCACTGAAAGGTAACCTCGGCAAACATTTATCAGTACATTCAAAGGTAAAGCCATTCAAGTGTGATTATTGTGATAAAGGTTTCTCACAGAAGGGTCACCTCACCATACATTTACTAGTTCATTCAGGAGTAAAATTGTTCAAGTGTAATCAATGTGATAAAGTTTTCTCACAGATGGTTAACCTCACCAAACATTTACTAGTACATTCAGAAGTAAAACCATACAAGTGTGATCAATGTGATAAAAAATTCTCACAAAAGTGTCACCTCACCTTACATTTACTAATACATTCAGGAGTAAAACCATACAAGTGTGATCAATGTGATAAAGGTTTTTCACAAAAGGGTCCACTAGCCAAACATTTAGTAGTACATTCAGGAGTAAAACCATTCAAATGTAATTATTGTGATAAATGTTTCTCGGAGAAGGGTACCCTTACCACACATTTACTAGTACATTCAGGAGTAAAACCGTTCAAGTGTGATAATTGTGATATACGTTTCTCTCAGAAAGGTACCCTCATCAAACATTTACTAGTACATTCAGGAGTAAAACCATACAAGTGTGATCGGTGTGATAAATGTTTCTCCCGAAAGGGTCACCTCACCACACATTTGCTAGTACATTCAGGAGTAAAACAATTTAAGTGTGATCATTGTGATAAATTTTTCTCTGAGAAAGGTAACCTCACCACACATTTACTAGTACATTCAGGAGTAAAACCATACAAATGTGATAAATGTTTCTCACGAAAGGATCACCTCACCACACATTTACTGGTACATTCAGGAGTAAAACGATTTAAGTGTGATCATTGTGATAAATGTTTCTCTGAGAAAGGTAACCTCACCACACATTTACTAGTACATTCAGGAGTAAAACCATACAAGTGTGATCAATGTGATATATATTTCTCACGAAAGGGTCACCTCACCACACATTTACTAGTACATTCAGGAGTAAAACGATTTAAGTGTGATCATTGTGATAAATGTTTTTCTGAGAAAGTTACCCTCACCAAACATTTACTATTACATTCAGGAATAAAACCATTCAAGTGTGATCATTGTGATAAAGGTTTCTATCAAAAGAGTACCCTCACCACACATTTACTAGTACATTCAGGGGTAAAACCATAGAAGTGTGATCAATGTGAAAAATGTTTCTCTCAGAAGTGTCACCTCACCAAACATTTACTAGTACATTCTGGAGTATAACCATTAAACCTAGAAGTGCGATAAGCCTCACAGAAGCAAGACCATGAAAAAAAACTTAAAAATGCCCTAGGGGCTCTCAAAACAAAGAAATATATCATTAGATAATTCCCCTCTAGTACTTCCTACCACTCTTCCATATGTTTCTCAACCGCCCCCTTCCCCACCTTATTCCCCTCTCCTCCCCTCTTCAATCATCATCTATTTTTTCTCTTATTTTCATCATTTATCGGTTATTTTCCGCACAAATTTCTCTTGCACGGTTTCGTAACACAAGGGAGTCACTTAACCCGTTGAGACCCAGCGTCGCACGTGTTGCGTCGGCAGTCTTTGATCACCAACTCCCAGCGACGCATCACATGCGTCCGACATATAAAAAACACTTACGTGGCTCGTAAGGTAGGAAATGGCGGGAGAATAGGAGGGGGAGGTACCGTAGTGTGTGGGGGAGCCGGGCCAGTAGGTGTGAGTGGGCCGAGACAGCCGCGCGGCTGGTGGTGGTGGGCTTAGTGGGGATAGTTTACACCCCTAGTTCACCGTCACTTTGAACCTTCATTACTCCGGTCGTATGGGAGCTAGAGGCTTGAGATTTATGTGAGATACTCCTTAGGATGTATGCCGTACAATGCCATACTCAGTTTTTACCCTAGTGCTCCCGGACGGGTGGTCATGCGGGGGAGACGAACTATTGAAACCCCCCCCGCCCCCCAAATGACCGAAATGATTTGTTTTTTTTTGTTTTTTCATTTCTCACCATTCTCTTCCATTTTGGCTCAACAAATTTTTTTGAGGCTCCCCCCCCCCCAAAAAAAAATGTCAGAGGTGATTTTTTTTTTTTTTTTTTTCATTTCTCATCCTTGTCTTCCATTTTAGCAAACAAAAAAAATAAGTGAAAATGGCTTGGGACGGGGGTGAACAAAATATTATAACTAGCCGGGGCTCAACGGGTTAAAGGGAGCGTCCACTGGGGAGGTATTGGGGGTATGGGTTGGGAAATCCAAAAATGAGAAAATAATTTCCCCCGTGTCAGGACCACTGGGAGTATCATGTGGAGAAGTTTTAGACTCGTAAAATACAAAATACCATAATTACAGGGTCTCCTCCTCGCCCTCTTATGCACCGTGGCACTCACGACGTATATGTGGTATTGTGGTATGAACGATAATAGACAGTACAGTACAATTGCGTTGTTATGCACAAATATGGACAAATTACAGTCAACATAAGTATCTGGCATCTCAACTGAACCTCATCGCAAGTGTGTAGGGGAGTGAGGAGGCCTGGTCTGTCTCAGACCCATTGAGCACCAGCTGATTTATCTCTTTATCTATTGCCTGACGCCGTGATCCCCAAAAGGATGGCCACGAACAAACCGCCCCATGCACCTCTGTCCCCAGTCAGCCGACGCCCCTCCTCCCAACCAACACCGCCTTCATCCACATACTTCCTCACTCCATCTTTCCACCTCTCTTTCGGTTTACCTCTCCCTCTCTGTCCTTCCACCTCGCTCTCGTACACCCTCTTAGTCATTCTTTCGCTTCCCATACGTTCCATATCGCCAAACCATCTCAAGGTATTCCTTTTCACACTTTCCAGCACATCTACCTCCACACCACACCTTCTTACTTCCTCATTCGTCTGTCTATCCCTCCATGCAACTCCGCACGCACTTCTCAAGTAATTAATTTCCACTCCTCTCACTCTTGGTCTGAGTCTCTTCTCCAACGTCCATGCTTCGCTTCCGTAAGTCAGTGTCGGGATTACCACACTGTCATGCAAGGACTTCTTCACTTCCATACTGACCACCCTATTTCTTGTTGCTGCTTTCAGCATTTCTACAACCCTCTTCCCCTGTTGCACCCTCTCCCGCACTTCTTCATCCATAGTCCCATCTTTACTAAACACACTGCCCATTTACTTAAATGAGCTGACAATCTCCCTAGCATGACCGTTCAACTTCACCTTACACTTTGTGGCTTCACCCCTTTCGAAGACCATAACCTTGCTCTTCCCTGCATTTACTGATTTATAATAAATGAACAACGTGGGACCAGCAGGTTATAATTTTTGTTTTTTCCTGAAAACACATGGGATGAAGAAAAAAACACTCACCTAGGTCATTTAGGGGTTCTGCGGGGCGGCGGAAAGTCGCAATTAACAAGAGACGGGTCAATTTACGAAAAATAACCACCTAACCCCCAAAATATTGATACAAAAGGTTTTGAAATGGATTCTGGTACTATTGGGCATGTTAAATAACCTACTAGAAATATAGTATATTCTGACCCCGGAAATGGGTCCATTTTCAAGATGACGTCCAAGATTGCGGGTAAATATATGGTTGAACATTAAACAAATTGATGCAAATGTTTGTTTAATGGATTCTGGTACTATTGGGCATGCTAAATAACATACCAAAAATCTAATTGATTTTTACCTCGGGAATAGGGTCATATTCAAGATGGCGACCAGGAGCTTAAAATAGCTATAAATCAATTACTATTCAACATAGAGAGGTGATTTTGGTGTATAACCCTAGGTTTCAATGCTCAAGGAATCCGAATATATCAGTAAGACTATTATCCGTTAACACTCAGGCCGTGGGGCCCGACATAGATCGGGCGAGAGAACCATGGCCACCCCTGTGGGGCTCGACATATGTCGGAAGGAATGTTAAGCACATTATCGGCTCTGAGAGAGTCCACGCGTTGGGAGGACGATAGGCGAGCTCTGACCTCTCGGCACGGACCGAGTGCCGCGACTGACGTAATCTCTGCACCATTCCACACCCCCGGCCTCGCGAGATCAAGAAAAAACTCGTGAATTTACCGTATTTTAGGGTTTTTGCCCTCGTGTTGAGTGATTGTTGCAAGAGAACCTGTGGTCGTACAAGGATGATTCAGGTGTCATTGGAAAGCTCTATTATCGCCCTTTCACGGATACATAATTGTATTATGCTCTGGCTCTTGTTTATGCATGAAAAAGAGCATGGAATGAAGCTCGTTTAGGGTAAATATGCCCGCCTGCCAGGTAGTAGAAGTTACAAACATCCCCGTTTGACAGGGGTTAATTATATATTGAAATATATAATTGCAGCCCAAGGTTCTGCTCCACTAAGTTGGGTGGTGATGGCTTTGGCTGGTGCCCTCTTCATATTATCAAACTGATATGTGGAAAGAACAATGTTAAATATATTACTGTATAGTAATCTGTTTTGTGGCTATACTATGTACGATCTGTATGATAGCTTCTGCTTTAACTTTCTTATTAATATCAAGCTGAAATGTGGACAGGACAATGTAATTTATAATATGATAGTTGTGTTTTGAGGCCACAAAGGTTTGGCATATTTGACTATAGCATTGTTTTTTATCCTACTGTAGACTTAGCTGATACTATCTGGTTGAATGTTTTCAGGGATTCAATGCAAGCTTAAACACAATATTTTGGATAGAGCAATGCTGTCTGTTGTAATATTGTGTAAATGCAATGTCATGTATTACTGTGTTAATTCACAATTATTAAAAGGAATATAATGTACAGTACAGTATATGTGTTTAAGTTTCCTCAAATATTAAGTACTAGCAGGGGTACCCGGCGTTGCCCGGGTTTAAATTCTACTACCATAATCACCATCATCAATCACTACTACCACAATCATCACAATACTACTACTACCATAATCACCGGCCTCGACCTCCCTGTGCCTCATTAAACGGCGACCTCGATTTCGGCCGCTAAATGACCTCCGATTTTGGATCTGACCTCATCCGTACCCCCATTTTGGGGAGCTGCGAACAACTTTCGTTCCATACACCTTTTCGATCGGAGGCCTCCTTCTGCCCCAAACCGCAATTTTTTTTTTCGCATTTTTTTTGCTCCCATATACTACATAAGTTCTGCCGAAAATTTTATTAAACAAAAGTGTCTCTGATTGCCACTAAACTCGCCTAAAACCATCTCCAAAGCCTGGGCTTTCCAACGGTGCCCCACACTCCCACCTGGCACCAAAATTGTGGGAGGAGTTTAGTAACAAAGGTCGGGTAACCGGGTAACTGGGTAACTGACAGACAAACATTGACCTTTATTTATTAAGATTTGTATGTGCTAAGGTTAATAAAGATATGCTTAGGCTCACCTCAGTGGTTTGAGGACTGGGTCAACGGTTTATGTGTGATCCAAGGTACTGGAAGGTGTCCAGGATCCATTTGACCCTCTGTGTCAGTGTGGGATCATCAGCGTCTCTAACGCTCCTGTTGGGCCCCTCCATCAGCCGACCAAAGTGTGTTCTCATCCCATTAAACCACACAGTGAGCTTGGCACCTGGGGTAGTAGTAGTAGTAATATTAATTCCCTAGGCCGCCTGGCCGAACGGCCACGAGCTCCTAAGGAAGACCACGGCTGAAACCAGGTTTTCCCATAAGGCTCTCAAGGAATGTATGTTGTGTTGTTGACGTAAGTGGTTGTGTGCTATGCAGTCTTCCATAAAGTGTTTGATTCTTCCATAAAGTGTTTGATAACGTGCAGTGTTTTGTTACAGCCTGGACAGTTATCCTGGATGGAGTCTTCCAGCTTCCTATGCTAACTTAAAAGGGCTGGATGGGGCCTACATTGCAGCCTAGCCAGGTGGACTCTGTCCTCATTGGAAAGGAAGGTTTCTGAGGGATGGGCTTCAGGGGGCCGTGGCGCTGTCGTAGCCTAGTGGGTTAGTACGCCGACGCTGCGTCAGTGATGACTGACCGCTTAGGATTCTAATCCCACCTGTGCTGCAGGGGTGTAAACATAACGAAGTACATTTACTCAAGTACAGTACTTAAGTAAATTTTCTCAGTATCTACTTTTTAAAAAGTAGATTTTTTGCCCAGTACTTTTACTCTAACTTGAGTATTATTTATAAAAATACTTGTACTCCACTACATTAATTTACTTCTTTTAATTTTGTGGAGTAAAACTTCAGCAAATTTCCGAAATATTCCTTCCAATAGATGTGAAATTCCCAGTAGCATTTCCCATGGACATTCCCCTGGGTGTACAGGGTGTAGGTGTGACATTCCTTGGTTAGTTCAAAGGTCACCACTATATATATATGGAGCTGATAGGCCTTCCCTCTCCCCCAACCCCCCTGGTATCCTAATGACTCTCCCATTGTCCCACCTGATCCCACAGGTTTCACACCTCACCCTTTCCACCCGTGATCGACTCAGCATTGCTATTTCACTAGACGCTCATCTATTCTGAATATAGTTTTTTCCCCAATTTCATGTAATAAAGAAAACCATAAACATAAAACGAGCATTAGCTATTCAAAAATAACTCCTGCAAAAAAAAATAACAAAGTGGTGTGCATTCTTGATATGAAGAAGATAATTACAGTAGACTCTTTCGGACTAATTGGGGGAGACCCCTGTCCGAAAGTGTCAAAAGTCCGAAAGGGCCGAGTCCGAACTTCACATTTCAGCCATTCAGACATGTCCAAATGGCTGAAATGATGTCCGAAGTTTATAAATCCAAAACTCGGCTCTTCAGTCCGAATGCGATTTAATTTTTCTCAGCCTTTCAGACAAATCCGAAAGGCTCTGAAGTGCCTACGGGTTAATCTAAGGCTTAAAACCAATTAAAACTGCACTAGAGAAAGTTTTGTTGTCTTGGCGGGTCGTCCATATAACCAACAACAAAACACAACAGCCAGCCAGTCAGCTGACTCCAGCTTACGAAAGCTTGTACCTTCTGAACCTAAGTCCCAAACCATACATGAAAGCAGACGACAGTGACTAAGGAATGGTTACAATGGTGAGATGTATCAGTAATCAATATTATTACATAATAAATAATAAATAATAAATTGTTGAAAGAATATATACAGACCGTAGCCTAGCTGCGGTTGGCAGAGTGGCGCCACCGCCTAACTTGCCGTCATATTTCTCACCTCACACAATAAGTACACAATGTAGAGTGTTCTAGTCTTCACTCATCGCACGGCAACGACCATATCTACCTCTGGTATGCATAAAAACTTGGTTAGGCCATTTATTTGCAGAGATATGAGCATTGGTATATGACGAAAGTTGGAAGTAAACAGTAACACTGAATTTCTTTCGTCCAGCTTAGGCTACTGACCTAATTATTTTTATCATAAAAACTGAACCACTTGGTCTTGAGACTTTTTACTTTTTCACCAAAAGCAAGACAACAACGACAACTACCGCTGGATATATATATTGTAATAAGTCGCCTCCCTGATTTGTATATAAATTGGGCCACTAAGATATAGGATCTCGTAGGAAAATATTCCTTAATTAATTACCCGGGATACAAATCAAAGACATGGCTATCCAATATATTTATACCGATCGATACAGTATATTTTGTTGTTCGGCCAGCTTACAGGATTAACGGTGTGTATGTATATAGATTTATATAGATATATAAAGGCTATTCAATTATTGACGCGATGGGACTATGTTATTAGAAAATTGAATGTATAATTGGAAAACTGTTATTTAATAATTAACAATGATAAATTAAACAAACATTCTATTAAAACGGTTTATTGAATAAAAGACACAAATTGATGAGAATGAATCCGAAAATTATGTTCACACACCACTCGCTCCTTCTATCCAAATGTTTAACTAACTTAATTAACCCCTCTAATTTAATTAACTAGAACCTTGACTGAGCCACACTCAGTCAAACTCACTCCTAAAATTACCCGTCACTAATCTGATACCACTAGCCTAACGGAGTCCTATATACCAGGCAAAACAATTAACCCTCCCTTGAATTTACCCTTATCGCATATTAATAACCGCGTCTAGCACATCAGATTACTTATAATAACACTATATACTAACCTTTACACATGGTCGAAGGAGTGGTGACTCTTCACCCAGGTCACCACGCTCGCCACCACACACACACACACACTTAACACTTGTCGTCACGGCGCCAGCAGGAACACTAAGGGCTGTTTACCTCTCTCCCGCTTTATTTATACCCTCGGTTCCGACCCAAAATTAGACCCTTCTTGACTTTGGAGAAAGGAAGAACATCTAGCACCTTCTCGAACCTTCTTGACCATATAGTTACTGACCGCCCCGTCCCCTCCCCCTCCTCTCTCTCTATACTCTCCCCACACCCCCCTCGACTCTCTAATATGTCTAGCTATATATATCTCAGACACGATCCCGTGACATCCCTCCCCACTAAAATTGATTTTACTCCGTTAAAATCACCTAGCGTCATTCACAGTGTCTTCCATACTGTAGTGTGAGTCTAACAGTCACTGGTGCATGCAATGGTCCCCTTTGAGTAGAAAAACCCCTTAACATTTACGTTAAAATTACTACTGAAAGGGGAAAACTCCTGAGTTCGCATTTTTGGCCAGCGACAAGGTCCTGGTGGCAATGCACCTAGTGAGGTTTAACTCTAGTGGAAAACCCACTCATTTACAATGACAAACTAGCTGAGCTACTGTTATGTGAGGAGATGTCTGAATACATGGTGTACTTGGGATATTTGTGGGTAAATGGGAGTAGTAATGTCTTATCTGAATACGGTGATTTTCCCAGTTATCCGGGATTTGATGTGGGGATCCTTGGTTGTAGCTGCTTGGTCTGGTTCTTGGTCTGCTCAGCGTCGCGTCTCGCCAGCGCGCCTGGACAACTCGTTTCTGTAATATACGTGGGCGGCAGATCATTGTTCTAAAAAAAATTCCCCATCCCTCTCATATGCGCATACAAGCTACTTACTCCCGATCCTCTACATCATTAGTCAACCGTGACAACCAATCAGCACCGACGTTGTTACTACCCTTAATGTACCTTACAACGAAGCTGAACTGCTGCAGGAAAAGCGTCTACCTCACGAGTCTGGAATTGGCATTCCTCGAGGTCTTGAGGCTTGTCAGAGGCATATGATCAGTCTCGAGTGTGAACTCCCCTCCGAACAAATAGAAGTAGTATTTCTTGACCCCTTCGACCACCGCCAACAATTCCAGCTCCACCGTGCTGTAATTCAGCTCAGCTCCCTTGAGTCGCCTACTGTGGTATGCAACGGGGAATAACTCTCCATCTTCCTCCTGCATCAGGACCGCCCCCACTGCATCTTGTGAAGCATCAGTCCTTAGAGTGAATGGTTTCTTGAAGTCTGCCAACTTCAGGATAGGTTCCTTGCAGAGTTGAGTCTTTAGTGCGTTGAAAGCCTCTTGCTGTTCCATACCCCACGGAACTCTGTTTGGAGCATGCTTCTTTAGTAAGTCGTACAACGGAGTAGTCAACGCAGCAAAATGTGAAATGAACTCCCTGTAGTAGCCGGCAAGTCCCAAGAATGACCGAACCTGCTTCTTTGTAGTGGGCCTAGGAGCATCGCGAATCTTAGAGATCTTATCACCCTGACAAGCGCATTGACCATCCCCAACCACATGGCCTAGGTACTGCACCTGTTTCTGGCCCACTTCACACTTGCTAGGTTTCACCTTCAAGTTGTACTCTTGCAGCCTAGACAAGACCTTCTCCAGAATTGACATGTGCTCTCTGAAAGACTGTGAGTGAACAAGAACATCATCAACGAAGACCTCCACACCAGGTATGTCTCGCAGGACCTGACGCATCATACGGTTAACCCATCAGACCCGGAAGGGCTCTTGAACGCCCATAACAAACTCGGCCAGCGCAACCCGGAAGGGCTCTTGAACGCCCATTGCTTGCGTGCGTGCTTTCGAATGCCGCGCGTACATTTTTGGTATCGTGGGACGGTAGGTGGCGCCACCAGGCGTAAAAGACGCCACAGCAACAGTATCTACCCCGACGCCATCATGGACAGTACGCCAAATAGTGATTCCGCTGTGTCCGATACCGTGCTTCCTACGACGCCCTTGCTAGTTCGTCGCGCCTTACCCCGACGCCATCGCCTAAATGTGTTATCTCCCGGAGGTATTGAGACTATATGAGCGTGCTGATGCCAAGTATATTGTTGATGATATAGTCAGTGACGACTCCAGTAATTATAAGTCGAGTGATTATGGCCATGAGAGTGAGAAAGAAGAGCAATTCCTGGGATTTGCGAGAGAACATGACAGTGATGAGAGTGATGAAGGTGATGTACCAGTTGTTGAGGAAGCTGGTTTACCTAAAGACAGTGAACTTGAGAGAGTGAGTGAGTGGGAGAGTTCAAGGTCACTCACCAAATTTCGCATAAGTGACACGACGCCAAGCCCTTCCCCAGGTAAATCGCCTTTCAAGCTACACTTATATAAGCAGAAAATACTTGAGAAGGCGGCCGCGGCAGCTAGGGAACAAGCAAAAATACTTGGTGAGGATGAGGCTGTGAGTGAGGGTGAGCGTGGTGACCCTTCTCGCCCGCCATTGTCTCCCTTATCTACCCACGCCACCCAAGATGACCCGGATGCCCCGCATTCTTCCCCACCACCCCCACCACTGCCAAGGGTTGAGGACCCCCCACTTTCGGCCTATTTGCCTCCTAGGTCCCCCGACAGGAGACATACTGCTGCCGAAAAGGGGAAAGGCAGGAAATATACCAAAAAAATTAAGAAAAGTAAGAGAGTTTTGTTCGCGGCTCCCGCGGCGTCCACCCCTGCCGGCCCCAGCCATACGCCCCCGCAACTTTCCCCACGGTCCTCCCCACCTCTCCCGCCTTCAACATGTCTTCCTGAAGAAGTCTTTGAGCTCGCATCACCAATACCTTGGCCTAGTGACAGTGAAGCATTGCTTTCTGTCACTCGTCACAGGCCAAGGAGCCCAGGACCTCAGGGGGACACAGCCTCACCTGCCACTCCTTCCCCACCTCGCCCACCCGCACGCCGCCCACGCATCACTCGTTCCCCGCCAGATTATGTGGGGGCCACTGATGATGAAGGGCACCTCTCTGAAGACTCTGGCCATGATTACATAGGTCCACCGTCAGGGCAAGATGACCACTCTGACGATGACTATATGGACATCGACAGCCCTAGACCCATCCGCTTGGCCCGGCGTCGTGCTGCCCGTCGTGGTGCCCGACGCCCTGACCGATGCCCTCGCCGCCCTAGGGCGCGGGCCTCCCGAGGTGGGCGTGCTGGGCCACCAGCTGGAGCTCCTCGTCAGCGTAGACAAGACCCATTTTACGTTTTTCAGTGGCAAGACGTAGTTGATGGGGATGGATACAACCCTGATGTGCCAGCTTTTGATGAGGTACTGGAGGGTTCAGGCATTACCCCCAATTTTCCTGCAGGCCCCAATGCTCCACCACACAAACTATTTGAGGCCTTCTTTGATGAGGAGGTGGTAGGCTATGTTGTCAAAGAGACAAATAAGCAGCACCAATACCAGGTCCACTTTTTGGGCAAGGTGACCAAGGGCCACATGAGGCAGTGGACCCCAGTGACTCATAAAGAGTTCATGGTGTTCCTGGTACTCACCATGCTAATGCCTCATGTCAAAAAGCATAGGTTGCCTGACTATTGGATCACCAATGATCTCATATCCACCCCTGCCTTCGGGAAATATATGTCTCGCGACCGGTACCTTGATATCCTCGCAGCGCTCCATCTTGTTACCAACCTTGACGTCCACCTCCCAGACAAGCTGTGGAAGATTAGGACGTTGTACGAGATGATGCGAGAACGCTTCACCTACTTCAAGCCCTTCCGCAAGGTCGTCATTGACGAGTCTCTTGTGCTGTTCCGGGGAAAACTCAGCTTCCGGCAGTACATCCCCTCAAAAAGACATCGCTTTGGCATAAAATTCTTTGTGCTGTGCGACTGCCAAACTGGCTATGTCCTGGACTTCCTGGTCTACAGCGGGAAGGGAGGGGACTTGCTTGTGGACCCCCTCATTGGCTTTGGCGGAGCAGTGGTGCAAGCCATGATGGACCGCTACTTTCATAAGAATCACGTCCTCTATACGGACAATTATTACACGTCCCCCACTCTCTCACAGTACCTGCATGAGCGCAAGACGGGGACTGTAGGCACAGTACGAGGGAAAAGGAAGGGCATGCCACCTTTCCCTCCAAAGACCAAAAAAGGTGATGTGTTCAAGAAGAAGTCGGGGCCCATTCTGGCTATCCACTGGCACGACCAGCGGAAGGTCAACCTCCTGACCACCATCCACAAGGGGGAAATGGTGGAGACTGGCAAGGTGGATCGCCGCACCCAGGCCAGGGTGACCAAGCCCGATGCTGTCCTGGACTACAACATCAACATGAGGCTGGTGGACAAGTCCGACATGCAGATAGGCTTCATTGACTGCCTGCGTACCTCGTGCAGATGGTACAAAAAGTTCTTTCTGCATATGGTGGACATGTCAGTTCTGAATGCCTACAACATATACAAGCTTTGGAATGTGAACACACCCATGAAGTTCAATAGCCTGCGGAGGTTCCAAAAGCAGGTGTTGACGGAGCTCCTGGAGAAGTATGCTACGCCACAGAGGGCAGTGGCACATCCTGGGCCCGCCGTTATTGACCGCTTGCAGTGTGCTCAATACTTGATTAGGCACAGGCTTGGTTCCCTGCCTCAGAATGAATCAGGAAGAACGCAGCAGAAGCGGTGCCATGTCTGCTACAACAGCAGGGTGAGGCCGAGGTCAGGTAAAAAGTCAACCATAGAGTGTGTAGAGTGCAAGGTGGCACTCTGTGCTTTAGAGTGCTTCTTTGATTACCACTCCAAGCTGGAGTTCTAATAATCATACTGAAAGTGCCAAATAAAATGACAATATGTACACTATATATATAGGCAAAAAGTGGAAGAAAACCAATTTAAAATGTTATACAAGTCATGTATTATGAGAAAATTGATACAAATACAATTACACCATAATAATATGTGAAAGTGACACATGTAATATACCAAGTGACATTCATATGATTAGAACCTATAGAAATATATAAATCAGTGAAAAAAGACACAATAAATTGTATATAAAACATTTACAAATCATATAACCAAGTGAAAGTGACACAAGACCTAATATTTGATGGCCAAAGTATAATAAACACCTGTGATAATGAATAATCAGTGCCTAATACAACAATAACCTACCTCAATTACTAATAAAATGTACGGTATCGAGTGAAAATGAGCATTATCAGTGACAGTGACACTCTAATATTATTTTTATTAATCTCACCACCACACCCCCAATGAAATTAATTAAAGTATATATGATCCACCGGGATTAAGCATATTTGTCAAAGTGAAAGTGACACAAGACCTAATAATTGATGGCCAAAGTATAATAAACACCTGTGATAACGAATAATCAGTGCCTAATACAACAATAACCTACCTCAATTACTAATAAAATGTACGGTATCGAGTGAAAATGAGCATTATCAGTGACAGTGACACTCTAATATTATTTTTATTAATCTCACCACCACACCCCCAATGAAATTAATTAAAGTATATATGATCCACCGGGATTAAGCATATTTGTCAAAGTGAAAGTGACACAAGACCTAATAATTGATGGCCAAAGTATAATAAACCTGTAATAACGAATAATCAGTGCCTAGTATAACAATAACCTACCTCAAATACTAATAAAATGTACGGTATCGAGTGAAAATTAGCAATATCAGTGACAGTGATACCCTAATAAACATACTTTATATAATTGGCCTCAAAATAACTATAAAAATATCAAATAAACATCACATTCTCAATATCAAACACTAAAATCGTCTAAGGGAGATAAATACTTTGGCGCGACGAGCGGCTCGGTGCGTCGTAGCCATGGCCGGGGCGACGCGTCCGAACGCGGGAAGAATTTGCCGCCGAAAAGCACTCGTCTTCCCGCGCTCACCATTATGCAACCAGATGGGCTAGAGACCTCTACTCAACGCCATTCGACAGAGGAAGGTTTGTGGAACATTATTCTTTTTTATTCATAACATTACATGCCATATTCATTGAATTACAGAGGAGTTAACATACCCCAAAGATCGTCAAAACACCCGGTACCACAGCACAGTCGCGAGCTATAGCCCCCGGGGCTGGAGGGTTAAACACCGCCGGCGAATTCATAAGACCAAAAGGCAACACAGTGTACTGGTACAGCCCGTCTGGCGTACCAAAAGCGGTGATCTTGCGGCTAGCTGGATCCAGAGGTATCTGGAAGAACCCCTTGGTGAGATCTAGTTTGGAAAAGATCGTTGAACCTGCAAGCCTGGCAAAGATGGCACGGAGGTCACACATAGGTTCCGCATCAACCCTTGTCAAAGCATTCAGCCGACGGTAATCCCCACAGATGCGTACACCGCCCTCCTTCTTCTTGACAACCACCATCGGACTACAATATTGAGAAGAGGATTTATCGATGATACCTGCTAACTCCATTTCCCTGATCTCCTTCTGGACTTGGTTGTCCAGACGGAGCGGAATGGGATACGGCTTTACTCGTACCGGAACCGAACTGGTTAGCTCAATTGCGTGACTCTCAACTTGTGCGATTCCGGGCCTATCTGAGAAAACGCCCCTGTACTTACCAAGGAGCGAATCCAATTCCCGCCCCTCCTGACTTGACAACTCAGCGCCCCGACGAACCTGTGAGAGACCTTCCTCTTGCCCTAGCTGGACTGTCTCGGGACCATCACTATCAACTTCGGAGATTACTGCCGCTGCTGCTGTGATATGACCCTCCCCGCCAGTATAGTGACCCCTCACTAGATCTATGGCTTCCGCCATCTCGGGAGTAGCAACCTGCCGCCTCCACGAGCCTTCCATCATCGCAGCTCCACTCACTTCTCTCGTGTGGTACTCCTTAAGCATGTTGATGTGGAATCTCTTCTTGTGATTCCCGACCTGGACAATGTAGTTTACATCCGACATTCTGTCTATGACCGTATATGGACCCTTCCATTGGGCCAGCAGTTTGTTATGAGCAGTGGGCAGAAGGAGCAAGCACTTGCTACCTGGCTCCAATCTGCGCACCTTAGCCTTCTTATCGAAGTAAGACTTCTGCACCTCTCTCGACTTTGGCTAGTTCACATGTTGACTTCAGCCTTTCAGCCAGATCGAGAACATAGGTGTAAGTGGTCTTCACTTCCTCGCTGGGCTCGTCACCGTCCCAAAGCTCTCGCAACACCTGCAATGGACCCCGGACTGCCCTACCATACACAAGCTCGAAGGGAGAGAACTTCAACGAACTCTGCGGAGCCTCCCGGTATGCAAAGAGAAACGGAGCAATGAACCTAGGCCACTTCTTTGGTTGGTCGGCTGTCATCCGCCGCAGCATCTTCTTGAGTGTCCCGTTGAAACGCTCGACCAGCCCGTTACATTGTGGGTGGTACGGAGTCGTCTACAGACCCTTCACAGACTGCAACCTGAGTACTTCCTCCATCATTGCAGAGGTGAACTGCGTCCCTCTGTCAGATAGTATTTGCTTGGGGATCCCTACTCGACAAAAGACCTCCAACATTGCCTCGGCAACCGTTGTGGTCTCGATATTCTTCAGAGCGACCGCCTCTGGCCACCTCGTTCCGAAATCGACTAGCGTGAGGATGAATCGGGACCCATCACTGGCTCTAGGGTGAATTGGACCCACTATGTCCACTCCTAACTGCTCAAAGGGTGTCGTGATGACAGGCAACGGATTCAAGGGTGCGGGCTTGACTCGACCACCGAGGCTAGGGTAGCCTCGGTGGTCACATGGGTAGGCAGAAGACGCAGGATAGGGTTCAGGCGGAGTTTTATTGGCCTGGGATCGCGAGCGACGTCCGCAGATGGATTCGCTCCTGTGATGTGTGCCAGAAGACCTGCGCCCATCCTGAGGATGGCGGTCCTATACTTCAAGGGAACCAAAAACTGCCACTGCTCCTCAGAGTGAGGGTACTGCACTACACGATAGATCCGACCTCCCTTCTCTGCAACCCACGACTTACGCTCCTTATCACCTTCAATGACGGCCTTACCAAGCTTTGCCCTAACACTTGCCAAGGATGCGTCTTGCTGCTGCTCATGGACAACATCCTGACTCTCCGCGAGCTCTGAGGAAGTCGTGACCGCCAGCGGCTTCGGGTCTTTCCGTGCCTTGGCTACGCCCCTAGTGACTGCTGCGGCCCCCGTCTGGGTGGCTATCTCGCTCGTGGGGCCGTACTTGGCACCCCGGACGTTCCCCACTATCAAGTCATAAATGGGATCATGCATTACGGCTGCTGTGATGCTACCAGAAAGAAACGGAGATTCAATTTCCACCCTCGCCTCGGGAACTATGGTGGTGGAACCATTGATCATGCAAACGTTGATTCCTCGCCCCGTGAATTGGTGGTGCTTGACCAGAGAGTCCCACACGATACACCCAGACGACCCATTGTCTCTAAGCACCTCTACAGATACCCCCCCCTACTCTACCTGGCTGCACTAGGAACCCTGTGTTTTGTTTTCCCATCCCAGCACCCCCTGCTACCAGTCACAAGTCGTGGGACACGCCTGATGATCTAGTCGGCGCCCCATTCTTGCTGCCTGCCTGTACAGTCTGAGAAGCAGCGGACGAACTTTGTTGACGGTTATCTCCAGACTTTCGTTGACCCTGTTGACCCTGTTGACCCTTTGAGTTGGGGTAATATTTCGGCTTCTGAGGTCCCTGACCCTTCCATTTCCCGTGTGCCCCTGCTTGGGCCTGTTTGGGACCCGGGTCAGGGTTGCCTTTGCCTTTGTTACCGCCCTCGTTCAACATTCTCCGCCGCTGGTACCCGTGGGCCTCAAAATATGCGTCTGCCTCAGCCGCCATACTCTTAGCCGAGGTAACCTTGCTCAGTTTGAACTGGGCCACGAGGTCATTCGGAGCCGACAGCTCAAACTGCGTTCGCAGGAAGAGATCACGTAACCCATCCCTAGTGTCGGGAGTCTTATCCTTATTCACCCAGACATCGAGATAACCCTCAAGCCTAGCTAGGAACTGTGTAGCAGTTTCCTTTTCAGCTAACCTAGCAGAAACGAATTGCCGACGGGCAGCCTGTGCCGTGAGCCCGTATGCCTCGACCAACATAGCCTTCATATCGCCATAGCTGGACTTCTCGGACCCTAAGCGATTCAACAGTGTGAGCGCCGTGCCCTCAAAGAGTGAAAGGAATTGTATTTCCTTGGCTGTCGCGTCCAGAGCGTATGCCGTTGCGGTTTTTTCGAACCTCATTATGAAAGGTTCTATATCATCACCCACCTTATACATGGGCTGCTTGATGCGTGGCAACCCCATCTGAGCATCCCCATGACCGTTGGCACCCCTATCTCCCGGTTTAGGTTTAGCGAGATCGAGCTTCCTTTGATGCTCTCTCTCTGCCTCAGCCGCCTTTTCCCTTTGAGCCTCCCTAGCCCTCTCAGCCATAGCCACCTCATGTTCCCTCGCTGCCTTAGTCTCCTCAATATCCAGTGCTCGTTTCTCCCTCTCCCTCTTTTCTTCCTCCTCCTCCATTCTACTATTTATGTAGCTGTCTCGCTTCTCCTCAATGAGGCCTAGCTCGGCAGCTTCCTCGTATATTGTTTTTATTGACGCCATTGTACCCACGAAGAGTGAAAGGCACCAGGAAAAGCAAGTCCTATCCTATCTGCCTAATCAAATAGCACCGAAAGGAGAAAAAAAACATCAAGCCCTATCCTATCAGCCTAATCTGGGATGAACAGCGAACAACAAAGGAAAGTTAAAATAGCACGGTTCCGTTACCTGTGGAACGAGTTATGTGAGGAAGAAATAAAGGAAGGAGTTGATAAAGAGGAACACGGATATAACGCAAGGAAGAAAAAAAATGTTTACGCGCTACGAAAATTACCCCTATAACTGCAACTGCGCAGGAATTTCGAACCAAAAAAGAAACTATGAAAACAGACAACAGTTAGATTACAATCCCCTTCCCTCCATTTATCGGACGATCGCATCACTTGCGTACGACGTACGAATGGCGAAAGAAAAAAAATAATCACACGGACGAAATTCTTAACGACAAAAAAAAAAACATGCAGAGATCAATTATAATACAAGCGAAACAAAATTAATGGAGCACCATCACTTCTCGATAGCCGAAATTGTATAATCTACAAATATTATTATTATACACAAGCGGTGAGAAAAGGTGTGTATACTATTTACCCAAACCCACGGTCAGAAGTGACCACGCGGGTGGAAGAAGAAGGAGGGAGGGAAAAATTCCCCCACGGCTCACCTTCCTTCTAACACAACAGTTTATCCTAGCCTATCTAGCTTAATCTAACACATCCGCATCGGAAACTGGTCCTGATCACGGTCGCCAGTTGTAATAAGTCGCCTCCCTGATTTGTATATAAATTGGGCCACTAAGATATAGGATCTCGTAGGAAAATATTCCTTAATTAATTACCTGGGATACAAATCAAAGACACGGCTATCCAATATATTTATACCGATCGATACAGTATATTTTGTTGTTCGGCCAGCTTACAGGATTAACGGTGTGTATATATATAGATTTATATAGATATATAAAGGCTATTCAATTATTGACGCGATGGGACTATGTTATTAGAAAATTGAATGTATAATTGGAAAACTGTTATTTAATAATTAACAATGATAAATTAAACAAACATTCTATTAAAACGGTTTATTGAATAAAAGACACAAATTGATGAGAATGAATCCGAAAATTACGTTCACACACCACTCGCTCCTTCTATCCAAATGTTTAACTAACTTAATTAACCCCTCTAATTTAATTAACTAGAGCCTTGACTGAGCCACACCAGTCAAACTCACTCCTAAAATTACCCGTCACTAATCTGATACCACTAGCCTAACGGAGTCCTATATACCAGGCAAAACAATTAACCCTCCCTTGAATTTACCCTTATCGCATATTAATGACCGCGTCTAGCACATCAGATTACTTATAATAACACTATATACTAACCTTTACACATGGTCGAAGGAGTGGTGACTCATCACCCAGGTCACCACGCTCGCCACCACACACACACACACACTTAACACTTGTCGTCACGGCGCCAGCAGGAACACTAAGGGCTGTTTACCTCTCTCCCGCTTTATTTATACCCTCGGTTCCGACCCAAAATTAGACCCTTCTTGACTTTGGAGAAAGGAAGAACACCTTCTCGAACCTTCTTGACCATATAGTTACTGACCGCCCCGTCCCCTCCCCCTCTTCTCTCTCTCTCTCTCCCCGCACCCCCCTCGACTCTCTAATATGTCTAGCTATATATATCTCAGACACGATCCCGTGACATCCCTCCCCACTAAAATTGATTTTACTCCGTTAAAATCACCTAGCGTCATTCACAGTGTCTTCCATACTGTAGTGTGAGTATAACAGTCACTGGTGCATGCAATGGTCCCCCTTGAGTAGAAAAACCCCTTAACATTTACGTTAAAATTACTACTGAAAGGGGAAAACTCCTGAGTTCGCATTTTTGGCCAGCGACAAGGTCCTGGTGGCAATGCACCTAGTGAGGTTTAACTCTAGTGGCAAACCCACTCATTTACAATGACAAACTAGCTGAGCTACTGTTATGTGAGATGTCTGAATACATGGTGTACTTGGGATATTTGTGACATATATAAGCTAGGTTAGGCCATTTTTTCATGTATAAAAAAGCGCGACAAAATTCTGAGAATTCAAAGATATCGCCGGGTTCGGGCTTGGCGGGAGTATTTGAAAAGTGTAGTCCGAAAATGATGGAGGTATTTTCTCAGTCTTTCAGACAAATCCGAATGGCTGAACCATGAGTCCGAATTGAAATGCTAGTCCGAAAGGGTGAAGTCCGAAAGAGCGGGAGTTTACTGTATATAATAAAATACAGGTTATGTTATTCCTTTCACAAAACTTGCAAAATATGGCTGAAGAAAAGGAGAGTTGATATTATAAAACGATAAATATTAGCTCTCCATCGATTGTATGATCTAGGGAAATCCCCAAGGTCTTGAACAAAATCCCTTGTACACAACTATAGTGTCATAATAAAATTTAATATGTTATTTCCTATCTAACCTAATATAATCGTTCTTGCCATAATCATATTTTCATTTTCCAAATATTATGTCTAAGTTGAATGGTTTAATCTAGCATAATCTGAAGTAACATTGTATAATATAATCTTCCCTGTGATTGTCAACTAACTGAACCTAACCCTAATTGCAGCTTTTACTGGGTTGATTATATTCTAGGGATCGAGATTTTACTCCGAATCACATCGACTGTACGTTTTCATTTCCATATCATCAGAATCTATTCAATTACATACGCATAATGAAACTGGATTTTTTTCTTCCGTGTTCCTATTTTTTTCGCGGAATGTGATTGTAAGAGAACAAGAGGGTTAATACTGTAACAGCTAACTATTAATGGTTTTATATTTATATATATATATACAGTATATACTGTGTTGGTGTAATGGTTTAGATGCTTATGTTCTGGGTGTGGTGTCCCGAGTTCGAGTCCCGGGAGGATCATACGCTCTCATTAGTTTATTCTAGTACATTGGTGTTTGTAATGGAGGATTAATGTTAAGAACGGGGTGTTCCTTTATATATATATATATATATATATATATATATATATATATATATATATACCGGTATATAAACAGGTATCTCATATGTATCTTTAAAAATTTGGGATAATACTTTTTACTTTTGGTACTTAACACTTTTGTTGTGGCACTTGTCATATGACAATTGCTTGGTCTGCACTGTACCATACGGGGGTTTTGGACTAAAAGTAACCTTCATTCCCTGCACATTTTCATGTATAAACAAGAGCTAGAATGTATTTCAATCCTATATCCTTGAAAGCAGAGGAATAGACCTTTCCAATGACACCTGAATCATGTCTGTACGACCACTGGTTGCCGTGTAACGATATTGCACACGTGACGCTAAATCGGTAAAAAATTGCTAGTTTGAGCGGTTTCCGCTATTCCCAAGTCTATAAGGGAGTTGGAGATGTCTCCCACTGCCACAAGTGATGGCCCAGACACGGTGGGCGGTGGATGGGACGGTCCCACGCTGCTGAGAATCGCTCGCCTGCCTCCCAGCCCTTGTTCAAGGTAGAAATTTGGCAATTGTTGTATGACAAGTGCCGCAGTGATGACCGTAATTTTTATATAACAGCCCGCACTGAAGAAGTTAAGTAATTCATTCAGTAGATACTTTTTTACTTTAACTTGAGTAACTTTTTAGTTGGGTACTTTACTTTTACCTGAGTAAATTTTTGAGTACATACTTTTGCTTGAACTAGAGTAAAATTATTAAGTACTTTTTACACCCCTGGTGGTACGGCAATATCCAGTGATATATGTCGCCTTTGCCCCTTAATGCTGTAGAACTCATTACAATTAGGGATTTCCCCTCTGGTGAAATGAATTTGTAAGGTTATTCAACCTTATTATTCAGGGGGCCGTGCACGTAGCTGAGAGTTGGCTTTGAGTGCTGGATGGCTTGGTAGGTGATTTGAGTATGGATATATACATACATACATAACATTTTAAGACTGAGTGCTCCACACATACGTGCAATTTCAGTCCCTTGTCCTAATGGCAGCATTCCAGGCAACCCTGTTAAGGGGAGATTTCCACTTGAGGGATTTTTTTCTGGACCCCTTTCTCTCATGTTTAGCCCCATTGCTTTTTAGATTTTAAGACGCTCGCCCCCTTTAGTTTGTCGATTTTAAGAACTTTCGCCCCATTTCTGTTAATTTTAAGAACTTTCGTGCCATTTAGGTGTCGATTTTTCCCTGGCGAGCGATAGCGAGCCTGTAATTTGAGAGGAACCGGCCTTTGGCCGGGAAATTTTTCTACCGAAAATGTACAAATTTATCTTGAAAGGGGGTCTAGAGGGTGTAATTTTAAGCTTGATGGAGTTCTAGGGAAGAAACTAAATACCTCCCCTTAAGGGCTGCTTCACTTGTCAAGTTTTTGGATTTGAGATCGGCACGTATAGTCCGATCCCAGGTCTTCCTCGGTCCACCCCTTGGTGCAGCTCCCTCCACAATCACAGACCTGCATTTTTTCACACAATTTTGTTCATCCATTCTCTCCACCTGTTCATACCATCCCAGTCTACTTGTACGCATCACCTCGCTAATACTCTTTTTACCTAAGCGTCTCCTCAGCTCATCATTTGTTATGCTATCCTAGCTGCAGCCTGGCCCCACACATCCATCTCACCATTCTCATCTCATTACGTTTCATTCTGTTGACATCCTCTACTTTAACGGCCCATGTTTCTGAGGCATACGTCATTGCACTTCTAACACATGAGGCATACACCTTTCCTTTCAAGGGGAGAGGCATTCTTTTCATGGTCAGAATTGGCACCAGTTCTCTGAACTTCCCCCAGCCACATCTAATTCTAGCGACAGTGGCAGCCTCGGCCCCACCACCGGCAGAGATGATATCTCCTAGGTAACAAAACTTGTCCACCAGCTCCAATGACTCATTTCCAAAATTCACAGCCACAGGATCATCACTTAACACAAGCTCGCCTTTGCACACTATGCACTCAAATCTCTCTATTTCTGACTTATCCTTCGGCAGGGGTCCCTTTATTCTACTACAGCGCTTACTCCCATGGTGCACCCAGCATCGACAGATGCTACATCAAATCGAGTTAGCGCCCACATCCTTTCCGCACACTGCACATGGGTATGCACTGCTCTTTTTCACATTGCCTCGTCTCAATCTACAATGCATAACCTTGGTTTTGTTAATATTGACTCTTAAACCCTTGCTTGCCATGCCCTCTCTCCATCTTCTGAATGTGGCCTCAGCATCTTGCATATTGTCAGCTATTATGACTAAATCGTCTGCATCAAACAGTTCCAACGGGAGCCCGCCTCTAAAAACTCTAAACAGTGCCTCCAGGACCATAATAAAGAGGAGGGGGCTTAACACTGAACCCTGATGAACTCCAGCACGGACTGCGAACTCATCACTCAGTACACCCTCACCGCACTTCGCAAATCCTCATACATCTTCATTATCTCACACACCAGCCACTCTTCCACACCAAATTTCCTCATAGCCCACTGCACAACATCTCTAGGCACCCTGTCAAAGGCCTTCTCCAGGTCTACAAACACAAAGTTAAGATCCTTGCCTTTTAGTAAGTATCTTTCCTGTATCTGCCCGACTATGAAGATAGCATCGGTTGTACCACGTCCTGGCATAAAACCAAACTGCATATCATCAATAGAGATGCTTTGCCTGATCAAACCCTCAAAGACTCTCTCACAGACCTTCATGATTTGGTCAAGCATTTTCAGGACCTTATAATTACCTCTATCTAGCGCATCCCCTTTTCCTTTGTATATATTTACTATTACACTTTAGTACCAATCCTCAGGGATTTTCTCATCTTTAATAATGGTGTTTATCAACTCAGTGACTAAGTTGACACCAGTCTCCCCTGAGACTTTTATCATCTCAGCAACAATGTCAGAGCACCCTGAAGCTTTACCACCCTTCATTTTATTGATTGGGTCACTCACTACAGCTGGTGCTATCAAAGGAGGGGGTCCAGATATTGGTTTTTCGATACTAAGCTGTTCCTTATCCCATTCAAACTTTACATTTAGCAATCGTTCATAGTGTGCCTTCCATGCTTTTCTTTTTTAATTTTCTGCATACACAATCTTCCCATTATCGTTTCTAACACACTGTTCACCTATAATATCCCTACTATAATTTTTAACTCGCCTAGCCAGATTAAAGATCCCATTGGGAATGTCAGTGTTATACACTTGTTCGAGGACAAGCTCTTTAATGCCTTTTTTAGCATTGTAAAATTAATAACTCTTCTGGCAGTTCGTTTAGTTGCCTGGTATTCCTCCTTGCTGCCTCCCTTCTTCCATGCTTTGAAGCATCTCCTTTTCTCTTTCACAGCATGTTCTACCTCATCGTTCCACAACCAGGAGGTCTTATTCCTGGGGTGACCCTTTGTTTTCCCACAGACTTTGTCAGTGGCAGCAATAAGGCTATGCTTAAGAAAATTCCATTGATTATTTACATCGTTAGGCCTAGCTTCCTTATTTCTATTTATTTCCTCCAGTTCACTATGAAACCTATCCCTAACTTCCTTGTTCTTCAGCAGCCACATTTTCCTTTTGGGCATGTATACCTTCTTGCGCTTAGGATCTCTGTATAAGCTCATGTCGCACACAAGTAGCTTATGCTGGGGGATACATTCTTCGCTCGAGATGACCTTTACGTCCCGAACCAGTTTCCAGTCTTTCCTGTTAACCGAGAAATAATCTATCTGGCGACTGGAGACCCCAGAGTTATATGTGACCAGATGGCTCTGTGTTTTCTTGAATTTCGTGTTACACACAACCATGTTGAGTGCAACGCAGGACTCCAGTATATATTCGCCTTCCAGATTCCTCCTTCCGTAACCATTTCCTCCATGTACCCCCTCGTATCCATCTGCAGATGCTCCCACATGACCATTCAGGTCCCCTCCCTCGATTGTTATTTCATTCTCCAAGAGGCCTGAAATGACACTGATGGTGTCATTCCAGAAGTCCTCTTATATATCTTTTTGTAGGCCAGCCTGTGGGGCATATGCAGATATCACATTCAGAAATTCTTTCACCAACTTTCAACTTCAAATCAATCAGCCTTTCATTAACTCTCGTAATCTGAAGCACACTTTCCGCCAACTCTTCAGCCACCAGAACACCCACTCCTCCTTTTGCTTTATCAGTCTTCACCCCCATCCAGTATATCCTATATCTTTTCTTTCTTCCAACAATCCACTGTACCCCATGCCTTTTCCAGAGTGTTTCCTGGGCACAGCAGACGTCCACTCGCTTCCTCTCACACATCTCAGCCACTTCATTTTCACGCAGAGTCAAACTACCAACATTCACACGAGCAAGTCTGAGATTGTGGGGGGCATTTGTCCTTATCCTGTGCGATTTTGGATCATCGGACTTACGTTGTTTCTCTTTAGGTTTAGTCATATTCGGTATATTGGCTGGCAAATGGGCATCACCCACCCCAGAACTCCGGCTCCAGTCTACCCCGGAGACCATTCCCAGCACCTTCCCCCAAAAGATTACAAGGGGGTAGGATCCAGTGGCCTCGGTACGCCCCACCAGAACCAGCCGCAGGGAGGCACCCCTTGCGCGTACACGGCACTACGACTGGCCTGGTATTTTTCGCCCAATGACAGGGCAGCCTCCTGGCGCGCTACCACCAGGTTCGGGCCCCTATACTATTGGGCGGAAAGTGCCAGTCCAGGGAAACACTACGTACTGTACCTTCTGGATCCATTTCGTCCAGGTTGGGCCCAAGGCGCCAGGTCCGGGTCCAGAAGGAGCGACACCCACCGCCAGTGTGCCGCCATTAGGCAACTTGGAGCAAGAACAATGAAGCCCTGTCACAACACTGTCATATGAAAACAATGCCAGCTTCAATAACAAGGCTTCATTGTATAGTGATGGCTGTTGGTCCGCAAGTCTAACGCCATCCCCCCTATTAGTCGCCTTGTACGACACGCAGTAGGATGCGGGAGGCATATTCTTTTTTTCCTCCACCATAGGTGAAGGGCCCCCCTGACATGTTGATGTCAATCTTCCCTTCTTCTTATAGTCTTGGGATAGTCAAATAAAATCTGCTCATGTCACTCTTTTCTGTTACCACAACCTCTCTACCATGCAGCTGTCTTGATATCTGATGCAAATATGCGATGGTAGGAACAGGCTCTTAGGTATTTTAGGTGTATTTTTGGAAATGGAGACAGCTCTATGCTTGATTCTACTGCTGAACATCACCCACAATCCGTCACTTTTGTCCGCTGCTATTTCCCGTATAAACTGTAAGAATATATTATGCTGGAAGGTCACAGAAGTGTCAACGAAAGTCTGACCCGGCCAGTGCTTTCTGTCGCTCTAGCAGAACTCCCTCCCCCACTCTCCTCTCCTTATATACCTCTCAGTCACGCCAGCTTGTGTTCTTATTGACTGAGCAGACTGGCCCCGGCGGCACCTATGATGATAATCCTGCTCTTCTGCTTTCCTCTCTCTGTAATAAATGTCCTGGCAACGAGTTTTAATTTCTTGAGTTGCTTACGGGAGTATGCAGCTTGCATCAGAGATATAGTAGTCTCTTTGCTGGGATGTACGGTGTGAGATTTTGTGAGTGAGTGATATACCGCTGACCAATCAGCGCGTGGCAAAGGTGTTTGATCAGACCGATGCATCACCTGCTCCATGTCCCGAAACGCTGGCCTCTGATCGGTTGTTTTGTTGGCACCATATTACTACAAATTAGTATTATTAATTGTGAGTGAGAGAGTTAAGCAAATAAAGCTTATAATTAGGTTAGGTTAAGTGAGGAGAGATAGTTACTCCTAGTGTCCACGGGAGTCGCAAATTACAGAAATGGGAAGGTAATATAAACTGCAAAACAGAAATGGAACCACATATTAAACCGGCAGCCGCGACATGACTTCGGGAAGGTTCTGTAAGAAAGCTGCGACCTTCCTTCAGGAAATAGGATTTTGAAACGAACAAAAACTGCAGCAACAGGCCTATAGGTGGCTGAAGAATGGATCGGAAATAGGCTCCCATGGCAACTTTCGATACCAAGCATCATAATACACCTACAGTCAGACCGTGGTGGAGGGCGGACGTGCTTGAGACAGCTGATTCAGCCAGCGCCTGTTTGGTGGTTTGGTATTTTTGTAGCGTTCATATGTGTTGTCCTTTTGTTTATTAATTATAATTTAAATGCAATTAGTGAATATACTCCCTAGTTAAAAAAGGTGAGAGTTGAGTTTGATTTTATTAAGAAATAAAAAGTAATGGATATTCCGGCCGAAACTTTTGGAGCCGAACAGGTGTAAACAAAGACCAGCTGGCAGTATGGCCAGCGGTGGGAGGAACCGGCTTAGCCTGCCCCCAAGCAGGGTGCTAACCAGAGACCCTTATGATCGTGATCATGAGGTATTTGATATTTCAGGGTTCTCAGAGGAGGGAGCAGCAATATCTGCATTTGCGGTAAGGTTGAATAAACTAGAACGGAAGTTAGAGGAACAGGAGACAAAAAGCTTATATTATGAACAAAGAGAAAAACGGATGGCAAACCAAATTAGTATTCTAGAAGATGAGAATTATGAATTAAGGGTCTGTATTAGCAAGATGCAGGAAGAAATGGACAGGATGAAGGATGTTAAATTAAAGAAGGATGAATTTGAAAAGAACGAGGAGGTAAGGAATTTGAAATTTTCGGAGATACTAAAGGGGCAACAGTTAGCTGAGGAAAAATTAAAGATACATAGGTAGGGAGGTAACTTTGAAAAGGATGTAGGTAAGGTAATTAGACAGAAGGAAAATCTAGTGAGGGAAACTGCTGGAAGAAAAAAATGTATTGTGATAAGAGGAGATAAGGAGAAACACAATGTAAAGAAAGAGGAGAGAAGTAGGACAGAGAGAAACCGAGTGAAGGAGATTCTACAGGTAGTGGACGAGGGTGTGAGAGAATGGGAGAATGAAATCGAAGACATGCATAGAATTGGAAAATATAAACAAGAGTCTAGGCCAATGAAAGTGCAGTTTCGCACAGTAGGAATAGTAGAGGAAATCATGAAGAATAAATGGAGGTTGAAAGATAGGGATTGTCTGAAACATATTTACATCGAAAAAGACATGGACTTAGATGAAAGAAACAAAATGAAAAGTTTGAGGGAGGAGGTGAAGGAATTGAATGCCAAAAGAACAGACCAAGAAGTGGATTTTTTTTATTGGCGACTGGTAGGAACGAAGAAGAAATGGTTCATCAAAGGACCACAGAGGAAGACGGAGGGGCAAACAGAGAAATTCGGGACGAACGGTCAGACAGAGGAAGCGAGGACCAGTACCGAAGGACAGGAGGGAGAGATTGGTGTAATCCAGGAACCAGTGAGAGAAACAGGGCAGTGGGAGAGCACGGGGGAGCAAGGGAGAGAAGGTGGAGTGGAAGCGGGGGGGAGTAGAGTCTGGGAATATCAGGGAAAGAAAAAAAAAAGAAAGGTGTAAGAAAGAGGGAGATGAAGGTGGTGTATAGTAATGTGGATGGCTTGCTGTCTAAGAAATTAGAATTGAATGACTATATTGAAAAATATAAACCACATATTATGTGCTTAGCAGAAACAAAGTTGAGAGGTGGTACTGAATTGGGAGTGTTGGGATGGGAAGGGTACAATGTGTGGAGAAAAGATAGAGAAGGAAAAGTGGGGGGTGGAGTGTTAATAATGACTGACAAAAATATAGAAGAAAGGGAGATTAACCTAGGCAATAATAGATCAGAAATTATAGCAGTGACAATAAAAGACAAGGACAACAAAGCAACTGATATAGCAGTGGCTTATATACCACCACAAACTAGAGCATGGAAGCGGGATAAATATGATCAACTAATCACGGAATCTCTAGATGCACTAAAAATACTTTTTAATAGGAGAAATAAATTAATATTAACAGGTGATTTCAACTGTAAGGAAGTCAATTGGGAAGGGTTAGATGCGGGAAATAATAATGAATCTTGGGGCAGTAAATTACTGAATCTAGTAACATAAAACATATTAACACAACATGTTAGAGAAAACACACGAATCAGAGGGATGGATGAACCATCCAGGCTAGACCTAGTCTTCACCAGTGATCCGCATGACGTTAAAAAGATAAATTATCGTTGTCCCTTGGGAAAAAGTTATCACAAGATTTCAGAAATGGAGATGGATTTGGGGAAAAATGAGGAGAGAAATGAAGGACATAAAATAAATAGATACAACTATGCTAAAACTGATTTTAAATCATTGAAACATTATTTTCAAAGTATAAATTGGAAGGAACTAGAAAGCCTGGAAAAAGTTCAAGACAAATATAGACTTTTCTTGAAAGTATATGAAGAAGGGATACATAAATATGTCCCAAGGTTCCAGCCAGGGGTAAAGAAGGAAAAGGAATGGTTCAATATAAGATGTAGTAAGGCACAGGATAGAAGAAACCGAGCCTGGAATATAGCACGGAAGAGACATAGTGAAAATAACTGGAATAAGTACAAGGAGAAAAGAAATGAATACGTAAAGATACGACGCGAGGAACAATATAAATATGAAAGGAATATTGTAGAGAAGTGCAAAAACGAGCCAAAACTATTTTATAGATTTGTAAATGGAAAAATAAAAACAAAAGAAGGTATTGTCAGACTAAGAGTTGGAACGAACAGTTATGAGAAAGATAAAGACTTGTGTGAAGTTATGAATGAAAAGCTTCAGTCAGTGTTTGTAAAAGAGGAGTTTATAGAACCTGATAGAGAAATGAGAACACCACAGATGCCTGAAATGAAAGTGACAAAAAGTGAAGTGCTGAAATTGATGCAGGATTTGGACGTGAGGAAATCAATGGGACCAGATGGAGTGGCTGGATGGATCCTCAAAGAATGTTTGGAAGAGCTAGTGGAACCAATCTATGACATCATCAAACCTTCACTGAATGAAGGAGACCTGCCAGTGGAATGGAAGAGAGCTAACATAGTACCTATTTACAAAGGAGGAGACAGAGAAAATCCGCTTAACTATAGACCGGTGTCCCTCACCAGCATTGTTTGCAAAATTTGTGAGAAAATTATAAGAAAAAAGTGGACACACTTCATAGAGAGACAGGGCGTGCTTAGTGAGAAACAGTTTGGATTCAGGGAAGGGAGATCTTGTGTATCTAATTGATTAAGATTTTATAGCAGAGTGGTAGATGTTACACAGGAGAGAGAGGGATGGGTTGACTGTGTTTACCTGGACCTGAAAAAGGCCTTTGACAGGGTGCCTCACAAAAGGTTATTGTGGAAATTGCAGGTTGTTGGAGGTGTACATGGTAGGATGTTAAAATGGATGGAAAACTTTTTAATAGGAAGAGAAATGAGGACCACAATACGAGACAAATATTCACAGTGGAGGAGTGTGACGAGCGGAGTACCACAGGGATCAGTGTTGGGTCCGATAATGTTCCTACTTTATGTAAACGACATGCTAAACTTGAATAGCTATATGAATATGTTCGCGGATGACGCTAAGATCATGAAGAATGTCACCTGTATAGAAAGTTGTCAGGATTATCAAAAGGACCTAGATAAGTTGCACAGATGGAGCCAAACTTGGAAAATGAGTTTCAATGCAGAAAAGTGTCATGTTTTGGAAGTGGAAACAAGTGAGATAAGGCCAAGCTGGGTACAAATTAGGAATTGAAAAAATCGGCAAAACACGGCATGAGAAGGACCTTGGAGTGATAATACAAGATGATCTATCACCGGAGAAGCATATTAACATGATCACTGGAGGAGCATATGGAATAATAACCAATATGAGAGTGGCATTTAACTATTTGGACGAAGAAATGTTAAGAAAACTTAAAATGACTATGCTAAAACCAAGATTAGAATATGCAGCAGTGATATGGTCACCACATTTGAAAAAACACATAAACAAATTAGAGAAAGTCCAAAGGATAGCAACGAAGATGATCCCAAGATTGAAGGAGTTGACATATGAGGAAAGACTTAAGACACTACAACTGCCTACCTTGAAAGAGAAAAGGGAACGAGGCGACTTAATAACGATGTTCAAGGGAGTAAAAAGTTTGGAACGAGTAGATAGGGAAGATCTATTCGTGAGGGATGATGGAAGGACAAGGGGACACGAGTTTAAACTGAGGAAGGGCAGATGTCGTAAGGACACAAAGAAATTCAGCTTCCCATATAGAAGTATAGAGACTTGGAACAACTTGGAGGAGGTGGTGAGAGCGAAGAACATTAACGTGTTCAAATCTAGGTTGGATAAAAGTAAATATGGAAATAGGACAACATAAGCTGTGCATATGTGCACAACAAACTCACTTGCTCTCGTGTTCCCGATTTCGACTCCTCTGAATTCTCAACTTTATGGCTCAAACTTTCCTGTCATTCTCTTACTAAATATTTCTGTGCTGTCTATCTTTCCCCTAACTCTACCAACTTTCCCAAATTCTTTGACTATCTAAACTCTACAGTGGAACACATTCTATCCATTTCTCCTTTCTCAGAAATCTCCATCTTAGGAGATTTCAACGTTCACCACCGCCAATGGCTCTCCTCTCACACTACTGATCCACCTGGTGAACAAGCCTACGTCTTTTCTATCATAAATGACCTAGAGCAGTTAGTTCAGCAACCCACCCGTATCCCGGATCGCATCGGAGATCGGCCCAACATTCTTGACTTGTTTCTAACTTCTAACCCTTCTTCTTATACTGTCGATCTTTTCTCTCCTCTGGGCTCCTCCGACCATAAACTTATCTCTGTCACCTGTCCTATCTCTCCAGTATGGCCACCCGATCCTCCTAGCCGGCGGCGCTTGTGGCACTTCGGCGCTGCCGACTGGGAGGCTCTCCGGCAGTACTTCTTTGATTTCCCATGGAATGATTTCTGCTTCCGTGGCCGGGGACCCTCGGAGAGTGCTGAACGCATTACCGAGGTAATCCTATCGGGAATGGAAGCATACATTCCATTCTCCTTCTCTCAGACTAATGCTAAAAAATCTTGGTTTACTCACGCCTGTTCTACTGCTGTCCACAATAAGGAGGAAGCATTCAAACGGTACCGACGCCTTAAAACTCAAGACTCTCATTCTTCCTATGTTTCTGCCCGGAATCAAGCCAAATCTGTTCTTCGACTTGCCAAACACTCTTTCATCAATAATAAATGCACTGAACTATCCAACTCTAGCTCTTCCCAAGCTTTCTGGCATCTAGCCAAAAACCTCTCCAACAATTTCTCTTCCTCGTCTTTCCCACTCTGATGGCACAACCATCACTTCTTCCTCTGACAAAGCTAAACTCTTCGCTCAAACTTTTGCTAGAAACTCCACCTTGGATGATTCCGGTGCTATTCCTCCCTCTCCGCCCTCCTCTCTCTTACTTATGCCTAATATCCTAATCTCTTCTAAAGATGTACTTTCTACCCTCTCTGGGCTTAACACTAATAAGGCGTACGGTCCGGACGGTGTTCCTCCTGTTGTTCTCAAAAACTGTGCTTCCATGCTGACTCCCTGCCTAGGCAAACTCTTTCGTCTCTGTCTATCCTCTAACGTCTTCCCTTCATGCTGGAAGTTTGCTCACATTCAACCTGTCCCAAAGAAGGGTGACCGCTCTCAACCCTCCAACTATCGTCCAATTGCTCTCATCTCTTGTCTTTCTAAAGTTTTTGAAACTATTCTTGCTTCCAAATTTCTTAAGCATTTCTCTTCTCATAATCTGCTCTCAGATCGCCAGTATGGCTTCCTTAAGGGTCGCTCTACTGGTGATCTTCTTTCATATCTTACTAACTCTTGGTCATCCTCCTTTCGGGACTTCGGTGAGACTTTTTCTATTGCACTAGACATATCGAAAGCCTTCGATAGAGTCTGGCATAAATCTTTAATTTCAAAACTACCCTCCTTTGGTTTCTATCCCTCCATCTGTGCCTTTGTCTCTAATTTCCTTTCCGGCCGTTCCATAGCCGCGGTTGTGGATGGCCATTGTTCACTTCCTCACCCTATAAACTCCGGTGTTCCTCAGGGCTCTGTCCTATCTCCTATTCTTTTTCTAATTTTTATAAATGATCTCCTTAACTGTACCTTAATTCCCATCCATTCATACGCAGACGACTCAACCTTACACTACTCCATTAGTTTTTCAGAACGCCCCAGCCAGCAATTCCTCAACGACAAATGTAATGAAGCCATAGAACTCTTAAATTCTGATCTAAATACTATTTCCAATTGGGGCAGAGAAAACCTTGTTAACTTTAATGCTTCCAAAACCCAATTTCTCCATCTATCTACCCGTCAGGATCTCCCAGCGGACTATCCCTTATTCTTCAACAATACAAAAATCAACCCTTCATCTTCTCTCAATATTCTTGGTGTCTCTTTTTCTTCTGCTCTCATTTGGAAGGACCATATTACCAGTCTTGCTAAGGCAGCCTCCCAGAAGCTCGGTGTGCTCAACCGTCTTAGGGGGTTCTTTTCCCCTGCACAGCTTCTTGCTCTGTACAGGGGCATAGTGCGCCCTTGTATTGAGTATTGTTCACATGTCTGGGGAGGTTCCTCTCACACCGCTCTCCTAGACAAAGTTGAAAGGAAGGCCTTTCGTATCATTAACTCCCGTCCACTCACCAACTCTCTGCAGTCTCTCTCTCTCGCTATTCTATCGCTACTATAATAATCAGTGTTCCTCAGACCTATCCCAGTGCATTCCACCTCCTTTACGTAGGGCACGTGGTACCCGTCTTGCAACTCAATCCCACCCCTACTCTGTGCAACTCTCCAACCCAAGAGTGAAATGTTACTCTCAAACTTTCTTCTACTCAACAGCTGAGCTCTGGAACTCTCTCCCAGAATCAGTCTTTCCCTCTTCCTATGACTTAAATTGCTTCAAACTCCGTGTGTCCAGGCATTTTGGCTCAAACGTCCCTTGATTTTGGCCCTGTCACTCTTTCAACTATGGGGGAGGCACTCGCTATAGGCAGTAATGCCTTTTGCCTCCCTCATTCACATAGAAAAAAAAAAAAAAAAAATGATACGTTAGTCCAAAATACTGGGAATTACTTACTTTCGTCTTACTTTCGTTGATTCCGCCTGTTACCGGTGAAGCTGAAGTCGACTTCCACTCGTAATTGGGAATATCCATTACGATACTTGTATAATTAAAATGGATTGATTGTAAAGTAACTAAGACAGGACAACACGAGCGCTGCTCAATTCCTGTAAACTACAAATAGGTAAATACAGCTCAGACACACACTCGCACACATTTATTATCGCGGAGCTGGCGGCAGGGCTCTGGGATCGTCTCTCAACCATAGATACATCCCGTATCTATTGCCTGAGCAGCCTGACGCCATGATCTCCGAAGGGGTGGCCACGAACGAAATGGCCCCATGCACCTCTTTCCCCAGTCAGTCGACGCCCCTAGTCCTCCCAAAAAGCACCGCCTTCATCCATATAATTCTTCACTCCATCCTTCCACCTCTCTTTCGGTTTACCTTTTCCTCTCTGTCCCTCCACTTCGCTCTCGTACACCCTCTTAGTCATTCTCTCACTTCCCATACTTTCCATATGGCCAAACCATCTCAAGGTGTTCCTTTTCACACTGTCCAGCACATCTACCTCCACACCACACCTCCTTCTTACTTCCTCATTCGTCTGTCTATCCCTCCATGTAACTCCGCACGCACTTCTCAAGTAACTCATTTCCACCCCTCTCACTCTTGATCTGAGTTTCTCCACCAACGTCCATGCTTAGCTTCCGTAAGTTAGTGTTGGGATTACCACACTGTCATGCAAGGACTTCTTCACTTCCATGCTAACCACCCTATTTCTTGTTACTGCTTTCAGCGTTCCTACAACTCTCTTCCCCTGTTACACCCTCTTCCGCATTTTTCATCCATAGTCCCATCTTTACTCTTTACTCAGCACTCTTCCCAGATGCTTAAAAGAGCTGACAATCTCCATAGCCTGACCGTTCAACTACACCTCACTCTCTGTGGCTTCACCCCTTTCGAAGACCATGACCTAGCTCTTCCCCGCATTTACCTTCGGTTTCCATTTTTCGCACACTGTTCCAAACATATTTACCAGACCCTGCAACTCCCATTCATTATCACTCATCAGAACTGTATCATCAGCAAACAGCAGTACAGGTAGCTTCCACTCATTCCCCTCCCTTATCAGCAATACACCAACATCCACTGCTCTTCCTTGTATTTCTTTCATGACTCCATCCATATATACAGTAAACAACCACAAAGACATCACACACCCCTGCTTCAACCCACCATTCAGATCATAGAACTCGCTTTGCTCATTCTCCACACGTACTGCCGCCTTTGCACCCTCATACATGTTCTTCACTGCTTTCAGCAACTTGCCATCTACTCTGTATATTTAAGTACTTTCCACATACCTTTTCTGTCCACTCTGGCATAGGTCTTCTCCAAGTCCATAAAGGTAATATACAACTTTTGTTGCTTCTCCAGATAATTCTCCACAACACAGTTCAGGGTAAAAATCTAATCTACACATCCTCTTCCCTTCCTAAAACTGCCCTGCTCGTCACCTATCTATTTCTCCGTTCTCGCTCTCACTCTCTTAATTAATCACTACCCTACTGTACACCTTCCCTACTACGCTTAGAAGAAATATTCCTCGGTGGTTACCACACACTCCTCTTTCCCCTTTACCCTTATATAGGGGGACTATTATGCCTGTCTTCCAGTCATCAGGTGCACTCCACCTCTCCATGCTGGTTTTCACATTTTCCATACCCATTCGATCACTATCTCACCACCATACCTCAGCATTTCCCCACACACTCCATCTATTCCTGGTGCTTTCCCCAACTTCACTCTTTTCATGACTTCCCACACTTCTGACCTCCTGATCCCCACCTCATATACTAATACTATACATATAAGATACATGTAAGAGGGAGCGAGTGGAAGTGCCCTAGAATGAGCGTATCGCTTGTAAGCACCGGTCGATAGCAAAGGGAGGGAGGGAGGAGGATTTTCATCCTCCCTCGCACCACTCACTGACTCCAACCCGCTTTTGCCTTACCCTATGGCTTAGTGTCATGCTTTTTCTTTGTATACACCTAATTTCTGGGTCCTAATTCTTCACATATCCCTCGTGGTGCAATAATAGTGCTTTATAAGGGAGATATGAATAACAAAAAATGTCGACCTACTTCAACTCCTTCTTCACCTTCATCGCAAATACGCTCGTACAGAACCTACCACAACCCCTCAATAAATACACCACAACCAATGCCACCTTTCAAAATTTCTACAGGAACAAAGGCAAACACCCGAATACATTTAGATTGCAAAATGTAACACCAAAATACACATTCGAGAAACCAGATAAAATTCCTGCCAAATTTCTAAGGGATGGAGCTTTAGGTATTGCAGGTCCATAAACACCAACACAGTACCTGATGAACTAAAGGAAGCTATTGTTGTCCCTCTATTGAAGAAAGGAATAATGATTACAGACCGGTTAGCATATTATGCACTGTATCGATAATATTTGAGAGAACTGTCCACACCCAAATAGAATACTACCTTAAAGAAAATAATCTGCTTGAAATACAGGAGAAACAGGAAGACACCAAGAGCCCCTACGAAACAAAACAAAGACAAAACACAGAAACAGGACCAGAAGAGACACACAAACACTCACCCAAGACGGAGGGAAAGCAAACAACCCCGCCCCTTCGCGATAATCCTCAAGCCAAGACCACCACCCCCAGCCCAAGAAGATTACTGCCTCATCAGCCAGCAGAGACAACTCACTCCAAAATGGCCGACCACAGACGACAACCTCAAACCACCCCCACAGAAACGAACAGACGAAAAAGAGTGAAGAAAGACGAGGAGAAACAAGCAGACGATCAAGACACACACAACCACCACGAAACCACCCAGAGAAACATGGTCGACGAAGACACACGGTCAATCACCCAGAATGAAAGGAGAGCGTGCGGCCCCGCACCACCGCAGCAATCCCCGGGCCAAGGTCACCTTGCCCAGCCCAAGAGGATTTAACCCTCAACAAACCGCGGGGACAACTCACCCCAAAATAGCCGACCACGGACGTCAACCTCCAGCCTCCCCAAGAGTTGTATATTCACAACCCTTCTCAAAGGTTGTGTATTCCCAACCTTTCTAGCACCAACCCACTAATATTAGAACTATACGATTAACCTAGGCCACCCCATAACTCACCGGGAGCCATATGATCTTATTATTGTTTTTTTTTTCCTTTTCGTAGTATACTAACCCCATAATATTAACCTAACAGATTCCGAGGAGTAATTCCGAGATTGACTTCTGCAATTACCCTGGGCCTCTCCGAAACTCACCGGGAGCCCCTTGTTAACATACTAACCCCAGCATACTGACTAACCCACTAACCTTGAACTAAGTAAGAAAGCACGGGGACACCTATTGTCGTTCCCCCTATTAACCATTACCGATCCATAACCTCACACGGTATCTCTACTGACCTTTGTGTTACATAATCCAGCATGCCTTTTTCTTTTCCAGTTTCCTCCACCCTCCTTCTACACATCTCGTCAGACACCACCTTCTCGTACTACAGTTCACATGACTCTATCTTTTCCGTTGTAACCAAGCGGCGTATCAGCTGTGCATGAGTGAATGATGACCTAACCACACGACGGAAGCGACAATTCCTTGCGTTGTGTTTTGCCTCAGGTGTCATGACCAACCGAGTCTATCACTGTAAAACCGTGATAGTTGCACTGCCGCCCTGATTATGCATGTCCTACTTTTCTTTGGATCACTATATCTGTCTGTATCTTTTCTCTCTCTCTCTCACCTTGCCAGTATATATCCTATTTTTTTATATTTCCAGCATGAACCAGGTGGCCCGACAACAACAAACCAATTAACTCGGAGGCCCGGCCGCCGAGCTGTGTCAGGTCACGGAGAGACTCTACCTGCTTCGCCCCCCTCCTCGACCCCGACATAGGGACCACCAGAGCACCTCCAGTTAGCAACCACGTGTATACACGTACGGGAACATCTGAGGTATTACAGGACTTGTCATTTCATTTTGTCAAGGCCTACAGGTACGAGAGCACTGTTCACTTTTTCCCTCTCTCCATTCCTTCCCTCAAAAGTAACTTACTTATAAAAGTCGGACAATTAGCCAGCTGACCCTTCTGGGCGAGGTGGTCCGCCCCCCCCCCCAGCCTCCGTGAACAACAAGACACGACAGGGGTCTCTTGCCAACACACCTGCCATTACTTATTCTTATATGTCCGGTGTATAGACTAACACTGTTATCTAATCCAGAGCACCAGGAATGAGGAGCCAATTACCAGACAATGACTCCACAGCCGCCCCCCCCCCCCCAAAGGATAAAGGGGACCACCCACAGCCAAGGCAACATCCCGACTCCAGCATTCCCCACTCCTCCACCATCTTGCCAACTTGAAGAGCCTGTTAGCCCCAGCCCCAAAAGTTATGCATTCGCCTCCTCTTCGCCCTCTGAAGTGAGCCCCCTGTGAGGCTGCCCCTAGCAGACGAAGACTTCCCTGCCACTTGACTGAACAGCCCAGCAATGACAAAAAAAAAAATCAACGGCAAGCCCGGCAACACCGGGCCACCCTGCTATATAAACCCCGAGAGGAGGAGAGCTGGGCAAGTGCAAATATCGCTTTTTGACGAACGGCATCCCGCTCTGATTGAAGACTGTTTCCACTCACCACTCAAGATTGCTGATAGACGACCGGCACCCCGAAGTCTGTGATAACATCAGTGACATTGATATATATATTCTTCTGGATCCTTATTAATCGTGGCAACCCGCCGGTTAATATAGAGACCTGTGATTAATACATATACAGTATCTACCCCACAAAAGTGATTAAGGACTCATTGTTGGTATCACCTCTGCCACTTGAGTTTCATAACCATTTATATAGAGTGCAACAAGAACTAGATATTCATAACTGATTATTTCTGGCCACCCAGAAGTTAATATAGTTATTGTTACTAGTGTCTTATCTAACCTAATAGAACTATTGAAAGGCATAGGCATCTCTACCTTTTAACACTATATTATTTTAGACATCTAACTTGTACTTAACTCACAGAGATCTAGGGTAGAAAGATCTGCTGTGTTAGAAGGGTCTATGCGAGACACTCTTAGGAGCGCTTAGCAAGAATAGATCCTTGGCACACTCCATCTGTGGCACCCCGCAGAGTGTGTGACTAAAAGGGTAAAACCACCTGAGTTCTTTGAACCTCTCATATGGATTAGAGACAGTTAAGCAGAGTCCTTGAGTAGACTCTCCTTACGTTTGTTCGATGGGATGCTAATTCGGCCTCAGCCTTAAGCATAACATTTAAAATCCTAGACCCGAGAGTACCTTAACGGAACTTCCTCAACGGTTGATGGCCCATCTGTAATTTCCCCCTACAACTGGACCCCCTGGACGGCCCTGGAGCAGCCAAGAAGCCCCCGACGACATCAGATCAAGTGGAGAAGAAGATAACCCAACAGTGCACTATTCATTATCATCATATCAGTGCGGAGATACTGTACCACCAGACCGTTGTATGTGCCTATGTCCACTTTGAAGTGATTTGCTAACCGTGACGAGTGTTTCAAGTTCGATCCCTAGAGTTCCCTGTTTCTTGCCCGAGTTTTCGCACCAGTAAAAGTTACTAAGAGATAATTACCGCGACAATATTTACCCTCAGCCACTACACGAGCCCTTCCTAAATTGGATGTTATGGTATAGATATTCTGCGATCCCAAAATCTTACGGGATAGGTCGTAAAGTGAATTAATCTCAGTGACGAATTCCCATACATGCATTAACAGTTGAAAAGTATACAATTCTAGTTGTCTATTTACTATGACAGATCTTGTGAAGTTGAAACCTGACATTAGCCCAACATCTAAATAAAATAACTTAGCCTTAGGCATAATCAACGAACCTTACCAGATACTGAGAGACATTAACCGGTGCCCCTCGAGTGACTTTCTTCTCACTTCGTATCTTGTCCTTATCTCAGAAGAATAATACCTGAGTGTCGGAAGTGGTAGTGCACACTCCATTCAGATCCACGCCAGTCTTGCAGAACTCACCTACGCAATCGTTAATCCTGAATAAAATCAGGGCATAACATTGGCGGCAGCGGTGGTTCTCGATTCGGATAGAAGATTTCATTGCATTTCATATTGCTAAACAATAGAAGCATTGAAGCATCGCAAATATGGCTGCAGCTCGCTCGCACATCCCCATTCCGAAATACGATGGGGACACATACGAAATCGAAACATACATGGACATTGTAAAACCAGTGTTAGACTTGGCGTATAATATGGACCGAGAAAAAATCGCCGTACTGTTAACGCACCTGGGAAAAGCCGTTTCCCTCGTTGCATCACAAGTTAACCCCACGCTCACTTGGGACCAGTTCCGGCCCATAGTTATCGAGGCCATTAAGCCCTCATTAGGCTTCTTCGTCGCCCATGCCCGCATTAAAGACATAAAGTACGAAGGTAATCTAGACGCCACCTTAACTTCTATTTCACAGCAAATCAAATATGCTTTCCCCACTCTCCCCAAAGTTCAACAAGATCAACAAATTCTGGTGAATCTCGTTGAAACGTTGCCCTCAGCAGTTCGCGAATACTTTGCCGTGCACGACCCAGTCGGGTTCCAACACGATCTCATCACCATCAGGAGAATCCTTGCGGTGCAACCCCAGAAAACTAGCACCATCGCCGCCATCAAGAGGTTCACCAACCACCCGGCCAGCGACCACCAAACTCACTTACCACTCGGCCAAACCTCAACCCAGCAGACCCAGGTTCAACCCTAACCCCCTCTGCCGAGTGTACAACAAAAACCAGGCCTACAACAACAACAAAAGTAAGAACCCCACTCTTGTTATTATCAACCCTTATGATTTCCCTGCCTGTAATCACAAATGTGCTCTTCATGACATCAGAGACTCCGTCAAATATCGCCCCGCCCAACCCCGCATCTCTGCCAATGAGGAAGAGATGATCGGGGGCGACGAGGTCCAAGACCTCGATGACGAGGACGTTGCTCACCTCGAAACTGATCAAGAAACGGAGGAAATCCTGGGAGAGTCCGAAGCAGACCCCCATGATTTTTAAATCTTCCCCATCCTACAATGACACCATAAATGACCGATCACCCCCCATTTACCACCTTGCCCAATTTCAGGGAATTCCTGTCCGTTTACTCATAGATACCGGCGCTTCCCGATCTTGCATATTCAGCTCATTCTACGACAAACACCATAAGAAGTTCGGCGGAGTACAAACAACCAAGTCCAGACTAATCAGTGCCGGGGACGCCCCCCTATATGTCAGGGGAGAAACTCATCCTTTACATGTGGCCACCCCAGCCCCTTACGCAAATTGCTATCACCCCTTCGTAATTTTTCATTCAGATTGTCAGCATTATGACGGGTACTTAGGGCTCGATCTCCTTCACAAGTTGCAAGACCAAGTTGACTGTGGCCAACGCCTGATCACGTTAAAAAAAAAAAAAAAAAAAAAAAAGAAACAGCCCCCCACAACCTGCCCGAACCTCAGCCAAGGTCAGAAGAAAGTGAAACGTAAACCTAAATCGGCCGCACCTCATTCCGCAAAACCAAAACATCAACCTTACCCCTCACCCATAACTAACCAACCCATAAACCAACAGCACCCCCAACAAAAGGTGAGTTTCCAAACAAAATTCCAAAAAGAAAAAAAAGAAAAAACATTCCCAAACCCCCGTCCCTAGAGTAGATAAACTTGAGGCACCCCTCACGCCCCCCCCCCCCTCCCCCCAAACTGTCGCCCGCCACCCCCGACGTGCCATATTCAAATTCTACCTTGAGCCAGCCAGAACAAAAACCACCTTCTCTGACCATCATGAGTCCTGCTATGATCCAAAACAGTCACCATTCCCCCCAACCACCAAAAATAGATACCCCTTAGACCCATACCCCAAGATGCCATGATTTTGACCCCTTCCACCCCCTCCATAAGCCAAAACCGATGTATAATCCAACCTGCCATATTGTCTTCACAACAGAATACCATTCTAATTGCCAATATTTCAGACAATGTGCTAACTCTACCCAAAGGTTTAATCATCGGCGACCTCGAAACTTTTGACGAGGTTGTCACTCCTCAGGTAGCCCCCACCGAAAATCCTATATTACCCACCATTCCAGACTCCTTAACCCCCATACAACAGCGCCAGATGCAACAAGTGCTATACGAGTTTCGTGACGTGTTCGCTCAGACCCCCACGGAAATAGGACGAATGAACCTGGAACAACACGCCATTCATACCACGGGCCCCCCACTACGACAACCCTCCCGCAGAAAAAATCCGCTCCAGCGCCAAGAGGAAGACCAACAAGTTCAAGAGATGTTGGACGCCGGCATTGCCACGCCTTCTGTCAATCCTTGGTCATCGCCCATAGTACTCGTGAAGAAGAAAGATGGCTCCACCAGGTTCTGTGTCGATTACCGTAGGCTAAACGATTCCACTATCAAAGATGCAACTCCCCTACCCAGGATCGACGACTCCCTTCACGGATCCAAATGGTTCACCACCTTAGACCTACAAGCCGGATATTGGCAAGTTCCCATCAAGCCCGAACATCAACAAAAAACAGCCTTCTCCACAAGTGGAGGACATCTATACGAATTTAATGTCTTACCTTTTAGCCTATGTAATGGCCCAGCAACCTTCTCTCGCCTCATGGAGTCCGTGTTAAAAGGACTAACTTGGGAAACCTGCCTGGCCTATTTGGACGACGTCATTGTTTACTCCGCAACATGGTCCGACCACCTCCACCGACTACGAAAAGTACTGCACCGCATCAGAGACGCCGGATTAAAACTCAAACCCTCTAAATGCGAAATGGCCAAGAACACCGTAGGATTTTTAGGACACGTAATCTCCGCCCAAGGCATCTCTCCCGATCCCAGGAAATTCTCCGCCATCCAAAATCAACAGCCTCCAACTACAGTTAAAGGGGTACCGTCATTCGGGGTGACTTCGGACCTATTTGACCTAATTTTAAGCCTAACTCAATAGGTAAAGCCTTAATAATGCAATCTTTTGCATCTATGTATAGCTTAGAAACGTAGAATAATCGTGTGTACAGTGGGAAAAAATATAGGCCTTTGGCTTAATTATAACAAATATTTATAATGGTGTCCGAAGTCATCATCGATATGAGGTGACTTCGGACTGGGGTAAGGTGACTTCGGACATTAATGGTTTTCCCCTTTAAATCTGAGTGTGTGTATTGAACGATGGCTTCGGACTATGCAGAGGCGACTTCGGACACAAGACGGAGTTTTAAAAACAAAATACAAACTGAAATGCTTACATTTGTAGCCCTTAGAGGAGCATATACATTAGATTCCAAGTTTCTGTGCATTTTAGCACCTTCATAAAAATTGTTATGTATTCTCAATAACAAAGCAATTATATTATTATCACTAATGCATTCAGGTACACCGTATGTATAGGCACTTTTCTAATACCAAAAAAATACAATTAATTCATTCAAATTACACATAATGACTCCTTGAAAACGTATTTCACACTTGTGACCAAACTTCTAAAAAAATAATACTGATATCATTAAAGCTTAGCAATAATATCTTAATGACTGCATATTAAAGGAATACTAATGGCACACAGCCGACTAGATGCCATCTTGGCTAATTAATGGCCCGAAATACTAATTAACCCTTTCAGGGTATATACCTTAAACTAATCATAATATGAAATAAAAAGGACCTTACAAAAAATATAACTTTGTATCACATTATTGCCTCTTTCCTTATTCATCCCCCCCTCTCACTTGGCCCCGCCCTCTACCACCTCTCTCTCTCGATATCGATCTCTCTCCCACCCTTCTCCTGGCCCCGCCCTCCCCTGGCCCCGCCTTCTCCCACCCTTCTCTTGGCCCCACCCTCCCCTGGCCCCGCCCTCTACCACCTCTCTCGGCCCCACCCTTCCCTGGCCCCGCCCTCTACCACCTCTCTCTCTCTCTCGCTTTCTCTCCCACCCCTCTCTCTCTCACTTTCTCTCCCCCTGCTCGCTCGCTTTCTCTCTCCTCTCTATAGCTCTTCAACCCTCTCTATTTCTCTCTCTCTATTATTTTGGCCATTTATTTACATCAACACTGAACAGCATTCTGCACTTCTTGTCTAGTATTGGTTCTGGCAGGATTTGTACTATGTCACCCTTGTCTATATCACTGTAATCATCAATAACTGGGTTAATGAAGACGTTACTTGTGCCCTTCACATGCTTTAGGAAACGAACATGTATTTCTGGTAGAACCTTTACTATGACTGCAATATAATGTCGATGTTTCTTCTTACCATCAAACGGAACTTTAACAATAACCCATGTAGAAGGGGATACATCACCAATGTTGGACTGTAAAGATTCTTCTTCATTACCGGTATTTTCAGCCTGGCTTACCGGTACGGATATATCATCTACTTCCTGTTCCTGGCTGTCCAAAGGCGAGTCATTTGCGCTGGGGATTTCCCGACCAGTGTCTGTAGTAGACCTACCGGTGCTTGTTGAAGGTAGCTGCTCGTCCAAAGCTAGTGCTGAGGCCCCAATACTCCGACCTGGTGGGACATTCAAACGTCGCTTTCTTGTGGCGGTAGTTTGAGGTGGTTGATGTCCAGCATTCTTGCCATACCTCATTTCATTGAGCATGTTCATTACAGAATTATCTATGTTTCTGGCTGCCATTCCTGCATCTGATTGTGAATCATCCTGTGAAGAACTTTGATCTGGCGGAAGCCTTGATATGACTTGTTGGGCATCTAATGGAAAGATTCCGCACTTTTTGAACCCACTCTTTAAATTTGTTGCTACAGTTACATTTACTTTATCCAGGAGCTCAGTTAGCAATGATGGAAAAATGTCTTTGGGCAGGGAAGCACGCAGCCTGCCACTTGTACTCATCTTATAATCTTCCAACACCTGCCGCCAATAGATTTTCAATGGTCTGAACACTGCTACATCTAGGGGTTGTGTGAGGTGCGTCGAGTTTGGTGGCAGCAGTACAAAGGCTATATCATTATCCTCACAGGCCTTTATTACAGTTGGTGTGAGATGACTGGCAAGGTTATCGCCAATCATAACTACTCTTCCAGATCTTTGTTCAGCATATGGCAGGATGATTTTGTTGAACCAATCTTCAAAGCAGGCAAACTCGAACCATCCACTTTGTGACCGGTTGTATCTAGTCCCTGGTGGCCCCCCTTCTGTCCATGTGTCGTATAGATGTAAGGCCTTATATACCACATATGGTGGTAGTAAGTGCCCCGACGCTGTGCCTGAAAACATGATGGAGATAGAGGATTTTGTGGTGTTCATAATCCTCTCGGGATATTTTGTTCCTCTCTTCACTAGCACTTTCTTTTTTCCCGGGTCATCGGTGAGGTTTGTTTCATCATAGTTTATGATATTTTCAGGAGGAACACCTTCCAATGTTATTTTCAAATTATCATAATACTCTCTCAGGGTCTCTTCGGAAACTTCTGCCCTCACTCGCTTGATGTTTTCTGAGAGACGTCTTGTGAGTTTATCTTTATGTCGTTTCAGAAATGATTGACCCCATTCTTTACCTGGTACATTGTTTTTAAATTTATTTACTTTTACACCCCGCTTGTCTAGGTAAGATTTAACAAGCATACGTAGGTCTAGAGTATCTATTGGAAATCCCCACTGACCCAAAGTAACCACTCTATCACACAGTTGTTGTTCCTCCTCTGCTGACAATACTGTCTGTCCACCAGCAGGTTTACTATGTTTCCCTTTTATATAGTCATGTAAGGTGCTCTTACTTAACTTCCACTTTTTAGCAGCCTCACGTACACTCATGTTCTTCTTTTGTATATCATCTTTTGCTTTCTTTAATTTGTCTTGACATACATGACTGTTGTATTTCCTTTTCTCGTTGTGTGGCTTTGGTTTATATATCCGTGGCATTTTTACTCCTGTGAATGAAAAGAAATGTAATATGATACTCTTACCTAACCTTACACAGCAAACATCCACCAAATCATGTCAACATCTGACACCTTACTCAGTCTTAAGCATCCTTTAATTGGCGTTACTCAAACGGGAGCAAGATGACAGATGATGACATGATTCGACGGATGCTCGCTATGTATGGCTAGGTAAGAGTACCATACACTTAGGTACTAATTGTTGTTCATATTAGAAGGTCCTTGTTGTTGTTGTTGTTGTTGTTCCCTAAGCTGCCTGGCCGAACAGCCCCGAGTCCCTGAGGAAGGCCATGGCCACGATCGGGCTTTCCCACAGAGCTCTCATTGAGTGTAGGTTGTGTTGTTGGCGTAAGTGGTTGTGTGAAGGTCCTTGTAACTAATATTAGATGTCCGATGTCACCTTATGTCCGAAATCACCCCAAACTATGTCCGAAAACACCCCAATAAATCTGGAAAACAATAAAAGTAAATGTTAGGGCTATAGGCTGTGTATTATGAACTTTGGGGAAAGAGTTACTGTGTGTATGGTCTCGCAGATAATTGTAGAACATTCTGGTGTAGGTTACTTGTCTTCCTCACATCCCATTAATTATGCTCAGTAGAAGTTTGACACACTTACAAAAACATGTGTTTTCTTTGTTACATATTCACAAATATTTACCACAAATTAAATTAATTAATTTAAATTATTAGTTCATCCTACATATAGTTACAACATTCCTCTTGAATGCTACACATCTATTTTTCAATACCAAACTCCTCTTCTCTCTATTTTTATTTGTTTTACTTTTTATCCAAAATGTCCGAAGTTGTCCACATGTCCGAAGCCACCCCAGATGACGGTACCCTCCTTCCTGGGGCTAGCCACCTACTACAGACGTTTCGTCCCACATTTTGCCGACATTGCCAAACCCCTGCACCAACTCACCCACAAAGGCACAGAGTTTTCCTGGACCCTCGAAAGACACTTGGCATTCGAAACTCTGAAGGAGAGATTGGTAAAAGCCCCCACCGTCGCCTTCCCAGATTACCAACAGCCTTTCCGCCTGTACACGGACGTGTCTCTGTATGCCATCGGAGCTGTCCTGGCCCAGGTCCGGGATGGATCCGAACACGTAATTGCTTATGCTAGCTCCACCTTAAACACCGCCCAATAAAATTACGCCGCCACAAAGCGTGAATGCCTCGGAGTAATTTGGGCCTTAAATAATTTCCGATCCTTCGTGCTGGGCGCCAAATTAGATATTATTATGGACCACCAGAGCTTACAATGGCTTAGAAAATCTGAGACAAACTCGGTACTATTGGTACGTTGGAGGGAAACCCTCATTCGTAGACCGAATGAGAGGTGGAAGGATGGAGTGAGGAAGTACATGAACGAAGGCGGTGCTGGTTGGGGGGAGGGGCGTCGACTGACTGGGGACAGAGGTGCATGGGGGCGGTTCGTTCGTGGCCACCCCTTCGGGGATCACGGCGTCAGGCAATAGATAGATAGATAGATAGGGAAACCCTGGAAGAATACGACTTCGCCATCCACTACCGCCCCGGAAAACTCCACACCAACACCGATGCACTCGCCCGCCTCCCCGTACCCGAAGACATCCCCACCAATCTAGCAGCCCTGCAACACACGGACCTCATCAACACCTCCATCCGCCCCGACTCCACCCCAATACCACCTACCCTACTCCAATCCTGGCAGAGGAGAATCAAGCCAAAATGGATCCCCAAACAGACCTTCTCCCAACTGACCCGCTGGGGTGACCAATTAACCACAGACTCCGGACACATCGTCGTCGACCCAACTGTCGCTTAAGAATACATGATTGCGATCCATGAAGGTAACAGGATCCACTTAGGACAAAACAAGATGATAAAGATTTTTCAGGACCAATACTGGACCATAAACCCCTCCGGAATTGCAAAAAAAATCACAGAATCTTGCAAACCATGTGCACTTGGCAAAGATAGGTGCCGCACAGCTGGACCCGCCGGTACCATCTCCGCCCAGAAGCCATTCCAAACCCTCTCCCTGGACGTCATGGGACCTTTTCCCGTTAGCCACAGCAAACGGTACATAGTCACCTTCGTCGACATGTACTCCAAGTTCCTGATCGCTTGCCCCACTCCCGACCACACAGCAACTACCATCGCCACACTATTAGCCACCGAGATATTACCCGTGTTCGGAATACCCCTTTCACTACTATCCGATAACATAACGCCCCCGAATTTAAAGGACAGATTTGGGAAGAGTTCACCAAGCTATGTGGCATAAAAATCAAACACTCCTTCCCCTACTGGCCCCAGGGCAACACAGTCTGCGAAAGAAGCCACCACACCATCAACAACCAACTCCGCACCAGGATGATAGCCTTATACACCTCAGACTGGTCCTCCCAAGGTAAAATGATCCAATGGGGAATGAACACTTGCCCGAAAGAAGATAGCATCTCCCCTCACGAACGAGTATATGGCACAGCCCCCCTCCTACTACCTTTTTACCACCAGGCCACACCATCCACAACACAATTCACCCTCGACCCCTTACAACAGTTAAAGAACACTCTTCACACCGCCCAAATTTGCCAAGACACCAAACACGACGCCGTAGACGACAAAAGCCCCTTCGCCATCCACGACACTGTAATGGTGGCCAAACTACCAGTCGTAAACAAACTGGGTCCGCGTTACGTAGGCCCATATACGGTATCCCATGTCCCAAACGCCTACCAAGCCTCCATCAACTATCATGGAGAAACCCGAATAATGCGTAATCGTTTCATACGCATATACAAACCTCTGGAAACACCATCCTCACCCCTCCAACCCGGACCCAACCACCACCAACCCCTACCCAACGATTCCTACCCCAGCAATGCCGTACATACCACCCCTGCCCCACCACCCAAGCCACCCCCCCCCCCCTAAAATTCTGCCAACACACCCCTCGAACCCCACATCCACCTAATACCGACCCAGGAATCACACCACCCCCACCCCTACCAAACGCCCCCCCATCAGACACCACGCCCAATGCCACCTCCTCTAACTCACAAACAAAATCCACCAAGTCATGCCACTACGAACTACGATCCAAAGCCTTACCCCAACCACGACTCCCAACTTATCACCGAATTAAGAGGCTGATCAAGACAAAAACACATTCCCACAAAACAAAATCACCTTCCTCCACTAACTCCCCCCTCATTCGTCGAAAAACCCTCCCCCGGCCAATATCCACCTCCCCTAACCTTTCCTCCCCACCAAACTCAACCCCCAACTCCTACCTCACCTCGGAAACCTTACCGTCTCCATCCCCCCCCCACCCATGTAGAATAGCCGGGATCACCTGAACTTAATTACCCCATTACCGTTAATCCCCGCTACACCTACGTCCGCACCAACATATGACCCTCCACCACCACCAGGACAGACCGACACTTGCCTGGCTACTTCCGCTACTTATGCTAATCAAAAAATGTGTGTAAGATGGGGCAACATCCTGTCAGGCTCTTTCGCCGTAACCAATGGTGTTAGGCAGGGGGGGATATTGTCTCCGTATCTTTTCAACGTCTACATGGATGATCTTAGTCTGGAGCTGAACAAGACTCGCACTGGGTGCTGTATTGGCAGCACCATTGTAAATCATCTCATGTATGCTGATGACCTAGCCTTAATCGCGCCCTCTGGAGCAGGACTGGATAAATTATTAAGAGTATGTGAAAAATTTGGAATCGAACATTCAGTCAAATTTAATCCTATAAAGAGCAATATCATAATATTTAAATCTAACCTTCTATTGAAATCAAAGCTACCTAAATTCCATTTGTATGAAGAAATTATAGAAGAAGTAAGTAAAGTAAAGTATCTAGGACACTATATTTCATGTGATCGCTCAGATGATGAGGATATGGGTCGTCAGCGAAGGCAACTTTACATGCAGGGAAATTCAATATTAAGAAAATTTCATATGTGCACATGGGATACAAAAATAACATTGTTCAACTCCTACTGCTCACCAATGTATACAGCACAACTATGGTGGAACTATAAGAAAATTACAGTGAATAGACTAAGTATCTCATATCACAATATCATGAAAATGTTTCTGGGGCTCTCAAAATATGAGAGTACAAGTACGCTATGTGCCTATATGAACTTACACTGTTACAAATCACTCATTAGAAAGCTAACATATAAATTAATTCAGCGCCTTAACACTTCTGAGAACAGGATCATTAAAATGCTACAAACTCCAAGCATAGTGTACACCTCCAGGATCCAGGCACACTGGAGGAAGTTGCTCTATATTTAACCTTAAGTAATGATTTCAGGTCTGCTACTCTACAGAATTAGCATACCGGTACTGATCCTCATAGTGCAGTACAGTACCGATATTCCTATACTGTACTGTAGCAACATACTGTACCGGAAGCTAAATGATGTGAGGCATGGTACTGTACACAATTAGGACAGTGGTTTTGGTAACACAGTAGTTTGATGACCACTGTTTTTGGTTGAGGCAGTGCTGTGAACTACATGATAGCAAGCTGGGTATTATTTAATTGTTTTTTATTTTATGTAGCCTATGTACAGTAGCTTATATATATTTATATATATTTATGTTACTGTAAGGTATATATGGACCCCAGTATGGTCCCCTCTGTACTGTGTGAGTCTGAAATAAAGTATTATTATATTATTATATTATATTACCACCACAACTGTCTGCCGCACCAACCAAGTTTTTCCCTCATCCAGCATGTCATCCACCCCCTTCATCAGGAGAATTAAAGTTACCACGGACACTGGATACCTAGCCAGAATCCGACACACCCACGAAGCAATAACCGCCAACATTATCAACATAACAGAAACAAGTCTCCTAGTCAACATCGACCCAATCAAAACTCCGGACAAACGATCCATCAAATGGTGGGACTTCCTGCATACCCAGACCATGACCAGCCACCACTTCAATATTTTCACATTCACCCTTGAGGCACGAGGACGTACCTACGACGAAGGAGAGGGAAGTGAAATACAGGAGAAACAGGAAGACACCAAGAGCCCCCAATAAACAAAACAAAAACAAAACACAGAAACAGGACCAGAGGAGACACACAAACACTCACCCAAGACGGAGGGAAAGCGAACAACCCCGCCCCTTCGTGATAATCCCCAAGCCAAGGCCACCACCCCCAGCCCAAGAAGATTACTGCCTCATCAGCCAGCAGAGACAACTCACTCCAAAATGGCCGACCACAGACGACAACCTCCAACCACCCCCACAGAAACGAACAGACGAAAAAGAGTGAAGAAAGACGAGGAGAAACAAGCAGACAATCAAGACACACACACAACCACCACGAAACCACCCAGAGAAACATGGTCGAGAAAGACACACGGACACTCACCCAGGATGACAGGAGAGCGTGCGGCCCCGCACCACCGCAGCAATCCCCGGGCCAAGGTCACCTTGCCCAGCCCAGGAGGATTTAACCCTCAACAAACCACGGGGACTACTCACCCCAAAATGGCCGACCATGGACGTCAACCTCCAGCCTCCCCAAGGGTTGTATATTCACAACCCTTCTCAAAGGTTGTGTATTCCCAACCTTTCTAGCACCAACCCACTAATATTAGAACTATACGATTAACCTAGGCCACCCCCTAACTCACTGGGAGCCATATGATCTTATTATTTTTTTTTTTTTCCTTTTCGTAGTATACTAACCCCATAATATTAACCTAACAGATTCCGAGGAGTAATTCCGAGATTGACTTCTGCAATTACCCTGGGTCTCCCCGAAATTCACCGGGAGCCCCTTGTTAACATACTAACCCCAGCATACTGACTAACCCACTAACCTTGAACTAAGTAAGAAAGGCACGGGGACACCTATTGTCGTTCCCCCTATTAACCATTACCGATCCATAACCTCACACGGTATCTCTACTGACCTTTGTGTTACATAATCCAGCATGCCTTTTTCTTTTCCAGTTTCCTCCACCATCCTTCTACACATCTCGTCAGACACCACCTTCTCGTACTACAGTTCACATGACTCTATCTTTTCCATTGTAACCAAGCGGCGTACCAGCTGTGCATGAGTGAATGATGACCTAACCACACGACGGAAGCGACAATTCCTTGCGTTGTGTTTTGCCTCAGGTGTCATGACCAACCGAGTCTATCACTGTAAAACGGTGATAGTTGCACTGCCGCCCTGATTATGCATGTCCTACTTTTCTTTGGATCACTATATCTGTCTGTATCTTTTCTCTCTCTCTCTCACCTTGCCAGTATATATCCTATTTTTTGATATTTCCAGCATGAACCAGGTGGCCCGACAACAACAAACCAATTAACTCGGAGGCCCGGCCGCCGAGCTGTGTCAGGTCACGGAGGGACTCTACCTGCTTCGCCCCCCTCCTCGACACCGACACAGGGACCACCAGAGCACCTCTGGTTAGCAACCACGTGTATACACGTGCGGGAACATCTGAGGTATTACAGGACTTGTCATTTCATTTTGTCAAGGCCTACAGGTACGAGAGCACTGTTCACTTTCTCCCCCTCTCCATTCTTTCCCTCAAAAGTAACTTACTTATAAAAATTGGACAACTAGCCAGCTGACCCTTCTGGGCGAGGTGCTCCGCCCAGCCTCCGTGAACAACAAGACATGACAGGGGTCTCTTGCTAACACACCTGCCATTACTTATTCTTATATGTCTGGTGTATAGACTAACACTGTTATCTAATCCAGAGCACCAGGAATGAGGAGCCAATTACCAGACAATGACTGCACAACCCCCTGCACAGCCACCCCCCCCCCCCCCCCCACAAAGGATAAAGGGGCCCACCCACAACCAAGGCAACATCCCGACTCCAGCATTCCCCACTCCTCCACCATCTTGCCAACTTGAAGAGCCTGTTAGCCCCAGCCCCAAAAGTTATGCATTCGCCTCCTCTTCGCCCTCTGTGAGGCTGCCCCTAGCAGACGAAGACTTCCCTGCCACTTGACTGAACAGCCCAGCAATGATAAAAAAAAACATCAACCGCGCCAGCCCGGCAACACCGGGCCACCCTGCTATATAAACCCCGAGAGGAGGAGAGCTGGGCAAGTGCAAATATTGCTTTTTGACGAACGGCATCCCGCTCTGATTGAAGACTGTTTCCACTCACCACTCATGATTGCTGATAGACGACTGGCACCCCGAAGTCTGTGATAACATCAGTGACATTGCTATATATATTCTTCTGGATCCTTATTAATCGTGGCAACCCACCGGTTAATATAGAGACCTGTGATTAATACATATATCTACCCCACATACAGTAAGTGATTAAGGACTCATTGTTGGTATCACCTCTGCCACTTGAGTTTCATAACCATTTATATAGAGTGCAACAAGAACTATATATGGTTAATTTAGATAAGTGGACTGTATATTATTGATATTGAATGAGTATTAACCATATAGAAAATAATTACCCTTTGATGAACTCAGCTGGTGATTGGAGGATGGCGGAAAATAGGCTAGATGACTCGAAGTGGTTAGTAAGGTAAACAGCGTATGAAAAGAGGCTACAATAGGCTAGGATAGGCTACATATTTATGTTAAGTTGTGCTAATTAGCAAAGATGATGATGTAGTGACTATATGGAATATGAGATGAAAAGTGAAGCGAAAACACCTGGTGAAGTAAAGGAACTATAGGAAGAAGGCTTAGCGTGTGTAGCTGGGACGGAGGTTGGTTGGAGAGTGCGCGAGCGCGTTATGTTTGTCTCTGTCGTGACATACCGCGCACGCGCATAACATATGGAAAATGTATCCCATCCTTTTTACAATGAGATACTTATGAATAATCTTAAATAATACAAATATATATATATATGGGAATTATAATCCTACAATACTTTCCCATATACAACTATAGAATAATATTCTACCCAATCATGGAACGTTCGACCAAGGTTATGGAAGCGTTCAACTTAAGACTACGGAACGATACGTAACGCTACATCAACCCAGATTACGTAACATCGAGACTGTTCATACTAGTTTGAGTACACTAAGTATGGACATATTCCCACCAACAGAAAATATAAAAAATTTACATGATTAGATTTGCCCGGAGGCAATCTTATCCCGCCAAACTTGGGAGGATATCTGGGCTGCCTGTCGACGTGGGCGTCTGCCGGACGCGTCAACAGGCTGCGCCGAAGTAGAAGCCAGAGAGGGGACATCAATGGATAACTGATCCGAGGGGGTGTCTTTGCGATCGAGGTCACCCTCAAGAGGATATTGTCAGACTGTTGGCCGTGTGATTACTCCAGTCCTGGTGCGAACCTTTGCTACCCGAACCTCACCATCACGACCTGGTAACAACTCCTCTATCCGACCCAATTTCCAAAATGCGCGCGGGCCCTCCTCATGGATGGTTACCACGTCCCCTACCCTAGGCCAATGACCTTTTAATGGTGTTAGTTTATTCTTTTGCGCTTCCCTTAAAGTCACCAGATATTCTGTTGACCAGCGATGCCAAATATCTCGCGATAATTTACGAATATATTTGTAGCGGGCCGATATCACGTCCTTACTTATGTAGTCTGGATCTTCCATAGTATCCTCGTCATGCTCTTCAGGAAGATCCCGCAGTCTGTATCCACGCACCAGTACTGAGGGTGTGATTGGGGTAAGGTCTTCCAAATCACCTGAAGCATAGTATAGAGGGCGATCATTTACGGTGGCTTCAATCTCCAAGAGTATGGTGTTGAGTTCCTCAATCGAGATGAGAGCTCTACCCAACACCTTCTTCAGACCCGCCTTCACGATGCCTATGGCTCTCTCCCATATGGCGCCAAGCCAAGGCACTCTGGCGGGAATGAAACGCCATTCACATTTTACATCCGCTAGGCAGGTCTGAATCTTAGGATTGTTGCTCACTTCTTTGAGATATGTAGATGCCCCTATGAAAGTCTTTGCATTGTCACTCAGCATGATACGCGGATATCCCTGTCTACTGCAGAATCTTCGGAAGGCATGTAGGAAGCTATCACAAGTGAGGTTGGTGACCAGTTCCAGGTGAATTGCCATGGTAACAGCACAAGTGAAAAGTATCATATACACCTTAAGATTGGGTGAATCTTTCACAGGGATTGCTCCACTGTAGTCAACCCCGGTAACTTTGTAAGGGTCACCTGGGGTGGTTCGCAGGTTTGGTAAGGGAGGAATTCTGATGGGATCATAATGTGTTCCCTGTACTCTTCTACACTTTAAGCATTTGCGAAGGACTTTCTTGACCACCTGCCTGATTCTAGGCACCCACCATCGTTGTCTTACATAGGTGACTATATGACCAACCCCATAATGACAACAGAGTCGGTGACACCTATCGATGATAAGATGGGTGAAGGGATGATTGGGGGGCAGTAGTATTGAATACTTACTTGCCTCAGAGAGGGCTGCCAATCATAATCTGCCTCCGCAATGTATCAAGTCCCCCTTCAAGTGTAAGCCCAACTGGTTGATCAGGTTATTCCTAGACTTTGTTCCCTTAACCAGTATTTTATATTCCTGCGTATATATTTCTTGTTGACAGAGCTTATGTAATAATTTATCTGCAATTCTGATCTCCTTCACATTGAGGTAAGGACTACCTGTGGGCGGTGTGCCTTTAATTTTTGCTTTTACATTTTCTACAAATCGTATCACCCATGCTGTAACACGTTGTAACTTCTCATAGCTGCTGAATCTATCCCAGTCCCATAACCGTGTGTCTTCGTCAGGCACCGAGTCAATTACCGGTGCCACAATAGCAGTGTGTTGCTCGCTCAAATCTATATTCTCTGGCCATTCGTTGGGATCATTAAGCCAGCATGGGCCATTCCACCACAACGCAGAAGATTTGAGAAATTTAGCAGATACACCACGAGTAATGCAGTCACTTGGATTCTCTTTGCTAGACACATATCGGAACTGTGCGGTTGGGAGCAGGGTACGAATTTCGTCGACACGGTTGGTGACGTACACTGGTAGCTTCTTTCGGCTATGTAACCAGTAGAGCGTAATTTGGCTGTCACTCCATATAACTGTCTCTGAGATATTTAGCAAATTTTTAAAAGTTTCCTCTACAAAGTGAACAAGTCTAGCAGCCAACAAAACTGCTGTCAGCTCTAATTTTGGGATGGAAAGGGATTTGATCGGGGCAACTTTCGCCTTCGCCATGACTAGACGGCTGCCACTTGTGTCAACAAAGTATATGGCGGTGCCGTACGCGACCTTGCTAGCGTCTGAGAAGGCATGAATGGAAACAGGATGGTCCATGACAACTCTCTGAGGAAAATTAAAACCCTTACAGAGACGAAGATCCGAAATAATGTCTTCCCACTCCTGAACCAGATCGCCAGTCAAAACCTCATCCCTACCTAATTTTATCCTCCATAATTGCTGAAGGAATAATCTCGATTTGATCGACACCGGTAGAACTATCCCCAAGGGGTCAAAAAGTTTAGCCGTCATACTCAAGCAAATTAGTTTTGTAATCTGCGAATATTGCGCGTACTGAACGCCGAATGAGAGGGTATCGGTGTCCGTTTTCCAAAACAACCCTAGCACTCTAACATGTTCCTGCTGTACAGCCGCCACACCATCCTGTTGCAGTACAGTCCGCAAAACAGAATTATTAGTCGCCCATTCACGCAAATGTAGATGGGCGTCATTCATAATTTCTCGGACTACAGCATAGGTATCAATCAGGAAATCTTCTTCATTTCCTGTACCCAGTAAATTGTCTATGTACAACCCTGACCGAATCTGATGAATAACCTGCGGATCTGCACTGACATACGACAAATGTTTTAAAATGGTGGCGTATAAAAGGAATTGGGAACAAGTCGCGCCAAATAAAACTGCCCGGAACCGGTAACAAATTAGGGGGGAAGCCAGTTGCCTTGGCTATTTAGGCCACATAAATCGTGTATAGTCCTGGTCGTCTTCATGGAGTCTTAACATCAGAAATGCCTTCTCAATATCAGACACCCAGGCATACTTACCGAGTCGAAACCGAAGCAAAACCTGCGCCAAGTCTGGCACCAGTGAAGGTCCAGTGTACAGGCAGTCATTAAGACTAGGATGACGTTCACTCATCTTGGCGGAACAGTCGAAGACAATACGCACTGGCGTAGTTTTGCTCTCCTTGACTACACCATGATGAGCCAAGTAATGCCCGGTATCTGATGTATCAAAAGGCACCTCTTCTATAAAACCCCGGGACACCTGTTCCTTTATGACTTTTGAGTATTCCTCGCAAAAGTCAGGCTCCTTGATGAATCTTTTCTGAAGTCCCCGAAGACGGCCTATGGCCAGACCCTTGTTAGTTGGCAACTGATCCTTGGAATTGTTCCAGGGCAGTCTCACTTTATACTGTTGGCTGTCGGGATCGTAGGTAACGGTATCCTTATACGACGATAGTGCTTGACGCTCAACCAGTGAGTATTCCTTAGGGGTTATCCCGATATGATCTAATTCCCACAAAACATTTAAGTCATTTTTGCATGGTGAAATATTACCAGTGGACATGTATTCGTCCATTGGTGTTACTGCTACTTTCAATACAGTAATTACTTCTGTGCTGGAGCTGGTAGGCTGTGTCACATATGAACCACTTATGGCATACCCGTACTTGGTAGGAAGCAGAATTAGGCTACCTGACCTTTTATACCCAGGTCGCACTATATCGTAGTAGTGATCCGCACCGATGAGCAGCTCCAGCTGATCTGTGTCCGTTGTGTGAGGATCGGCTAATTTTATGCCTTTACTTTGTAAACTAACCAGTTTAGACTTTAGGTTAAGTTCACCTTTATGTTCTGGCAATTCATCAACCACTATTGCGTCTAGATGATGAAATTTACCTCTGTGTTTGTATTGCAGTGCCACAACATTATATTCCCTAGCGGCTTGTTTTCCGGTAAATCCGTGAAGACATAACTCCTCAGTTCCTTTAGAAATGTAGGAAAGGGAGGATAGAACAGAAGACTTCACAAAGGTCCTCTGAGAACATTGGTCAAGTAGCGATCTGATTTTAACACAATTATTATCCTTACCCTTTACCGGCAGCTGTACGGTGGGCAAGATTACTGTATTTTTACCTGTGGCAACAGACATTGTAGTTGAAGTAGCAGCAGTCTGCTCTCTCTTGGTGTTATCCTCCGCTGGTCTACTTTCCTTCCCTTGTTTTTGTGTACACAGGGAATGAAAGTGTTTGCCCTTACAAAACTTGCAGCTTCTTATATTAGGATTAGTACAACCCGAATGGCCATGGTCTTTTGACAAGCACCCAGTGCAGAGACGTAGTTGACGGGCTCTTTTAACTTTATACTTCTACTTCATACACTTGTACCATAAATGATTGGTGCCACTACACAGAACACAGTTGAATTTCCTGTACTCACTTTGGGCGGTAAATGTTGCCGTAGCCATGGGTGTACCCCCTACTCTATCTTGACCCGCCATATTGTACACTTCAGCCTGGAAGCAATGGGTGAATTTCTTATAATCCAGGCTCTATTCCCCCATTTCCCGTTTTATGGTTTCTTTTAGTGGTGATGGTAACTTATTGACAAGAGTCACCACACAAAATTCCTCCAAACAAATACCATGGCTAATGATTGACCTCATCACACTCTCTGTATTGGCATACAAGTCCTTCAGGTCAGCTGTTTGGTGTTTGGGTGACACTAATTGATTGAATTTGGTAACATAAGCTGCCTTGATTCAATCTGGATGCCCATATGTCTCATGCAGGAGCTCAATTGCTGGGGCATAGCTTGCACTTTCGATAATGAATCCTTCGACTAGCTTATGTGCATCACCCAGAAGCTGACCCTTTAGATAGGTGAAGCGTTGTATATCTGTGAGGTCGGGATTGTCATGGATGGTACACTTGAACATCTCCCAAAATCCCGACCACAATGTGGCATCACCTTCATATTTTGGAAGAGTAAGATGTGGTAATTTGACTGCGGATTTTTTTGGCTCTTTCTTGACCTCTGGAATCAAGATCCCCTTCAGTGTGGCAACGATTACTTGTATGCCCTCCATATATAGGGTATCCTCTCTTATTTCCTCGATATACTCGGCGTCCGTCTCGTAAGTGTCGGCCAGGTCCTCCTGTGTGACCTCATACTTGTCAAGTTGCTTTTGAATACTGAGCAACCTGGCCTCCACCTCCACTCTAGACGCCGAATCAAGGAATTCGTCAATGTCAGAGGTCAAGACCGTCAAAGAGCCCTTAAGCCCAGCCCGACGCTTTTGTACACTTTTAGCCATGATTATACGGGAAGGAAATCTATTGACGTTAAATCAAACTATCAATGCCAGACCGAATAAGTTGCGGCCAACAATACAGTACTCCGAGAAATCAAATAAATCGCGAGCCGAAAATAAAACACCCTCACGAAATGCGGAATAAGAATTGTGCACAATGTAGACTAGCAATCCGGAGCTTTTCAATTTAACTCCTTACATAATAGTTATGAAATTATAGAATCATTACGCCATTAATTAAGAAAAGCCGGGAGGGAAATTTAGTACAATACAGTATAGGCCAAAAGTCTCCAGATGTCAAAAACAGAGGTACCGTTTAAAATTATAATAAATTCAAGAATTTTAAGAGAGAGAGCCTATAGGGTAATTTAAACAGGCTAAACTCAATGGGCACCGCTAATTATATATTATTAAATTTAATAAATGTGAAAATTGTACACAAGAAAAGTACATCTCAAGAAGTCACAAGGAAAAAAGTTTTTGAGTTGGATTAACACACACTCAGCCTATCAGCTATCATATTACCCCGCCGTCAGGGCAAACAACGAGAGTAGAATTTAGAAAGATATGTGAATGAATAACCTTTAAATTTTAAAGAAGTTATTTTTCAGTATAATTTTGATCTAGATTTAAATTATTATACAGTACAGTATGGATGAATTTAATCTTAATGCCGTGCCAATTGTGCAAGATTTTCTAGGGCTAAAGTAGTTTTAATATCATTTAATGAGCCCGAAAAAGCATTTAAAGTAGGCTAATTATTGTTTTGAGTACTGTACTGGATCAGATTTATAACTTTTCATTCTGGGTAAAACTCCCGTCGCAGCCCTGACCTATCCACTAGTTTCCACATCCTGTCCCACTGGTGGTCAGGCACCTGGGGCGGCCAGAGCAAAGAGCGGACGAAAAAAACCCGACAGCCCCATGGGGCCAAAAGACCGGGGCCTGGAGGACGTAGGAGGACACATGACAAAAACAGGGATAGGCCAGCCCCACACCAAGCAAGGCAACTACCGACCGCCGAATAACTCCCCCCCCCCCCCCCCAAAAAAAAAAGGGGGGGGGGGCAAACTAGATCCGGTTTGAAGGACCAATTATATGGTTAATTTTGATAAGTGGACTGTATATTATTGATATTGAATGAGTATTAACCATATAGAAAATAATTACCCTTTGATGAACTCAGCTGGTGATTGGAGGATGGCGGAAAATAGGCTAGATGACTCGAAGTGGTTAGTAAGGTAAACAGCGTATGAAAAGAGGCTACAATAGGCTAGGATAGGCTAGATATTTACGTTAAGTTGTGCTAATTAACAAAGATGATGATGTAGTGACTATATGGAATATGAGATGAAAAGTGAAGCGAAAACACCTGGTGAAGTAAAGGAACTATAGGAAGAAGGCTTAGCGTGTGTAGCTGGGACGGAGGTTGGTTGGAGAGTGAGCGAGCACGTTATGTTTGTCTCTGTCGTGACATACCGCGCACGCGCATAACATATGGAAAATGTATCCCATCCTTTTTACAATGAGATACTTATGAATAATCTTAAATAATACAAATATATATATATATGGGAATTATAATCCTACAATACTTTCCCATATACAACTATAGAATAATATATTCTACCCAATCATGGAACGTTCGACCAAGGTTATGGAAGCGTTCAACTTAAGACTACGGAACGATACGTAACGCTACATCAACCCAGAGTATGTAACATCGAGACTGTTCATACTAGTTTGAGTACACTAAGTATGGACACTAGATATTCATAACTGATTATTTCTGGCCACCCAGAAGTTAATATAATTATTGTTACTAGTGTCTTATCTAACCTAATAGAACTATTGAAAGGCGTAGGCATCTCTACCTTTTAACACTATATTATTTTAGACATCTAACTTGTACTTAACTCACAGAGATCTAGGGTAGAAAGATCTGCTGTGTTAGAAGGGTCTATGCGAGACACTCTTAGGAGCGCTTAGCAAGAATAGATCCTTGGCACACTCCATCTGTGGCACCCCGCAGAGTGTGTGACTAAAAGGGTAAAACCACCTGAGTTCTTTGAACCTCTCATATGGATTAGAGACAGTTAAGCAGAGTCCTTGAGTAGACTCTCCTTACGTTTGTTCGATGGGATGCTAATTCGGCCTCAGCCTGAAGCATAATATTCAAAATCCTAGACCCGAGAGTACCTTAACGGAACTTCCTCAACGGTTGATGGCCCATCTGTAATTTCCCCCTACAACTGGACCCCCTGGACGGCTCTGGAGCAGCCAAGAAGCCCCCGACGACATCAGATCAAGTGGAGAAGAAGATAACCCAACAGTGCACTATTCATTATCATCGTATCAGTGCGGAGATACTGTACCACCAGACCGTTGTATGTGCCTATGTCCACTTTGAAGTGATTTGCTAACCGTGACGAGTGTTTCAAGTTCGATCCCTAGAGTTCCCTGTTTCTTGCCCGAGTTTTCGCTCCAGTAAAAGTTACTACGAGATAATTACCGCGACAATATTTACCCTCAGCCACTACACGAGCCCTTCCTAAATTGGATGTTATGGTATAGATATTCTGCGATCCCAAAATCTTACGGAATAGGTCGTAAAGTGAATTAATCTCAGTGACGAATTCCCATACATGCATTAACAGTTGAAAAGTATACAATTCTAGTTGTCTATTTACTCTGACAGATCTTGTGAAGTTGAAACCTGACATTAGCCTAACATCTAAATAAAATAACTAAGCCTTAGGCATAATCAACGAACCTTACCAGATACTGTGAGACATTAACCGGTGCCCCTCGAGTGACTTTCTTCTCACTTCATATCTTGTCCTTATCTCAGAAGAATAATACCTGAGTGTCGGAAGTGGTAGTGCACACTCCATTCAGATCCACGATTGTGCTAGGAGAATTGAAAGACCAACTTTCCTACTGAACATATTACTCTTACCTATGTTTTCCAAAGTGAATTGATTCTTTTTCTATACCGTGAGTGTTTTAATTCAATAAAGCTGTATTACAAACCACATTCAGAAATCCTATTTATGTGTACTATTGATTCCTTACATATGTATGTACATGAAACCGGATATTCCAGTCTTGCAGAACTCACCTACGCAATCGTTAATCCTGAATAAAATCAGGGCATAACACTCCTCTACATATTTCAATCCAGTTTCAGAGGCATGTACTCAACAGACTCATGTCTCATCCACTAAACAGACCACATTCGTAACAAAGTGTCTAAAGGCAACTACACCGGCATGGTACTTCTTGATCTACAGAAAGCTTTTGATACGGTAGACCATGATGTACTCTGTAATGAACTACAAGCAATGGGCATAGGGTTGGGGAACTTGTTTAAATCCTATCTTAACCTAACAAGTGCGCATGGGGGTAATTGGAAACGTCCCCCTGTGCTGACGTATTTGAGGTGTTTCCGTCACTAAAATATTCTTTGTACCATTAACCTCTCCGCGGCGCACAGGGGGTTTTCTACAGGGTAAGACTGTGCGCACCTATGATGATTTTGGGACCTATTGCCAATTTCGATAAAAAGTACATCATCGTGTAGGGAATGTTTGCGTGCATCGGCCCATATATATTTGACCCCCCAAAAAATGTCTGGGGGGGGTAGGGGAACGGTCCGTAGTTGAAAAATGTGGAGCGAATGGCACCGCGCGGCTAGATTGTCATCGAGCGGCGAGATTTCCCTGCCGAATATTTACGCGCGCAGGGGATAGAAGGAGAGGGAGGAGGGGGTGGGTTACCGCGTATTATCACGTATATCTCCTTTTTCGAGCCCTTTTAGGCTATTTAGAGTATGTATACGTGTGTAGGGCACCCATATAACAATGAATATGCCTCATAGTGACCAAAAATTGCAATATATAAGGGAATTATAAGAGAATATTTAGGCGGGAATGAAGATGTGTTGGAGGTTTGGCGGCAATTTATGAGCTGAGAGTGTGGTTTACGCCATACATATCACGTATATCTTGTACGTAGAGCACTGTCACGCTATAATACAGACTTGTACGTATGTATACGTGCCATATATCAAAATATATACCGCATATAAACCAATTCATGCGATATTTACGCACATTATCAATGAGTTTCTATGCGTGAACCAAGGTGTGAGTGAGTTGTGGTGGGAATGAAAGGGGGAGAGGGTGTGTTACGCCATAAATATCACGTCAATCTTGTATTTAGAGCACTCTCATGCTATAATAAAGACGTGTACATATGTAGGCGTCCCATATAACAAGGAATATACCGCATATAGCCCAATTGATGCGATATTTACGCAAATTGTGAATGTGTTTCTAGCAGACGGAAGCCTGAAAGGGGGGGTTGGGGGTGGGTGGGTGGGTGGGAGGGAGGCATGCAGGGGTGCAGTGAGTGAGTGAGTCGTGGAGAGATGGAAGTCAGGCAGATCTCTAGATAGATAACCAGCTTAGTGATAATTGTGGAGGCGCCCCAGGCGTATTGATGTTTGGTATTTTGACCCTTATGTCTACCAGATGGCTGGTGTTCGTTGCCATCAACAGGTCTACAATAACATGAGTCAGGAATGGAGAGAGAGAGAGAGAGAGAGAGAGAGAGAGAGAGAGAGAGAGAGAGAAACTGAGACATGCGTATGTCGTACATATAAATGGACTTCAGAATTGCATTTTTATGCAAGCAGACATTGCATTTTAGACACATGTGAAGTACCACAGAAACATGTAGGCCATTGACTGTAAATAAAGTACTATATTTATAGACCACCAGCGACGGTGCTGAGTCAACACAGGCAGATTGCCTGTTGTGATAGAGGGCTAAATATAGACTGGTGTCTCCTTACACCTGCGAAAGGGTAGATTGCCACCAGAGAAACGTTTACTTATTTATTTCGAAGTAATATGCAATCTAAATGTATATTCGAGACCTACTGCAATTATTTGTATGACAGTCATGACTATGTATAATCCAATATACGCGCGTAGGCGAGACATAAGAAAGCTGGTTGAGCAATTTTCGACACCCACACAGTTATTATTCATTTTTATTTACAATATTATACAATACAAATGTATTTGTGAAGAGTATTTTATCCATTATTGTATTTATACCAATTTTGTTCCCAGACAGAGCTGCTGTAGCTGGAGAATCAAGGAGCGGCAAGGGTCACCTCGTGACCGCCTGACCGTGTGAAAATGAGTGGAGTCACACTGAGAGGGGCAATTTTGCTGAGTGTTTGGGCAATTTTTGACAGAATAAAGTTATATAATTACTAATTCTTGACAGAGACAAACTATTATAAACCTTGGCATGATATAATTGATAATCCCATCAATTTACAAACGTAAATTGGTGGGATAATTCATTTTTTTTTGTATATTGTCATTTCGATTGTACACACGAAGTTTTGAGTGATATTTGGTATGAGCTCCTGTGGCATGGTTGGTAAGGTCGCGGACTGGAAAACTCAAAGTGTCGTAGGGTAGTGGGATCGAATCCAGGAGGGGGTTATGGGGAAGGTTTTATATTGTCTAGAAAAATTTTTATAAATTTTTTTTTTTACAAGATCATGCCATTGTATTCAAACAATATGAAATATTCATAGAATATATCATATTGTAAGAATACAATGACATGACCTTGTTTTCTATTTTTTTTTTTTTATTGTTTTATTTTATTATCATAGTAGGTTTGACATGATTTATTGAAACATATTTATTTTTGTACAATTCATTTGAGGTAAGAAAATAATTATATACACATTACTTAGGCTAATAACAAACATATATATTGATATACTAAAAAAATAAGGCATATTACATGTAAATCTTTGAAACTTATAAACTAAATAATGAAACATACAATTATATAATGTAAAAGCTATATCACAGGGACATCTTTGGAACTTATACATTATATAATATATATGTTACATTATGAGGTAGCGTGATCAATTAGGTCAGGTCAGGTAAGGTAGGGCGCGAGTCCAGGGCAGGGCAGGGCAGGAGGCGAGTCCAGGGCAGGGCACGGGGCGAGTCCAGGGCAGGGCAGGGCAGGGCAGGGGCCGACACTCAGTAGTTCTTGAAGGTGTGGTAGTCCCTGAAGCAGTCACCCAGGCAGAGTGCAACTTTGCACTCGGCGCACATTGAGGTGACTCTTTTGGTCACATGGGGTTTCCTCACACTGGAGCTGCAGACGGTGCACTGCACCTGCCTGTGACGAGTGCCAATCAGCTCGGTGTTGGTTGTGTAGTGTCTTTCGACACCCAGCTGGATGCGGTCAGGAACGTGATCCCCACGCCATGCCGTACGTCTGTGAGTGGTGGTGGCATACTTCTCCAGGAGTTGGTAGGAGACGTTGTACACGAACTCCCGGAATTTCAGCTTCTGGTTTGGGGCCATATCCTTCTTCACCAACCACAAGTTGTAGGCGTTCAGCATCGTTATGTCAACTAGGTGGAGGAAGAGCTTGTGATACCACTTCACAGTCTTCCTCAGACACTCAACACCTGACAGCTGACAGTCAGACTTGTCCACCAGGCGCATGTTTTTGGTGTAGTCCACTACCATGTCGGGCTTGTAGATTGTCTTCCTGGTTCGGTAGTGGATTTTGCCAGAATCCACCTGGGCACCTGTGTGGACGGTGGAAAGCAGGTGGACGTCTCGCTTATCCTTCCACTTCAGGGCTATCAGTTTCCCACACTTCTCGAGCTGCTTGTATTTCTGCCCCTTTCGTCGCCTTCTTCGCACATGCCTCTCGCGGTGTTCCTTGGGCCAGGTCGTCTTCTGAAGGTGTGTCACTGGAGGAGGCATCTGTGAGAGGAATGACATCACCTGTGAACTTTGGCATAAACTTTCTTGTCTTTCTGACAGTCCCACATGACCCCGTTTGGTTGTCATAAAGAAACTGGCAGAGAGCAGGAGAAGTATACCAGTTGTCAGTGTAGATGATGTGGCCTTTGCCCAGGTAAGGTGCCAACATTTTCCTGACGATGGCACCTGACATGCCCATGGGGTCATTGGCAGCGGCTTTCGGTATGTCAATGTCAGTGCCTGTATACACGATCATGTCAAGCACTATTCCAGTTTCACAGTCGCACAACACGAAGAGCTTGATTCCGAACCTATGCCTCTTCAAGGGGATATACTGCTTGAAAACAAGACGTCCTTTGAAGAGCACGAGCGACTCATCAATCACCAAATTGAGGAAGGGGTAAAAGTATTTCCTATACCTCTCCAACAACATGGTGAACACCTCCCGAACTTTCCATATCCTGTCAATCCTGTTAGGATTTTCGTTGTCTGCAAAGTGCATAAATCTTAGCAGCAACAAAAATCTGTCACGAGTCATGAACTTATTGAAAGTTGGGGTGGCGATGAGAGGGTCGTGCTTCCAGTAGTGTTGCAACACATGCTTCTTGATCAGAGGCATGAGGAACAACAAGGCAAAGAACGTCAGAAATTCTGCCACAGTCGTATCCACCCAGCCTCGTATTCTCGCTTTTGGAGAAAGGACGTCCAATCTGCCAAACACCCACCTGTAGTAGGCGTTTGTTTGGGCAACGATGTACGTCATTACCTCCATGTCGAAAAAAGCGAGGAAGAAGTCGCTTTCGTTCGCTTGATCATCACAGGGCCAGTTGTCAGTTGTTCCTGACGTCCCAGGATTGAACTGGGGCACGTCAGGTACAAAATTGACCCCGTCAGACCAATCGAACGAAGGCATGCCAGGGATCGGAATGTCGTCTGCGTCTTCTTCTGCGTCTGAAATATCGCTTCCATGGTCGCGATACAGCACTTCATCATCATTACCCTCCTCTTCACTCGACAGACGATGCCCTTCCTCGTTTTCGTCACCGACGTCGGACTCACTCCCACTGTCCACTCCCAAATCCCCCCACCCTTGGTCCCGTGCTAGGGCTTCGTCGTCGAAACCCGGGCTGCCAATGTCCTGCGAATCACCATCAAACAGCAGGGCGGCATACTTAGATGGTGTAAGATTTTTCCGGGTCACTTTGGCACGTGCGGGAGTCTTATGGACAGGGACAGCAGAGGTGGTGGCAGGGGCGGCGGCAGGGGCGGCGGCGGCGGCAGGGGCGGCGGCGGCGGCAGGGGCAGCAGTGGTGCGTGGCCTTGATGGCAAGATGATGGTGGTGCCTGTCGCCCTTCTCTCTGTTCCTTGGGCAGGGGCGGCAGGGGCGGCAGGGGCAGCAGGGGCGGCAGGGGCGGCAGGGGCAGCAGGGCCGGCAGGGACACCAGGGCCAGCAGTCGCTTTCCCAGTCGCTTTCCCTCTCCCTTTCCCCTTCCCCTTCCCTGTTCCTTGGGCAGGGGCGGCAGGGGCGGCAGGGGCGGCAGGGGCAGCAGGGGCGGCAGGGGCAGCAGGGCCGGCAGGGACACCAGGGCCAGCAGTCGCTTTCCCAGTCACTTTCCCTCTCCCTTTCCCCTTCCCCTTCCCTGTTCCTTGGGCAGGGGCGGCAGGGGCGGCAGGGGCAGCAGGGGCGGCAGGGGCGGCAGGGGCGGCAGGGGCGGCAGGGGCAGCTGGGCCAGGGGCGGCTGGTGGTGGTGGTGGTGGTAGGGGCACTGTGGCTGGCGTACGGGTTCTCTTCCCTACGCCCGTGCCTTTCATTTTTCCTGCCCCCGCAGGTAATGCAGCCCTAGGGCGGCCTCCTGCGTCGCTGGTACCGGTGGCAGGGGTGGCAGGGGTGGCAGTGGTGGCAGTGGTGGTGGTAGTGGTTGTTGCAGTGGCCTGGGTCGTGGTGGCAGTGTCCCGAAAGACCAATGACCTCTGTGCCATTGCCCTGCTTGCACGTGTTTTACGTGCTTTTGGTGCTGGTGATTCGTCCTCTGAGCTGTAGGGCGTGTCGTACTGGTAGCTAGGGTCTTTGGCAGCCACCCTCTGCCTTCCACGGCGGCTAACACCACCAGAAGGAGGGCTGGTTGTGTCATCAGGGAGCGAGCGTGAGGGACGTGTAGGCTCCATGACTAGTGCGTGGTTACTGGCGCGGTGGTGCTTGCACGAGTGCGGGGCGAGCGTTTGGCGGGGTGGTATCGAGAGTTGACATGTAGTACAATACCCACACCAATTTTCAGCCGCCTGGCTATAAACGCGCGGTTTTGGTACGTGTTCAAAGTCTCTGCTCTTAAGAGTCTACCCGCAGTGCGCCGGGGGAACTCTTAAGAGTCTACCCGCAGCTCCCGGGTTAATAGCATTAATACTTATCCATATGCGCCTATTATGGGTTGATTATAAAGGTATTAACCTGAAACAACAATAAACGAGTGAAAACAGCGTTTGGATGGTCAAAATCGGAGATATAGCCCGCGAGTTGTATAATGTATGGGTGAGGCAAGCTGCTTTCCCGCCAATTTCCCCCAAGGCCACTGAGACACAGTCGATCGATACTCTCTCTCTCTCTCTTGCACTCGCTTGCCATCAGTGATGACAACACCCTGCTTGCAACTCGCTAATGTTAGCACGAAAATATACCTCAGAATAAGGGAATAACAGGGAAAATAGGTGCTAACTGAAGGAGAGGAGGAAAGTGGGGAAGGAGGGGAGGTAGAGGACTGAGATTTTGCATGGCCCAGGGACCAAAAAAAAAAAAAAAAAAAAAATTTTGTTTTGTTTTTCGATGTCAAAAGTTGATTTTTGTTTTCACTCACTCTTAAGAGTCTCCCCGCAGTCCGCCGGGGGAACTCTTAAGAGTCTCCCTGCAGTTCCCGGGTTAACAAGCAATGGGCATAGGGTTGGTGAACTTGTTTAAATCCTATCTTAATGGTAGAACCCAAAGAGTAAAAATAGATGACAACATATCCTTGGTGTACATAGGTAATATTAGTGGGTGACATGAATGGTAGAGTTGGAAACGAAGAGAAAGAAGGTATAGTGGGTAAATTGGGTGTGGAGGGTAGGAATATGAATGGTGACTTCCTTTTAGAAGTATGTGCGGAGAGAGAAATGTTTCTGGCTAACACATTTTTTGAACATCGTCACATACATAGATATACATGGCACAGAGGTGAAGGTGAGCAGGAACAGAAATCTCTAATTGACTACGCCATGATGGACTCCGGACTAAAAGGAAGAATTTTAGATTCAAAAGCTGTAAGAGGTAGGCCTATGCTGACAGGATCAGACCACTTTACAGTGCTGACAAAAGTGAGGATAAGGAAGGAGTGGAAATATGAGAGGAAAGAGAGAAAACTGACAGTAGAGAGAATAAATGTGAGAAAATTAAATGAAGAATGTAATGCAACAAAATACAAGGATATCCTGAAATTAGAGACTATAAAGGACATGGATGTTATGATAGATCTGGGAAATACTGTAGACGAAGTATGGAAAGGTACAAGATACTCCATGATTAAAGCAGCTGAGAAAGTATGTGGGAAGAAAAAAATTAAAATGTGGAATAAGAAAGGTAACGCATGGTTTAGCAAAGAGATAGAAGAAATGGTGAAAAAGAAGAAAGAGTTGAGAAAGAGTATGCTGCAAAAGAATATATCTAGAGAAACTAGAGATACAAGGAAAGAAAAATATAAATACTTGAAACAAAGAGTCCTATCGCCCGCACTCTTCAATCTGTACATGCACGATATAACTACACCCAATACGCCCCAAATAAACTTAGCCTCCTATGCAGATGACATAACACTCACATGCACACACCATGACCCAAACAGAGCAACAGATCTCCTTCAACCCTATCTTAACACACTACAAGGCTGGTGCACTACAAACAGACTTAATCTAGCTCCAGCCAAATCCACCGCAACCCTGCTCACAAGCTGGACAGGAGAACACGAATACATCCCTCAACTCACCATAAACAACACACACCCAAAATCCTAGGAGTAACAAAAATAACTGTAACATATGATACTCATATGACATTCAAACAGCACACCACAAATATTAAAAAGAAACTGACACCCAGACTTAACGCCCTCAGGTCACTTGCTCACACAAAATTTGGACACAACAAAGAAACCACCTCCACAGTATATAAACAATACATAAGATCAGTGATGGAATACGTAAGCCCAGCCTGGGCTTCTAACCTAGCTGAAACACATCATAAGACCTTACAGACTATTCAAAACAAAGCCCTAAAGATCATTACAGGCTGCACAGCTACTGCACCCACAGATCACCTACATCAAGAAACCAAAATCCTCAAAGTCAAAGACCATCTGGACATGAGAAGCACTCAATTCCTGGCAGCAGCCTCCACGAACCAGGACCACCCTCTAAACTACATGGCAACACACCCACAGACACCAAGAAATATAAAAAAAACACCCAGCACACAGTATCACACACAATTACTATCCTCTCTCCCTCCCTGTCCACACCGAACCAACTTCCAGAAGCACATCCATACTCACATCTCTCGCCGATCCATCCACTCACTCACAGACAACACGCAGCTCCAAGCACGACCTTCCGAAACCTCCCTTCCTCGCGAGGACAGAGTCCACCTGGCCAGGCTGAGATACGGACCCATCCAGCTCTCCTGAGCTATCAGAAGAGACTGGATGACTCCGTCGTCGACGTCTGCCCGGGATGTAACACAGCACCCCATACCATTAACCTCTGAAGTGCGCATGGGGGTAATTGGAAACGTCCCCCTGTGCTGACGTATTTGAGGTGTTTCCGTCACTAAAATATTCATTGTGCCATTAATAGCATTAATACTTATCCATATGCGCCTATTATGGGTTGATTATAAAGGTATTAACCTGAAACAACAATAAAACGAGTGAAAACAGCGTTTGGATGGTCAAAATCGGAGATATAGCCCGCGAGTTGTATAATGTATGGGTGAGGCAATCTGCTTTCCCGCCAATTTCCCCCAAGGCCACTGAGACACAGTCGATCGATACTCTCTCTCTCTCTCTTGCACTCGCTTGCTATCAGTGATGACCACACCCTCCAATCGGATTTCTAATGTTAGCACGAAAATATACCTCAGAATAAGGGAATAACAGGGAAAATAGGTGATAACTGAAGGAGAGGAGGAAAGTGGGGAAGGAGGGGAGGTAGAGGACTGAGATTTTGCATGGCCCAGGGGCCAAAAAAAAAAAAAAAAAAAAAAATGTCGATGTCAAAAGTTGATTTTTTTTTTCTCTGACTCTTAAGAGTCTCCCCGCAGTGCGCCGGGGGAACTCTTAAGAGTCTCCCCGCAGCTCCCGGGTTAAACACATCATAGAAGACTGCATTTCACACAACCACTTACGCCAACAACACAATCTACACTCAATGAGAGCTCTGTGGGAAAGCCCAATCGTCGCCATGGCCTTCCTCAGGGACTCTGGGCTGTTTGACCAGGCAGCTTAGGGAACAACAACAACAACAACAACAAAGAGTGAAGAGGACGATACAAGACGCTAAAAGGAAGGAAGATGAGGAATATGGGAAAAAGAATAGTGAACAGTTTCTGAATGACAAGAAAGCATACTACAAAGCTGTGAAGGAAGCCAGAGGGAAGAAGACTGAGAGTGTCTCAGGTGGTAGGATGAGGGACATGAATGGGGAGGTGGTGGAGGGTGATGGTGTGGTGAAAGTATGGAAAGATCATTTTAGTAGCTTAGCTGTAAAGAGTAGGGGGAAAGCAAAGATTTCATCCTTGGGAAAGGAGAAAGGTAGAAGAAACAGGGTAGTTGAAAGCCCGATAAGCAGAGAAGAAGTAAAAGAATCGATCAATAGACTTAAAATGGGCAAAGCTGCTGGAGTATATAATATCCCAGGTGAAATGCTGAGATATGGAGGAGAAGAAGCTGTTGACATAATGCATAGGTTATGTAAATTAACATGGGAAAAGGAAAGTGTACCAGAGAACTGGAGGAAAGCAGTGATAGTACACTTGTACAAAGGGAAGGGTAGTAAGGAGGAGTGTAAGAGTAATAGGGGAATTAGCTTGCTTAGCATACCTGGAAAATTACACGCAAGAGTAGTAACAGAGAGACTGCAGAAGATAACGGATGACAAAATAGGCGAGGAGCAGGGAGGTTTCACAAAGGGCTGGGGCTGCGTTGACCAGATAGCCTCAATGCGTTTGTTGGTAGAGAAGTATCTGGCCAAGAACAGAAAACTCTATGCAACATTCATGGATTTGGAAAAAGCCTACGACAAAGTAGACTGGGAGGGTCTGTGGGATGTGTTAACAGTATATGGTGTGGGAGAAAAGTTGCTAATGGCAGTAAAATCTTTTTATAGGAATGCAATGGCAAATGTGAAGGTAGGGGACAAGTTAAGTGAAAGTTTTGAGGTCAATGTAGGAGATAGACAGGGATGTGTCATGTCAGCTTGGTTGTTCAATATATACATGGATGGAGTGATTAGAAAATGTAGGGTGGGATCAATGGGTGTAGGAGCTAGACTGGAATCAGAGGGAAGAGCGTGGAAGATTTTAATATGCCTATATGCGGACGATGCAGTCCTGTTGGCAGAAAATTTAGAACTTCAGAAAGTGGTCACAGACTTTGACAAGGTATGCGAAAAAAGAAAGTTAAGGTCAATGTAGGGAAATGTAAGGTAATGGTGTTTGAGAGAAAAATGTATGAAACCATAGATTTTAAGGCAAAATATAGAATTAAGAATGAACATGAGAAAAGTTGTAAAATCAAAATTAAAAATGAAGTACTGGAAGAGGTTGAAAGCTTCAAGTATTTGGGAGCTGTACTATGCAAATATGGTAAAATGGAGAGTGAGATAAAAAAAGAGAAAAATGCAAGGGAGAAAGGTGATTGGAGAACTTGATAGTATTCTCAAAGGAAGAATGGTTAGTCAGGAAGTTAAAAAGTCACTAGGAAACAGTGTGCTGCTCACAACACTCTCGTATGGAAGTGAAACATGGACAGCAAGTGACGAGGACCTATCCGAACTGAGAGATGAGATTTTTCAGAATGGCAGCTGGCGTAAATAGGCTAGATGGGCCAAGTAATATAGGGAAGTATATGAGTCCTTTGGAATGGAAGAGCAAGCTTTGGGCATTGATTGTGGAGTGGTTGAGTGTATAAAGAGAAGTACTTTGAGGTGGTATGGTCATGTTCAGAGAATGGATGAAGACAGAATACCAAGAAAGATATATTGGAGTCAGGTGAGTGGAACAGCTAGTAGTGGCAGACCACCTATGGTATGGGAAAAGAAAGTGGAAAAATATATTGAAGAAAAACTTCCACGTAGTGGAAGGGGCATTGTGGCACGGGCAAAGGAGGCATGTCTTGACAAAGTAGCCTGGAGACGTTTCTGTCATGGCCATCCTTTAGCGGGGGTTTCCCAGAGGGAAACAAGGCGTCAGAGATGATGATGAATGATATCCTCGGTCCTTTAACCCTTTCACAAAGAGGACGTCATTTGAGCCTATTCTGGGATACTTAAACCCTATTTCAGGGGTGTTTAGAAACCTTTAGTATTTTTTTCAACCTCTACAGTTGTCTTTGAGCTAGCTGTGGGCAGAAAACTAATTTTTGAATGGTAATTACGAGATTGAGATAACTCTATTTCTGAGTGCTAATCGGCAACCCTGGCGGTCATACGTGCGTGAAAGGGTTAATATTTCTGTTACGCGATCGCAAATACACTCGTACAGATCCTACAACAACCCCTCAATAAATACACCACAACCAATGCCAACCTGGTGATGGGCTGGTCTATCAGAGTGAGACCTGAGCGATCTCTGCCATACCCATAGCTTACTCTGACTGTTCCTTTTTCTTATATATTTTCTAGATCTCAAGTGACGGCGTCTCTTCCGTGGATTGACCTCCCAATCTACCAAGATTGGAAGCTAAAGCGTCACATTACTCCTTTGCTCCTCAACTTTCTCTTCATAATTGCTGAGGGGCACAGGGCCCTGGGTGGGGCTTTGGTTTCCCGGGCGTTTACGCACCCTCTCAGCTCCCCGCCATGGAGTGGCTTCGGTCACTCAGGCTTTATTGTGGTTGGCAGGGAGGGTTCTGTGGGGGCGCTCGTTTATGGCCTTGGCCTTACTCGGGGCCTTGGGGCTGTTCGGCCAGGCAGCTTGGGGAACAACAACAACAACAACAACAACCAATGCCACCTTTCAAAATTTCTACAGGAACAAAGGCAAACACCCGAATACATTTAGATTGCAAAATGTTACACCAAAATACACATTCGAGAAACCAGATAAAATTCCTGCCAAATTTATAAGGGATGGAGCTTTAGGTATTGCAGTTCCATAAACACCAACACAGTACCTGATGAACTAAAGGAACCTATTGTTGTCCCTCTATTGAAGAAAGGAATCATGATTACAGACTGGTTAGCATATTATGCACTGTATCTGTTATGCCCGGTCCAAATTGGAACGTGAGATATTCTGAGTGCAATGATTAACTCTCTAACTGGAGAAGTATACCTTTAACTTTAATAAAGAGACAACATGGCAGGAGAATAAGTACACAGGCGACAAGTTAACATGGGTTTTATTCACTTTACACCTGGTTCATGGAGGAGCAATATATTTAATCCTGGAACACTGAGATCATCAAATGGCAACAATGGTAAATAGAGCATACAATAATAATAATAGGATTAGCAATTATAAGGCAAGAGTCGAACAATGGGTCCGGACTCAATTTAACAATAACTTGTCGGATACAATTATAGAGTATCCAAAATAGTGGAGGCTTACCTCCCACTCAACTAGATCTCAAGTAAGACCTCAGCAAGGTAACAAGAGTGCAGTAATGGCAGATGTCGTCTGGATCATACTATGATGTTCCCGGCAATAGTGACATTAACTGACTCTAAAGCAACAATGACCAAGTGGTCATCAACAATAAGGTGGGCTCTGAAAGGCTCACAAATGAACTGAATTCTACAGGTGTGCTAGATCTCACCTGGCAAGATTATTTATTCTAAGACTACTTGTGTGGGCAACTAGCAAGATGCGGAAGGCTGATACAACAATCGTCGGGAGCTGAGATAGAGTGAGATCTATTCGAGTTATGAACCTGACAGAATGTTAAGTGAATGAGGCTAGAAGTTATACAAGGTTACGTGTAAATATGTGTGTATGTCATATGCGGTGGGTCTTGTATAGGCACGCCCCCTCTGACGGGCTATGGGAGACCAATAACCCGGGAATGTGCGTATATAAGGATCCCCTGATAGTTATATCTAATGTGTCCTGGCAAGTGGGCAGATTAACGTCAATTTAAGTAGAGAGAGGAAAGCCCTCTCGTGAGATGTTATTTAGTGAGAACCCCTGAAGATAACTTCAACCACTACCCTGAGACAACTCTATACCCATAAACCGTAGTAAGGCACTTAACCCTTAATTAGCGGCTCACCACATAAGTCGAGTTAAATAAAGCTGGACTATGTGGCGGCGCTCGACATAGGTCGAGTGGCAATTTTAGCACGTAATGTTGCTGAGAGAGAGAGACAAGTGGTGGCAGGAGAGTAGCGAGCGTATGACTGCTCCAGACCACCGCGGCGAACATACTGACACGAATCCCAGCTCCCTCCTCCCTCTCTCTCGCTATATAAGGAATTGTATCGGGAAAGTGGCTAATTACATGCTTTTTGCACTCGCGTTGCACGGTTATTGCAAGAAAACTAGCCATCATAAAAGGATCGTTATGGTGTCATTAGAAAGCTCTGTTTATGCCCTTTCAGGGATAGGTACTTGTTTTACGTTCTGGGTCTTATTTAGGCATGAAAATGATCACGTAAACAGCCCTATTTTGGCTAAAATCACCCCGCTGGGCGGTACATATAAATAAACCGCATAGGCCGCTCGTAAGGTGTTAAAGGAGAGCGGGAGTGAAGAGGTGCCGTAGATCGAGGGAGAATCCAGTGGTCCAGGAGGGCGGCTGGGCGTGGTACTTCCGGATGTTGGTCCGGGATTAGGCTGCACTCCTACGTCCTTACAGCTCCTTGTCCCTCTGCGCCTACCACGGGAGACACCCGGGTTCCTCTTGCACTCCGCGTGAGCAGGGACTTACTAAGAGTATGCCGGAGTTCTGCTACAGGGTTTGGTGGGGGGTTATGGCGACTAGCATAATGGTCTGTATAGAGTTGCAAGCAGTCTATCCAGTGACACTATGTTCAGTCTAAGGTTTGGGACAATTAAATTACTCCCTTGCAATCTCCTCTGGAACCACAAGACTAATACAGTAAATAGAGGCCAGTGAAGGTGGGGCCCAAAGTGGGTTGCACAATCTAGTCCTCTTCCTGAAGGGGGGAACCCGACCTGGTTGTCTCTAAGTACTGCACTATCCTTATAATCCCTGGAAAGGAACAAGACAGGAATCCTTATTTACTTGGTCTATGCACAGCATCGAAGGCCAGGAAGGTGGGGCCCAAAGTGGGTTGCACAAGCTAGTCCTCTTCCTGAAGGGGGGAACCCGACCTGGTCGTCTCCGATCACTGCACACAGCTTCAAGTGTGAACACCAGCTATTCTGGCTGCTTTGTCTCTGGGACCACAAGACTAATACAGTAAAAAGAGGCCAGTGAAGGTGGGGCCCAAAGTGGGTTGCACAATCTAGTCCTCTTCCTGAAGGGGGGAACCCGACCTGGTCGTCTCTAAGTACTGCACTATCCTTATAATCCCTTGAAAGGAACAAGACAGGAATCCTTATTCACTTGGTCTATATACAGCATCGAAGGCCAGGAAGGTGGGGCCCAAAGTGGGTTGCACAAGCTAGTCCTCTTCCTGAAGGGGGGAACCCGACCTGGTCGTCTCCGATCACTGTACACAGCTTCAAGTGTGAACACCAGCTATTCTGGCTGCTTTTACCCAGGTAAAAAGATACCAAAGGCAAGCTTAGTTACTGATGTCCAGACTGGCTGAGTACTTGTGAATATTCTTGCCCAGACTTAAGGCGCCCGGCTTGAGAGGATCAAAGGCGCTGGGGTGGTGTCCGCGCGTGGTGGTTAGGTCCTTGTAGTCCTGGGAGTGGTGCGCCTGGACTTTTGGCTGGCCCTTGTAGATGTAGCTGGAGGAAGATTCCTCAGGGCAGATCTGTACACATTATGGGGTGATGGCTTCCTGGTGGGAGAGGAAGCGGATGAGTTTCTTACAATGGATGATGACTGATTCTGGGGGTTAAGACTTATTGTTGGCTGGAATGATAGGCAAGTTTTGGTTTATGAGTGACTTTAACCCGGGACAATGGTTTAGATTGAATGGATGCAAGAGCTTTAGGTTCCTTGATAGGGGATATGAAAGGTAATCTGGGGAAGAGAGGTTTTGGTTCTGAAAGAGCTTTAGGTTCTTTGATAGGGGATATGAAAGGTAATTTAGGTAACAACCTGGTACCACCTGTGGTTGTGTAGCTAGGTTGAGGAGTTACTGGGCTGGCTGAGGGGGTTTTGTAATAGTTACCCCTGCGATGGTCATTTTCTTTGGCTCTGGTCATTAAAGAAAATGACTCGGCGTGGGTGACTGGTGTGGTCCACTCGGGACGGACGTGTCCCACTCGTTCCACCGTTATCTTGGCTATACGGGCAGGCAGGGTTGTCGTGGGTCTGGATGGCAGGGGGGAGGCTGTCCGAAGGCTTAGTTGGTTCTGTCGCATGGCTGTGACAAGCTGGAGATGCGGTAACACCGTTCCTAGACCGCATCTCAGTATCGATAATCCTTGAAAGAACTTTCCACACCCAAATAGAATACTGCCTTAAAGAAAATAATCTGCTCTACATATTTCAATCTGGTTTCAGAGGCATGTACTCAACAGACTCATGTCTCATCCACTAAACAGACCACATTTGTAACAAAGTGTCAAAAGGTAACTACACTGGCATGGTACTTCTTGATCTACAGAAAACTTTTGATACGGTATACCATGATGTACTCTGTAATGAACTACAAGCAATGGGCATAGGGTTGGAGAACTTGTTTAAATCCTATCTTAATGGTAGAACCCAAAGAGTAAAAATAGATGGCAACATATCCTTGGTCATTTAATATTTCTCTGTTACATGAAAGACATGGAACTAAGTGTCTCGTGTAAATTACTACTCTATGCTGATGACCATAAATTATATGGTTTCAGGATAAGACCCCAATAATGTTGCTGCTACTCTCTCCAAAGAACTAGAATCCTGTAGTGATTGACTGGTGGACAATAGACTATCTCGTATTCGCCTATGCGTATTAATTACCTGTGCTTCTAACAGAATTTGTTATATTATAATGAACACCCCGTTCTTAACATTAATCCTCCATCACAAACCCCAATGTACTTGAATAAACCAATGAGAGCATAATTTAGAGATGAAACGAATATAAATTTTCACTATTTGCGAATACGAATACGAATACAATTTTTTTTTTGTAAAATTCGCGAATACGAATACGAATAGCGAATATTTCAATCCTTATTTCATCCTTCAAGAACTGGTAATTATTTTTATGTCACCAACAAACGTTAATTAAATTACTATGGAATTAATTACCAGAAGTTAATGACGATGTGAATGTGTAATTTCTTAAATATCATATTTGTTAGTAGTCTTGGCAAATCCAACGTCAAGGCTATTAACCTAATTGCAATGACGATTTGTCTATTTTGACTGCTATGTCGTCATTCCAACCGCAGTTAAAAAGAAAACGTCTAGAGTCTACTCCTTATCTTGCTCTAGGAGACGTTGTACATTAACCAAAACTACCACCGAAGGTGAAAAAAGCATAGAAGAGAAGAAAAAGGGGTTTACCTTAGTTACCGGTCAAGGCCCATCCCGTGTTCCGTCATGCGCAGATCCCTGTCGAACGTGCGCATGAGCGACCCTCTCTTGTCATCATTTTTTCACGCGTTGCCATTCTTGAGTCCGCTTTTGTTGTGCTCCTTCAATTCACCCTGTTTTAGGTTCGTTTCAGCTTATCTAGCCTTCTTTTTTGTTAGACAGATGTTACGTGATCTAGGGCACACGTAAATGGGCTCCTCAGTGTGTATAATGGAGACGCGTGTGGAAATAGCTACCGAAGGTACGGGGGCGCCTAGCGTTCCTCGTCTATGTTTTTCATTTCTTTCTCTTTTCATATTCTTTTCCTGTTAGTCTGGGCATAGTTTAGCTTTTAGCTTATTTTAGCCTAGCTTGTTTTCTCATTCAGGACTTGCTATGCCCCTATGAGTTTTCATTTTTCATAGCCTAGGTGTACAGTTGGTAAACAATCTGAGATTGAGTTGGTGGCGGTGCTGTTTGTAGGGTTTGTGTCGGCCGCATTATTAGCGTTATTCCCGAGTCCCCCCTTTCAAGCCTTCACTGTGTCTCAAGGGCCTGGGCGACAGGTGGTTCGTGATATCCAGGGGTACCTCACGGGGGCCCCTCCTTCACACCACAGGGTTTTTCGCCCCTGACACATTCTCTCCTCACGGCTAGGCCACCCTTTTTCTCGCCAGTTTCATTTACTGGTTTTTGTTTTCCCTTCCTGTTTTCACCTCCATCCTTTCATAGTCTTTTGCCCACTCCAGGGGTACCCCACGGGGGCCCCTGTTTGTGCCAAACCACCCTCCCTGCCACTTCTCCTCATGGGCTTTTCTCTATCTCTGTGGGTTGGGTGGTTCCTGGGGGATGTGCCTCCTCTCCCCTGGTGTGTCTTCCTTGCCTCTCCCTTGACCGGTTGAGTCAGGATATTATCAAGGAAGACACTGCTCAGCTTGATGGCCATCGTCGCTTGGAGTTCATAAGGAGATGACGCTTTTTTTATGGGCCTTTTTTGGTATTCCCTAGACGCTCCTCTCGTTTTTTCGGCGCCGGACCATCTCGGCCGGTCCCGCAAATTTGCGGAGAGCTCGATTCGGTCCTCAGCGATGTTTCGGCTCCCCGCAAATTTGCGGAGATCGCTGGGGGGTCCCGCGGAGATGCGGGAGGGTTGTGTCGGTACGGTTATGTCTCCATTGGCCCGCAAATTTGCGGTTATAGTTGGCTTTCACTGTTGACCTTTTTTATGTCATATTGTTGCCTGATACTATATTGGTGTATGCACTTTACTGGTGTTATGGACCCTGCATGTAAGGTGTTGAGTGGTGGTTAACACTTTCTCCATCTTTGCAGGTTCTGCTTGTGCTCTTCCACCTCGCCCGCCCTCCTCACCTACCTCGGTGCTCCCGGTTTAGAGTGAGTACGGATACCGGTTTGCATGTGTGTTCCTGTTTACCCATGCTCATTCCCTGGTTTTTATTGGACATTATCTACACTTACTCCGTCGACGTGCTGCTTATGGTGTGTGTTCTTCCGTTGCAGGTGGGATGCCTTGCTTTCGCCAGGGCTGTGGCTCCCTGTGCTTGGAACGCCACAGGTCCTGCATACGCCACTCACAATGTGTGTCCTCTACGGCCTACCTCCCTGCTCTGTGTGGCCCGTGTATGGACCTGGTGGATGTGGTGGACCATCACCCTGGTTCCTCAGACGCGGCGGTGGCCCCTGCTTCCCTTCAGTCTGTTTGGGTGGTGGTCTCCCACCACATTAGGACTGTGGGCCACCGTTCCCCAGCCTTTGTTGACGACCGGATCCACGTCGCCCTGGGCATCCCTGACCCATCTGGAGGCCGTTCACCTGGCCCCCTCCCTGCTCGGGCCCTCCTCCCTGGGTCCCGTGGTCGGTCGTCACATCGTCGGGAGGATCCCCAGCTCCGTCCACGCTCTCGCTCGCCTCATCGCCCATCCTCTACTGCCCCTCATCGTCCTCCTGATCGCCTTGACTCCGCCCGTCGCCCTCGTCATGGTTATCGCCCTGAGGCCGGGGTTAGCGTCTCTGCCCCTGTACGCTCTCCCCTGGCCTCTCCGGATAGGGGCTCTACTACCTTCCGCCCGCTTCCCCTGCACAAATGACGTCCTCTTCATTTGTCCTCTACGCGCGCGGATGTTCATGCTGTAGCTGGCCCTCTGCTCCCTCCTCCTACTCTGTCCAGGGGGGTCCGCCAGGATGTAGTTGCTTCTCCTCCTACTTCTCCTGCTTCGGTGTCTATTCTTCCTTCACGGTCTCGTCCCAAGGTGGAGGTCCCTCCCTCCTCCGCCTCGGTGTCGGGCCGCCCTGTTCTCTCAACCCCGGGGATCCTTGTCTGTTTCCCCCCGCGGCTCCTTCTGACCTCCTTTCACCCGGCCAGCCTTCCCACTCCCGTCATCCTGCTCCTCTTCATTCTTCTATCCCTGATCTTCACTTACCAGCTCGCCAGGGGGGTACCCCGCCGCTTGACTCGGTGGAGTATAGCGAGGTTTCGGGGTCCCCTTTCTCGGGAGCTGACATGTCGCTGGAAGAGGGGGATGGTGATGTTTCCCCCTCGGGCGTTAGTGATCAGGGACGAGACCCTCAGGGGCGCCACGGCCGTCGTCGCTCGCCTTCTTTGGGCCGCGACGCTGCTGTTTCGCGTCGTGGGTCTCGCTCCCGCTCACGCTCGCCCCTGCGGGCCGAACAATCTTCGGGGGGGTCGCCTCTCTCGGATTGATTTTCGGCTGTGCAGGGGTGGGTTGTGTCACACTTCGACGCGCGCTTTGAGGCGATGCAAGATTCCCTCTTGTCGCGCTTTTTGGCGGTGACACAACCTCAGCGCCTCACCCAACCTACCCCTGATTTGGTCCCCCTCCCTTCTGCGGTGGAGCACATTCCTTCTCGCCCTGCTTCTCCGCCTGCCCGGTCGTCGGCTAGTACTGCTCCTGCCCTAGCTCAGGTGGTTGCTCCTGCTGTCTCCCATGCGGGGGTTCTCCGTCTGCTAGGGCAGAGTCCGCGCTTGCCCCCCATCCAGAAGGCCAAGGTCCCATCGCGGACTATGCCGCTCCTCTATGGCTCCTTGGCTGTTTGGAAGGGGGTGCAGGCCTCCCACCCGGAGCGTGCTACCGGCTTCCCGTCAGGTGAGAGGGCCCTACCTTCGGACTGGTCGGTGCAAATTAATAATAAGATGCAGTTCAGGGCGATCAGGGTGGATGGTCAGGTGGCCGACATGGATGTGCGGGCTTACCCGACGAGGACTGACCTTCAGTACTTTTCGGTGAAGCCCAAGCCCCCGTCTGCTCCTTGGACTAAGCTCTGGTCAGACTTCAGCCGCCAGGACATCCTTCAGGATGTTCAGTCCCTGGCTGTGTTGACGGGACTGTCCTCCTATGGGACGGGTTTGTGCGACGACGGTAAGCCTGGCTTAGCTGTCGTGCTCGATAATCCTCTCCCATTGGAGGCCTGGTTTGCTGAGGCCTTAGAATTCGCCAACCGTTCCGTCGACAGATCTGTTTCAGTTCCTCCCCCGGAGTCATCACTGCTTTTGCCTCCTCTTGTATCTGTCGGCGGCTTGGATGGCAAGTTCTGGTCCTGGATCAGCGCGCCCAAACTTGAAATTTGTGCAATTGCTAACCCGTTCTTCTCTCACCCAGATAAGTCCTCTGTCGACAGGGATTTTACCTTGCGGCAGAGGGTGGCGAACTCATTATCTTGTCTTTTAGGTTCCCTCCAGACGTCTGTTCACCACCTGAGGCTTATCGAGGCGACTGCACCAGGCGATCTTCGCGAGGGTTTGGACCACGTTCGGCGGATCCACCTTCAGCTCGCGGTGTCTTTGGTTCCCGAGCTGAAGGCGGTTTTGTGCGAGGCAACTCGACAACGCCAGACGGTAAGGTCCTCGTTCTGCCGGAAAGCCCCCTTGGATATTCGTCAGGGTTTGTTGTACTCTGAGCTCTATACATCGGGGCTTTTTGCGCAGGATGCTTGGGAGCGCTACGCTTCTCTGTCAGCGGACCCTGCTTACGACACGCAAAGACGCGCTGTGTCGCGACCAGGGTCTTTGCAGTCCCGTCCTTCTGACGGTCCTCTTCGGGGTGCTGCCGCCAGTGCTGCCGCCAAGAAAGGGCGCAGGAAAGGGAAGTTGCCGGCCAGGGCGTCGGTTCCGCCTCGCCCTTCTGCTCCTGCTCCCTTTCATCCCCGCCGAGAAGGGGCTGGCCAGCCTTCCACTTCCGGCCGCACTTCGACGGGGTCAGACGCGAGACGGACAGGGGATGGGGTGACCCGCCCTTTTCGACGAGGTGGGGGGGGTAGAGGAGGTCAACGTGGCTCTTATGACCGCAGGGACCTTACCGGGGGACCCTCCACGTCAAAAAATTTGTAGGTTCTCCAGGTCGGTCTCCTCCTTGTTCTCCTTCTCGCCTAGCCGAAAGGGTCTCTCACCTCGTCTCGGGGGCTCCCACAGGTTGTTTTCGCCCTTGCGCCCCTCGGTGGCCGCGAGGGACGTGGGGGCGGAAGATTGCACGGAGGGGTCTAACCTGAAGATGGAAGTCCAGACCCCCACTCAGCTCTTGTCAACGAAGCCGGCCTGTCTCTTCGGAGGTGGCCGACGTGATAACATCCATGCACGAGCAGGGAATCGTCAAGGATTTGAAAGCCGGTCAACCGGTTTTCCTCTCCCATGTATTTCTGGTACCAAAGAAGGACTGCGACGCGATGCGACCGGTGGTGGATCTGTCGGCCCTCAACGGGCACATCGTGAACACACGGTTTCGGATGCTGACGGTGCACCAGGTACGACTGGCCCTGCGACCTCTGTCGTGGGTAGTGTCGCTGGACCTCAAGGATGCGTATTGGCACGTTCCTATCCATCCTCGTTTCCAGCGATTCTTGGCCGTTCAGACTTCCGATCGTGTGTTCATGTTCGACAGACTTCCCTTCGGTCTCAACATCGCGCCGCGGATCTTCTCGAAACTGGTGAAGCAGGCTCTGGATCCTCTCCTCAGGGGCGGCCTCCAGATCCTGTTTTACTTGGACGACTGGTTGATAGTTTCAGACACCCTAGAACAGTGCGTCCACGACACCCTCACCGTAGTTCAACACATCACACAGTTAGGGTTCAAAATCAATATTCCCCAGTCACGCCTGACCCCGTCGCGTGTCGTGACGTGGGTAGGTCTCGAATGGGATCTGACCAACGCTACAGTGACCCAGAGTCAGCCAAACGCGGTGAAACTTCGCAGGAAGGTCTTCGCCGTGTTGCACTCGGTCTCCCTCACGAGGAGGATCTGGGACTCGTTAGTGGGTTCACTGAATTGGGCCGCTCTGACCATTCCCTTAGGGAGGCTCATGCTGCGCCGCCTAATACTCATGGTCAACAAGGTGTTTCCGTTGGCCCCTATGGATCGGCTCATGCCGATCCCGCGTACCATTCACAGACACTTAGGACACTGGGTTGCTCGGGGCACGCTCTCTGCGGCTGTGCCCTGGACCGCCCCCCCCGCCGACGATCTGGGTAGATACAGATGCGTCGAGCGAGGTAGGATGGGGTTACCAATCCAACCTGGGACATCAACATCACAGCAGATGGGTGGGACACACACACCTACACATCAATGCCCTCGAACTGTTGGTTCCCTTGTTCTGCCTGAGGGACCACGCGTTGGCCCTTCGGGGCCGGTCAGTGGCCTTCAGGATGGACAATCAGACAGCTGTCCACTGTATCCAAAAGCAGGGGTCCTCCAGGTCTTTGACTCTGTTGGGGATCTCCGAGAAGTTGTTCTTCCTCGCGAACCGACACAACATCTCCCTGCACGCCTCCTACCTGCCCGGGACTGCCAATCTGTGGGCGGACGCCCTGTCGAGAGGACAGGGCGTTCTTGTAGAATGGGCAATGAAACAGACTGTATTCGACGACCTAGCGGCTTCCTGGGGTGTTCCGGAGGTCGACTTGTTCGCATCGAAGGAGACGCGCAAGTTGCCTCAGTACCTATCCCTCCGGACTCGTACTCCGGAGGGGGGTCCGGACGCTTTCATGGAAGACTGGAGCAGGTGGCAGTCGATATACATATTTCCGCCACCAGACGCACTGTTGATGTGCAAAGTCCTCGCGAGGCTGCGGCTGTTACCGCGGCAGAGTCTGGCTAATAGCGCCTCTGTGGCCGGCCCAGGCTTGGTACGCCCAGTTGAAGCGGTGGTGCCCGAGTCCGGTCCCTCTCCCTCTCTCAAGCTTCCACTTGAGCCAGGTTGGAGACCTGCGGACCTCGTTGGCCTTCGCATCGTGGATGTTCGTGAGGCACGGTGGCTCCCAGTCCACGGACGGGACCTAACTGACTTCCTGAAGCGTTCATGGACGTCTTCGACTTGGGGCCCCACTGGAGGTCTTTTACTAGGTGGATACAGGACACTCGCCAGACAGTTAGCTCTCCTTCCCTCATCCTACACTACTTGTTTCACCTCTTCCGTACGCATCACTTTCAAGTCAACACTATACGTAACCACTTGTCTGCCATCCGGGAGGTCTTTGAGTCCGTCACTGGGCTGGTCGTTCCGCCGAAGGAGCTGGATTCCTTCATGAAGGCTGCCTTCAGGGAGCGACCGCCTCCGCGCCAGATCCCTCCTCAGTGGGATCTGGGGCGTGCTCTGGACCTTCTGGCTTCACACACATATACACGGGACGCTACACCGGTTCAGTTGCTGGAGCGTACACTCTTCCTTGTCGCTCTGGCCACTGGGGATAGGGTGTCTGAACTAGAAGCCATGTCACGGTCCCAGGAATGCATGCGATTCTCCCCGTCCTTGAATGTCGTCACGTTAGCCCCCTCCCCTCATTTTGTTGCCAAGAATGAGAGAGAGACCCACGTTTTCAAGCCTTTCACCATCCAGGCTTTAAAGCGTGGGCATACTCACCATGTGTTGTGCCCGGTGCAGGCCTTGCACTCCTATGTTGAGTCTGTGGCACCGACTTCGGGTATTGCTGTGTGGGTGTCTCCTCGGACTGGTGGGAGGCTCTCGAAGGTACAGATAGGCCGCCACATTTGTCGGGTCATTCGTGCCAGTAACCCTGATTGTAGGGGTTCTGCGCACAATGTGCGGTCCTTTGCTGCCTCCTTACGGTTCCTGCAGAGTCGATCGTTGCCTGACGTCGCCTCGGCGGGTTTGTGGTCTTCTGTCCATACCTTCGTATCCTCCTACCTCTCCATGTCCATTGTTAGACCCCCTCGGCCTGTGATAGCTCTCGGGAGTCGTGTTTCCTAGAGCTCTAGCGAAGATGCCTGGTCTTCCCCCCTTGTCACTCTTTCTTTTACTTTGTTTTATTTGTAAAAGGGGGGGGGGTACGGGTTTGCAACACTGGATTGCAAGTTTGGGATTATGTTTTATGTATACAGTACATAAGTGTTTTTGCCAAATTGAAAATTGTGTTTTATTTTTGTGTTCATTGTTTTTTGTTGGTTTTGGAAGAAAAGGGAGTTTGGGTACAGTACTTTTTGGTTTAAGACAAGTCTATGGTTTTGCATTACTATGAATGACGGGCACGTGTTAAAACTGCTCTTTTTAGCTACTCCTCAGTTTTTCACTCTTTTATTAAACTCTCTTGTTTAAATTGTGTTTCTTTGTCATTCATAATTTTGGTTTATGCATTGTTTTTTTTGGTATGTTGGGCTTGGATGTCCTCCTCCTATTTGTTATGCAGCCTTGATGTTGGATTTGCCAAGACTACTAACAAATTGGGAGGTTTGATGTACCTCCCAACCTACCAAATAGGAAAACCTACTATTTGGTACTAGTCTTGGAAAATCCAACGTACATAATACCCTCCCTCACGCCGGACCCCTGCCCATCCGCGTTCTTCTGCTGACGTGAGATGTGATGACAAGAGAGGGTCGCTCATGCGCACGTTCGACAGGGATCTGCGCATGACGGAACACGGGATGGGCCTTGAGCGGTAACTAAGGTAAACCCCTTTTTCTTCTCTTCTATGCTTTTTTCACCTTCGGTGGTAGTTTTGGTTAATGTACAACGTCTCCTAGAGCAAGATAAGGAGTAGACTCTAGACGTTTTCTTTTTAACCGCGGTTGGAATGACGACATAGCAGTCAAAATAGACAAGTCGTCATTGCAATTAGGTTAATAGCCTTGACGTTGGATTTTCTAAGACTACTACCAAATAGTAGGTTTTCCTATTTGGTAGGTTGGGAGGTACGTCAAACCTCCCAAAATGAACTGTAAGAATTAATGATTAATATATTGTAAGAGTTCAGCTATAGAAAATTGAATAATTAATATTAAATCCATTCAATTTTCTATGTTTCCAGTCCTCAGTCCCAGTGTTGCCACTTTTTTGGTACTAAAGTGCCAGATTTGGTACATTTGACTCTCTTAACCTGACAAGCGCGATATAGACCTAGGGGCTAGGGTAGTTATTTGTGCATTTCTAGCCTTGGATTCTGACAGAATTCGTTATATTTACAATATAGAGCATTATTTGTTTTCGGTATGCTTTTATTTTACATAATTATATGATGTATATATGAACCTTCAAGAGTGCTAAAATAAGTTGGAAAAGCATTTGGGTGGTGAAAAACGAAGATATTGGCCACCCGGTCATAATCTCAGGCGAGAGAGAGCCACAGGCAACCCTCCCCTCTCGCTGTCTGTGAGTCAACTGAGACGAGCGGGGCGGTGTGTGCTGGTGTCTGGGTGTTACATAACGATCTTTTGTGCAACCCACTTGTGCTACATTATCGCGGGAGAGAAAAATAACCGATAAATGATGAAAATAAGAGGAAAAATAGGTGGTAATTGAGGAGGGGGGGAGGGGGGAATAAGGTGGGGAAGGAGGGGAGGGGGGGGTGAGAAACACATGGATGAGTACTAGAGGGGAATTTTCTCACCTAGAGACAAATTCCTTTGTTTTGATAGGCCCTTTAATTTTTGGAAGGCTTTTTTTATGGTCTTGCTTCCGTGAGGCCTATCGCGTTCCCTATAGGAAGCCTTCCGTGAGGCCTATCGCGCTTGCCGGGTTAAGTACATTATATACATTTTCCAATAAAATAGTCCATATCTGGTACTAAATACGAAATAAGTGAGGAAATATGATGGAATATATATTTTAGTGACATGCTATTACATTGGATATGTCTGAAATGGCAATATTGCGACGGTTCAAGTGTCCAGGTCCAGCACACGTTCGTTTACCAGGCAGTGATTGCACTTTAGAATAATTTGGTAGGCCTACTTTTCACTAGTTTGATCTGGTAATATTAATACAGTTAAGTAGCAACACTTCTCAGTTCTCCTTCATTCCACTTTAGCGGCCCCAACGCACATCTACACTGTTATTTGTTCATATGTGTTAACTTTAAAATTTAGTATTTAACATTGTTGTATATATTCTATTGGTTTCGTGAAGATATTCGATTATTTGCGAATAGCTATGAATGGAAATGCGAATACGAATACGAATACGAATATTGAAAAACATAGCGAATATTCGGAAATACGAATACGAAACGAATATTCGGTCCATCTCTAGAGCATAATGATCTTACCGGGATTCGAACTCGGGACACCACACTCAGAACATATGCACCTAAACCATTACACCACCAATACAGTAAATTACCATATATAGCATTATTTTTGCTCCATGTGCATATATTTTACTTTTATGATGAACATGTGAACAGTGAAGAGCAGAAAATATGTGTTAACCCTTGTTTAGCGGGGGCGGACTTAAGTCCGCCTCTAAAAATCTGGAATATGTGGCGGCGGCGGACTTGAGTCTGTGTGCAATTTTGGCGCAATATTGGCTCTGAGAGAGAGACGAGCGACGGGAGGAGCGTAGGTTACCTCATGACCGCTCGCCACGGCCGTCGTGGGCCTACTGACATGTACTCCACACTACTCCACCCTCCCTCCCTCGCTACACATGTAATTATGTAACGAAATGACCGTATTTTAGCGATTTTGCCCTTCGGTTGCACGATCGTTGCAAGACAACCAGTGATCGTAGAAGGATGGTTCTGGTGTCATTGGAAAGCTCAATTTACGCCCTTTCAGGGATACATAATTGTATTACGCTCTGGCTCTTGTTTATGCATGAAAAAGAGCACGGAAACAACGCCATTTATGGTAAAAAAAAAACGCTGGGCGGCACGGTGAAATAAAAATTATATTCCACCAGCCGCTTTTTGAGTGTTAACAGCAAATATCCTGTACAAAAATTGTATATTTGTGACAAGGGAGTGTTGAGGCATGTAAAAGACCGGGCGACATAGACCCTCCCTCTCCAAGGTCTCGTGCAGCACTGGCAATTTTAGAGGGTGGAAGGAGGTGGAGGGAGGAAGCAAGAGTACCGACTCGATATATTACAGGTGGAAGGAAGGAATATATTACTTCCATTTCACTGGTAGGCTACTGGGGTGTTTTTTTTTTTGTTTTTTTTTTATGGGTTGTCTTCCAGAAGGTCTATCGCATTCGCCTATCAGACACTTCCTGAAGGCCTATCGCACTTCTTGGATTAAAGATTCTTGGAGCTACATTTAAAAAACCCTAAATGAACCAATAAGTCAACATATTACAGCAAAATTAAGTTGACATAAACAAACATTTACTTTCATCCCGCAAATATACTCTCCGCTAAGATTTTATACTACATAATAGTTTTAACATAATGCCTATTTGTAATTTCAGTTAAACTCATATGGTATATCTTATATGTTTTCCTTAACTATATCTTTCTGTGTTGGGAGAGAGGTATCCTGACCAGAATTCGAACCCACTTACTCAGGTATGTTTGTGAGAGTTGGGCACCATATCCACTCGACCATGAGCGGATCCGCTCATGGTCGAGTAGGTATGGTGCCCAACTCTTGATCCACTCATGGTCGATTGGATATGGTGCCCAACTCTTGATCCACTTATGGTCGAGTAGGTATGGTGCCCAACTCTTGATCCACTCATGGTCGATTGGATATGGTGCCCAACTCTTGATCCGCTTATGGTCGAGTGGATATGGTGCCCAACTCTTGATCCGCTCATGGTCGAGTGGATATGGTGCCCAACTCTTGATCCGCTCATGGTCAAGTGGATATGGTGCCCAACTCTTGATCCGCTTATGGTCGAGTGGATATGGTGCCCAACTCTTGATCCGCTTATGGTCGAGTGGATATGGTGCCCAACTCTTGATCCGCTCATGGTCAAGTGGATATGGTGCCCAACTCTTGATCCGCTTATGGTCGAGTGGATATGGTGCCCAACTCTTGATCCGCTCATGGTCAAGTGGATATGGTGCCCAACTCTTGATCCGCTTATGGTCGAGTGGATATGGTGCCCAACTCTTGATCCGCTTATGGTCGAGTGGATATGGTGCCCAACTCTTGATCCGCTCATGGTCAAGTGGATATGGTGCCCAACTCTTGATCCGCTTATGGTCGAGTGGATATGGTGCCCAACTCTTGATCCGCTCATGGTCGAGTGGATATGGTGCCCAACTCTTGATCCGCTTAAGGTCGAGTAGGTATATGGTGCTCAACTCTTCATCCACTCATGGTCGAGTGGATACGGTGCCCAACTCTTTTTCCGTTCATGGTCGAGTTAATATGGTGCCCAACTCTTGATCCACTTATAGTCGAGTGGATACGGGGCCCAATTCTTGATCCGCTTATAGTCGAGTGGATACGGTGCCCAACTCTTGATCCGCTCACGGTCGAGTGGATATGGTGCCCAACTTTTGATCCGCTCATGGTCGAGTGGATATGGTGCCCAACTCTTGATCCACTTATGGTCGAGTGGATACGGTGCCAAACTCTTGATCCGCTTATGGTCGAGTAGGTAGGCCTATAGTGCCCAACTTTTGATCCGCTCATGGTCGAGTGGATGATATGGTGCCCAACTCTTGATCCGCTTATGGTCGAGTGGATATGGTGCTCAACTCTTGATCCGCTCATGGTCGAGTGGATATGGTGCCCAACTCTTGCTCTGCTCATGGTCGAGTGTATATGGTGCCCAACTCTTGATCCGCTCATAGTCGAGTGGATATGATGCCCAACTCTTGATCCGCTTATGGTCGAGTGGATATGGTGCCCAACTTTTGATCCGCTCATGGTCGAGTGGATATATGGTGCCCAACTCTTGATCCGCTTATGGTCGTGTAGGTATGGTGCCCAACTCTTGATCCGCTCATGGTCGAGTGGATACGGTGCCCAACTCTTGATCCGCTCATGGTCGAGTGGATATGGTGCCCAACTCTTGATCCGCTTATAGTCGAGTGGATACGGTACCCAACTCTTGATCCGCTTATGGTTGAGTGGATATGGTGCCCAACTCTTGATCCGCTCATGGTCGAGTGGATATGGTGCCCAACTCTTGATCCGCTTATGGTCGAGTGGATACGGTGCCCACTTCTCACAAGCATACGTGAGTGAGTGGGTTCGAATCCTGGTCATATACCTCTCCCAACCTGTCCGACACTATCATTAGATATATATTTCTTTCGGTGTTCCTCATTCCAAGATAGCTTGTCATACAAGTTTCTACGTGTATTTGTAGGTTACACAAAACAGTTTTACATGAGTTAAATATAATTTGGCCCATTATGGAAATATATATTTTATCCTCTGCAAGTGCTTGTCTAGGTCGATCATGAATGTGTTGAAAGTAGAAAATTCAGCAACTTGTTAGGAAATTCCAGTCATTGAGTGATCGCTGACTGATTACTTTTTGTTTTTTTCCTTTTACAAAGGCTTAACTTCTCTTTGCAGATCTTCTTGCTATTTCCTTGGGTGGTTGAATCTAGAATGATTGTGAAGAATTTCCCTGGGCCAAGTCTGTTCTTGACATTCAGGATTGTGTATACCTAGAGCATGTTTCCTCTCTTATTACAATACTCCAGTGATGGCAAGTTCAATGTCTCAAGTAGTTTTTCGTTTTTAGGTTTCTTAAAGTTGGTGGCTCTTCTCTGTATCTTCTCAATCTCTAGATTTTCTCCCCTACATCTTGGATGCCAGATGACGTTTCTGTATTCCATGCACTGTCACATGTAAATATGCTTGACCTGGGTTCGATCCCAGCTAAGGCAGACATATTTAGTGTGTGTGGTATACGCGTCCTAGCATGCTTCACATGCTCGCACCCAGTTGGGGGATACCTCGACGACATTATTATAGGTTTGAGTCCCGAAGGGAAGAAGGACAACCTAATATTTAGTAGTGGCCCCGGAATCATTGACGATGCGCCTTAACATTGTTCATGGCTAATCTTTGAACTCAGGCTTGCCTTTCAAATGACCCGCCTAGGAGAGTAACAAATTACAATTGCCACACATCGTGAGCGAAATGCTCTTAACCTCTTAACCCGGGAGCTGCGGGGAGACTCTTAAGAGTTCCCCCGGCGCACTGCGGGGAGACTCTTAAGAGTCAGAGAAAATAAAAATCAACTTTTGACATCGAAAAAAAAAAAAAATTATATTTTTTTTTTTTTTTTTTTTTTTTTTTTTTTGGCCCCTGGGCCATGCAAAATCTCAGTCCTCTACCTCCCCTCCTTCCCCACTTTCCTCCTCTCCTTCAGTTATCACCTATTTTCCCTGTTATTCCCTTATTCTGAGGTATATTTTCGTGCTAACATTAGAAATCCGATTGGAGGGTGTGGTCATCACTGATAGCAAGCGAGTGCAAGAGAGAGAGAGAGAGTATCGATCGACTGTGTCTCAGTGGCCTTGGGGGAAATTGGCGGGAAAGCAGATTGCCTCACCCATACATTATACAACTCGCGGGCTATATCTCCGATTTTGACCATCCAAACGCTGTTTTCACTCGTTGTATTGTTGTTTCAGGTTAATACCTTTATAATCAACCCATAATAGGCGCATATGGATAAGTATTAATGCTATTAATGGCACAATGAATATTTTAGTGGCGGAAACACCTCAAATACGTCAGCACAGGGGGACGTTTCCAATTACCCCCATGCGCACTTCAGAGGTTAAGTGCGCATGGGGGTAATTAGACACCTCTGCCTGTGCGCATGTATTTGAGCTGTTTCCATCACTAAAATATTCATTTTACTATAAATAGCATTAATACTTATCCATATGCGCCTATTATAGGTTGATTATAAAGGTATTAACCTGTTACAACAATAAAACGAGTGAAAACAACGTTTGGATGGTCAAAATCGGAGATACAGGCCGTGAGTTACATAATGTATGGGTGAGGCAACCTCCTTTCCCGCCAATTTCCCCCAAGGCCACTGAGACACTGTCGATCGATACTCTCTCTCTCTCTTGCACTCGCTTGCTAACAGTGATGACAATGCCCTGCTTGCAACTCGCTAATGTTAGCACGAAAATATACCTCAGAATAAGGGAATAACAGGGAAAATAGGTGATAACTGAAGGAGGGGAGGAAAGTGGGGAAGGAGGGGAGGTAGAGGACTGATATTTTGCATGGCCCAAGGGCAAAACAAAAATAAAAAAATAAAAAAATAAGAATAATTTTTTTTTTTTCGATGTTTAAATTTTTTTTTTTTTTCTCTGACTCTTAAGAGTCTTCCCGCAGTCCGCCGGGGGAACTCTTAAGAGTCTTCCCACAGTTGCCAGGTTAAATATAAGAAAACCACTCACAGACTCGTCCTTATGAAGTGGGTACCACTACTAGAAAAAACTAGTAAAAAATAAATCAATAATAATAAGTTAAACATGATCCAGCTTAGTGCGTTTCTCAGGCTTCTGCTGTCTAATGTGCGCGTCACCCCGGACTCTTGGAGCATCATACGTCCTTCAACTGATATATCAAGACTTTCTAAAAATACAGCAGATGAATGGGAAGGTGATGGAAGGGAGGGCCAGAATCGTCAATGATTCCGGGGCCACTACTAAATATTAGGTTTTCATTATTCCCTTGGAACTCAAACCTATAATTTATTAGAGATCATCATTGACGATGCGCCTGATGTCACAAGTCTGGAGGGGGACATTCATCGAGAATATCAGAACCACTAACAAATTACTAAGGTCAAATGAAAATCACAAAAAATTATCAATGTTTAATAGAAAAATAGAAAAGGGTGTACAGGCGGCATTTATTAACCCCTTACGGACGGGGATGTTTGTGATTTCTACTACCTGTGTGGCGGGCATATTTACCCTAAACGAGCTTCATTCCATGTTCTTTTTCATGCATAAACAAGAGCCAGAGCGTAATACAATTATGTATCCGTGAAAGGGCGATAATAGAGCTTTCGAATGACACCTGAATCATCTTTGTACGACCACGGGTTCTCTTGCAACGATATTGCAACACGAGGGCAAAAACCTTAAAATACGGTAATTTCCTCAGAATATCTTTGTTCTCGAGAGGCCGAAGATGTGGAGGGTTGTGGTGGGGCTCTCAGTTGCCTCACTCGGCCCATGCCGAGCGGTCAGAGCCCGCCTGCCGTCCTCCCAACGAGTGGACTCTCTCTCAAAGCCGGTAATGGGCTCAAAATCCCGCCCGAATATTGTCGGGACCCGCTGGATAGGCCATGGTTCTCTCACTCGACATATGTCAGGTCCCGCGGCTTGAGTGTTAAGGGTTAGCCTGTTGTGTAATAACCTTTACGTTTGATAGAACAGCAGGAGATCACACACATAAACTATTAATTTAGCCTATGATAAATAAATAAATCAATATTCATCTCTTGGAAATACTGATAAAATTACGACGTATACATAGCCGTAATAACAGGTACTCTATTACAAAATAGTTGTGTACAATGCACTTATAAATAATCTTAAGATTACTGAGCATAAATTAATACTCTATTGCCAAAGTAAAGTACTAAAAATAAATTTTCCTGACTAGACTTACTTCAGTCTTAGGAATGGGTATATCATATGAGCCTTAATCTCACAATAATGTATCACATAGGCAGATAGGAGGTCTTAGCAAGAACACCCCCCCCCCCCCTTCATTTATACAAAAAAACAGCTTAAAACTATACTTTCTGCCTTAAAGCTACACATTGTCGAGAAGGCCTCATGAGATTCACGGACAGGTAACGAGTGATGAATGTATGATTAGAGGACCATAAGTTGGTCGCTTGCATGTCATCAAGGGAATAATTGTGTAAAAATCGGAGCGAAGCTGCCCATTTACTAATATTGTGTGCTCGTGCAATGACACCCGGATTACTTTCCCTGATTACCCCGGCCAATAATACTGCTAATTGCAGCTTTTGGAGACGTTTACCTGTCCGCGAGACCCAGAGGGCCCCGGACTGAGTTGGTCGAGATTCCTGCTTATATAATATGAGCGATTTCACCGGGCAAAGCAAATGGTGTTTATCGCCTTGTAAAGATGGGGACTTCAAACTCAGAAAATACATGGTTAATTAGCATGCTCATTTTGTGCAATGAAATTAGGAATAGGAGCAATATGTACACTCATATCACGCCGTGAGAACCGCAAGCAAGACGGTTCCGAACTCATCGCCGCCAACGAAACCCTGTTACCCGTGGCCAGAGCCATAAGAAAAATATCCTCCTTTAGTTTTAACTCGTAAGGAGGATTGTGACAATACCTATAGGAGTGAAGCATATCAACGGTTAAACCAAGAGACCAGGTGGGCATGAGTTGGCATGGTGGAGGGCGAAGCCGGAAGCAAGACCGCATGAACCCCTTCTCCTCCGCCTCCGGTATGGAAATGCCAATTAAATCGAAAAAAGGCATTCTAATAGCTGTGAGGTGATTCCTTAATGTGACAACTGACAATTTACGAATTTCGAAAAGATAATTTAACCCACGGGACCCCACGCCACAGTGTATGCGTTGGCAATGTATGTAACGCAAAACTCCAGCACCGCATACGTTGCGTCCGCTACTTCGAAATGATTTACTCTTGTCCTATGGTAGCTAGAGGGTTGAGGATGGTATGGAAAACTACCTTATGATGTTGCCAAACAATGGCGGTACGCGCAATCCCCTAGCCCATCCGCGCGGGTGAGTTAGGGCGGATGGAGAAAGCCAGCTTACCCACTTATCCCACCGCCACTTTTGTGCTTATTTATTATTATCCTATGGTAGCTAGAGTGTTCAAATTCATATGGGATATACCTTATGATGTTGCCCAACAGTGGCAATACTTATCAATTGGCAATACCCAAGTCCCGCCGCGGTGGGAAGTGTGGAGAGGGAGCGCGGGAGTGGAAGGACTGGGCGGCCTTCCACCTCCCCCCCGGCCCAGTTGCCTTGTTTAGCTCGTCACCTCGCTATGTTTATCGCTCCCCTAACGCTTCCCATAACATAGTTGACTCCCCACCAAGTAGGGAAGAGGAGGAGGATGACCCAGACCCCACGGCATTCCTCAAAATTCCGGCAGGTCATGGTAGGGGTAAGAAGAGACGAGATAGTGTGTCATGTTGCTACGTACACAGCAAGTTTATGTGTACACTGGTCCTCCCCCACTCCCCCTGCCTTCACCACCACCTCCCCTGTCTCCCCACTAAGAATACGTCAACACCCATATTTCTAAGTCAAAGGTGCCTAAAACAATGTGTAACACTCATATTCTAACTATAAAATTAACGGTAAAGTATAAAATCAATAAACAGAGTATGTGAGAGAGGCATAATAAAAGTGAGAGTGAGTGAAGGGGAAATCGGGTGTCATTCAGCTGGCAGTGTGTACGTGCGTGAGTACATGAACAAGGTGGCCGCCAGCCCGCCAGTCGTCATGGTAGCCACGACGCGCGCGAGTCTTGCTACACCCTCGATACTTATAAAACTTGAATCTATGCACTTATCACACTGTAATTTCACTTACAGTGACAATATGTGATACATATTGCTAATATCTGAACTATTAAGGCACACTTGATACTCGGGTAGTGTAAATAACCGTCACTCGAAAACTGGACCACCCGGCATCAGCTGATGGATGAGGCTGCCCCCCCCCCCCTCCCCACACACACAGACACCATAGGACCCCCAAATGACTGAGGTGAGTGTTGTTTTGTGTGTTATTCTTCATTTCTCACCTATTTAAGCTATTTTTGAAAGAAAGGCCAAATCCACTGGTCTCTCGATGTAAATTTATTCTAAACTAGCTGGGGTTCAATGGGTTAAATATTTAAATATCAAAGCCACTGAGGACTGTTGTTGGTCAGTTCCTACGATCCAGGTAATGAAGGCCTTCCAATGTAATTGGTACTGTATTTGGGTTGATAAAGTAGGCTATACGGATTAATCAACTTTTGAGTCACGCTTTCCCCGAACGGAGCTAGCCACTTGGCATTCTGAATGTCCACAAGGCAAAAGTCAGAGAGGTTTTTAGGTTTTCAATTGTGTCTAAATGGAAGTACGAGATCGGGAGCAACACTGGTGTAAAGTCAGTGAAAATAGGTTAGCCTAAACAGTAATCGGATGCGGAAATACCCTGAGCCGACCAGGCTAAGTGGGATATCTCTATTGGTCTAACTGGTAAGGTGTCTGCCTTACAACCCAGGGGTCGAGAGTTCGAGCCCCCTCCAGGGCTTGATATTTTCGGGAGGCTATTCCCGCATCTAACGAAGTTTAGGTGTATTGGTAAAATTGTTCAGATGGTTGAGAGTAAGATCGGAGCTCCATAAATCCTTTTTCGGGTATGGTGTACAAACCAATTCCTACAGGGGGCGCGGCTTGGGGGCCAAGCTCGCGAAAAATGCTGACAATGTAATTTAATTATGACCTATTCCGCAGTAAGATAAGTAGTTGATTGGGAATTTATTGAGATACCAGATTTTTGCAGGTGGTAGCTATTATGAAAAGATTGTCCTTGTAAATTTTCTGTTCTCTAAATATGTTTAATTACTGAATAAAAGGCAAATACAGGTAATGACATCATGGGGTTTACCTTAATTATTTAAAGGAATCCGCTCTCAATTGCGCAGTTAGTTATGATGTAGGAGTAGGGATTTATTGAACTATTAGATTATAGTGGGAGCTAGGCATATAGAAAAGGGTATTGTATTAATTTTCGGTCTACTAAAATGGGTTGAGGAAGGAATTAAAGGTAAGACAAAGGCAAAGACAAAGAACCTCCGGACGTCACGTCAGGAGGTTCTCGAGGGGAACTATGACACATAATGACGTCATGAGGGGAAAGAAGTTTGATTTTCAGGTTAAGGTGTTCGCAATTAATTATCTGGGGATTTGGAGTTAGTGTGTCCTCAGTGAGTAAAACAACCTTATAATAACTACTGGGTACAATTATAGGACTGGAAGTGAGTGAAAAGTAACAAGTCTTGGTGAATTGATTGCCAAAACCAAGCACATCCTTTTTGCTACCTTACACAGCTTGTTTCCCCCCCTAAGACTTTTACTCACTTGCTTCCAGCCTACACTACAATATGGTATCCTCACCAGAAACAGGTACCAGCCTAATGCTACTCAACTTAATTGTACGACCCACCGGAGATAGAGACAGCACCAGGGAAGTGATCGTCAGGCCTCCCCAACTACACAACCAAAACTATGCCAGTACCGTAAAACAAGAAGCCTGTGTGTGGCCCACCTTTAACCAACCAATACATCCCATTACTCAAACTGGTGCCAATCTGACACCACTTTTGTCCCTCAGAGACCCTTCTCCCCACCCCGTCGGCTACTTGTGAGACCCCAGAGGCCAGGTATGAGGTGGAGCGCGGGCGTCCAGACAAGGTTGCCCTACACACTCGGCGAGGTAGACGAGTCCTGGGAGAACCCACGTGCTCCCCCTTCTACAGCGCTACCTCACGTCCTGATGTGATCGGTCCGTTCCTCACGACCCAGGTACTCTGTATTCAGCGCTGTACCATGAAGGCTACACACGACTTAAAGCAAGGTCCACTCATATAACTAGAGTACATGTGCGAAGATTGAAAACACACAAAAATAGGCAACCAAAGAGGGGTCACACACAACGGCCTCCGGTACCTACTGCATCAAGTCTCTAACTCTTACTAACACTCCTCAAGGAGTCTGCGAGGCTGCCTACGATCACGTGGTGGTAGTGTCTCTAACTCGACTACATCCTCTATCTCCACTTCCTCACATGGTTCTACTAATCACTCCTCGGTGCCAACGAAGGGTTTGACTTTTTCAACTGCTCTTTGCACTTCCAAGCCATCAAACACATATGCTTTAAACGATAAACCTTCGCGGATCACTTCCTGCACCACATATGGTCCGACCCACTTCACATTCAGTTTTTGGCTTGTGCCAGGTATGGGATGTTCATTTCTCACCCAAACCAAATCTCCCTTGGCAACTTTCTGATTCTTTCAATTTCTGTTAGCCACCCCACGGTACCTTCGACTCATGTTCTTGGTCGACTCTTTAATTATGTCTTTGGCCACGGCGATTGCCTCAGCACGTTTCTCATTCGCAATCATAGGCATATTTACACCAATCTGTCTCGGAACGTGCCTATTGAAGAAGGCAAAGTAAGGTTGCTCCCCTACCGTGGTGTGCACTGCCGAGTTTAACACGCGCTGCGTTTCAGTGAGGTATTTTGGCCACCGCATAGGGTGTCCCTTGCACAGATTACCCAGGATGCTTTTCATGGTCCTGTGCATTCTTTCACGGACACGGTTCCTCGCGGGTGATACGGTGTGGTATACCCGACCTTAATACTATATGAGGTGCACAAGGCCTTGAACTCGTGGGAAGTGAACTCTCCCCCATTGTCCGCAATGATCAGGGTAGGTACCCCATAATCATTCAAATAGTCACTAAACCTCTCGCACACCTCTCGGATTAACTTACTCCTTAACTTATAGAACTTCACAAAGCGACTGAAATGGTCCACAACTGTCAGCACATAGCGGTAACCACCAGTTCCATCATGCATGTCAGTGAGATCCAATGAAATCCTCTCAAGGGGATTATCTACCATTGGCAGCTCCTGCCATGGTTGTTGGAGCCCTGAATTCCCTCTATGCTGCTGACAAGTCATGCACCTGGTAATGTAGCGACTCACATCTGACCGAAGGTTGGGCCAATAGAAAAGGCTTTCCGCTTTATCTATAGTTTTCTTCCTACCAAGATGTCCAGACTCTCGGTCATGGGCAAGTATCAAGGCAGCTTGCTTCAGCGCCTGAGGAACTACTAACAAATAATGCAGCGCCTGGTCCATCTTGGTGACAAGAAAGTATAGAATGCCACCTTCAACCACAAATTGATTGAGGGTCGCACGGGGGTAGCGATGTTTTGGTACGTCCCCACCCTCCAGAAAGGCTATGAGATCACTCCATCGCTTCTTGTTACACTGAGCAGCCCGCATTTCGTCTTGCATTTTTCCCAACCATTTCGCTTCAGGCTCCCAATGTACCAATCTTACAGGTCTACTTAACATATCGGCCACCACATGCTTGGCCCCTGGCTTATAGATAACATTGTAACGATATTCACGCATCTCCAATATCCACCGATCCATCCGCTTACTTTTAACTCTCTTCTTAAAAACTGAAACTAGCAGTTGGTGGTCGGTGACAATGGTAGTGATAAATAGTGGTGGTAATGTCTGCTAGCTAAGAGGACAGCAAGGGCTTCCCGGCCAGTGATTGAGTATCGAGACTCTACTTTCTGGAGTTTCTTTGAAAAATACCCTACTGGTTTCAGAGTCTTGTCATCCTGGGGCTGCATCAAAGCTGCCCCAACATGAGAATCGCTCGCATCAGTGTGGAGAAAAAAGGGTTTAGACATGTCGGCTTTAACTAAAATAGGGGCACTGACTAGCAAGTCCTTTAGCTCTTGAAAAGCAATTTCTCACACTCCGGGGTCCAGTTGAACGTAGCATACTTTTGGGTGAGATCAGAGATTGGGGCCGCAATTTTGGAGAACTGGGGAATGTGTTTGCGATAGAAACCAGCCATCCCAAGAAAGCGTCTGACTTCTCTTACACTTTTAGGAGCTTTCATGGTCATTACCGCTTCCACATTTCCCGGGCCAGGTCTACACCCACCTTCTGAGAGGATATGCCCCAAAAACTTCACTTTCCTCTGAGCAATTTGACACTTGGAAAGATTCAGTTTAATCCCCATCTGGATGAAGTGCTGAAATAGGCTGGACAACCTCTCCACCAGCTGGTGGTAGGTAGTTGCCACCACAATAACATCATCCAGGTAGTTGTGAATCCAACCTTTCCTAGCTAGTGGCACTAACACGGTCCCCATCTGTCCGGTAAACACTGCCGGGCTACAACTCAGGCCAAAGGGCAGGCGTTTAAACCTAAAGAGGGAGATCCCATCACTAAATGTAATTACATCCCTGCTCTTCTCATCCAGGACGATCTGGTAGTATGCATCCTTCATGTCAAGGGTTGCATAATATTGATACCCAGCAGACTTTTCCACCAACTCATCTAATCTGGGCAAGGGTTGAATGTCAGCCTGTAACTTTGCATTCACATTTCGGTAGCCCAAGCACATCCGTTTGGAGCCATCAGGTTTAGAGACTAACACTATAGGTGACAACCACGCAGCCGTAGAGGGCTCAATTATATCTTTCTTCCGCATGTCACCCAACATCTGTGCAATAATGGCTTTGGCCTTCTCCGGGCACCTGTACAAAGGGCTGCGAGTAGGGGAGGGGTCTGTGATTTCGATGTGTGCCGGAGGGGCTTTGATGGTGCCAATTTCGTTATCGTCAAGAATAAACAAGTCATGATTTTTCAAGAGCACCTCGTTAAGACTACTTCTCTGTTGGGCATCCAAGTGATCCCATGAACAGTTATTGATTAGTGACTGTAGTCTCTCTTCTTGGGTGCCTGGCTGAGTAGAATTTGTCAGGTGCGTCGATCTTGGGGAGAATGCCTGAGATGATGATATTCCTTGACTTGTTTTTGTAGTGCTGGATCATCTTGCGATATTTCTCCATCAACTCTTCGGATCTGGTGCGCATGACGTCATTTGAACCAGCATGGATGACAAAAAGGGTATTTTCATTTGCATCCTTTGTGGTATCTTCGAAGGCTTCCACAATGTCGTCCAGTCCAGCTCCTGGGATGCAAAATCTTTTTCGTTGATTTGGGACTCTGTCGCAGAACTCTTCGACCTGTCCTCGTAGGATGGAATCCCCAACGAGCCTGGTCTCTTCTGGTTCGTCTTCCATCTCGTCAAGATAAATTTATAAATATTTCGTCAGAGTCCGGTACCATAGCGTTACTGACTGTAGTGGTTTTGACAGGCAAGGGGACAGGGTGGATCTGTGTTTCGTCCACACAACTATAGGTTGCTAATAGGGTACTGGGTTTCAGGCGAACGTAGCCTTTGCTGGGATTCTGAAAGGGTAGATAGATTTCCTGATGGGAATTTACTTGTGCACAGATGGGAGCGTCATGCTGGACATACAGAGACTCCGGGTTAACTTCAAGAACATTTGTGAATCTTCCGCTACAGGGACAGTCAAAATACATGAGTTATAAGGAGGCAAAGATATCTTATGTGCTAGCATAACATATTTCTAAGTTAAAGACTTCCCTTCCAAAACTTTTGACCGAACTTTTTGAACCGATATACGTCCTTTACTAGACTGTCTGATGTGGTACACTGAATAAGTGAAGCCTGCCCATTGGAAGGTGTTTCTGCCACGATCCAAAATCATAGGAAACCTGTCTAACAAATCCAACCCTAACAACAGGTCGGTTTCCAAATAACCATCAGGGACCACCACAGCGACATGCTTCACTTCTTCACCTGCACCCACGAGAATGTCCAATGTGACCGTGCCAAGAATTTGGAGATTATCACCAGTTACACCTACAAGGGGAGGAACATTTTTACTCTGGGAGATTGGCAGCCCGAGCTCCGCGACTAAGGATCGCTTTGCCATGGTTACCTCACTTCCAGTATCAAGTTGGGCTTGACACGATCGATTTTTCACCATCAATGAAATGGACATAGATCTGGCTTGACGGTTCAGTCAGGCAGCATCAGTAGTTCCGCGCCCTGGACACCCTTCTTGCCCCCTCCTACAATTCATTCTCAAACAATCAAAGCAAGATCCAAAGGGGTGGTTTCGGGGACAGGTACGTGTGGTGTGGTCGCGGGACCTGCAGTAGCCACAATACTTAGGATAGGGAGCTCTACGTTTGTTTGACAGTTTGGTGTCAAGGGCTTCAAGTTTCTTGTGAATTTGCTCAAATTTTGCATCTAGGCCTGAGGGAGAGGGCTCCGAAGAAGGGCAGAGAGCTACCGGGACTGTCTTGGACCTAACTTCCAATACTCGGTGGTCATTAAAAATTGGTTGTACCACACTTGGGCTGGCCACAGAGGCGCGATCATCGAGACCATGCCTCGATAATCCTGTAGTTTGTGAACTACTTTGCACATTAAGGATGCATCTGAAGGTGGAAATAGATAAATGGAGGTCCATTTGTTCCAGTCTACCAGAAATGCGTCTGATCCTCCCGCCAGGTTCTGACTCCGGCGTGTGAGGAACTGAGGCAACTTGTGATTTGCCTCTGACGCGAACAAGTCCACCTGTAGAAGGTATGGCTCTGCAATCATCTGTTGAAAGACGTTTTGCTTGAGAGACCATTCTACTAGAGTGCTCTGTCTCCGAGACAGAGCATCTGCCCATACATTGGCCACACCGGGCAGATATGTTGCGTGAAGATAAATCTCTAACCTTGCAGCTAGATGAAAGATCTTTTCCGACAACCCTTGTAACACTCGAGATCTCACTGACCCTTGTTTCTGAATGCATGTGACTGCAGTCAGATTGTCCATCCTGAAGGCTAAGGACTTTCCCGCCTGGTTTACGCCGTGCTCCTTTAAGAAAAAAACAGGGGGACTAACAACTCTTTGGCATTGATATGAAGATGATTGAACCTGGACCAATGCCAGGACCATAGACCCTGACCCTGATGGCCTAGGTTCGACTGATACCCCCAACCCTGGGTACCTGACGCGCCTGTGTCTAACCAGACCGTCGTAGGAGGAGCTGTCCACGTCAAAGAGGAGTGTATTACTTCTGGCTACGCCCAAGCCGCCAGCAGGTTGTGGATTAATTTCGGGATTCGCCATAGTGTTTCGGCTGGCAACAGCGGAAAACACTTGTTTCCCTCCAAAATAAGTGTTTTTACCTTCAGACGACCTACCAGTACCGTCAACCTTATCCAGTTGAGTGAACCCACCAGAGACTCACAAATCCTCCTTGTGGTTTTCGGAGCATGAAGAAATTGAAAGAGTTTCCTACGAAATCTCTGACGATTGTCTTCGCTCTGACTCAGAGAGAGTAACTCTCCCAAAGTAGCCCCACCCACTGGATGGCGCTCGTGGGGTTCAAGTTGGACTTTGCCAAATTGACCTTGAATCCCAGGACTGTGACATGAACTAATACTTGATATACATGTTGGAGGCAAATTATTTTGGACTGAGCTACAATTAACCAGTGGTCGAGGTACCATAACACCATGATTCCCTGTTTGAGCAATGGTAGCAAAGCCTGTCGGACTAACTTCGTGAAAATACGGGGTGCTAGATTGAGACCAAAGGGCATTCTTTGAAATACAAACGTCTGATTCCCTTGGCGCAAGGCCAGGTACTTTTAAAATTGTTTGTTTAAAGGGACATGCCAGTAGTCATCTGTAAGATCTATGGAACACATCCAACCTCGCGGCGGCAGTATCAGCCTGATCTGGTTCACAGTCAGTATCCTGAATGACTGATTGTGAATATGTAGGTTCAGATAAGACAAGCCGATGACCGGCCTCATCTGAAGACTGTCCCTCTTTGGCACCAGAAATATCCGGGAAGTGAACATGGGCTGAGTTGTTGGAATAGGGGCAATGATCTTTTTGAGAGCCATCTCTCTGATGACGGATCCCACCTCTAAAGAAATATGAGTTAATTCTGTGGGGATACGTAAACGAGGTCGCCGGGACCATCTCCATGAGAGGCCTTTCCGGACCACTGTCCTTGCCCATGTGTCTCGGGGCTATGCCCGGTAACATTCCCGGAAACTTCCAGTCACAAGACTGGTGTTTTCCGGCAGAGCTATTCTCGTTACCGACTTGCCTTGGCTTGGCACTGAGAGTGAGAGAGCTGCGTGGTGGCTCAGTTTTTTTATTGGGAGGATTGTGACTCTGACTTAGTGTTACTGGGATGAGAGGCTTTGCTATCATTGCCGCCGGGTCTAACCTTCGACTGGCCCCTGAACCACTTCCCTCTATCCCTGAACTGACCGCGACCCCTAGCTGTGCCACTGGTACCAGGGGTTGTGTGAGTCTTTGATAACTGATGTGACTGGGACTGTTCATGAAAGGGACTCTTACTGAATTTAGGTTTAAATGCAGACTCACCCTTCGACTTGGAAGCAGTGGCATTGTGAGAGTCTAATACGTAATAACTGTGCGCCAGGCATCTGTGGAGGCAAGGGTTTTAGTGAAAAAATTAACCTTCTACCTATCGCCACCGGGAGTTTTTTACCAGATATACCCTCAGATCTTGACACACTCTCACCGCCTCGAAAAGAACCGTACGGATGTCGCCAAGGGACTGAATGGAGTTCTGGAGCAAAAGACGCCTAGTAAGGGATAGTGCCTTATGGGTGTTAGTATCCGTGACTGACTCGGTCGTCCTGGCTAAAGAAGTCGCAAGCTGGCGGCTGAATAAGTACTGGGATGCCAACCTCCAGGCTTTCTGCCTCATCTTAAAATCCTTATCTATCTGTAGCTTAGTAGGAGAACAAAAAGGGTCCACTAACTGGCATAATGATAGTTTTTGGTCACTCAAAAAGTATAGAATGTTTTGTGGTAGGCCTATATCCCCTCCGCCTTACCTTCCGGCATAGAAAACCAATGATGATCTTCCGTCTGGAGCTGGTGACTGGTCTTACTAGTAATGGTGCTGGCAAACAGCTGGGCCTCCTGTCCCCTCACAATCCACAGCCCAGACTCCCCACCCTCAATATGGATAACTGAGGTACCTGAATCATCTCGAAAAGGGACTTTTTTTAACTCTGGGGTCGTGCCCTGCAAGACTTTAATGTCATTTAACCCATCAGTCTTCTTCCAATCTAAATATAATTTTCCAGATGAAGCTGGGGGTAGAGCCGTGGATTGAGCGTAGACAAAATATTCATGAGTATAATGACTGGGGATAGCTTTGATAATCACATCTAACACATCACCTGACTGGTTCTTGGCCCTTAATTTCTTAGCGTCACTCATCTCCACAGACCAATGTTCCGGCACCGGGATCTCACCTGCTACCGTGGGCTGTGCGACCTCTGGACGGGTGGGCTTAACAACTGTCCAGGTCGTATAAGGACCATATAAAAGAGGCATAAGGCCCCTCTTAGATGGTAGTGAATGATCAAGGGGAGGCGGAATTAAATCTGTGAACAATTTAATATTAGATGGCAAAATAGCAGGGGAACCTGAAGTAGGGACCGCCGGAGTGCCAGTGACTGGAGGATTTTGAACATTAACTTGAGGTTGAATTTGGATTTGCTCTAGAGGTCGCACCGCCAGTGCTGTAGATGTTGCTACCTTAACCAGTCGCTCGTCTTTCACTGTTTTCATGAATTGAAACCACTCCTGGAATTGTTCTTGGATCACTACTATTCCGCCTTCCAGGTCAGAGGAGGACGCAGGTCGAGAGACATCTGAGCACTGCGTTCCTGAAGGTGGAGGAGCGATCCGTTGTCCAGACGGAATCTCCTCCGAGTCTTCGAGGTAATGTTGCAGTGGTGTGACACCCTGGTGTGACACCCGGTGCCAGGGCTGGGGGGGGGGGGGGCGGGGGCTGGTAAAGCCTCCAACCGAGACTCGCCAGCCCAGACAGCAGTGTCTTGTGTTCTTGTCTGTGATACAGGAACGCTGCGCTGAGCATCCTCCTCGAAAAAGAGATCCGGTATAGGTGAGGCTTCCATAGGCTCTTCATACTGCTCAGAAGAATAGGTTTCTTCACCTTGGCGGCTAGAATAGACACTGCTGCTGCGATCTGACCCGAGGACCGGAATAACTTGGGGTTCTGGCTGCACCTGGCGGGGGATCGTAAACTGAGTTGACACTAATATCAGAGTATTGGGAAGAATCTTGCCGTGACGAAGATGGGGTACATTCTGGCTTAGGCAGCTTACCTGACTTCTTCGTCGACGATCGTTTAAGGCTCTTCTTCATGTCCTTCGACCTGTCATCGCCCGTATCTAGGGCGTGGGTAATATCAGGACGGTGTATTTTTGCCGCTCGTTGTATGAAAGGGGAGGATGACCTGGGGCTTCAATTGGTGAACGGGACCTATCTCGCTGGGACGATGGAGCAGACACCCCCGGCGAGGTTCTGGGTCGTTTGAGGTGGCGGGAGGGAGCATCACGAGTACTAGAGGTATCAGGAGGATTCGTAACTGTCTTTTTCACAATAGAGCTACTGGCTACGTAAGAAGAAGGTACCTTCTTTAACAAATCATCTAATAATGGATCATCCAGCTGTAGAGATTTATGGGCTATGGTTTTGCAGTTAGTCACGAAAACAGATTTGATATGTAGCAAAATTGTCTTACATTTACTATCCGAGTGAGTGAGAAAGCCGTTTCTAAGAACTGAACACTGTGGGCCAAATTTGGTGAGCCAACGACCACGAGATCTGTCTAAGCAAGTAACACATTTTCCGCATAGTTTATGTACAATTAGCCTACAGCTAAATTCGCACAGCCAGAGCCAGAGCAAAACAAATACACACTCGGATCCATGGCTCCCTCCCGCCGGGAAGATGCTAATCCTCCTAGGGTGCGAACCTGAGGAGAAAATGTCAAGAATCAATGCTCATAGAGACATGCTAGGCTGGAAAAGCTAAAATAATCTCCAACATTAAAGAGAAAAAAAAAAGTTGAATAGCACTATACAATCTTGGTTCCCCTTACGTTAAGTATCATTCCAAATGCTACTTTCAGAGTCTTGTTTATCATAACAGATGTTACTTGAGTTATACTTACCTAAGTGACCAACACTGACCTAATCCCATCTAGAAAAGAACCTGATTCGGGCGACCAACGCTAAATGAATCTATCGTCCTCTCAACTCCGGCGGACAGTGCCTAGATATGAAAGCCGTTTATCCCGGCGGACGTGACTCCCCACTTTTATCCGCTAGTTTAACGTTCTGACTAGCCCCAAATTACAAATGTATTCTGCTAGGCCTTGAGGCGGAAAAGTCCTGAAGGCGACGGCCAAGCCGGGGACCCCAATAGACAAGATAAGTAAAATTCCGCCTCCCGAAAATTTACCATCGCCGGCAAAACTAAACAGAATAATTTCAACCCATCTTGTGCCAAACAAAGACAACTTGAAATCAACATTACTCTAGGCGCTTCCGGAAATTTCCCGGCGGGGAAACTGCGTGAAGCGACTAGAGGCACGTTGTCACAAGTCTCACTTAACCAATCCCGCCGGAAGGGCCATAAATCCTAGTTACTAGATATCACAACGTGCACACATTATGGCATAGTTATACATTAATTAATCAATCAATAAATAACACATCCTAGCCATAACTAAAAAACCTACAGGAGGCCAACTAGATGGGGGCAGGTGACAGGAATCATAATATCGATGCACAAACCTGCAATCCAGCGAAGTCCTCCAAACCCATCACGAAGCAACAGGAAGCGTAGGCTGAAAAGCATAATGAACACGTGCCAGGCCCCTCACTAAGTGTGACAACCTGAAACGCGCGTGCCCCTCTTGGTGTAGATAACAAACCGGTTCACCCCTTGAAAGGGCAGAAAAACAGGCCCCAGATTGCCTAAAAGAAGCCTCATAACTATAAGAGCTAAAATAGAATAATGTAGGACAATAAAACACATGTTGGAGCCTCGCCTTATCACAACGAGGACTCCTTCTGACAAAACTAAACCTTAGACTAGTATCCGGAAAACAGTCTCCTAAGGCAAGTGTAAAAGGCGTACACAGCCTAACCTAGTCTATAAGCTACCCTGACCTCAGCATATAGCATGTAGGCCCTACATAGGAGAAAAGACTCATGAGTCATGAGGGCAGGAGAAGAATGAAGGAGGCTGGGCACACCTCAAGACACGTCCGACCCGTGCGGTGCCTAGGAGTAAAAGGATGTATGATGCTCCGAGAGTCCGGGGTGATGCGCACATTAGACAGCAGAAGCCTGAGAAGTGCACTAAGCTGTATCATGTTTAACTTATTATTATTGATTTATTTTTTACTAGTTTTTTCTAGTAGTGGTACCCACATCATAAGGACAAGTCCGTGAGTGGTTTTGTTATATTTAAGAGCGTTTCGCTCACGATGTGTGGCAATCGTAATTTGTTACTCACCTAGGCGGGTCATTTGAAAGGCAAGCCTGAGTTCAAAGATTGGCCATAAACAATGTTAAGGCTCATCGTCAATGATGAAGGAGCCACTAATAAATATACAGGCTAACACACACAACAAAGCGACTCCACCAACTTCCTCTCTCTCCTTTTAACACTTCGAAAAGTTAATACGAAGTGTCATTGTAAAGACTTATCTCTCAATGCCTTCACTTGACAAAATATGCCATTGAGGAACGTAACAAATCTTGGAATTATGGGTATTTCCTGGTAAGTCAAAGTAGCCCTGACAAGTCCAAGAATGAATTAAGTCAACATGAGCTCGAGTTCCTGTGTACTTTTCCAATGTTAATTTTCTATTATTTATATATGTGCTATTATATATTTATTGTATTTTATTATTATGTTTTTTGCATCAATGGCCTCCTTTGTCATCCATGCCTCTTGTTGAGTGTGGGCATGTTCTTGGGGATATATTGACTCATTTGGTCATTCAAGGCAGATTAAAAGTAGCTCCAGGTGTCTATAAAGCTGAATCTCTTTAGTTCTATTCACAGTCAATTAATTTCTGATACATTTTCCTTCATGCTTTTGTAGTAAATGACCAGGTGCAAGTGATCATTAACGAGCTATACAAATATTGGAGCTGCACACATTGATATTTAGTGGAAATATTAGCTATAATGCAGTAGTGCATTTATATAGACAACAAATAAAAATCATAATACTTGGTATGCATCAGAAACCTATATTGAATTTATTGAATTTCTGATAAATATTGATGCTTACAGCTCCAAGTTCCTTGTAGCCTTGTAGGGGAGGTGTGGCAGAGTGGTCTTGCCACTGGATTGGTAATCCAATGGACCCGGGTTCGAATCCCAATATGTCAATGGGAAGATATTATTGAAATGGAATTTGTGCTGTACCTAGTTTCAGTGCATTACCACAGCACACCGAAATGCCAAAACAAAACACCCTCTTGTTCCCTGATTAACCCGGTAACGGCGAGGGGGGTATTGAACTCGGTCCCCATGGGCGAGCATATAGGCTCCATTCAGGCCTATAATCGTCATTTTACGATAAATATAGTTATTACTTATTCATATGAGCCTATTTTACCTTCACTATGAAGATAGTAACCTGTAACAACAATAAAACTAGTGAAAATATAATTTTTCTGGTCAAAATCGCGAATATAGATGGACCAGCCCATTCATGAATTATGGAGAAAATTGAGGCAACCCCTCCCTCCACGAGGCCTCAAGCCACACTGAGCCTACTCATACACACACTCTGTCATGTAACACACCCGCTAGGCACGTAAGTACATCCTCCACACAGTTTGCTAATGTTAGCACAAAAATATACCAACGAATTAGGGAATAACAGGGAAAATAGGTGATAATTGAAGGGGGAGGGGAAAGGGAGGAAGGAGGGGATGTGGAGGAGTGATATGAGATATAGGGGAAACAAAAAATATATATATATAAATTGTTTAGTGATACTGGGGCTGTTTAAATGTTTTTTTTAGGCCTCCCTCTTAACCTCTGAAGTGCGCATGGGGGGTATGAGACACCACACTCCTGTGCTGACGTATTTGAGCTGTTCCCATCACTAAAATATTTATTTTACCATAAATAGCATTAATACTTATCCATATGCGCCTATTATAGGTTGATTATAAAGGTATTAACCTGTTACAACAATAAAACAAGTGGAAACAGCGTTTGGATGGTCAAAATCGGCGATACAGGCCGGGAGTTACACAATGTATGGCTGAGGCAACCTCCCAGCCCACCACTTTCCTCCACCTCTGGAGAGAGACTGTCGATAGATACTCTCTCTCTCTCTCTCTCTCTCTCTCTCTCTCTCTCTCTCTTTTGCACTCGCTTGCTAACAGTGATGACAACGCCCTGCTACCAACTCGCTAATGTTAGCACGAAAATAGACCACAGGAAAAGGGAATAACAGGGAAAATAGGTGATAACTGAAGGAGGGCAGGAAACTGGGGAAGGAGGGGAGGTGGAGGAGTGATATTTGGCATGGCCCAGGGGCAAAAAAAATAAAAAATAAAAATAAAAAAATAAAATAAAATAAAATAAACATTTCGGTGTTTTAACCCTTATTTAGCGGCGAGCAACATAAGTCGAGTTAAATAAAGCTGGACTATGTGGCGGCGCTCGACATAACTCGAGTGGCAATTTCAGCACGTAATGTGGCTGAGAGAGAGAGACAAGTGGTGGCAGGAGACTAGCGAGCGTATGACTGCTCCAGACCACCGCGGCGAATCTACTGACACAAATCTCAGCTCCCTCCTCCCTCTCTCACTCGCTACATACTCAATTATGTACTGAAAGTACCGAATTACCTGCTTTTTGCACTCGCGTTGCACGGTTATTGCAAGAAAACTATCCATCATACAAGGATCGTTATGGTGTCATTCGAAAGCTCTGTTTATGCCCTTTCAGGGATAGGTACTTGTTTTACGTTCTGGGTCTTATTTAGGCATGAAAATGATCACGTAAACAGCCCTATTTTGGCTAAAAACACCCCGCTGTGCGGTACACATAAATAAACCGCATAGGCCGCTCGTAAGGTGTTAAATTGATTTTTTTTTTCCCTGACTCTTAACCCGGGAACTGCGGGAAGACTCTTAAGAGTTCCCCCGGCGGACTGCGGGAAGACTCTTACCTCTTTCAGACATATTATGTTCCAATAAATCCGAGGAGGCGGGAGCCCCGGGATCATTGCCACTGCCTCGCACTACACTCACAACAACACTGCGGCCGTTAGAATTATCGGAGGAGGCTGAGGTTGCCACCAACGGTTTTATCGTAAGCTAACTTATCGGACTTACTGAGCTCATACGACGCAAAATCGCGTCATAAACTTATTGGAGAGGCATGGAGATAAGTCCATATGACGCGATCGCGTCATATGAGTTTTTGGTTATAATTTCCATATGACGCGATCGCGTCATATATGTCGCAAGGAGTTAAGAGTCAGAGAAATAAAAAATCAACTTTAACCCTTCCTACCCGGGCAGCCTTTCTTAACCTCTGAAGTGAGCATGGGGGTAATTGGAAACGTCCCCCTGTGCTGACGTATTTGAGGTGTTTCCGTCACTAAAATATTCATTTTGCCATTAACCCGGCAAGCGCGATAGGCCTCACGGAAGGCTTCCTATAGGGAACGCGATAGGCCTCACGGAAGCAAGACCATAAAAAAAGCCTTCCAAAAAAAAAAAGGGCCTAACAAAACAAAGGAATTTGTCTCTAGGTGAGATAATTCCCCTCCAGTACTCATCCATGTAAATCTCACCCACCCCCCTCCCCTCCTTCCCCACCTTATTCCCCCCTCCCTCCCCTCCTCAATTATCACCTATTTTTCTTCTTATTATCATCATTTATCGGTTATTTTTCTCTCCTGCAATAATGTAGCACAAGTGGGTTGCAGAAAAGATCGTTATGTAACACCCAGACACCGGCCCAGACCGCCCCGCTCGTCTCAGTTACCTCACAGACAGCGAGAGAGGAGGGTTGCCTGTGGCTCTCTCTCGCCTGAGATTATGACCGGGTGGCCAATATCTTCGTTTTTCACCACCCAAATGCTTTTCCAACTTATTTTAGCACTCTTGAAGGTTCATATATACATCATATATGTAAAATAAAAGCATACCGAAAACAAATAATGCTCTATATTGTAAATATAACGAATTCTGTCAGAATCCAAGGCTAGAAATACACAAATAACTACCCTAGCCCCTAGGTCTATATTGCACTTGTCAGGTTAATAGCATTAATACTTATCCATATGCGCCTATTATGGGTTGATTATAAAGGTATTAACCTGAAACAACAATAAAACGAGTGAAAACAGCGTTTGGATGGTCAAAATCGGAGATATAGCCCGCGAGTTGTATAATGTATGGGTGAGGCAAGCTGCTTTCCCGCCAATTTCCCCCAAGGCCACTGAGACACAGTCGATCAATACTCTCTCTCTCTCTCTTGCACTCGCTTGCCATCAGTGATGACCACACCCTCTTGTGCCTTAATAGCATTAATACTTATCCATATGCGCCTATTATGGGTTGATTATAAAGGTATTAACCTGAAACAACAATAAAACGAGTGAAAACAGCGTTTGGATGGTCAAAATCGGAGATATAGCCCGCGAGTTGTATAATGTATGGGTGAGGCAATCTGCTTTCCCGCCAATTTCCCCCAAGGCCACTGAGACACAGTCGATCGATACTCTCTCTCTCTCTTGCACTCGCTTGCTATCAGTGATGACCACACCCTCCAATCGGATTTCTAATGTTAGCACGAAAATATACCTCAGAATAAGGGAATAACAGGGAAAATAGGTGATAACTGAAGGAGAGGAGGAAAGTGGGGAAGGAGGGGAGGTAGAGGACTGAGATTTTGCATGGCCCAGGGGCCCAAATTTTTTTTTTTTTTTTTTCGATGTCAAAAGTTGATTTTTTTTTCACTCACTCTTAACCTCTGAAGTGCGCATGGGGGTAATTGGAAACGTCCCCCTGTGCTGACGTATTTGAGGTGTTTCCGTCACTAAAATATTAATTGTGCCATTAATAGCATTAATACTTATCCATATGCGCCTATTATGGGTTGATTATAAAGGTATTAACCTGAAACAACAATAAAACGAGTGAAAACAGCGTTTGGATGGTCAAAATCGGAGATATAGCCCGCGAGTTGTATAATGTATGGGTGAGGCAATCTGCTTTCCCGCCAATTTCCCCCAAGGCCACTGAGACACAGTCGATCGATACTCTCTCTCTCTCTCTTGCACTCGCTTGCTATCAGTGATGACCACACCCTCCAATCGGATTTCTAATGTTAGCACGAAAATATACCTCAGAATAAGGGAATAACAGGGAAAATAGGTGATAACTGAAGGAGAGGAGGAAAGTGGGGAAGGAGGGGAGGTAGAGGACTGAGATTTTGCATGGCCCAGGGGCCAAAAAAAAAAAAATAAATAAAAAAAAAAAATATAAATTTTTTTTTTTTTTTCGATGTCAAAAGTTGATTTTTGTTTTCTCTGACTCTTAAGAGTCTCCCCGCAGTGCGCCGGGGGAACTCTTAAGAGTCTCCCCGCAGCTCCCGGGTTAAGAGTCTCCCCGCAGTCCGCCGGGGGAACTCTTAAGAGTCTCCCCGCAGTTCCCGGGTTAATGACGGAGGCTGTATCTGGGCGATCTGGCTGAAAACACAACAAAAGTAAACTAAGGCTAATCTCGCTTAATATACTACCTACAATAATCAAACATATGTCAAAATGGGCGCCTTACCTTCCCGCGTAGAATGGCGTTGAGTAGAACTTTTTAGCTCAAGCAGTTCAGGAGTTATGGTGATGGAAGTGGAGGTAACTTTTGCCGCGTATTTACCTCGCCGCGTCCGAACGCTCACCCGCGGCCCAGGCTACGACGAACGTTTTGACTCGTCGTTCTACCTTGAATTATGGCGGGAAGCGATTTTTTAGTGTTTTATTGTTTATTATGCCATATATTATTGTTATTATGATATTTTCACTCAATAAATATATTGTTTTGAAGTCATTTGTGTCTCTGTCACTTATACTTAAGTTTTATTGTTATTATTATAGTAGTTATGATTATTTATACTGGACTATGGTAATTGATAGTCATTTTCACTTCTTTATTGTTAGGAATATATATTTTAGTGTCACTTTCACTTGTTCATATTGTTCTGAAGGCACTTATTATTACTTATGTGTGTCTCTTTCACTTAGACTTAGTTTTATAGTCATTATTATAGTAGTTATGATTATTTATACTGGACTATGGTAATTGATAGTGTAATTTTCACTTCTTTATTGTTAGGAATATATATTTTAGTGTCACTTTCACTTGTTCATATTGTTCTGAAGGCACTTATTATTACTTATGTGTCTCTTTCACTTATACTTAGTTATATTATTATTATTATTGAGTGTCACTATCACTGTCACTTACACTTCAATAGTTTGCCAGAGTGTGGAAATCATTGAAGCAGGTGCCGGCACACAGTCCCACCTGACACTCGAGGCATTGCCAAGTGGTTTTTGTGGGTTTGCTTGGTCGTCGAGTTGTGCGGGTGCACACATAGCACCTCTTCTGCATCCTTATTCGGCTGTTAGGACCCTGGAAAGGAAGGGCGACGAGCTGGTGCTTTCTAATGAAGTCGGCACACCCTATTCTGTCCATCATGCCTGGTCCTTGTAGTGGCCTCCCTGGTGTACCCGCATGTTTTACCAGGAGCTCATGTATCAGCTGCTTTTGGAAGGTCCGCAGGCTCTTGTACTTGATGACTGGACACCTCAAACGGTAGATGTTGTACGCGTTGAGGACAGACATATCTACTGTATGCAGGACAAACTTCTTGTACCACCTGCAAGATGTTCGCAGGCAGTCTATGAAGCCCATCTGCATGTCGGACTTGTCGACGAGGCGCATGTTCAGGTTATAGTCCAGAACAGCAGCTGGTTTTGTGATAGGGTTCTTCGTTTTTCGGTCCACCTTCCCTGTGGGGACCATCTCTGCTTTGTGGCATGTGGTGAGGAGGTTGACCTTGCGCTGGTCATGCCAGTGGATGGAGAGGATGGGGCCACTCTTCTTATGGAATATGTCCGTCTTCTTAGTTTTTGTTGGGTAGGCTGGCATACCCTTCCTCTTCCCCTTCACTGTGCCGACAGTTCCGGTCTTGCGGTCATGGAGGTACTTCGCGAGGATAGGCGACGTGTAATAATTGTCGGTATAGAGGACGTGGTTGTCATGGAAGTACCTCTCCATCATCCTCTTTACCACAGCGCTGCCAAAACCAATGAGGGGGTCAATCTCCACCTCACCACCCTTGCCGCTGTAGACTATAAAGTCGAGCACATATCCCGTCTTGCAGTCGCTGAGGACGAAGAGCTTGATGCCGAAGCGGTGTCTCTTTGACGGGATATACTGTCGGAAGTGCAGCCTACCACGGAACAGGACCAGAGACTCGTCGATGCACAGCTTCTGAAATGGAATCAGGTAGGTGGAAAACCGATGACGTATCATGTCATACAGTTGCCTGATCTTCCAGAGTGTGTCGGGCTCGTGGACATGCATGTTATTTGTCAGGTGGAAATATGAGAGGATGTCGAAGTACCTATCCCTTGACATGAATTTGCCAAATGCTGGAGTCGTTGTGAGGTCGCCAGTTATCCAGTAGTCGGCCAGAACGTGCTTCTTTATGTGTGTCATCAGCATTGTGAGTGCCAAGAACACATATAATTCTGCCACAGTGAGAGCTCTCCATGCCACCATCTTTGCACTTGTCTTCCTGCCAAGAAAGTTTGAACAGATAGCCTGGTGGTGATTTGTCTCTTTGACAAGGTATTCCATGACTTCATTGTCGTAGAAGCCACAGAAAAGTTCACTGGGGGTGGCATTTGGGCCACAGGGATATGCTGGTGACACCCCAGAACCCTGTTGTACCTCGTCAAAGGCAGGAAAATCTGGCACAAAATCCGCCCCATCTGACCACACAAACATTTCAGCAGGTCGAGGACGTGGAGCTGCAGCAGGCACACGCCCTGGACGCCCTGGCACACGCCCTTGGCCACGCGGATGCCCAGGCGGATGCCCTGCACGCCCACGCCCACGCCCAGGCCCAGGGGCAGCGGCGTCGGCAGGCCGACCACGTCCACGACCTTGAGGTCCTTTGACTCTTCTTGTCGGGACTCCCTCTTCCTCTTCCTCTTCCTCTTCGTTTTCCTCTTCCTCAGGCGACGTCAGGTCATCTGGGGCAATGTCGGGGTCGTCAGCAGCCTCTTCAGGATTCAAATCTGGTGAAGAATAGACCGGGCGTCGGCGGCGTGGGGCTGCGGGAGGTTGAGCAATGGGAGCCTCGGCCTCGGGAGTTGGGCTCCTTTTGCGGCTAGCCGGGGACTTTTCCGCAGGAAATAATGACCTACGATGCGGGGCCTGTGGTGACACACTGCGGGAGGCCAATGGCGCACTTGTAGAAGCCCTTTGGTCATCTTGAGGGACAGATGAAGCTGAGGGCTGTGGGTGGCCCTCCCGGCGTCCCGGGTCAAGGCGTCGTGACAAAGGAATGCGGGTGGTTGCTAGGCCTGGGTCGGCGTCACTCTCACTATCTACGCCTTCCCTCACTTTTTCTGCCTCCCTGCGTGCTTTCTTGGCTGCACTTTTCACTAAAGACTGTTTATAGAAGTATTTACCCACTTTCAAGGGCGTACGGGCAGGCAAAGGGGAAGGTCCTGGCGTAGGGCTAGGGCTAGGGCTAGGCCTACCCTGACCTACGAAACTAGGCGAAGGGGTTGGCTCTAGCACACTTGGTACTTCAATAGCACCTTCCTCCACCACTTCCACATCAGGATCATCACTACTATCACCCCCCTCAAATAAATCAACATTGTCATCAGCACCAAATCCCACAAAATCGTCAATTTCGCTCCCACTTCTACTCTGAATATAGAGGTTTTTGTCCACAGAGCTTTCACCACTGCTCAAATCCTGGTTGAAAAGTTCACGGTGTATTGCACTGTCACTTAGCAAACGTTTCACTTTCCTTACTTTCCTTTTCTTCTCGGTTGGCAGAGGCATAGATGTTGCAAGCGGGGTAGCACTGGGACGCGCGGGAGATTGCACAGTATCGGACACGTCGGAATTCATTTTTTTGCTGTAGCTCTCAATGGCGGCAACGTAGGAACTGATAAGAGTGGTAGTTGAGGCTTGGTGGCGCTACGATCGCCCCCGCAAAGTAAAATTTGCCCGCGCGAAATTTAAAGCACGCTTTCAAGCAAATGCCTTACATAAGGCATACCGGGTTGCGGCCCTTCAGCCACGCTGTCCTTACCTAAGGCAGCCCGGGTAGGAAGGGTTAAACATCGAACAAATTTTTTTTTTTTTTTTGGCCCCTGGGCCATGCAAAATATCACTCCTCTGCCTCCCCTCCTTCCCCACTTTCCTCCCCTCCTTCAGTTATCACCTATTTTCCCTGTTATTCCCTTATTCTGAGGTATATTTTCGTGCTAACATTAGCGAGTTGCAAGCAGGGCATTGTCATCTCTGTTAGCAAGCGAGTGCAAGAGAGAGAGAGAGAATATCGATCGACTGTGTCTCAGTGGCCTTGGGGGAAATTGGTGGGAAAGCAGGTTGCCTCACCCATACATTATATAACTCGCGGCCTGTATCTCCGATTTTGACCATCCAAACGCTGTTTTCACTCGTTTTATTGTTGTTTCAGGTTAATACCTTTATAATCAACCCATAATAGGCGCGTATTTGTTTGTTTTGTAGATGTTTAGGTGACAATCACCACGGTCGATCTGGGGATCCGCCGCTGATGAGCTCGTCCTGGAATCTTTACGACTCTGAACCTTACGATTCTTTACAGGACTGAACATGCCATTTTTATCGGCAATAGCTCAGAGAAGAGTGTTGAGAGGAGAGAAGGGGTGTTGGAGAGAGAGGAAGGTGTTGGAGTGGCTTTGTTATGTGTGTTTAGTCTGTATACGTCGTCAGGATGTCCCCTGACTGGGTGCAAGCATGTGAAACATGCTAGGACGTACTACCGCACCCACTAAATGTCCGCCGTGGCAGGGATTCGATCCCGGGTCTTTCAGATTCACACGCGAGCGTGCTCACCACTTGACCACCACGCCCTTTTGGATAAGTATTAATGCTATTTATGGTAAAATGAATATTTTAGTGATGGAAACAGCTCAAATACGTCAGCACAGGGGGACGTTTCTAAGTACCACCATGCGCACTTCTTAGGTTAAGAGTCTTCCCGCAGTCCGCCGGGGGAACTTTTAAGAGTCTTCCCGCAGTTCCCGGGTTAAGAGCTTTGCCGCCGTCGCCCAGTAAAACCTCTTAAGTGCTTTGCCGCCGTTTACGGGCTAAATAGCACTATATGAATATTCCCATATTCAAAATATGCTACAGGGGGCCAATGCCTAGTGAGTTAATTGCTCAATAGGTGGCGTTCTGAGAGTGAGGGTCCGAGCCTGGGGAGTGAGACTGTGAAGCACAGGGGCGAAGCAGCTTCAGAGATGGAGTTGGGTTCGAGCCGTGAGTAGGTGCTTTGCATGTCTCACTTCCTAGACTGGAACAAGACTTCACGGGCCTCACCGTGTTCAGCGGTAGAGTGTAAAGGCTATCAGCCTATGTCCGAGAGGGAGTAGTTGGAATATAGAGAAAAAAAAAAAAAAAAAAAAAATGGAACTCGAATGTAATCAATTATCCTTGTTATTTTATACTGTGATATTAAAGTTCAAGAAGCTTTTAGATCAATCAAATAATTGTGTTGGTTTGTTATATAAATGGATTGACATTTCCAAGTTAAACTTGCAAGTGGTCAGTTGTACTGTACCTGGATCTTCTTTTGAGGGAGTCTTACCAGTATCGGGTCACAACTCTACACTATCTGTCACGAGAGACAACCACAGCATAAAATACCACACCTAATATTAACTTTAATAGAGCCCTGCATGTTTTCCAAAGGGAGACAGTATGTATAGCTATGCTGAGTAACTTGGGCCAGGTAAAAATACTTTTACATAAAAATTCTACCCTGTAGCATCCTCAAATATCCCGTGACAGGGTTTATTGGACCAGCTCACCCAGGTTTCTTCAGGTTTCACTAGCCACCAGAGTGAAACGTCAAGTAGCACAGTATATGGATGGAAACAAACTGGTGGAACCCCCCGAACAGCAACCAAACAGGGCCCAGAAGCAACAGGACAAGGAAGAGGAAGTGGCTGAACAGCTACGTAAGAGGGTTGCGGCGAAGCTGGCGGATAGTAACATCAAAGGGGCCGTCAGACTGTTGTCCTCTTCAGAAAGTTTTGCTGGTCAAGGCACCGAAGTTTTTGAAGCCCTACAAGAAAAGCGCCCACCTACACCTAGGGACCTAAACCTCCCCCCTGCCCCAAATGACCAGATGCGCCAACCTTTAGTTGTCACGAAGGAGCAGGTGATTGCCGCAGTGACTTCATTCCCAGCAGGCTCAGCCGCGGGCCCAGATGGTATCCGACCCGCCCACCTCAAAGGCCTCTTGGGTCAGGGATCAGGAGCTGCTGGGGAGGCACTCTTGGAAACCCTCACCAAATTCATCAACATGGTTTTAAGAGGGGAAGTACCCGACTGTGCCACACCCCTATTTTGGGGGGCATCACTCTGTGCACTGGCAAAAAAAGATGGCGGTGTGCGCCCAATAGCAGTAGGGAACACCTTCCGCCGCCTTGCCACAAAGGTGGGTTTGAAACCACTCTCGAATGGCCTAGGTCAACACTTAAGACCAGTTCAACTAGGTTTCGGAACTTCAGGGGTGTGTGAAGCTGCTGTACACGCAACCCACACCTACCTCAGCCAAGCCCAAGAAAAACGAGTGCTTCTAAAGATTGACATGCGGAACGCATTCAACAGCATTCGCAGGGATGTCTTCCTTCGTGCAGCTCAAGAACACATCCCCACTCTGTACCCCCTACTTTGGCAGGCTTATTCCAAACCTTCAATCCTGATGTTTGGCGAGACGGTAATTCCATCAGCGACCGGGTTACAGCAGGGAGATCCAGGTGGTCCTGCTCTTTTCTCAATAGGGGTGGATGCAGCAGCTAACAAAGTAAGGTCAGAACTGAATGTATGGTACCTGGACGATGCAACCTTGGGTGGGTCAGTAGAGAACGTTCTAACCGACCTAAATAACATCGTAACTGACCTCGGCCAGGCTGGGCTAGTGATAAATTACACCAAATGTGAACTTGTCCTCCTCAACCACACACGTGAACAAAGAGAAGAGACTCAGGCCCTGTTTCGAGACATATTGCCAGATGTAAAGATCCTTCAGGAGCACCAGCAAACCCTATTAGGTTCCCCACTAACTCTGCCAGCAATCCCACCAGCACTTCAAGTTAAAAAGGAGGAGCTTCAACGTCTCGTGAGTCGCCTGATACACATCGATGCCCACTCAGCTCTGGCCCTGCTCAAGAACTGTTTCTCCATCCCAAAACTCCAATACCTCCTGCGCATATCGATGACTTACACGAACAATGGTGGCCTCCAAGAATTAGACAGCATAATCCGAGAAGCAGTGACCAGCATCACCAACGTGGAATTTAAAGAACGGGCCTGGACACAAGCCACCCTTCCTGTCCGCCTCGGGGGCTTGGGCATACGGAGAGCCTCGGATATTGCCTCCCCAGCCTTTATCTCTTCCCTCATCACGACCAACGACCTTGTAGTGTCCATCCTTTCTTCTCAACCCGGAATGACACTTAATGGGGACGTAACAGCAGCGATTAACACCTGGAAGGGAAGTACAGGAGTAGAGGAGGAGCCTCAGGGTACCTCCAGGAGCAAGCAGAAAGCGTGGGATACCATCTCGGCGAAGAAAACTCAAGAAAATCTCCTAACCAATGCAGACCAGGTTGCAAAAGCACGCCTCAAGGCAGCCGCCCGTTCGGAGAGTGGCTTGTGGTTACACGCCATCCCCATCCCACCTCTTGGAACTCACTTGGATGCTGAAGCGCTCCGGGTTGCCATCGCGCTCAGAGTGGGTGCGGCAGTTTGTCACCCACACACTTGCAAGTGTGGTGGGGGGATGGATGCTCAAGGTCACCATGCCTTGTCATGTAATTACAACGCAGGCCGCCTGCCAAGACACTCTGCACTAAATGATGTCATAAAACGGGCCCTGCAGAGTGCTAACCGTGCATCAATCCTCGAACCACATGGACTTCACAGAGAAGACGGCAAACGGCCAGATGGGATGACCACTTTCCCTTACAAGAATGGCCGGTGCCTCGTGTGGGATGCCACATTTGTTGACACTTTCTCCACAACCAACATCGCCAGAAACGCCGATGAAGCAGGTGAAGCCGCCCGGATAGCAGAAAATAAAGAGTGAGAAAAATATCAAGCCATCGCCAGAAATCATCAGTTCGAGCACCTGGCATTCGAAACTTCAGGAGTCTTCGGCCCTACCACCCTTAAGATGGTGAATGAAATAGGCCGTAAAATCAGAGAAGTTTCAGGAGAACCCCGGGAAACCCTCGGGCTCAAGCAAAGACTAGGGATGGCTATCCTCCGGGGCAATGCCACCAGCGTCATGAGCTCAGTTCGACAGGACTGGGTCATGCCACTCTGTGAGGCCCGGGCAGGAGTGGTGTATCCGTAGTCTTTCCACAGTAGGGTAAAACAAAACATAAACTTTATTTGTATGTAACATGTGTGATGCACATAAATAAAAGGGGATGTGTCGGATGGTTGAAAGCCACAGTTGCTCGCGCATTTGGGGCTAGCAACACGTATTATGAAAAACATGTATCCTCCTTCATTCACTGTCCCCCCCTTCACTCACTCAACCCCACAATTTGCCGGAGGATAACAGGTTTTTCACAATACGTAGACGGAGGTCTTTAAAAAAAAAAAAAAAAAAAAAAAATATATGCTTGGTTAAAGCCGTTGTAAAGGCTTATCCCTCAATACCTTCATCTGAGCAGTTTATACCAAATGGCTGGGTTTATTGGACTAGCTCACAACACCAGCACTCCTATTCGTAAGCAAACTGCACACAATAAGAAGAAAAAGAACCATTGACCTACTGTTTCCCTGGTAAGTTTACCCGCGGGATCCATCCATGTTTTGTGTTAGGCCCTAGAGCTAGGCTAGGCCTAGCTTTCCTACTGAATTGTCTGTAAATTTCTATAGCCTAAGCTATAGGCTATATAGCTTAGGCTATAGCCTAGGCTACGAGCTAAAACAATTATTATTGTATGTAACGGGAAGGTATGACAAGGTAAGGTAGCCTAGGTGGCAATAGGCCTATGCGGAAATGGATTATAAGGGCATTCGGTCAATATAAAGATGATGTAGGGTAGGCCTAGGCCCAGGGTGTCAAACGACGCTGTTTTTTTTAGTGATAACGCAATGAACTTTTTGTATAATGATAACAGAAACTCCCCCCCCCCCCAAAAAAAAAGTAGGCTAGGCTAAATTGACACAATTTTGGTCTCCATATTTTCCATCTTGATTGTTTTTTTATTGCAGGAAATACTGTTTTAGACACCTAAATTCTCAAAAAAAAAATCTGGGGGGCATGCCCCCGGACCCCCCTAGAGCTCGCGCCTTCGCCGCGCTATAATGATAACAAAATAATAAACCATAATGATAACACAATTCATATTTTGTGGATTGACACCCTGCCTAGGCCTAATTAAATTGCTAAAAACAAAAATTGGGGGTTAGCCTAATATACAGGAGACGCAACAACGTGTTTTTCAGGTATTTTTGTTGGTATTTTGACTTTGTTTTTGGTGTTTTAGTGGAATCTAGTGATGAAATTGAATGGGAATTAAGCATTTATCCATCATTCTAAAGACACGCCCCCCGATAGTGGGGAGGGCTATGAAGATCAGGGAAATTGAGGGGTAAAAAGCGTATAGAACACTAGGCCTATAGGCTAGGCTAGAACACGATAATACACATTTGTAACCCAAATTTGGCTCGGGTTTGTTCAATTTCCAGACCCATAAAACCCGACTTTTTGAAAACCCGAGCCAAGTTTTGACGAAACTTGGCTCGGATTTAACAAATGTAAAAATTGAAAAAAAAAACACAGTAGCCTTGGTAAAATATTGGCTCGGGTTTTGTCAATTTCCAGACCCATAAAACCCGACTTTTTGAAAACCCGAGCCAAGTTTTGATGAAACTTGGCTCGGATTTAACTAGGCCTAATTTAAAAATGAAAATAACACAGTAACCTTATTAACATGTTGGCTCGGGTTTTGTAAATTTCCATACCCATATAACCCGACATTTAGAAAACACGAGCCAAGTTTTATGTTCATGTTAAAATTAGCCTACACAGTAACCCTAATAAAATCTTTGTTTGGGTTTTCATAAGGTTAACCAGAGTTGATATTGATTAAATCAATTTGATTTAATCACTTGATTAAATCAATGATTTTTTTACCAAAAAAATCATGATTTTTTTTTTTTTTTTTTTTTTTTTGATCTGTGAATCAAGATAAAAAGAATTCTGAAGATTTATCATGCTTTCATAAGTTTGTGTAGGCATTGGTTCATTGTAAGATAGTAGATACTGGTACATTATGTAGTAACACAAATAACTGATAGCTTTTAAATTTACAAATATATGTATACAGTATTACCTTTCAACTTGAAAAGAGTACATTGTATGTTATAAATTCCTCTACTTGAATTACTACTCAATAGGGCGGGGGGATATTTAAAAAAAATCAAAAAAATCAAATAAATCAAATAAATCAATGATTTTTTGATTTTTTTGATTTTTTTTAAAAAATCAAAAAAATCAACAACCCTGAGGTTAACATTATCCTAACCTAACGAAGTAAGAATGGGGTTAACATTAGCCTAACCTAACAACCTTACCTAACCTAACCTAGTAAGAATGGGGTTAACAATAGCCTAACCTAACAACCTTACCTAACCTAACCTAGTAAGAATGGGGTTAACATTAGCCTAACCTAACAACCTTACCTAACCTAGTAAGAATGGGGTTAACATTAGCCTAACCTAACAACCTTACCTAACCTAACAAGAATGGGGTTAACATTAGCCTAACCTAACAACCTTACCTAACCTAACCTAGTAAGAATGGGGTTAACATTAGCCTAACCTAACAACCTTACCTAACCTAGTAAGAATGGGGTTAACATTAGCCTAACCTAACAACCTTACCTAACCTAACCTAGTAAGAATGGGGTTAACATTAGCCTAACCTAACAACCTTACCTAACCTAACCTAGTAAGAATGGGGTTAACATTAGCCTAACCTAACAACCTTACCTAACCTAACCTAGTAAGAATGGGGTTAACATTAGCCTAACCTAACAACCTTACCTAACCTAACCTAGTATTATTGGTGGGGGCTGCCGCCCCACACCCCCGCTGGTTGGGTACTGGCTGAAAAACTTATTGTTTTACAGTAGGCCTATGTATTTTATTTTATTTTTGTTTTCCCTTATAATACATTTCAGCTCTTAACCCGGGAGCTGCGGGGAGACTCTTAAGAGTTCCCCCGGCGCACTGCGGGGAGACTCTTAAGAGTCAGAGAAAATAAAAATCAACTTTTGACATCGAAAAAAAAAAAAAAAAAAATTTATATTTTTTTTTTTTATTTTTTTTTTTTTTTTTGGCCCCTGGGCCATGCAAAATCTCAGTCCTCTACCTCCCCTCCTTCCCCACTTTCCTCCTCTCCTTCAGTTATCACCTATTTTCCCTGTTATTCCCTTATTCTGAGGTATATTTTCGTGCTAACATTAGAAATCCGATTGGAGGGTGTGGTCATCACTGATAGCAAGCGAGTGCAAGAGAGAGAGAGAGAGTATCGATCGACTGTGTCTCAGTGGCCTTGGGGGAAATTGGCGGGAAAGCAGATTGCCTCACCCATACATTATACAACTCGCGGGCTATATCTCCGATTTTGACCATCCAAACGCTGTTTTCACTCGTTTTATTGTTGTTTCAGGTTAATACCTTTATAATCAACCAATAATAGGCGCATATGGATAAGTATTAATGCTATTAATGGCACAATGAATATTTTAGTGGCGGAAACACCTCAAATACGTCAGCACAGGGGGACGTTTCCAATTACCCCCATGCGCACTTCAGAGGTTAATGACATATATAGCAATTATGTATAGCCTATGCTCTACCGGACCTATTAGGCCTAAAAAGATCGATGGGCTAACTGTCGGTCCAAAACATCAGTATAACCAACTAGCCCTTGCATGCCAGTTTAATCCTATGCGAAAAAATCTTTTACATTATGTTACTTTGCGATGACCCATTAAGATTCCCTAGCTAGCTGTGGTCCGGCTCCTTTATGTTGTCCCAACCAACCAACTAACCTTAATGAACAGAGGAGGTACTGGGCTGCCTGGCTGGCCGCTGGAGGCTCGATCACCACTCATCTTGGTCAACAGCTGGTGGATTTTTGTTTCGAATTTTTCCATGTAAAACAAGTGTATGTGCATTTCTAAACCAGCTGTCCTTGTCAGCTGTATTTGGAACACTGGTTATTGCACTTTGGACAGTTTACACTTATTGGAAGGCGAAAAGGTCTTAAGCAGCCTCAGTGTTTTTAAAGACGGTGGAAAAAGCTTTGATCGGCTCACACCCTCTACACAAGCTGGCCAGAGTCAAACTGACAGCTTATATCCTGGGCCACCTGTTTTCCAAATCATGGCATCACCTGATTGGTCGATAGACATCACGTGTCAGTGAACTCGAGTACTCTTGGCATGAATTAGGTAGGGTGATTACTTTGGCCACGACGCCACCAGTATAGTTCATTGCATTCGCCACCAGATGTCTCAGTTGTTGACTGACAGTCACGCAAAAGAAGTCTCCCAGATGAAGACGAAAAAGAAGAAGTGTAAACAAACCCTTAAAACGTAAATATCCATATAATATGTATTATGTTAGTTTCCCGGGAATGACACCTACATCAACGATTTGGAGAAAAATCGCTTAATCACATGCTATTGAGCTTAATTTTTTACCAATATTGTAGCGCCTCCTGTATATTGACCAAATTGGGGTTCAATGTTATTTTAGGCCTAGACCTAATAGCCTACCACAAATTTTGTTGATATATTTGAAGATAAATATTGAATCTGTATGCTCTAAAGATCATAAGAAAATTGGGTAAGAGTTTATTACCAACCAGTGACGGGCCCCATCGATGATTATTAGTGTGTTATCACTTTCATGAACGATACTTTGTTGGTGTATATGTACTTAGGCCTACCGTCGCAAATTCGCTATAAGTGAAATACGAGAAACTGTAAGAAATACCTCCCTGTCGATGGCCGCGGCGCAATAGTACACAATGGCCGTCGTTCGGGAGCTCTTACCCTCAATCTTTCAGTCGAACGTCACTAGCCTACACCTAGCGGTCTTTTTAGGAATCATGAACCATAGCATGAACCAATCACAGCCTTCCATCAAATTATCTGTAACATTCAAGACAGCTAGAGCCGCCTTAGGCTATTTACCAAGTTTCTTTATATTTTTTCCAGGGAATATAGTGCTTAATTGTTGTTTTTCATGGTTTGAGTGGAGGAGTTGCATTAACTTACCCATTATTCATTAATCTGAAGATACTCCGTCAAATGGCACCATTTATTGGGTGAATCACGCTTTTACAGTAGGTAAGGAAAATTGTGGGGAGGCCATGCATGCTTCCAAAATGTACAAATATTATATTAGATTAGATTAACCTTCCAGCCCCGGCTATGTATTATATATATATTCCCTGAAATCCGGGTGTTTTGGCCGAAAAACGTCTAGCCTAGGCTACCGTATCTTTGTTATTCTGACTGCTTCCGCATTCCCGCACATCCCCAAGCGTAGCTGTGTTTCTTACCTGTAGAATGGCATTAAGTAGAGCTCTCTAAGTCAACTGGTTCAGTTGTGATGATGATTTCATTGGAAATAACTTTATGGCAAAAACAGCCACTTTACACTACTTTTCGATACTTAACAACAACATACAGGCACACACGAACAAGCGACGCTCTCCTTCTTGTGGCCGGAGATGCGGGGCGTCGGTCCAGCCGGCTGTTGTTTACATGCGTCGGACCGACGCCTCGCACACCAAGCTCACAGGCTTTCAACCACTGGGCGTTAAAGAGCCCTTCCGGGCAGCTCTGGTATGCTTTTTTATGGGCGTTCAAGAGCCCTTCCGGGAACGAAGGGTTAACCTAACCCTAATATAATCTAATATAATATCGTTTTTGTGAGTAACGTTCAAGCCATTTATTGGGTGAATCGCACTCCCCGCATCTTTAAAAACAAGAAGAAGAGGACCCAGGTCGAAGGATTCATTGGGTGCAATGCTTTCTTTACGTTCGGGACATTATTTTCGTGTTATTTTTCGGTGTAATCGGATTTTTTCAAGTGTCGATAACAAAATTCCTCCATGCGGACTATAATGAGAAAAATATGGCGAGTCTATTGGTCCCTATTTTCCCTAATAAATGATTTCTAATAAGGCGGCGAAAGAGGTCTTGAATGTTATCAAATTGTCAACCAATCACACAGTCTTTCAGTCGTCACGTCACGCCCCTCGCCGGCCCGGGTGCTGGGCGGGCTCAGTTTGAAGATGGAACCCTAACATGGAGGTCGTGGTGGTATTTGCTACGAGTTTTTCAGGTAATTTGTTGTACTTTGGTATTTTTATTTACCGGATCAGTCTGAAAAGTAACAAAACCTGAAAATAGAACCCGAGCCAAGTTTTGACCAAACTTGGCTCGGGTTTTTCAATTTTTCAGAGTCCAAAATCACAGTAGGCCTAACTTCATTTCGAAAGTTGGCTCGTTTTTCTTTGTCAAAAGTTGGCTCGGATTTAAGGGATTTAGCGGGTTAGGTTAGGCTAGGCTAATGTTAACCCCATAATACTAGGTTAGGTTATTTGGTTAGGTTAATGACAAAACTTGGCTCGGATTTCATGGATTTAGCAGGGGTGTGGGGGCGGCAGCCCCCACCCATTATACTAGGTTAGGTTAGGTTAGGCTAATGTTAACCACATTCTTACTGGCTTTATCCACATTGAAAAACAAAAAAACCCGAGCCAAGTTTCGAAATGAGGTTACTGTGATTTTGGACTCTGAAAAATTGAAAAACCTGAGCCAAGTATGGTCAAAACTTGGCTCGGGTTTTTCCATTTTCAGGTTTTGTTACTTTTCAATATTGTATTTTCAGAGTTCTTCCAATATTACCCCTTTATTTACGGCTTTTACCCCGCAATTTCCCTGATCTTCATAGCCCTCCCCACTATCGGGGGCCGTGTTTTAAGATTGATGGATAATGGGAAAATAGTAAAATGCGACAGTCCTTGGTATTAAACAACACTGTGTATCAAAGAAAAAACAAAAAACAACAAAAAATAACCTGAAAAACTCGTCACTGGTTGGTGATAAACATTTACCGAAAATTGGTAGCATTCAAGCCTTTCAAGGAGACTACTGCACTGCTGCAGGACTCTTCTTCTTACCTCTGACCGGGTATAGGCTATCCTAGTGTTTACTAGCCTATACCCCTTTGAAAGGACATTAGTCTAACCTAACAACCTTACCTAACCTAGTTTAGTATTATAGGTGGGGGCCCCCACACCCCCGCTTTGACTTAGATTTTTGGTGTATTTGTCTGTGAAGTGGGTAGGCCTATTTTTCAATTTGTTGATAACGAAAAATCCTCCATGCGGACTATAGCCTAGGCCTATGGAGAAAAATATGGCGAATCTATTGGTGCCTATTTTCCCTAATAAATTGTTTCTCATAACGCTGCACTAGTGTCGTTGAATATAACCAGAAAATTTGTTTTAACCCTCGGCAAAACCTAATAAAAATGTATGGTACTAAAATTTCTTTTTCATAAGAAGGTTGTCAATACGGTACTTCCAGTTATCGATAGCTCTAAAGATCATATGAAAATGTGTTAGGCCTAAACCCTCGGAAAAAAACTATTATAAAAGTATGGTAGGCCTACTAAAATTTAATTTTCGTAACAAGGTTGTCCATACGGTACTTTCCCGTTATCAATGTACAGTACAATCAAAACTGAAGATTGCAGAGTAAACACTGTAGACTTAATCGACTTTTCTTTCACCTTCGTATAATCGACAGCCAATTTTTTTTTTTTTTTTTTTTACTAAGGGATTAGTACTCAACCAGCGGGGGTGTGGGGGCAGCAGCCCCCACCCATAATTTTATAATATATTGCGATTTTATGAAGGCCTTCGATAAGGTCCCACATAAAAGGTTAAGAGAGAAAGTTAGAAGCTATAATATAGGGGAGAAATGTGTGAAATGGATAGAAGCCTTCCTGAAAGATCGGAGACAGAGGGTACTGGTGAATGGAATAGGCTCAGGGTGGAGGGAAATTACAAGTGGGGTACCTCAGGGATCTGTGTTGGGACCACTGCTGTTCGTTATATTTATCAACGACTTACCTGAAGTTATAACGAATGGAAGTGAGGTATACCTGTATGCGGATGACACTAAGCTGTATAGAAGAGTGAGGAGTAAGGAAGATGTGGGTTTGCTTCAAGGAGATATGGAGGGCATGAAGGGATGGTCTGAGCATTGGTTAACCTAAGACGTGCACATGGGGGGTATGAGACACCACACTCCTGTGCGCACGTATTTGAGCTGTTCCCATCACTAACATCGTTATTTTACCATAAATAGCATTAATACTTATCCATAAGGTTAATAGAGAAAGTTAGAAGCTATAATATAGGGGAGAAATGTGTGAAATGGATAGAAGCCTTCCTGAAAGATCGGAGACAGAGGGTACTGGTGAATGGAATAGGCTCGGGGTGGAGGGAAATTACAAGTGGGGTACCTCAGGGATCTGTGTTGGGACCACTGCTGTTCGTTATATTTATCAACGACTTGCCTGAAGTTATAACTAATGGAAGTGAGGTATACCTGTATGCGGATGACACTAAACTGTATAGAAGAGTGAGGAGTAAGGAAGATATGGGTTTGCTTCAAGGAGATGTGGAGGGCATGAAGGGATGGTCTGAGAATTGGTTAATGCCTTTTCATCCAAAAAAATGTAAGTACATGCGGATTGGGACCAGCAAGATAGACAAGGTAGGATACAGTATGTATGAAGCGATGGAGGAAGTGAGTGCAGAAAAGGATATAGGAGTAGTGATAGACAATAAGTTAAATTTCTCAGAACATTTAGCGGAAAAGATAAACAAAGCCAATAGAATTGTAGGGCTGATAAGGAGGACATTTGTGTCACTTGACGAAGAAAATCTTCAGGAATCTCTATACAGCGCTGGTTAGGCCGCACCTGGAATATGCGAACCAGGTGTGGGCTCCATATATAGTAAAGGATATAGAAGCAGTGGAGAAAGTGCAGAGGAGAGCTAGCAAGCTGATACCAACGTTGAAGAACGCGGGCTATGAGCAGAGGTTGAGGACACTGGGGCTTCCGACACTGGCATATAGGAGAAAGAGAGGGGATATGATAGAGACTTTTAAGATAGTGTCAGGAAAGTATGATGAGGATGTGTGGAAGGTATCTTCTTGATGCGGGAGGGAACAAGAACGAGAGGACACTCTAAGAAAATTTACAAAGAAAGAAATAGGCTTGAGAAGGCAAAGAACTAATTTTGTGATAGAGTGGTAAATGAGTGGAACGCACTGCCCCAGTATGTAGTCGATTCTGAATCAATAAGGGAGTTTGAAAGTAATCTTGATAAAGCATGGGGAAGACAAGATTTGAAGTTTGATTATAAAACAAAAATACAGAATAGTAAAAATGTTGCGTCTGCTACCGCCGCCGCCAACACCGTGAACGACCGCAGCAGTGCAAGTACTGGTACTGACCTGGATACACAGGCATAGTTTGCCTTTTTCCAGAGGATCAACTGTAAGAATATGCGCCTATTATAGGTTGATTATAAAGGTATTAACCTGTTACAGCAATAAAACAAGTGGAAACAGCGTTTGGATGGTCAAAATCGGCGATACAGGCCGGGAGTTACATAATGTATGGCTGAGGCAACCCCCCTCCCATCCTCTCCTCCCCTTGTCTGGAGAGACACTGTTACGCAATAGTCTCTCTCAAGTGATGACAACGCCCTGCTACCAACTCGCTAATGTTAGCACGAAAATAGACCACAGAATAAGGGAATAACAGGGAAAATAGGTGATAACTGAAGGAGGTGAGGAAAGGAGGGGAGGTGGAGGAGTGATATTTGACATGGCCTATGGGCAAAAAAAAAAAAAAAAAAAATTTTTTTTTGGGGGGGTGTTTTAAATGGATTTTTTTTTCCCCATACTCTTAACCTCTGAAGTGCGCATGGGGGTAATTGGAAACGTCCCCCTGTGCTGACGTATTTGAGGTGTTTCCGCCACTAAAATATTCATTGTGCCATTAATAGCATTAATACTTATCCATATGCGCCTATTATGGGTTGATTATAAAGGTATTAACCTGAAACAACAATAAAACGAGTGAAAACAGCGTTTGGATGGTCAAAATCGGAGATATAGCCCGCGAGTTGTATAATGTATGGGTGAGGCAATCTGCTTTCCGCCAATTTCCCCCAAGGCCACTGAGACACAGTCGATCGATACTCTCTCTCTCTCTCTTGCACTCGCTTGCTATCAGTGATGACCACACCCTCCAATCGGATTTCTAATGTTAGCACGAAAATATACCTCAGAATAAGGGAATAACAGGGAAAATAGGTGATAACTGAAGGAGAGGAGGAAAGTGGGGAAGGAGGGGAGGTAGAGGACTGAGATTTTGCATGGCCCAGGGGCCAAAAAAAAAATAAAAAATAAAAAAAAAAATATAAAAAAATATTTTTTTTTCGATGTCAAAAGTTGATTTTTATTTTCTCTGACTCTTAAGAGTCTCCCCGCAGTGCGCCGGGGGAACTCTTAAGAGTCTCCCCGCAGTCGCCCGGGGAAACTCTTAAGAGTTTTCCAGCACTTGCCGGGTTAATGCCTTTTCATCCAAAAAAATGCAAGTACTGTACATGCGGATTGGGACAAGCAAGATAGACAAGGTAGGATACAGTATGTATGAAGCGATGGAGGAAGTGAATGCAGAAAAGGATATACAGTAGGAGTAGTGATAGACAATAAATTAAATTTCTCAGAACATTTAGCGGAAAAGATAAAGAAAGCCAATAGAATTGTAGGGCTGATAAGGAGGACATTTGTGTCACTTGACGAAGAAATCTTCAGGAATCTCTATACAGCGCTGGTTAGGCCGCACCTGGAATATGCGAACCAGGTGTGGGCTCCATATATGGTAAAGGATATAGAAGCAGTGGAGAAAGTGCAGAGGAGAGCTAGCAAGCTAGTACCAATGTTGAAGAACGCGGGCTATGAGCAGAGGTTGAGGACACTGGAGCTTCCGACACTGGCATATAGGAGAAAGAGAGGGGATATGATAGAGACTTTTAAGATAGTGTCAGGAAAGTATGATGAGGATGTGTGTGAAGGTATCTTCTTGATGCGGGAGGGAACAAGAACGAGAGGACACTCTAAGAAAATTTACAAAGAAAGAAATAGGCTTGAGAAGGCAAAGAACTCATTTTGTGATAGAGTGGTAAATGAGTGGAACGCACTGCCCCCATTATGTAGTCGATTCCGAATCAATAAGGGAGTTTGAAAGTAATCTTGATAAAGCATGGGGAAGACAAGATTTGAAGTTTGATTATAAAACAAAAATACAGAATAGTAAAAATGTTGCGTCTGCTACCGCCGCCGCCAACACCGTGAACGACCGCAGCAGTGCAAGTACTGGTACTGAGCTGGATACACAGGCCTAGTTTGCCTTTTTCCAGAGGATCTACTGTAAGAAACTGTAAGATAATACTAGGTTAGGTAAGGTTGTTAGGTTAGGCTAATGTCTTTTCAAATCACTATCGGGGGGGGGGGGGGGGGGGCGTGTCTCAACATCGATCGATAGGCCTAATGAGGAAAATAGGTTTTCCCGAGATTTCTAATTAATTACAAACACTAGCCTATATATTAATGCAAATGAACAATTTTTTTTTATTAAAAACCGTCGGAAAATTTGTGGTAATAAAATAAAAAAAATCCAAAATTTGTTTTGGTTTGATCAATTTTAGAGGTTTTAAAGGGTGTTTTGATGTGTGATGATGTGAGGAAATGCCTATTTACCCATTATTTTTCAATCTTTAAACACGACCCCCACAGGGTGCCAAAACAGGAAATATCCAGTTCTGGATCATTTTTTCTGAAGCTGACCAAGATCAATTTTGCGGGGCGTCTGCAGGGGGTGCGGGGAGCACAGACCCCCGCTTATAAATAGGGGGTCCGGGGGGCATAGCCTCCCGGCCGCCGAAGAATTTTTGAGATGTGTAGGTAAATATACGCACAGTACATGCTCAAAATTTATTAAACGGAATGAATAATAATTGTAAAGAAAAGGGATGTTATGTATGTTCAGGATACTAGAGGAGCTGGTTGCCTGTCAGGACCATTAATTTAGGCATTGAAAACAGGTTTTTTAATTATTCTTAGCAGTCCATTTCTTTGTTTTGTAATTTGTCCTATAAAGATTTCATGTATATTTGTTATTGCATTCCCAGAAGTATTACATAGCCTAATTAATTTATATCCTTTCATATGATACAAGTTACTGTAGAGTACTGGTACAGGTTAAAATATATACCAAGTTTCATAAATAAACTTTGATTAGAACATTTGTTTGTCTATTACTTTCCCTGGGCTGAGTACAAAATACCTGGTAGAAACTCACCATAATTTTCACAACTTTAAAAGACCCAAAATTCTACTAATGCCGAAAATATTCAATAAAGTCTTCATTACCCCCGTGAAGACTAAGTCAGGTTAGGCTATATTAATGACAAGACATGCCAATTAGGCTATACTGTATAGGTAACAAGACATGCCAATTAGGCTATACTGTATAGGTAACAGGTTAGTTAATGGGTGTGTGGACTGTGGGGGTAGGCTAGCCGCTAGTGGCAGCCCCCAGGCCCCCCACTTCCCCCACTAAGACTAAGTTAGGTTAGGTTATGGTAAGGTAATGCACATTTTCTACTCATAATATTAGGCTATAAACAATTGAACAATAAACAACTGTACTATATTCCTTGAATAAATACAAAAACAAATAATTGTACATAAGGCTACAGAAAGATTCTCAAGTGATACCAAAGTCCTGGCCGGGAAATCTAAAAATGCACTGTAGGCGGTAGGCTAGCCTGAACAGTCTTATTAAATTGTACCGGTATTCTGGCTAAAAAGTTATCGGTAGCCTAGCCTATATGAAATAAGAAAAAATATAAAATATAAAATTACGGTAAGACTGCGAAAGTAGTCTTCAGTGATACCCAAATCATGACCGAGAACTCTAGAAATGCAGTACAGTACGGTACCGGTACAGTGTACTCTTATGCAGCTCATCAATGTTAAGAAACGACCCCTGATAGTGGGAAGGGATATGAAAAATTGAAGGATAAAAAGCGATAATAGGCTAAGTCATATATTTTAACAGTAGGGGGCAAAAACCTCATTTTCCCATTACCGTTTGCCATGGGAAGAATAGCTTAAGTCGAGGGATCCCCCCCCCCCCAGGACTTATTGAAATTATCATAGCCTATATTTTAACAGTAGGGAGCAAAAACAAATTTTCACATAGCCTAGGCCTAACCGTTTGCCATGGGATACTGTACAGAATAAGTTGAGGGGGGGCAAGCCCCCCTCCCAGGACTTACTGAAATTCTCAAAGGGTAAATACTAATTTCTAGTACTGTAATATGCCTAGGTCTAATCATTAGCCTACTACAGAAAGCTTATATACCGTTACCTAAAAAATAATGGTAAGGATTGTAGTACCCTATAGGCTAGGCCTAGGCTATCCATATAATCCCACGGCAAACGGTTATTGTCATAGGCTAGCCTATTATCCTATAGCCTAGCTTTTTTTTTTGCTGTCTTTAACCTCAAATCTTCCTTGATCTTCATTATCATAGCCCTCCCCACTAGTGGGGGGGGGGGGGGTGGGTGGGCTCTCTTAAGAACTCATAGGGTAGGCCTTTAGGCTATAGGCCTAGGCTAGCCTAGCTTAGATTAGTTATCTAAGCATATTTTTTGCTGTCTTTAACTAGTGGTGGGCTTTCTTAAGATTGTTGGATAAAGGGTTAGGCCTAATAAGCCTAGGATACTCATTTCTGCTCCATATCATCATAGGCTAGGCCTAGGCTAATACAACACCCTAGGCTAGCCTGGGGGCTGAGGTCCTGGGGATGGAATCTTGGATTGGATGGACCTTGATCTTTGACCATAATTATAAGGAGTTTCCTATGATTAACATGCACAATTTTATATTTACAGGGCACTCACAATTCAGATGACGTCAGATTTGTAGTCCAACCTCTTAATCAGTCTTATTTTCCATTAAACTATCACTAAATAATGGCTAAATACATTTCCAAGTGTTTCACAGTTAATTGGCGGCAAGCTAATTTGACGTCATCATTGGATCATCCTCAGAAACACCACAACGTAGAACAATAGCTAATACCCTTTCGTTGTTTCCATTAATCCTATCATATAATTTATATACCCCTGAAAAACCAGTAATTCATCATAAAATCGTACTAATTTATAGCTTACCTTATGCCTCCAGGTCTTGCGCTTTTGTCAAACACATAAAATTTATATTCATTCACTATTTTTAAGAAATTATGAGGCCCCTTAAAATTTATCCACCCGACAAAAGATCGCGTATTTTGGCAGGGGGGTACTCAGGATCATATCTCGTCAGAAAACTAACATTCAAGCTTAAATTAATATTTTACATTATTCATTTCAGTCAATATATTAAACACATGGAGTAGTTTAGTTTATATATACATAGTTTTAGATAAATACCTATTATTATCCTTTAATCTACATATTATTGAGCATTCGAGTGCCAATAAAATTTAGTTGTGTTCGTCTTGACTCAGCCTTCGGTGCGATATAACATCGGAGTGTAGGGGTACATTGGTGCTAAAGTCACAGTCACCTCATCCGAACTCAGTTGCTTTTTCACGGTGTAAACAAACAGCTCACATGACTCTAGCTCTATCCGTTTATATTTACATTAGTAGCTGCATTTGGACTTCAATACAGGTGATATATAATAGTTCTAAGATCATAGCCAATGTAGAGTACAGTGTAGAGGAAAACCACTATCGTTTGATGAGTTTAATGTAGAAATAGAATGGCAGGTTTAGCTGACACTGGCTCCGGGACAGTCACGGCCAATTTCAGGATCAATATTTTTTCAGATGTTAGGTTCGGGATCATGAAGAAAATGGGCGAATTTTGGCACACTGCCCACTAGTAGGCAGGGCTATGAAGCTGAGGGAAATTGTTGGGTAAAAGACGTAATAAAGCGATAATAAGGTACATTGGATGAAAGTTGGCTCGGGTTTTTGTATTTTCAAACCCATAAAACCCCAAAATGGAAAAACCCGAGCCAAGTTTTGGCCAAACTTGGCTCGGATTTGGGTAAATGTCAAATTAATAAAACACAGTAGCCTAAGCTTAGGCCTAATTAAAAAGTTGGGCTTATGTTTTTTATATTATTAAAACCATAAAAGCATGATCGGCCTACTTATAAATCCGAATCAAGTTTTGTCAAAACTTGGCTCGGATTTGATGTTAGCCTAACCTAACAACCTTACTTAACCTATCCTAGTATTATAGGTGGGGGCTGCTGCCCCCACACCCCCGCTGGTTGGGTATTAAAATAATAAAAGATGACGGGCGCTGTGCTGTGAATCCAAAACTAAGGGTCGGATTTGACATTAGCCTAACCTAACAACCTTACCTAACCTATAGGTGGGGGCTACCACCCCCACACCCCCGCTGGTTGGATATTAAAATAATAAAAAATTGACGGGCGCATCCAAAACTAAGGCTCGGATTTGACATTAGCCTAACCTAACAACCTTACCTAACCTATCCTAGTATTCCTGACCTAGTACAGTCGGCCCCACAAGGGTGCGCACTAAAAGGGTGCGATTCTCCAACCGTGCGGCAGATATCCGTGTGGTGCTTATAATCCAAGGGTGCGAAAAAAGCAAAGCGTGCGTTTTTTTTGCCCAATAACCCCTGAAAAACATGAACTAAGGAAAGAATACCTGTACAGTATAGAAATGTGATTAGATATTAGATAGAATATGGGTATTACACTCACTTTGGATGGTTTATGTATGCGTGGAGGTTGGGATGTTGGTCTTACTGAGGGTCCGAGCAGAGTTGATATTGATTAAATCAATTTGATTTAATCACTTGATTAAATCAATGATTTTTTTACCAAAAAAATCATTATTTTTTTTATTTTTTTGATCTGTGAATCAAGATAAAAAGAATTCTGAAGATTTATTTTGAATACAGCGAGTCCCAAAAGTTTTGGTTGATGCTTCAACAGTTGACAGTTTAGGACTTTAGGTAACTCTTAAGTAAAAAAAAAATTCTATTGACATACATGTTTTTCTCAGTACCGGTAGTTATAGTGTTATACATAACTACATATTAGATTTACATTATTTCATATCTCCATTATACATACATACATACATAACATTTTAAGACTGAGTGTTCCACACATAAGTGCAGTTTCAGTCTCTTGTCCTAATGGCGGCGTTCCAGGCAACCCTGTTAAGGGCTGCTTCACTTGTCAAGTTCTTGGATTTGAGATCGGCGCGTATAGTCCGATCCCAGGTCTTCCTCGGTCCACCCCTTGGTGCAGCTCCCTCCACAATCACAGACCTGCATTTTGTCACCCAATTTTGTTCATCCATTCTCTCCACATGTCCATACCATCCCAGTCTACTTGTACGCATCACCTCGCTAATACTCTTTATACCTAAACGTCTCCTCAGCTCAACATTTGTTATTCTATCCTGTAGCCTGGCCCCACACATCCATCTCACCATTCTCATCTCATTACGCTCCATTCTGTTGACATCCTCTACTTTAACGGCCCATGTTTCTGAGGCATACGTCATTGCACTTCTAACACATGAGGCATACACCTTTCCCTTCAGGGGGAGAGGCATTCTTTTCATGGTCAGGATTGGCATCAATTCTCTGAACTTCCCCCAGCCACACCTAATTCTAGCAACAGTGGCAGCCTCGGCCCCACCACCGGCAGAGATGGTATCTCCTAGGTAACAAAACTTGTTCACCAGCTCCAAAGACTCATTTCCAAAATTCACAGCCACAGGATCATCACTTAACACAAGCTCGCCTTTGCACACTACGCACTCAAATTTCTCTATTTCTGACTTATCCTTCGGCAGGGGCCCCTTTATTCTACTACAGCGCTTACTCCCATGGTGTACCCAACATCGACAGATGCTACATTGAATTGAGTTAACGCCCACTCCCTTTCCACACACTGCACATGGGTATGCACCGCTCTTTTCCACATTGCCTCGTCTCAAACTACAATGCATAACCTTGGTTTTGTTAATATTGACTCTTAAACCCTTGCTCGCCATGCCCTCTCTCCACTTTCTGAATTTGGCCTCAGCATCCTGCATACTGTCAGCTATTAGGACTAAATCGTCTGCATAAAACAGTTCCAACGGGAGTCCGCCTCTAAAAACTCTAGACAGCGCCTCCAAGACCATAATAAAGAGGAGGGGGCTTAACACTGAACCCTGATGGACTCCAACACGGACTGCGAATTCATCACTCAGTACACCTTTCACCCTCACCGAACTTCGCGAATCCTCATACATCTTCATTATCACACGCACCAGCCACTCTTCCACACCAAGTTTCCTCATAGCCCACTGTACAACATCTCTAGGTACCCTATCAAAGGCCTTCTCCAGGTCCACAAACACAAAGTAAAGATCCCTGCCTTTTAGTAGGTATCTTTCCTGTATCTGCCTGACTATGAAGATAGCATCGGTTGTACCACGTCCTGGCATAAAACCAAACTGCATATCATCAATAGAGATGCTTTGCCTGATCAAACCCTCAAGGACTCTCTCACAGACCTTCATGATTTGGTCAAGCATTTTCAGGCCCCTATAATTTCCTCTATCTAGCGCATCCCCTTTTCCTTTGTATATATTTACTATTACACTTTTGAGCCAATCCTCTGGGATTTTCTCATCTTTAATAATGGTGTTTATCAACTCAGTGACTAAGTTTACACCAATCTCCCCTGAGGCTTTTATCATCTCAGCGACAATGTCGGAGCAACCTGGAGCTTTACCGTCCTTCATTTTATTGATTGCGTCGCTCACTACAGCTGGTGCTATCAAAGGAGGGGGCCCAGATATTGGTTTTTCGATACTAAGCTGTTCCTTATCCCATTCAAACTCTACATTTAGCAATCGTTCATAGTGTACCTTCCATGCTTCTCTGATTTCATTTTCTGCATACACAATCTTCCCATTATCATCTCTAACACACTGTTCACCTATAATATCCCTACTGTCATTTTTAACTCGCCTAGCTAGGTTGAAGATCCCATTGGGATTGTCAGTGTTACACACTTGTTCGAGGACCAGGTCCTTAATGCGATTTTTAGCATTGTAAATAACTCTTTTGGCAGTTCGTTTAGCTGCCTGGTATTCCTCCCTGCTGCCTCCTTTCTTCCATGCTTTGAAGCATCTCCTTTTCTCTTTCACAGCATGTTCTACCTCATCGTTCCACCACCAAGAGGTCTTATTCCTGGGGTGACCCTTTGTTTTCCCACAGACTTTGTCAGTGGCAGCGATAAGGCTATGCTTAAGAAAGTTCCATTGGCTATTTACATCGTTAGGCCTAGCTTCCTTATTTCTATTCATTTCCTCCATATCTCTAGGCTATTAGATAAATACTAGATTCAAGTTTGTATGATATAATATTATAATATATGAAAAACTAATGCAAAACTGTACATTTTAACCTTGTTTACTGCTTAACAATCCCACAAAACATATGTCACACATAATTTGTCTACTTAGAATGACCTAAGCTGTCATCTCTTGAAGTATCTACCAAAACAAAACTCGAATGTGACACAAATCTCACTTTAATGAAAGTTTAAACTTTAATCACGCAACACTGGGGTGGGCACTGGCCACTGGGCAACTGAGTGAGTTCTAACCTATGTACATAGTCAGATATTACCAAGTGCAGGTCTACCAGACTGCCATGTTTTCACTTTTACTTCAATATCTCTGGATTTTGGTCACAGACTTGGGATCAATATTTTAAAGTAAACATCCACAAAGCTACTAGTCACTAAGTCTGTACTAATAATAACAGATTATTATTTTTCTGTAATTCTGTTCAATAATAGGTTTGTAATATGATTTCTTGAGGATCACTGGCAACTCAGCCAGAAGCAGCAGTGTGGTCAGACAGTGAAACATGACTAGGACAGGAACAGATCAGGAGTCTGGGCTGAGGGCATGGATGAAACAGAATTGTTATAAATTCCTCTACTTGAATTACTACTCAATAGGGCGGGGGGATATTTAAAAAAAATCAAATAAATCAAATAAATCAAATAAATCAATGATTTTTTGATTTTTTTGATTTTTTTAAAAAAATAAAAAAAATCAACAACCCTGGGTCCGAGGCTCCTCAGTAAGACCAACATCCCAACCTCCACGCATACATAAACCATCCAAAGTGAGTGTAGTACCCCTATTCTATCTAATATCTAATCACATTTCTATACTGTGCAGGTATTCTTTCCTTAGTTCATGTTTTTCAGGGGTTATTGGGCGAAAAAAGGGTAAGTTTGAAGAGTCCCCGGACTACATAGTGAATTTCCCATAGGTTCTTAAGCTCCAAGGGTGCGTTTTACAAGGGTGCGCGCATGTCTCGGACTTAGGTAACCGCACCCTTGTGGGGCCCACTGTATACGTTGGATACAAGACTAACCCTCACCTAAACCTAACCCAAACAATACTAGTAGGCTAAATACCTTATTTGGAAGAAGTGTCGTCAATATCCAGCTCGTCCTCGTCGCTCTCTCCTTCTTCGTGGGGGACAGGAACACCTGGTTGATGCTGGCGAGTAGACTGGGGAGGGTACAATTTTGCTGCCTCAAGTAGAAAATAATGCAACTCCTGTCCCTCATGTGCAGTTAGGAAGAGGTACCTCCCTGGACCCTAGGTACTGTGAGAGATACTTGGCCCTAATGCCTGGTCTTTTTATAAATTGCTTAACGTCCAACCAAAGCCTTTCTACGTTTTGGGTATGGAGCTGACGGTTGGTTGGGTCCACAAAGTTTATGCTATGATTCACACTCCAATGCTGAAAGCCTTCTTCATTGAGAGTATCATAAGCCCGCCAACAAACACTCTATATGACAGAACCAGACTGAATGTACTTTTTATTGAGAGGCAACAAAGTTTCTCTACTTCTGGGCAATGGTTGAAGGTTGTCACGGGTGAGAAGTGGTACTACAAATCTTTGTTTAGTGCCTCTTTGGATACCGCCGAAGAGCCAGATTTGTTTAGGAAGGCGTCCAACATTAAATTTTTGACGAACTATGAGTGTTTCGTCGACCTCGACAATGACACGGTGACCACCAATGGGAGGCTAATTAACCCATCAGACCCGGCTATGTATTCCATACCGAAACCCGGGGGTTTTGGCCAAAAAACATCTAGGCTACCGTATCTTTGTTATTTTGACTGCTTCCGCATTCCCGCACATCCCCAAGCGTAGATGTGTTTCGTACCTGTAGAATGGCGTTGAGTAGAGCTTTCTAAGTCAACTGGTTCAGTTGTGATGACGATTTCCGTGGAGATAATTTTGTGGCGATATCAGCCACTTTACACTACTTTTCACTACCGTAAAATGCTGTAACTTCGGACATTTTTCGATGTTTTTTAACAATTTCTCCTGAGTGTAAACATATTATAGAGATTTAACTAGGTCAAGTGATGTATGGTGATAGTGCGCCATAACCCAGGAAGCCTCCTAAAATTATCCCCCATAAGAAGAGAGTTATCCTTATCCTAAATGATGTCCGAAGTTTGCTTGAAAAGTTGATAACTTCGGACCTGTATGGCTAACTTCGGACATAGGTGATTTCTTATGTAAAATGGTTGCCAACAAAGCTGAGATAACTTCGGACGAACGGAGGAGAACTTCGGACCTACGTTCGTGGCCTTATTTCATTCATTTTTCGGCTCCTACTATTTTATATGAATATTTTATTATTGCTGCTTATTCTTGTCCGATGTTATAGTGGAAAATGCACAGTCAATACTTTTAGGCCTGTATAATCAGTATAGGAGGGGGATATATACGATGTTTAACATATATTCTGTTTGCATCTGTTCTCGTTAGGCATCGAGCTCACTCCTAGAAAATATTGAGCAGGAAAATAACCAATGCTGTCAAATCAATAACTCGAAAATTAACTAGGCCTAGTGAAAATATATAGGTATGTATACTATATCACTGCATATACACTTTTATGAATTTGAGCATTTTTATAGGTATAACGTATTTGTTGGTGTTTCTTTCGGCAGATAATTTTTTTTTTGGACAAGATTTGCCTCTCCTAATTTATATATATTATATATCCAGAATTATCCGAAATACATAAATCGGTTAGCATAGTATCATATTTTTATGGGTTTTTGGACTCAGAGAATGATGATTTGATCTTTTACCACCATGTTAATGATGTACAAGTATTATGAATGATTTTCATAGGGAAAATAATAACAAACGATTGTTTTGTTCCATGTCCGAAGTTACCATGTTTTTTTTTTTAAACACAATCGGTTAAATGATACTGTTCTAGCTAGAGGGTTATACAAGTGTAACAAATTTCCTTTGGTGGATGTTGTCTCTGGTAATGTTACTACAAAATTATATCAGTCACAACATCATTCATACAAACAAATTTCTTCAGGGTGATAGAAGTTTGGCAGGGTAGCGAAAAATGTACATATTTTCGTCACATATATAATATTTTTTTCGTGTACATATACTCATGTCAGTTCCCTAGGACTTTTACATGCTCTTCCTTTGCCATTTCTCTAAACGGACCCCACAAAAAAAAAAAAAAAAAAATTTCCATTATATAATGACAATGTCTAATTACTTATTATTATTCCTTTGCCCCTCAACTTTCTCTTCATAATTGCTGAGGGGCACAGGGCCCTGGGTGGGGCTTTGGTTTCCCGGGCGTTTACGCACCCTCTCAGCTCCCCGCCATGGAGTGGCTTCGGTCACCCAGGCTTTATTGTGGTCGGCAGGGAGGGTTCTGTGGGGGCGCTCGTTTATGGCCTTTGCCTTACTCGGGGCCTTGGGGCTGTTCGGCCAGGCAGCTTGGGGAACAACAACAACAACAACAACAACTTATTATCGCCGGTGTCCGAAGTTACCCCACTTTACGGTATTCCTCAGAGCTCTCTCAGTGTATACCACCCCGTCTTCTTAGAGCACGTAGCACTAGTCTTGCAAACACAACCCCACCCCTACTCTCCAAACCAAGAGTGAAACTATGAGGGCTATGAGGAAACTTGGTGTGGAAGAGTGGCTGGTGCGTGTGATAATGAAGACAGTGGCGGATCCAGGGGGGGGGGAGGGGGCACCCGCCCCCCCCATTAGTGACCAAAATTGCGCCCTTACATCTGATATATACTGCATTTTATCTGAAATACAATACATATAAAGTTATGGCGCCCCTCATGTATATATATCAGCCCCCCCCTTAAGCCTGAGCTGGATCCGCTCCTGCATGAAGATGTATGAGGATTCGCGAAGTGCGGTGAGGGTGAAGGGTGTACTGAGTGATGAGTTCGCAGTCCGTGTTGGAGTCCATCAGGGTTCAGTGTTAAGCCCCCTCCTCTTTATTATGGTCTTGGAGGCACTGTCTAGAGTTTTTAGAGGCGGACTCCCGTTGGAACTGTTTTATGCAGACGATTTAGTCCTAATAGCTGACAGTGTGCAAGATGCTGAGGCCAAATTCAGAGAGTGGAGAGAGGGCATGGCGAGCAAGGGTTTAAGAGTCAATATTAACAAAACCAAGGTTATGCATTGTAGATTGAGACGAGGCAATGTGGAAAAGAGCGGTGCATACCCATGTGTGTGGAAAGGGAGTGGACGCTAACTCAATTCAATGTAGCATCTACCGATATTGGGTACGCCATGGGAGTAAGAACTGTAGTAGAATAAAGGGACCCCTGCCAAAGGATAAGTCTGAAATAGAGAAATTTGAGTGCGTAGTTTGCAAAGGCGAGCTTGTGTTAGGTGATGATCCTGTGGCTGTGAATTTTGGAAATGAGTCTTCTGAGCTGGTGAACAAGTTTTGTTACCTAGGAGATACCATCTCTGCCGGTGGTGGGGCCGAGGCTGCCACTGTTGCTAGAATTAGGTGTGGCTGGGGGAAGTTCAGAGAACTGATGCCAATCCTGACCATGAAAAGAATGCCTCTCCCCCTGAAGGGAAAGGTGTATGCCTCATGTGTTAGAAGTGCAATGACGTATGCCTCAGAAACATGGGCCGTTAAAGTAGAGGATGTCAACAGAATGCAGCGTAATGAGATGAGAATGGTGAAATGGATGTGTGGGGCCAGGCTACAGGATACAATAACAAATGTTGAGCTGAGGAGACGTTTAGGTATAAAGAGTATTAGCGAGGTGATGCGTACAAGTTGTTGTTCCCTAAGCTGCCTGGCCGAACAGCCCCGAGTCCCTGAGAAAGGCCATGGCCACGATCGGGCTTTCCCACAGAGCTCTCATTGAGTGTAGATTGTGTTGTTGGCGTAAGTGGTTGTGTGAAATGCAGTCTTCTATGATGTGTTTAATGGTATGGGGTGCTGTGTTACATCCCGGGCAGGCGTCGACAACGGAGTCATCCAGTCTCTTCTGATAGCTCAGGAGAGCTGGATGGTGTCCGCATCTCAGCCTGGCCAGGTGGACTCTGTCCTCGCGAGGAAGGGAGGATTCGGAAGGATGGATTTCGGGAGGTCGTGCATGCAGCTGCGTGTTGTCTGTGAGTGAGTGGATGGATCGGTGAGAGATATGAGTATGGATGTGCTTCTGGAAGTTGGTTCGGGGTGGGCAGGGAGGGAGAGGACAATAATTGTGTGTGATACCGTGTACTGGGTGTTGTTTTGATATTTCTTGGTGTCTGTGGGTGTGTTGCCATGTAGTTTAGTGGGTGGTCTTGGTTCGTGGAGGCTGCTGCCAGGAATTGAGTGCCTCTCAGGTCCAGATGGTCTTTGACTTTGAGGATTTTGGTTTCTTGATGTAGGTGATCTGTGGGTGCAGTAGCTGTGCAGCCTTTAATGATCTTCAGGGCTTTGTTTTGAATAGTCTGTAAGGTCTTATGATGTGTTTCAGCTAGGTTAGAAGCCCAGGCTGGGCTTGCGTATTCCATCACTGATCTTATGTATTGTTTATATACTGTGGTGGTAGTTTCTTTGTTGTGTCCAAATTTTGTGTGAGCAAGTGACCTGAGGGCGTTAAGTCTGGGTGTCAGTTTCTTTTTAATGTTTGTGGTTTGCTGTTTGAATGTCATATGAGTATCATATGTTACTCCTAGGATTTTGGGTGTGTGTGTATGTGTTAGGGGTGTGTTGTTTATGGTGAGTTGAGGGATGTATTTGTGTTCTCCTGTCCAACTTGTGAGCAGGGTTGCGGTGGATATGGCTGGGGCTAGATTAAGTCTGTTTGTAGTGCACCAGCCATGTAGTGTGTTGAGATAGGGTTGAAGGAGATCTGTTGCTCTTTTTGGGTCATGGTGTGTGCATGTGAGTGTTATGTCATCTGCATAGGAGGCTAATTTTATTTGGGGCGTATTGGGTGTAGTTATATCGTGCATGTACAGATTGAAGAGTGCGGGCGATAGGACGGATCCTTGTGGGACTCCGTTTGGAAAGTTTCTGATTTTAGATGACTGACCGGCAAAAGATACGTGTGCACATCTGCCTGCTAGGAAGTTGGCCAGCCACCTTTTTGTGTTGTTGTGCATGTTTGTGTTGTAGATTTTGTTTGTTAGGTTGTGGCGGGGGATGGCATCGAAGGCTTTACTAATGTCGAGTGTTGCTAATAGTGATCTGTGTGGTGGTCTAGCTGAGTTGATGCCGTCGAAAGCTCTTTGTGTAAGGTCTGTGAGAAGAGTGTTTGTGGAGTGCAGTGGCCTAAAGCCATGTTGTGTTGGAGCTAGGGGTAGGTCAGGTGTAATTAGTTGTAATACTAGGCGTTCCATGACTTTGGAGGGGGAGCAAAGGAGTGTGATGGGGCGGTGCGAGGAGGGTAGCGTGGGGTCTTTGTTGGGTTTGGGGAATGTGATGCGTACAAGTAGACTGGGATGGTATAGACATGTGGAGAGAATGGATGAACAAAATTAGGTGAAAAAATGCAGGTCTGTGATTGTGGAGGGAGCTGCACCAAGGGGTGGACCGAGGAAGACCTGGGATAGGACTATACGTGCTGATCTCAAATCCAAGAACTTGACAAACGAAGCAGCCCTTAACAGGGTTGCCTGGAATGCCGCCATTAGGACAAGAGACTGAAACTGCACTTCTGTGTGGAACACTCAGTCTTAAAATTTTATGTATGTATGTATGTAGTGAAACGTTATTCTCAGTCTTTCTTCAATTCAACAGATGAGCTCTGGAACTCTCTCCCATAATCAGTCTTTCCCTCTTCCTATGACTTAAATTGCTTCAAACTCCGCGTGTCCAGGCATTTTGGTTCGAACGTCCCTTGATTTTGGCCCTGTCACTCTTTCAACTCTGGGGGAGACACTCGCTACAGTCATTTCTGCCTTTTGTCTCCCTCACTCATATTGAAAAAAATCATCTCTTCCCTTCTTAATATATACTAAGTACCGGTACTGTGTAGGCTACTGGTGTAATCGTAAGAGTAATCATGATTATGATTACTTTTTGGGAATAATCTATTACGATTACATCCCCAAATATAGGAAAGTAATTGATTACGATTACGATTACGATTACTTAGAAAACTGTAATCGATTACAGATTACGATTACCCCATGCCTGATATAGACATATCACCATTTTGGTCCTAGTCTCATTATCCTTCTTGCCGCCGAAGGTACATTTCTGGCGAACCGGAACCATGTTCTTTTAAGTTCTTTTAAGGTTATGAACTTATGAATGAAATATACTGCCACTTGGGATTGTATGGTTTCAGTTAATACAGTATATCACTCACTAAGGCATAACACGTGATGCAAGGTAAGTTATGTAGATTTCTTGTTCTGCGCATCTTTCCTAAAATTGCGAATGTCCACTTTGGGCTTTTCAGGTGGCCCTCTATCACGAATAACTGCATCACCACTTGGTCCCACGGCTACCATTATCCATATATCCTGAATCGAGAGTGCGAGCAATAAATGATACAATCAAGGTCGAACGGAAACTGGTAAGAGAGTAGAGTACCGTATATCCTCAAAGATAAGGCGACATTGTGTATAAGTCGGCCCCTCAATTTGTGCCAAATCAGACCTATAAAAGTCTTTCTATCAAATATAAGTCGACTCCCGAAACCAGGGACGTGGGAAAAAAATATATAATAGGCCTAGCCGCCTAGGCCTACACTACCGATACCGTATTGTTTTCCATCATCAGGCTATTTAAACCCCTCACAAGTCCTTTATATTTGTAGTTTGACTTGAATACTGTTGAAATCTTGAAAGTTATGGAATAACACTGAATAATTGCATCAACTGATCATTACAAGCTAACTAAAATGGGCATCGGTAGGATACACACGTGTTCCCACCTCCATTGCAGCTTCTACTGGTAGCCTACTGGATGTTACATTCAAATATTTTCCACCCCTCAATTTCTGTTTTACCTTACCGTAATCATATCCTTACTGGTTTATCTCTTCATCGCCCCTTATTTAAAATAAGATATTATCTCAGGGCAGGATTATTTACCGGTATATATAATTGATTCCACAAAATTGTGGATTAGAAGATAATAAAATACCAATCAAGGCAACAACATCCAGCCATCATCTACATTGGCGGGAGGGCGATGCTGCCATATATATGTTATTGTTTTTGCGTATTACCGTACATCTACCTACACTAACAAATGAAACCAAACTAAAATTATCGAAAAATAGGCATACAGTACTTTTAATAATTTACCGGTACTGTATATGTACAGTAAACCCTCGCTATCTCGGACTAATTGGGGGGAGACCCAGTCCGAGATGACCGAAAATCCGAGATGTCCGAAGTCCGACTTATGTCCGACTTAAGAGAGGAAAATGTCCGAATTGGAAGAGGGAGTCCGAGCCACCAGAGAAAACGGAGACTTCCCTATCACTAACAACGTTGATTCAAGATAAATTACAGTACCTGTACAGTATCCAGCAGACGTATATTATAAATATCACTTTCCTTCTCCATTTCACTGTCCTTCTCCACCTCACTGTAGCCTTAGATCTCGGAATTTGCCCTTAGATCTCGGAATTTTCCGAGATATATGACACCTGTCCGACAGACCATGTGGGCCCTCGGAGTTTTCCCCTTACATCTCGGAATTTTCCGAGATATACGACGAACTTTCCGAGAGGCCGATGCCAGTCCGAGTAGTCCGGGTTTCCGACTTCTAGAGGTCCGAGATAGCGAGGGTTTACTGTATTACTTAAGTGTCACCGATCAGAGTATGTTCCAGATATCATATTAATCATATTGCCACTTAAGATCGTCTGGCATACGTAGGGAGAAACGATAGATAAATCCTTTGGTACAGTGAGGGTCAAAAGTTGCTGACAACAATACACTTGTTACCAATATTATTGTAATGCCGTACTTTTAATGTGTTGTATAGACACTAACTTGTGTTATATGATTCATGTAAGATGTATCAATATTTACAACAAGCAAATTACTGGCATCATACCGTACAAAAAAAATTGCACTATGGCTGGTTGTACAAAGAAAGTACTGTACTGCCATACACATTGCGCCAACTTTATATATTTTTTGATGTGGGCTGAACATTATATATTACTACCGTAAATATATTTGCCATACACTTGTTATATAAGTGTACCGGTAATACGGTATTATTTATAACTGTCGCCAATGACAATGTTACAGATAAACAGTAAAACATTCCACTCACTATCGTATGGCTTAGGGAGAGAGAAGGTTGTTGAATGGAACAGGGTAGGCTACAGTGAGTCATAAGTTTGCTGACAATAGTAGTCTATACTCGTTAATACCGCATTGTAATACTTTCAATGCATTGCATAGACACTAACTTGTGCTGTAATGTCTGTGTATTTGATAAATATAATTGTATCATTCATTATTACAGTACATACAAAAAGACCACCAAACTTTTGCATTACCGTACTACGTGTGGGTGGTAGTGGCAGTCTAAATATAGCCTAGACTACACAAACACTTGCCATATGCATGTCACTACCTCTATTACCGTACTACGTGTGGGTGGTAGTGGCAGTCTAAATATAGCCTAGACTACACAAACACTTGCCATATGCATGTCACTACCTCTATTACCGTACTACGTGTGGGTGGTAGTGGCAGTCTAAATATAGCCTAGACTACACAAACACTTACCATATGCATGTCACTACCTCTATTACCGTACTACGTGTGGGTGGTAGTGGCAGTCTAAATATAGCCTAGACTACACAAACACTTGCCATATGCATGTCACTACCTCTATTACCGTACTACGTGTGGGTGGTAGTGGCAGTCTAAATATAGCCTAGACTACACAAACACTTGCCATATGCATGTCACTACCTCTATTACCGTACTACGTGTGGGTGGTAGTGGCAGTCTAAATATAGCCTAGACTACACAAACACTTGCCATATGCATGTCACTACCTCTATTTATTTTATTTGTTTACACCAAGCAATATATTTTACAACAACAACTTACTACTAGTATATCTAGCATACAATTGTAATGTATTTTACAACAACTTACTACTAGTATATCTAGCATACAATTGTAATGTAAGTGTATATAGGCCTACTATGTATATAATGGCAGGAAACGAAGATTTGTGAAACAATATGCGACACTGGCTGGACAGTCAGCAGTGTGGAGAGACACCCCTCCCTCCCTCCCTCCCTCCCTCCTCCCTCCTCCCTTTAACTCCGTGAGACGAGAGGAGGTACGTTCATACAGGAGGCCGTAACTTTGCTTTGTAATCGGTAACTTTCACTTCTTTAGTTCTGGTATCAATTTTATATACTTACATGTGTTATAATGAATTAAACTGTTTCATATTTAATTAAACTTGGTAGAAACTTATATTATAACAGTGGAAACTACCTAAATGAAAAATATCTCTACCGAACGATAATAAAACAATACTCGGTACCGGTACAATGTCCAATTTATGTCCTTGGTACCGGTATCACCCAAATTTTCGATCACTTGAAATTGTGATCAGTGTAGTTGGCGACCAACGACTTTTTGACCTTAAAAAAGGTCATAAAAAGTCGACTTGTACACGATGATATACGGTAACTTAATCACGACCGACAAGTGCCGAGAGGTAGCCTATGCGCTCGGTTCGGCTCGCCGCTCGTCTAGGCTCGCCGCTCGCCTATTGTTGGGTCTTGGCCACCCGTCAATTACGAATATTTGCCGCCAGACAAGAGCTTTGGTATCTTATAGATTATGGAGCCAAACACGATTTCGCCAAGCTTAAACACGCCAGACTATAGGTTTGAGTCCCGAAGGGAAGAATGATAACCTAATATTTAATAGTGGCCCTGGAATCATTGACAATGCGCCTTACGTAGGTAATGGCCAATCTTTGAACTCTAGCTTGCTTGTTCAAACTTCCCGCCCGGGGAGACTCCAAATACGATTGCCTTACATCGTGAGCGAAACGCTCTTAATAACCACTCACGGACTCGTCCATATGATGTGGGTCCACTACTAAAAAAACTAGTAAAATAAATAAAGAATAAAAATTAAACTTGACCTAGCTTTGCGCTTCCTGTGCGTCTGCTTTTGGGTACAGCTCGCCATCTTGTTCACAGCGAGTGTTCTTCCTTAATCTGACATATCGAGACTTCTCAAAAAATGTAGCAGATGAATGGGAAGGGAATGGAAGGGAGGGCCAAAATCGTCAATGATTCCGGGGCCACTACTAAATATTAGGTTTTCATTCTTCCCTTCGGGACTCAAACCTATAATTTATTAGTGGCCCCTTCATCATTGACGATGCGCCTGAATTCTCAAGACTGGAGGGGGGACATTCATCATAAACATCACATACCACTACTAAACCCGTTAAGGTCCCCGTAAACATGTACTAATCAGGTCAGTTTAATATCAAAGAAAATATAAAAGGGGGTTACAGGCGGCGTTTGTTAAAGGAAGCCTGTGGTGTTAACACCTTTAAGTTTAATAGAACAGTTGGTGTAACACAAGAATAAACTATAAATTTAGCTTATATATCCCAGGGTAAATGAAACATTCATTATCACCCAAATTTATTAATATGTAGGCCTACATATTCATGGCCTCAGGTACTGTATTACCAAAATATTTGTACTCTTACTCTAAATCTAATCCCTGAGATTATTGAGTACTAGCAGGGGTACCCGGCGTTGCCCAGGTAATCACCATCACTACTACCACCACTACTACTACCATAATCACCATCATCAATCACTACTGCCACAATCATCACAATACTACTACTACCATAATCACCGGCCTCGACCTCCCTGTGCCTCATTATACGGCGACCTTGATTTTGGCTGCTAAATGACCTCCGATTTTGGATCTGACCTCATCCGTACCCCCATTTTGGGGGGCTGCGAACAACTTTCGTTCCATACACCTTTTCGATCGGAGGCCGCCTCCTGCCCCAAACGGACATTTTTGTTAAACCAAAAGCGATTTTTCCGATTTCGCGCCCATTTTCTCCGTCCCTTTCACCCTGGGGAATTCTATTTGTTCACTAAAACCTGCCTAGGGACCCCCTTACTATGCATACCAAGTATGAACGCTCTAGCTTAAAAAATGTGGCCATGCATAAAGAACACACACACACACACACACACATAGACAATCGAAAATATTATATAGATAATTGAAAACCCTATTGCATTCATAGTGTTTCCCTTAAAAATTAGTAGATATTCCTGAGTAGGCTTACTTTAGCCTAAGGAACGGATTATCACATGACCTTAGTGCTCGTACATTTGATCTCACTTCAGAAGCAGGTAGAGTCCTTGGATACTCCCCCCCCCCCCCCCCTCCTTTTTTTTACATCACAAAATCAGCTTAGAACTAGACTTTCTGCCTTAATGCTACACATGTACGAGAAGGTTTCATGAGATTGACGAAAAGGTAACGTGTGAGAAAAGTATGATTTGATGACCACAATTGGGTCTGCTGAATATCTTCTAGGGAGTAATTATGGAGGAATCTAAGTGATGCCGCCCATTTACGGATATCGTGTGATCTTGCCAACACGCCCGGATTACTCTCTCGAATGACTTCCACTAACAACGCAGCTAGCCGGCGTTTTTGTAATCGAACACCTGTCCGTGAAACACAGAGGGCTCCCGCCTGTGATGGCCGGTAAGCCCGCATAAATAACCTAAGTGACTGCACTGGACATAGTAAATGGTTCCTGTCACCCTGTTTCAGAGCCGGAATTTTGAACTCTGTAAATACATGATTATAATGTTCATTCTTAGCAATGAAGTTAGGAGCAGGAGCAATATGTACACCCATGTTGCGCCTTGAAAATCTTAGACAGTTTGGCTCCGAACTCATCGCCGCCAACTCAGACACCCTGTCACCCGTAGCCAGTGCCATTAGAAAAATTGCCTTTTTAAGTATTAGGTCAAAGGGAGGATCCTTGCAATATTTGCGGGACTGAAGCATCTCAAAGGCCAGATCAAGAGACCAGGTGGGTGTGAGTTGACGAGGAGGAGGGCGAAGCTTGAAACACGACCTCATGAAACCCTTTTCCTCCGCCTCCGGTACAGACAGACCCGTTAAATCTAAAGAAGGTGTCCTAATTGCCGTGAGGTGATTCCTTAATGTGACAACTGACAACTTTTGAAAATCGAATAGGTAATTTAAATACTTGAACACGAGAGCCACTGAGGACTGTTGTTGACGGGGGTTTTGAGGAATTTTGGTTCATGTTGATTCACCTGTTACTCCTGAAATACATGACACAAAGTTATAAAAAAATAAAAATAATGTTGCACAAACCTTCATGTGTAGAATGCCATTGAGTAGAGGTCTCTAGCCCAAGTGATTGCATAATGGCGAGCGCGGGAAGTGGAGTGATTTTTATGCGGGAAAATCTTCCCGCGTTCGGATGCGTCGCCTTGGCCCAGGCCCCGGCTTGGCTAACCTACTGCGCACTTAGCCACTCGTCGCGCCAGAGTTTTTACCTCCCGGAGTCTATTTTATTTATTGATAGTGATGTTATTATAGTTATTTGGAGTCCAATTATATAAAATATGTGTACTGTATTAGGCTATCTTGTCACTAATATTTCACATTTTCACTCGATACCGTAGTTTTTATGAGTAATTGAGGCTGGTTATTGTTATATTACGCACTAATTATTCGTTATCACAGGTGTTTATTATACTTTGGCCATCTAATATTAGTTCGTGTGTCACTTTCACTTTGGTAAATATGCTTGAGAGAGTGTCACTGTCACTGATAATGCTCATTTTCACTTGATACGGTACATTTTATTAGTAATTGAGGTAGGTTATTGTTATATTAGGCAGTGATTATTCGTTATCACAGGTGTTTATTGAGGAGGGATTTGGTTTGTACACTGGTTACTATGTATGATATTTCATTGTGTACCAGGGTGATGAGTCCACCGCCCCCGCCGACAGCCCGGTCTTGTCTGATGGTGGTGAAATTATGAAATGTGGGTGTTTTTTGTGATGTGCGGAGTTTTGTTTCTTGTAAGATGGCAATGTGTATGTTGTGTTGTTTGATGAAGTGTGAGACTTCGTGTTTCTTTGTGTTAATGCCATCTATGTTCAATTGGAGAATGTTAATGTTATGTGCACGATGTATGTTGGGTGCTGCTGCACGAGGATGGGGTGGGGGTGAGGGAGGGGCTGGAGGTTGGGATGGGTGAGGTGGGGAGCAGGAGATGGGGGTTGGAATGGATTAGGATGGGGTGTGGTATGTTGAGTTGAGGATGTGGATGGTATGGGGAGGTTAGGGGGGTTAGGGAGGAGAGGTGGATGGGTTTTAGGGGGGGGGGGGGGGGAGTGGATGATATGGAAAGGCTAGGTGGGTTGGGGAGGAGAGGTGGACGGGTTTTAGGCGAGGGATTTGACTGGGAGAGGGAGGGGCATGAGGAACAGGTCCAGGTGTTCGTGTAGTGTTTCTTGGAGGCAAGTGTTGTACAGGTGAAGTGGGTCCAGTTCCTGCATGCATTGCAGAGAACTGAACCCTTAGTGTGGCGACTCGAAGTGATGGGTTTTGAGCAAGTTGGACATATGTATGTGTACGTGGGTCCTGGGTTGCTCTCAATGTCTCCGGCTAGAAGAAGTCTTCGAGAAATGACAGCCGGAGAGTCATTTCTCGGTGTAGGAAAAACTGTGTGATGTGTGTGTGGTGTGAGAGGTGTGGAAATTCCCGGCGCGACCGAAGCCGCTCCAAGGACCCGTGCCCCCAGGGAGGGGGCAGGGGATAGTTGTGACGGTTTGGCTCCCGAAACTGCTCCCCGCGGCCGGCATCCGGTTGTCCTCCACTGGTCGATTGATCTTGTCTCCGGCCGTGGAGGGTTGGCAGCCATCCGCGGTTGGCAGCTCCGGGAGGTGGTCCCACGGCGTAGACGCCGCCACATCAGGGCCATTGATTATTAGTTAGTACTCCTGCTTGGTGTGGTACTCAGCAAAGCACGGTATAGCACATAGTGACACCTGGCACTCCACACACTGCATGGTGGTCTTTTTCTGCTTCCTCGGCCTCACCTGGCTGTTCCAGCAGACATGGCACCGCCTTCTGCTAATAGTGACTCCATCTCGATCCAGAGGCAGGTAACCGAGCTTGTGCACATTTAGATACTGTGCACACTGCATGCGGCCCTGAACGGGGGGCACAGGTTGTGCCACTGCCCTCTGTGGCGTAACATACCTGTCCAGGAGCTCCACCAACACCTGTTTTTGGAACCTCCGCAGGCTACTGAACTTCCTGGGTGTGCGCGGATTCCGAAGCCTGTAGATATTGTAGGCATTCAGCATTGACATGTCCACCATGTGCAGAAAGAACTTTTTGTACCATCTGCACGAGGTACGCAGACAGTCGATGAAGCCTATCTGCATGTCGGACTTGTCCACCAGCCTCATATTTATGTTGTAGTCCATTACAGCATCGGGCTTGGTCACCCTGACTTGGGTGCGGTGATTCACCTTGCCAGTCTCAACCACTTCCCCCTTGTGGACGGTGCTCAGGAGGTTGACCTTCCGCTGGTCGTGCCAGTGGATAGCCAGAATGGGTCCCGACTTCTTCTTGAAGACATCGCCTTTCTTGGTTTTAGGAGGGAAAGTTGGCATGCCCTTCCTTTTCGCTCTAACTGTGCCTACAGTCCCCGTCTTGCGCTGATGGAGGTACTTTGAGAGAGTGGGGGACGTGTAGTAGTTGTCCGTGTAGAAGACGTGATTCTTCTGGAAGTACCGGTTCATCATGGCTTGAACCACTGCTCCGCCAAAGCCAATGAGGGGGTCTATTTCCACGTCCCCTTCCTTCCCGCTGTAGACCAGGAAGTCCAGGACATAGCCAGTTTGGCAATCGCACAGCACAAAGAACTTTATACCAAAGCGAAGTCTCTTTGAGGGGATGTACTGCCTGAAGCTCAGCTTTCCCCGGAACAGCACAAGAGACTCGTCAATACAGACGTTGCAGAAGGGCGTGAAGTATGACGTGAAACGTTCTCGCATCATCTCGTACAACGTCCTAATCTTCCACAGCTTGTCAGAGAGATGCATGTCGGTGTTGGTGACAAGATGGAGCGCTCCGAGGATGTCGAGGTACCGGTCCCGAGAGATGTATTTCCCGAAGGCAGGGGTGGATATCAGATCTTTGGTGATCCAATGGTCAGCCAACCTGTGCTTCTTTACATGAGGCATTAGCATGGTGATTGCCAGGAACACCATGAACTCGGGATGAGTCACTGGGGTCCACCGCTTCATGTGGCCCTTGGTCACCTTGCCAAAAAAGTTCACCTGGATTTGGTGGTGCTTGTTTGTCTCCTCTATGACAAACTCAGTAACCTCCTTATCAAAAAATGCCTCAAAAAGCTCATGTGGTGGAGCATTGGGGCCTGCGGGAAACCTTGGGGTAACTCCTGAACCCTCCTGTACCTCATCAAAAGGGGTTACATCAGGGTCATTCACTTCATCAGCAGCCACATCCTGCCAGTTGAAAATATAAAATGGGTCCTGCTGGCGACGCTGACGAGGAGCTGCAGCTGGGGCAGCACGCCCACGAACTTTGGCGGCGCGCACCCTAGGGCGGCCAGGAGCGCCCCGGCGGCCAGGGCGGCCAGGAGCACGACGGCCCTTGGCCAAGCGTCTGGGTTGAGGGTCGTCGATGTCCATAAAGTCATCGTCGTTGTCGTCAGAGCCGTCATCTTGCCCTGACGGTGGACCCATGTAATCATGGCCAGAGTCATCTGTGAGGTGCCCTTCATCTTCAGACCCCCCCTCATAATCTTGCGGGGAACGAATGATGCGTGGGCGGCGTGTAGGTCGGCGAGGTGGGGAAGGAGTGGCAGGTGAGGCTCTTGTCATCTTCATGCAGAGGTTCGGGGCTCCTTGGCCTACGACGAGTCGTAGACAACACTGGTTCAGTGTCTGTAGGTGCAGGTATGGATGCGAGGTCAAATACATCGTCAGGAACCTCTGTTGTAGGCTGGAGAGGTGGGGTGGATCCTGGGGAAAGTTGCGGGGGCGTATGGCTGGGACCGGCAGGGGTGGAAGCCGCGGGAGCCTCGAACAAAGAGCGCCTACTTGTAGCTCCTTTTTTCACATATTTTCTCCCTTTTCCCTTTTCTTTAGTAGTATGTCTCCTCTCGGGGTAAATAGGCCGAAAGTGGGGGGTCCTCAACCCTAGGCAGTGCTGGTGGTGGTGGGGAAGAATGGCGGGCGCCTGGGGCAACTTGGGTGGCGTGGGTAGATAAGGAAGACAATGGCGGGTCAACCTCACCCTCACCCTCACTGGCACCTTCACGCACTGCTCTCTCAACAAGTTTTAGGGCCTCTTTCCTGGCTGCCACGGCCGCCTTTTCAAGAACTTGCTTCTTATAAAAACGTATCTTGAATGGGGATTTATCTGGCGAAGGGCTAGGTGTCGTGTCACTCAACCTAAACTTGGTAGTCGACCTAGTGCTGTCCCATTCGCTCACTCTCACTACACTCTCATCACCTTGCACAACTATATCACGTTCAGTACTATCATCACTATCATCGTCATGCTCAAATCCAACAAATTGCGCGTCTCTTTGATGAATTTCGTCTAGATCGTCTAAATCTTCACTATAGTGCGACTGATAAGACTCGGAGCTATCACTGCCCAAGTCATCAACACTATTTTGTCCTTCACCACGTTCATAACTCCTCAAAGCTATTTCAATACCTCCGGGAGTCAACGCATCTTGTACGTGCCTTTGCGTTAGGGCGCGACGAACCTGGGCAGGCGTCGAGGGGAGCATGGAATCGGACACAGGGGAATCACTTTTTGGGCTAGTATCCATGTTGGCGGCAAGGTTGAGACTGTTTTGGTGGCGTACATGGTGTCTGGTGGCGTCACCTAGCGACCACGGAACGAAATGTTTACGCGCGCCATTCGAAAGCACATACGCAAGCAATGGTACAATGTTGTACCACCCGGGTTCCTCGGGTCAAAACATAATGGTACACACGTGTACCACCCGGGGTTGAAGGGTATTTATACATTATTATTTGTATGAGGAAAATCTAATATATAATAATAGTAAAGACAAAAGAAAACTTGATTAAACTTTATACCATGGAAAATTTATTGAAGTCGGTAGATTTGCGGCCATTTTAGCAACTTGTAGCTTCACGATACAACACATGTTGATCACCAGTCGACTTTTGTTTTTGTTCAAGTGAAGATGCTTTGTTTTATTGATCAATTACATTGAATATTGTAGATGTAGTTGTAGCTGAAGGGTTAGGGAGTCATAAGATACACATATTGATCCAGATTGAGCAAAAAGGGGGATAATACAGCTGGTTGGTGATCGTAAGTGCAAGTTACAGGGTCAAAAATGGTGATTGTTAGATTTGATGTGGGTTACTTGCCGATTCGCTGGTCCCTATTGTATTTTTCCCCATAAGAAGTTAACTTCGCATCTCGATATTTCGAATCTCGATCGGTATTTGTGGGAACCAATTATGATCGAGATTGGAGATTCCACTGTAGTACAGTAAATGACTTCCAGTGTGATTGGTACTGCCGTCGGGTTGATGGAGCATACTGATTAATCAACTTGTGAGTCACGGTTTCCCCAAACTGGCCTAGCCACTTGGCCTTCTGAATATCCACAAGGCGAAAGTCTGCGAGGTCTTGAGGTTTCCAATTGTCTCTAAGTGGAAGTACGAGATCGGGAGCGACACCGGGTTCTCGCACCACATCTTCAATTGGTTGTACCATACTTGAGCCGACCACAAGGCCGCGATCATCGAGACCATTCCCCGATAATCCCGTAGTTTTTGAACTACTGTACTTTGCACAACCCATCACTCCCGGAAGAGCTCTTAGGCACCCATAAAAAACAACCCCGAGCTACCCGGAAGGGCTCTGAGGCACTCATGAGCTTAAAGCCTGTAAGCTTGGTGTGCGAGGCGTACGTCCGACGTATGTAAACAACAGCCGGCTGGACCGATGCCCCGCATCTCCGGCCACAAGAAGGAGTACGTCGCTTGTTCGTGTGTGCCTGTATGTTATTGTTATGTATCGAAAAGTAGTGTAAAGTGGCTGTTTTTGCCATAAAGTTATCTCCAATGAAATCATCATCACAACTGAACCAGTTGACTTAGAGAGCTCTACTTAACGCCATTCTACAGGTACGAAACACATCTACGCTTGGGGATGCGCGGAAATGCGGAAGCAAGCAAAATAACAAAGATACGGTAGCCTAGGCGTAGACGTTTTTCGGCCAAAACCGCCGGGTTTCGGGGAATATTTATGTAATGCGTAGCCGGGGCTGGAGGGTTAACCCCTCCACCCCGGAAGGGCTCTTGAACGCCCATAACAAACTCGGCCCGCGCAACCCGGAAGGGCTCTTGAACGCCCATTGCTTGCGTGCGTGCTTTCGAATGCCGCGTGTACATATTTGGTATCGTGGGACGGTAGGTGGCGCCACCAGGCGTAAACGACGCCACAGCAACAGTATCTACCCCGACGCCATCATGGACAGTACGCCAAATAGTGATTCCGCTGTGTCCGATATCGTGCTTCCTACGACGCCCTTGCTAGTTCGTCGCGCCTTACCCCGACGCCATCGCCTAAATGTGTTATCTCCCGGAGGTATTGAGACAACATTGAGACTATATGAGCGTGCTGATGCCAAGTATATTGTTGATGATATAGTCAGTGACGACTCCAGTAATTATAAGTCGAGTGATTATGGCCATGAGAGTGACAAAGAAGAGCAATTCCTGGGATTTGCGAGAGAACATGACAGTGATGAGAGTGATGAAGGTGATGTACCAGTTGTTGAGGAAGCTGGTTTACCTAAAGACAGTGAACTTGAGAGAGTGAGTGAGTGGGAGAGTTCAAGGTCACTCACCAAATTTCGCATAAGTGACACGCCGCCAAGCCCTTCCCCAGGTAAATCGCCTTTCAAGCTACACTTATATAAGCAGAAAATACTTGAGAAGGCGGCCGCGGCAGCTAGGGAACAAGCAAAAATACTTGGTGAGGATGAGGCTGTGAGTGAGGGTGAGCGTGGTGACCCTTCTCGCCCGCCATTGTCTCCCTTATCTACCCACGCCACCCAAGATGACCCGGATGCCCCGCATTCTTCCCCACCACCCCCACCACTGCCAAGGGTTGAGGACCCCCCACTTTCGGCCTATTTGCCTCCTAGGTCCCCCGACAGGAGACATACTGCTGCCGAAAAGGGGAAAGGCAGGAAATATACCAAAAAAATTAAGAAAAGTAAGAGAGTTTTGTTCGCGGCTCCTGCGGCGTCCACCCTTGCCGGCCCCAGCCATACGCCCCCGCAACTTTCCCCACGGTCCTCCCCACCTCTCCCGCCTTCAACATGTCTTCCTGAAGAAGTCTTTGAGCTCGCATCACCAATACCTGGGCCTAGTGACAGTGAAGCATTGCTTTCTGTCACTCGTCGCAGGCCAAGGAGCCCAGGACCTCGGGGGGACACAGCCTCACCTGCCACTCCTTCCCCACCTCGCCCACCTGCACGCCGCCCACGCATCACTGGTTCCCCGCCAGATTATGTGGGGGCCACTGATGATGAAGGGCACCTCTCTGAAGACTCTGGCCATGATTACATAGGTCCACCGTCAGGGCAAGATGACCACTCTGACGATGACTATATGGACATCGACAGCCCTAGACCCATCCGCTTGGCCCGGCGTCGTGCTGCCCGTCGTGCTGCCCGACGCCCTGACCGCCGCCCTCGCCGCCCTAGGGCGCGGGCCTCCCGAGTTGGCCGTGGGCGTGCTGGGCCACCAGCTGGAGCTCCTCGTCAGCGTAGACAAGACCCATTCTACGTTTTTCAGTGGCAAGACGTAGTTGATGGGGATGGATACAACCCTGATGTGCCAGCTTTTGATGAGGTACTGGAGGGTTCAGGCATTACCCCCAATTTTCCTGCAGGCCCCAATGCTCCACCACACAAACTATTTGAGACCTTCTTTGATGAGGAGGTGGTAGGCTATGTTGTCAAAGAGACAAATAAGCAGCACCAATACCAGGTCCACTTTTTGGGCAAGGTGACCAAGGGCCACATGAGGCAGTGGACCCCAGTGACTCATAAAGAGTTCATGGTGTTCCTGGCACTCACCATGCTAATGCCTCATGTCAAGAAGCATAGGTTGCCTGACTATTGGATCACCAATGATCTCATATCCACCCCTGCCTTCGGGAAATATATGTCTCGCGACCGGTATCTTGATATCCTCGCAGCGCTCCATCTTGTCACCAACCTTGACGTCCACCTCCCAGACAAGCTGTGGAAGATTAGGACGTTGTACGAGATGATGCGAGAACGCTTCACCTACTTCAAGCCCTTCCGCAAGGGCGTCATTGACGAGTCTCTTGTGCTGTTCCGGGGAAAACTCAGCTTCCGGCAGTACATCCCCTCAAAAAGACATCTCTTTGGCATAAAATTCTTTGTGCTGTGCGACTGCCAAACTGGCTATGTCCTGGACTTCCTGGTCTACAGCGGGAAGGAAGGGGACTTGCTTGTGGACCCCCTCATTGGCTTTGGCGGAGCAGTGATGCAAGCCATGATGGACCGCTACTTTCATAAGAATCACGTCCTCTATACGGACAATTATTACACATCCCCCACTCTCTCACAGTACCTGCATGAGCGCAAGACGGGGACTGTAGGCACAGTACGAGGGAAAAGGAAGGGCATGCCACCTTTCCCTCCAAAGACCAAAAAAGGTGATGTGTTCAAGAAGAAGTCGGGGCCCATTCTGGCTATCCACTGGCACGACCAGCGGAATGTCAACCTTCTGACCACCATCCACAAGGGGGAAATGGTGGAGACTGGCATGGTGGATCGCCGCACCCAGGCCAGGGTGACCAAGCCCGATGCTGTCCTGGACTACAACATCAACATGAGGCTGGTGGACAAGTCTGACATGCAGATAGGCTTCATTGACTGCCTGCGTACCACGTGCAGATGGTACAAAAAGTTCTTTCTGCATATGGTGGACATGTCAGTTCTGAATGCCTACAACATATACAAGCTTCGGAATGTGAACACACCCATGAAGTTCAATAGCCTGCGGAGGTTCCAAAAGCAGGTGTTGACGGAGCTCCTGGAGAAGTATGCTACGCCACAGAGGGCAGTGGCACATCCTGGGCCTGCCGTTATTGACCGCTTGCAGTGTGCTCAATACTTGATTAGGCACAGGCTTGGTTCCCTGCCTCAGAATGAATCAGGAAGAACGCAGCAGAAGCGGTGCCATGTCTGCTACAACAGCAGGGTGAGGCCGAGGTCAGGTAAAAAGTCAACCATGGAGTGTGTGGAGTGCAAGGTGGCACTCTGTGCTTTAGAGTGCTTCTTTGATTACCACTCCAAGCTGGAGTTCTAATAATCATACTGAAAGTGCCAAATAAAATGACAATATGTACACTATATATATAGGCAAAAAGTGGAAGAAAACCAATTTAAAATGTTATACAAAAGTCATGTATTATGAGAAAATTGATACAAATACAATTACACCATAATAATATGTGAAAGTGACACATATGTAATATACCAAGTGACATTCATATGATTAGAACCTATAGAAATATATAAATCAGTGAAAAAAGACACAATAAATTGTATATAAAACATTTACAAATCATATAACTAAGTGAAAGTGACACAAGACCTAATATTTGATGACCAAAGTATAATAAACACCTGTGATAACGAATAATCAGTGCCTAATACAACAATAACCTACCTCAATTACTAATAAAATGTACGGTATCGAGTGAAATGAGCATTATCAGTGACAGTGACACTCTCTAAAGCATATTTGTCAAAGTGAAAGTGACACAAGACCTAATAATTGATGGCCAAAGTATAATAAACACCTGTGATAACGAATAATCAGTGCCTAATACAACAATAACCTACCTCAATTACTAATAAAATGTACGGTATCGAGTGAAAATTAGCATTATCAGTGACAGTGACACTCTCTAAAGCATATTTATCAAAGTGAAAGTGACACAAGACACAATACTTGATGGCCAAAGTATAATAAACACCTGTGATAACGAATAATCAGTGCCTAGTATAACAATAACCTACCTCAATTACTAATAAAATGTACGGTATCGAGTGAAAATTAGCAATATCAGTGACAGTGATACCCTAATAAACATACTTTATATAATTGGCCTCAAAATAACTATAAAAATATCAAATAAACATCACATTCTCAATATCAAACACTAAAATCGTCTAAGGGAGATAAATACTTTGGCGCGACGAGCGGCTCGGTGCGTCGTGGCCGGGGCGACGCGTCCGAACGCGGGAAGAATTTGCCGCCGAAAAGCACTCGTCTTCCCGCGCTCACCATTATGCAACCAGATGGGCTAGAGACCTCTACTCAACGCCATTCGACAGAGGAAGGTTTGTGGAACATTATTCTTTTTTATTCATAACATTACATGCCATATTCATTGAATTACAGAGGAGTTAACATACCCCAAAGATCGTCAAAACACCCGGTACCACAGCACAGTCGCGAGCTATAGCCCCCGGGGCTGGAGGGAGATGCGTCTGGAGGTGGAAACAGATAAATGGAGCTCCATTTGTTCCACTCTACTAGAAATGCGTCCGGGCCCCCCGCCGGAGTGAGACTCCGGCGTGTGAGGTACAGTAAACCCTCGCCATCTCGGACCTCTAGAAGTCGGAAACCCGTACTAGTCGGACTGGCTACGGCCTCTCGGACATGCACTTCGGTATTTCGGACATTTCCGTCATCGTTCCGACAGTCTCTGACGTTGTGGGACTTTTTATAAGTATTCGGAAAATGTCCGATATTATATTTTTCAATTCCATTGCATTAGAAATTATTCAAAGATTACAAGAAATCCAAATAAGACATAGTTATGTTAATGTATAAGGGAGTTACGTAGATGCATTAGAGAGATAGATAGATAGAAAGAGAGAGTTACAGAGGGGGAGTGAGCGATAAACACGAACTATTATGAGACGGACTTAATTGGTTCTGAAAAGACAAAGGAGACATTTTTATTGACTCTTTTTCATGTTATTATTTGTGTGCTAGAAGGATAATATTGTTTTCAATTCCATCGCATTAGAAATTATTTATAGATTACAAAAAGTCCAAATAAGACATAGTTATGTTAATGTATAAGGGAGTTAGTTAGATGCATTAGAGAGATAAATAGATAGAGAGAGAGTGGCTAGGGCCGAGCGAGCGATAAAATACTAACATATACGAGACGGACTTATGTTTCTTGAGACAAAGGAGACATTTTTATTTACTCTCTTTTTCATTTTATTATTTGTGTGTTAGAAGGGTAATATTGTTTTCAATTCCATCGTATTAGAATTGATTCATAGATTAAAAAAAGACCAAATAAGACATAGTTATATATATGTATAAGGGAGATAGATGCATTAAATAGATATATAAAAAAAAAAAAAAAAAAAAAAAAATCTCAATTTCTCTGGTGACGCGGACTTTCTTCTTCTAATTCGGAATTTTCCCTCTCTTAAGTCGGACATAAGTCGGACTTCGGACATCTCGGATTTTCGGTCATCTCGGACTGGGTCTCCCCCCAATTAGTCCGAGATAGCGAGGGTTTACTGTACTGAGGCAGCCTGTGGCTTGCCTCTGACGCGAACAAGTCCACTTTTGGATGGTAGGGCTCCGCAATCAACTTTTGAAAGATGTTTTGTCTGAGAGCCCATTCTACTTGAGTGCTCTGTCTCCGGGACAGAGCATCCGCCCATACATTCGCCACGCCGGGCAGATACGTTGCGTGAAGATAAGTCCCGAGCCTCACGGCTAGTCGAAATATCTTTTCTGACAACCCTTGTAACACTTGTGATCTCACTGACCCTTGCTTTTGAATGCATGTCACTGCAGTCAAATTGTCCATTCTGAAGGCTAGGGACTTGCCCGCCTGGCTCATGCCATGCTCCTGTAAAAAGTATAGTGGGACTAGCAACTCCTTGGCACTGATATGAAGATGATTTGATGTTGACCATCGCCCCTGACCCTGGTGGTCTAAGTTTGATTGGTAACCCCATCCCAGGGTTCCTGACGCGTCTGTATCTACCCAAACCGTCGGGGGTGGAGCTGTACAAGTCAAGGAGGAGTGAATAACTTCTGGCTTCGCCCAAGCCGCCAGGAGGTTGTGGATTAAAGTTGGAATTGTCCTCGGTGTTTCTGCCGGTGAAAGTGGAAATCACCTGTTTCCTTCCAAGATAATTCTTTTGACCTTCAGACGACCTAACGGTACCGTCAGTTGTATCCAATTGAGTGAGCCTACCAGAGATTCCCAGATTTTCCTCGTTGTCGTCTGGGAGTGCAGAAATCGGAAGAGTTTCCTGCGAAATCTCTGACGATTGTCTACACTCTGACTCAGAGTTAGTAACTCGGTATCCCAGATAAGGCCCACCCATTGGATTTGCTTGGTGGGAATGAGAGATGACTTCGCTAAGTTTACCCTGAATCCTAAGGTCTTTTCATGGTCTAATACTAGTTGAACATGGTGAAGGCACATTATCTTGGATTGGGCTACCACTAGCCAATCGTCTAGTTACCATAAAATCATGATTCCTTGTTTGAGCAATGGTAGCAATGCCTGTCGGACTAATTTTGTGAAAACTCTGGGTGCTAGATTTAATCCAAAGGGCATTCTTTGGAAGACAAACGTTTGATCCCCGTTGCGTAAGGCTAGGAACCTCTGAAAACGTTTGTTGATTGGAACATGCCAATAGGCGTCTTTTAGATCTATTGAGCACATCCAGCTCTGCGGCGGGAGTGACAACCTGATCTGATTCACTGTCAGCATCCTGAATGACTGATTGTGAATATGGGTGTTGAGATATGAGAGGTCGATCACTGGCCTCATCTGAACACTGTCCCTCTTTGGCACCAAAAACAACCGGGATATGAACACTGGCATTGACATAGGACTGGGGATTATGATCTGCTTTTGTGCCATCTCTTTGATAATGGATCCCACCTCTAATGACACTCGATTGACTTCTGTGGGGAAACTTAAACGGGGTCGCCGGGACCACCGCCACGAGAGACCTTTGCGGATCACTGTCCTTGCCCATGTTCGCCGGGGCCATGCCCGGAAATGATCTCGGAAGTTGCCAGTCATGTGACTATGTGACTGGTCTTGTCCGGCAGAGCTGCTCCCGGATCCGTCTCGCCTTGCCTTGGCACTGGGAGTGAGAGAGCCCTGTGGTGTGTCTCAGTTGTTGGAGGATGAATGTGACTCTGACTTTGGCATGGGGGGGATGAGAGGTTTTGCTACCATCGCTCCTGGGTTTACCCCTGTATTGCCCCCTAAAGCCCCTCCCTCTACCTCTGAAGTTACCGTGCCCTTTAGGTGCTCCGGTATGAGCAGGGGTTGTGAAAGTCTTGGCTGACTGCTTGAACTGTGACTGACCACGAAAGGAACTTTTAGTTCTGAAATTTTGTCTAGCAGCCTGCTCACCTTTGGGTTTAAACGTGGTGGCAGGTAGTTGGTCTAGAAGAAAAGTTACTGTCCTCCATGCTTCAGTAGAGACTAAGGTAGCCATAAAAATATTGGATAGGAGTAACCTTCTACCGATCTCCGCCGGAAGATTCTTCACCAAATACACACTCATATCTTGGCGAGCCTGTACAGCCTCAAAGATAGTTGTCCGGATATCGCCGAGATATTGAATTGAGCTTTGGAGGAGAAGACGTCTGGTCAGAAAAAGGGCCTTTTGAGCTCTGACATCCGTAATCGACTCAGCCGTTCTAGCCAGAGAGGCTGCCAGTTGTTGGTCGAGTAGGTGTGGGGACACCAGTCTCCAGGCTTTCTGTCTTAGTTTATAATCTTTGTCAATCTGAGCCTGTGTGGTGGAGCAAAAAGGTTTGGGTAACTCGCACAAAGATAATTTTGGGGCCCCAATGAAATCCAGTATATGTTAGGGAATCCCGTCCACCTTGCCTACTGGCATAGAAAACCAATGATTGTCTTCCGCTGGAATTTGGTGACTACGTTTGTTGGTGATGGTGCTGGCAAACAGCTGGGCCTCATGTCCCCAAATAATTCCGTGCCCATACTCCCCTCCCTTAATATGAACTAATGAGGTCCCTTGAGAGTCCCTGAAAGGAGTGGATTTTAGTTCTGGGGTCAAACCCTGCAACTCTTTCAAATCATTTAACCCATTAGTTTTAGTCCAGTCCGAAAACAGTTTTCCGGCGGAAATAGGAGGCAAGGCGAGGGATGATGAGTACACAAAAAATTCAGGATTGAAAAATTGTGGGTGAGCCTTGATAACAACATCAAGTGCCTCTCCCGAATTGTTCTTGGCCCTTAATTTCTTCTTTTCATTGCCCTCTATAACCCAGTGCTCTGGGACAGGTAGCTCACCTGTAAATGGGGCGTGTGCGAGTTCGGGGCGTAGTGGGGTAAGTACTGACCAAGAAGTATCCGGTCCATACAAGAGTGGCATAGGGCCATTTTTGTTGGGGATGGACTTGTCTAGTGGGGGAGCTAACAAATCCAAAAACAATTTCATGTTAGGTTGCAAGAGAGCAGAGGTGCTTGGAATTGGAGCCATGGGGCTGACAGTGGGGGCAGGGGGAGGAGAAGTTACAGTAACTTGAGGATGTACCATTACTTGCCCAAGGGGTCGCACCGCCGGGGTTATAGGTGTTGTGGTAGTAGTCTGTCTCTCACTCTTAATCTGTCTCATGAAATTAAACAGCTCTCGAAACTGGTCCTTTGTTATATCAAACTCACTATCTTGATCAGACTGGGGCGTGGGCTGTGACATCTCAGAGCCCTGCGTCCCAGTTTGTTGAGAGACTGGTCGTTGGCTAGACCCCATTCCCTCCATATGTCCTCCCTGTTGGTATATGTCTATAAGTGGCCCCATCGTTAGTGATTCCGTTGATCGGGTTGATGGGGCCTGTTGGGTTTCCCACCAAGACTCATCAACCCGGGCATCGGTTTCATATGTGTCTGTGAATGGTAGGAATCCTCGGGACCAGGCAGAGTAATCAAACTTAAATCTGGGATCTCAGACATGGGGGATTTCTGAACAGGTGTATGCCGGTCTGGGGAGCTCTCATGTCGCTGCCGGTAAGAAACTACACTGCCACTTCTTTCTCTCCCTAACACAGGTAAAACGACAGGTTCTTGTGTAGGTTTATGGGGAATAGTAAAGTGGGGGGAATAGCCTGAGACCTCACTAGATGTGTCTCTTGATGTCTCTCTTTTCGCTGAGGATTTCTGTCTTGATTTTGACGGTTCCTTAGCTGTCTTCCTACTTGATGAGGAGGACGTCTTATGCCGGCTCGACTTTGATTTGTCCCCGGCAGTCAGTGCGGAGTCAAAGTTCGAGCTGGACCTCTTAGCCTCTTGGTCATTGACGGGGGCTTGGTTTGTGGCAAGGGCGACGTTGACCTATCTCGCCGGCTGGTTGAAGCTCATTTCTCCGGCGGATTTTTGGTCCGAGGTCTCTTTCGGTGGCGGGAGGAAGTGTCTTCCGAAGAAGATCCCGGAAGGGGTGAGGTAACAACTGGACTCTTTAATGAATCTTCAAGAGTTTGATCATCTAACTGGAAGGATTTATGAGCCATTGTCTTACAATATGTTACATATTCAAATTTGATGTGTTGAAGGATAGCCTTACATTGACTATCTTTAATGTTAATCAAGGCATTGCGGAGGGCTGAACATTTGGGACAGGTTTTTGATAACCATCGACCTCTCGAACGGTCCAGGAAAGGGACACACTTAACACAGAGCAAGTGCCCCATAATCGCTAATTTCCGACAGCCCAGAGCTGCACAGAAAGAGATATTACTCTTATCCATGATTACCTCCTCACCGCCACAGAGATATTAACCTTCCTAGCTGTTTCTCTTTGAACCTGTGTGAGAAGAAATTTCAAGAATCAATGCTCATAAGGACACGCTAGGCTGGCATAATTAATATAATTATATAATCTCTACGTAAAGAAGAATAAAGTTTGAATAATTCTTAAACAATCTTAATTCTCCTTACATTAACCCTTGGAATCCGGGAGGCCTCATATGAGGCAAAATGGTCGGCTAAAAATCGCCGCTATAATCATCAGAACTCGGCAACCACGCGTTGTAGCGATGTCATCTCTACGGCATTCTACAGACAACAAAAAGTTCTAAAAGTTGCAAAAACATTGACTGCTCTAGGTGGTCTCAATCAGTAGCAACTGAAATGTCGTTGTGTAGCCTATTATGTGCTACTAATTTGTAAACTTCTTACTTAAGTGAATAACACTGACCTCATTCGTCTTGTGATATATGAATCAACCCCGGCGTCGTTAACACGGAATTTTGTTATTCTAAATCCGGCGGACAAGTCGCCCATGATAAAGCTAAACAGTCTGACTGGGAGCTACAAGATCGAAAAGGGTGAGTTTACTTCATGGCTCCGCCGTGATTCGCCCGGCGATTGTGGCCCGCCACTTTATAATATCAGCCGGCGTAATGTTCGTCTGTTTCAAAGCCAAAAGAACGTTTGTTTTTTGTGTTATTTGTTGGTGGCGTAAATATGTGATTACGAGGGAGGGCTTCGCCGTTACCATCGAAAACTCAAATTATTTTTAGTAACATGCCGGATCCGCCGGAATTATACTATATGCCTTAAATAACGCAAATTGAATTCATTGCTAAACCCGTACCAGTCGGAGAATATTGAATTTGTCTGTCTTAGACCAGAAGAACGATTTGTTGCTTGTGTTATTTTGTTGGCGGCAAAAGACGTGATTACGAGGGGGGGGGGGGGGGGGCTTTGCCGTTACCCTTCGAAACTTGAATTCTTTTCAGTAACATGCCGGGTCCTCCGGAATCATACTATATGCCTTAAATAACGCAAACTGGATTCATTGCAAACCCGAACCAGTCAGTGAATACTGAATTTTAATATGGCTCAGAGTGTTTCCCGGCAGGGGAACCCTGAGGAAACACCCTGAGGTACAGTCAGGACCCCCAATTCGCGAGAATAGGGGTGACAGGAGGCATCGCGTATTGTGAATTCGTGTATTGTGGAACTAACTTTAAATGGGAATAATTAGATTGGGTGACATCTCTCAATTATGGCCTATTTTCGAAATTTTTGGCCCTATTTTCGACATTTTTGGCTCTACAGTACAGTCTATATCTTATATATAAGAAGAACAATGAATAAAAATATGAAACCTTACCTTAAAATTAGTAGTAGATAGGCTAGGACTAGGACCGTAGGACTTCATGATTTTCTCCAACTTCTCCCTCCCTGACCAAATCGTACGAACAGTTTACTCTGACAAGCCTATTGCACAGTTTCCTTCTCCTTTTTTCTTGCGATCCAACACTTCCACCTTCATTTTGTGTGTTATCTTCTTATATGGGCGTGGCATGGCGAAAAAAGTGGCAGGCACTACAAACGTTTGGTCACTCCGCACGGCTATGAGCGCTTGAGCGGGACTGTGGGAGGGAGGGAGGGAGGGTAAGCGGGAGGGAAGGCAGGCGTATGCCCGTCTTCTTCTCTTTTCGGAGCTACTCCTGGGCCTCACGAAACGTAGACGTGCTCGCGTATCAAGCGGGAATAGCGGATTTGGCCCCTTCTTAGCTCTCGATTCGTGTATTGTGGTACCACCTCGCGTAATTAATGTTTAATTAATTAATGTTATTTTCGAGGGGTAACTCGTGTATTAGGGTTTTCGCGCATTGTGGAATAGTGTATTGGGGGTCCTGACTGTACGTTGTAATTTAATGTTCAGTCGCACTTGAACCATAAAAATCCCGCTGGAAAGGGCATATGTATATGTAACTGTATAGGGATGGACAACGTGTACATACTTACAGTTTCTTACAGTTTCTTACAGTAGATCCTCTGGAAAAAGGCAAACTATGCCTGTGTATCCAGCTCAGTACCAGTACTTGCACTGCTGCGGTCGTTCACGGTGTTGGCGGCGGCGGTAGCAGACGCAACATTTTTACTATTCTGTATTTTTGTTTTATAATCAAACTTCAAATCTAGTCTTCCCCATGCTTTATCAAGATTACTTTCAAACTCCCTTATTGATTCGGAATCGACTACATACTGGGGCAGTGCGTTCATTTACCACTCTATCACAAAATGAATTCTTTGCCTTCTCAAGCCTATTTCTTTCTTTGTAAATTTTCTTAGTGTCCTCTCGTTCTTGTTCCCTCCCGCATCAAGAAGATACCTTCACACACATCCTCATCGTACTTTCCTGACACTATCTTAAAAGTCTCTATCATATCCCCTCTCTTTCTCCTATATGCCAGTGTCGGAAGCCCCAGTGTCCTCAACCTCTGCTCATAGCCCGCGTTCTTCAACATTGGTACCAGCTTGCTCCTCTGCACTTTCTCCACTACTTCTATATCCTTTACCATATATGGAGCCCACACCTGGTTCGCATATTCCAGGTGCGGCCTAACCAGCGCTGTATAGAGATTCCTGAAGATTTCTTTGTCAAGTGACACAAATGTCCTTATCAGCCCTGCAATTCTATTGGCTTTGTTTATCTTTTCCGCTAAATGTTCTGAGAAATTTAACTTATTGTCTATCACTACTCCTATATCCTTTTCTGCATTCACTTCCTCCATCGCTTCATACATACTGTATCCTACCTTGTCTATCTTGCTGGTCCCAATCCGCATGTACTTGCATTTTTTTGGATGAAAAGGCATTAACCAATGCTCAGACCATCCCTTCATGCCCTCCACATCTCCTTGAAGCAAACCCATATCTTCCTTACTCCTCACTCTTCTATACAGCTTAGTGTCATCCGCATACAGGTATGCCTCACTTCCATTAGTTATAACTTCAGGCAAGTCGTTGATAAATATAACGAACAGCAGTGGTCCCAACACAGATCCCTGAGGTATCCCACTTGTAATTTCCCTCCACCCCGAGCCTATTCCATTCACCAGTACCTTCTGTCTCCGATCTTTCAGGAAGGCTTCTATCCATTTCACACATTTCTCCCCTATATTATAGCTTCTAACTTTCTCTATTAACCTTTTATGTGGGACCTTATCGAAGGCCTTCATAAAATCGCAATATACCACGTCTATTACATCACCATCTTCTAGAATTTGCATCCAATCATCTACCACCTTAATTAGCTGTAGTACCATACATGGCATGGTTATACATCATGAACAATCAATATACAGTATGTATGGTTAGGGAGTGTTATCATTGATTATAATCAATGATAACACTCCCTAACCATACATAATTATGCAACCTAATGAGGCCAACTAGATGGGAGCCCTTGGCGATGAGTTCGTCAATGGCTCAAACCTGCGATTCAACGTCGACCCCGCTACTTGTAGAACACATGATGATGCGGTTGCAGAGTAGTATGGCTCCGTGCCGGATCCCTCAACTAAGTGAGAAAATCCAATGGTACTAGCCCCGAAGCATACTTGTTGCACACCCTGAAGGGACCGAGCAACAGGCTCCAGTTTACCCTAAAAGAAGCCTCATGACTAATTGGTGAACTAATATTGGGCTACCATAAACAAAAAACACACGAGGGGGCGACTTGCCTTATCACAACAAGAACACCTCTTAACACGAATGCTTAGACCCAGAAAAAACACTTCAGCCTACATCAAGTCGATAATCTAACCTAACTTCAGCACTGTTCCCTGCCCACCCCGAACCAACTTCCAGAAGCACATCCATACTCATATCTCTCACCGATCCATCCACTCACTCACAGACAACACGCAGCTGCATGCACGACCTCCCGAAATCCATCCTTCCGAATCCTCCCTTCCTCGCGAGGACAGAGTCCACCTGGCCAGGCTGAGATGCGAACACCATCCAGCTCTCCTGAGCTATCAGAAGAGACTGGATGACTCCGTTGTCGACGCCTGCCCGGGATGTAACACAGCACCCCATACCATTAAACACATCATAGAAGACTGCATTTCACACAACCACTTACGCCAACAACACAATCTACACTCAATGAGAGCTCTGTGGGAAAGCCCGATCGTGGCCATGGCCTTTCTCAGGGACTCAGGGCTGTTCGGCCAGGCAGCTTAGGGAACAACAACAACAACAACAACTTCAGCACTGTCATGGTCAAATGAGCAAGGACTCACTAGGGACAAAGAAGGTGACGAACGAGATTCAGGCAGGTGCGTCGGGGGCATATGTCCTTGCTATGCGGGCCCGGAGAGAGTAAGGAAGAACACTCGCTGTAAACAAGATGGCGAGCTGTACCCAAAAGCAGACGCACAGGAAGCGCAAAGCTAGGTCAAATTTAATTTTAATTTTTATTCTTTATTTATTTTACTAGTTTTTCTAGTAGTGGTAGGGTAAGGTGGGGTGAATCCGCCGCGAAATGTGTTTTTTTAATAACAGCATCCAACTGAATCAGAATTCAGAATTTTTTGTTTACATAACTTTAACATTCTCGCTTTCCTGCACACACTCATATCATTTTTATTTGAAAAAACAAAACATTAAGGTTTGTAATGGGTGGCGAAAACCGTTACTCGCGCGGCGGATTCACCCCGCCCGGCGGGGTGAATCCGCCGCGGTTATATATTATCGATGAATTAATCCTGCCACGGCGATTTTACCCCCAATTAATTAACAATTAAGATGTTTTATTATTAGATTGATATAATCCAAGTATTTTGGTATAATTATATAATTATATATTATATATTTATATAATTATAGAATTTAGAAAATTATATAATTATATATATTTATGCCTGAAAAAAACAAAAAATAATTTTAGTTTCCACTTAGAAATCACAGACAACCATCTTGTAACAAAAAAAAAGTGTATTGGGAGATGTAAAGTCGCCGCAAAGTCGCCGTCACAAAATTTTTTCAAGACCGCTTACATATTTTTCAGTTTGAAATATTATGGAAAAATATTTGTCTTCGTTAAATAAATGACAACTACGCATTTTTGTGTTCTATCATCATCTACACGTACTATAAACATACCTAGAATCAATTCCATACGTATTTGGATTTATGACGAATTGTTTTAGACAAGTATCTTACGTCCGCGGCGATTCCACCCCCCGGCGGATTCACCCCACCTTACCCTACCCACATCATAAGGACGAGTCCGTGAGTGGTTATTAACCCTCGGAATCCGGGAGGCCTCATATGAGGCAAACAAAAATATTGGCAGGAATCCAGGAGGCCTCATATGAGGCAAAATGCACGGCTAAAAATCGCCGCTAAAATCATCATAACACGGCAACCACGCGTCGTAGCAATGTCATCTCAACGGCAGTCTACAGACAACAACATTTTCTACAATTTGCTAAAAAATTTACTGCTCTAGGTGGTCTCAATCAGTAGCTACTGAATTATGAAGCTTGACTGTACGAAAAGGGCCCCAGACACAGCGATCGGCCTCATATGAGGGCCCCCGGATCCGGAGGGTTAAGAGCGTTTCGCTCACGATGTAAGGCAATCGTATTTGGAGTCTCCCCGGGTGGGAAGTTTGAACAAGCAAGGTAGAGTTCAAAGATTGGCCATTACCTACGTAGGGTGCATCGTCAATGATGAAGGGGCCACTAATAAATATAAGAGTTTACTGTACACTCAACCCTCCGTTATCACGGGTTTGGTTATAGCGTTTCACCGTTATCACGCATACCTAAAAAACCCAACTATTCTGTTACCACGGGTCCTAGAGCCGTTATCGCTGCCCCTCTCTGACGGGAAAACTCAAAAATCCCGCCTGTCTACGTCACCGCCAAGCATGGGGTGATTCAGCAGCTGATTGGCTTGACGTTAGAGCTAGGTGAGGCTCTCATTGGCTGTTTTATCTGTTCTTATATTTATTAATCATGTATACAGTACAGTGGAGCACCGAAAACAAGAGCAATAATAATGAAAGACTTGACATCAAACTAGAAAACACAAACAAACAAGTGAATCCGAAATTATCGAAATCAGAGCGTCACTTGCGCAATTGTGCCACAGCTTGGGTTTTTATACAAGATCTTGTGTTTTCGACACCTGCCTTGGAGTCTTGGATATATATATATATATATATATATATATATCTTGGGTTTTTATATGTGATCTTTGAGATTTTAGGTCAGGTTCCTTGGACTTTTCTATTTTATCCAGTGGCAACACTGCAATTACGCATTTTCCATCCACCATCTTTGATGTCGTCAACATAAGCCAGACGCTTTTGAGTCCACCCGCCTTTTACTTGGTTATTTGTGCCTGAACCTCTTATCTCTCGCGTTTATTATGACCTCTAGTGCATTCAGTGATAGGGATGGTGGACCTGGTGGTAATGATGTAGGAATTGAAAGCCCGAGACCCATCAAAACACAGTCCAGTGACGAAAGCCACGGAAACGACGATCATACGATGGGATAGGCTAGGCCTAGGCTATGCTAAATATGATTATGTTTTCAAATAAAGTCTATGTGGTAAGTAATATCCTCATATGTATTTTTATATATTTTCAATATATATTTATTGGATGTAGGCTTATTTAAGGGGAGAAATGGGTACTTGGACGAATCTGGGGGTCGAAAAGTTGGGACCTGGGAACCAACTTATTTTTCTCCATAAGTTATTAAGTTCCATTATCGCGATTCTCGTTATAGCGGCACTAATTAGGCACCAATTAGGCGCGATAACAGAGGGTTGAGTTGTATATAAAATATGACATACCGTATTTTTCGCCTTATAAGACGCACCCTAAATTATACAAGTAGAAATTTGGAAAAAAAGTATAGCCATAACACCAACCTCGTAATTATGAAGAGCCATTTGCATGCTTTGTTTACATTTTGGCACCCCTGTTCAGTCAAACAATACGGTGCAGTGTCTGTTTTGTTACGCAATACTGGTACACGCCAGCAGCTTACTATTTTGGATACTACCAAAGTACCGGTATATATTCATAGTTTGTAATATTTTAGGGGATAAATAACAAGCAATATCAAAGTGTGTTTTATTTATTACAATAATATCGCCAAACAGTAGGCCTATTATGTGGATACAAATTTGTATGAAATATAAAAAAACTAAAAGGTGACGGTATTGTTACTATACCGAAAGTTCAGTGTACCGGAGCCTTGTACCGTAGTGTCAGGCCAAAACGTAAACATGCAAATGGCGTCTCCAGGATAGTAGGTTTATTTACAATTTCGCCCATTACTGATATGTACAATACTCATAATGCCAAACAATTAGCATTATATACATTATTGGGCAATTATATTAGCATTGTGTACCATAGTGTTTAGTGTACATGTTACATCTGAGTGTGTGTAGACTCGATACCTGAATTTGGTTTGGATATATGTCTAAAAATGTCAACCTTTGTTTTGTAAGATGCAGGTTGATTTTAGAGGCATAATTTGGGGCAAAAAATTGCGTCCTATAAGCCAAAAAATACGATATAGGCCTAAGAGGTAGATTTATGCCTTAAAAGTAGCGTCAGGCCACCCAAAACAATGGTACTTTCATCAACGCGCAGCAAAAATCTAGTACATTTTTATATAAATAATTTTGCCACTGGATGCATTTCATAACTCAAGGAATTGAACACATGATATTCTTGAGCTGCTAGTTCTGTCCCGACATCCATCTTGAGTCAAGGTAATATGGTTTTATCAATAATTAGAAAGTTTTAGACTTTGTCCGAATCGGCGAATCTCGTTCTGTCGCGCACACATATTCACTTAACCCTCCAGCCCCGGCTATGTATTATATATATATTCCCCGAAACCCGGGGGTTTTGGCCGAAAAACTTCTACGCTAGGCTACCGCATCTTTGTTATTTGGCTTGCTTCCGCATTCCCGCGCATACCCAAGCGTAGATGTGTTTCGTACCTGTAGAATGGCGTTAAGTAGAGCTCTCTAAGTCAACTGGTTCAGTTGTGATGATGATTTCATTGGAGATAACTTTATGGCAAAAACAGCCACTTTACACTACTTTTCGATACTTAACAATAACATACAGGCACACACGAACAAGCGACGCACTCCTTCTTGTGGTCGGAGATGCGGGGCGTCGGTCCAGCCGGCTGTTGTTTACATGCGTCGGACGGACGCCTCGCACACCAAGCTTACAGGCTTTGAGCTCATGAGTGCCTCAGAGCCCTTCCGGGTAGCTCGGGTGTGTTTTTTATGGGTGCCTCAGAGCCCTTCCGGGTCTGATGGGTTAAAGTAACACCTCGATTTTCCGGCACTCAGGGGGATTTTAAACCTCCGGAAAATTGAAAAGTCCGGTTGGTTGAATGTTACTCTTAAGAATGCCCCAAAAATCCCCGAAATACCTCCTAATGACTATTAATATTGATTATCAGCCTTAACCCATTGGCTGCGGCTATGTTTGGGCTATTTAGGGCATATTCAGGCACTCCTGAATGATGAATCAAGCATCTGCATTAAATTAACCGTATTCTGCCGAAAACTAGGCGAAAAGAGCTTCAAAATGAGACCAGAACGGGCCCCGTACGTGGTCTGGTTCATCCGCAGCGGTGCCAGTGAAACGCGGGAAACCCGCTATTTGGTAGCACTCGCTCGCTTGGCTACACTGTTGTGAGAGAGAGAGAGAGACAGTCTACCTCAGCGAGCCGCTCGCTTCTCTGAGGGACGGAGGTGGGCCCCTCACGCTCCCGCCCACTGACACTCGATTTTATGGTTTTTACAGGCTTTTAAAGCCTGGAAATTGCTGTAACTTGCCAGGACGTTCCAGAACGTCACCCGCAGCGAAAGGGTTAATATGATTAAACAAATACGCATTACTATACCATTTGCATAGTACTGTAATGTTCTCTACTCACCAATTTATAAGTAGAAGTTGAAGATCGAGACGTACGTATGTATCCCCCCTGGCCTCAGCTGTTGTTGTTGTTGCGTAGACGTGCGTATATATCCCCCTGGGCCCCAGCTGTTGTTGTTGTTGGCTGTGTTGTTGGCGTTACGACGTAAACTAAACACTTAATGTCCTTTTTTGTTTCTTCTTAAACCAAAAGCAAAACAATACAATGTCCTTTCTTATTTCTTTTTCAACCAAAAGCAAAACAATACAATGTCCTTTCTTGTTTCTTTTTAAACCAAAAGCAAAACGAAACACTTAATTAACTGTTTTGTTCTTTTTAGTTTGTTATTGAGTTTCTCACTTAATTAATGTATAAAACTTATTTTCTAGTTTTCTTAATTCTAATGTTTAAAGTTCACAAGCTTAGGCCACGGGGGGATCGTCCGGATCCACATCCATAACCTCATCCACATAACTGAGGTGGATGCTTTAGGGATTGGGTTGGATTCTGCGTACTTTTAAAACACGCGGTGAATTGCCTATGATAACGCTCTTCAAATCTCTAGTGCTACCGCGGCTTGAATACTATAGCGTATTAAAAAAGTCATACAAAGCAGGTGAAATAAATGACGTAGAGAGTGTACAAAGAAATTTCACTTCGCATATAAGTTCGATAAAACATCTAGTGTACACTATTGGGAGCGTTTAAGAGCACTGAATCTGTACTCACTGGAACGTAGAAGAGAACGTTACCTAATAATATACACATGGAAAATCGCAGAGGGTTTAGTACCAAACCTACATACTCCGATAGTCCTGAAATTCAGTGATAGGAGAGGCTGGGAATGCGAAATCCCCCGGATGAATAACAGGGGTGCTATGGGCTCTCTGCGAGAGGGCTGGTTATCACACAGAGGCCCATGTCTCTTCAACAAACTCCCACGGCGAGTAAGAGACATGAGGGACATCTCGTTAGACAACTTCAAGAGAGCCCTAGATGTCGAACTGCAAAAAGTGCCAGACGAGCCCATCCTCGCAAGGGAGCGAGCTGTCGCTTCAAACAGTCTACTGTACCAAATCACCACCCATAACGAGGGGCGTCGCGCTCCTTGGTGCCGCTAGAGGAGCGGCGAACACATCCAAAGGTATCCAAAGGTAAGGTAAGGAGGCAGCAAGGGAGGTGGATGCTTGCCCCTCATCCACAGCTGTAGAGGTGGATGCTGGGACATTGTCCGCGGCAGTAAAGGTGGATGATTGTCCCTCATCCACAGTTGTAGAGGTGGATGCTGGCACATCATCCACGGCAGTAGAGGTGGATGCTTCCATCTCATCCACAGCTGTAGTGGTGGATGCTGGGACATTATCCACGGCAGTAGAGGTGGATGCTTCCATCTCATCCACAGCTGTCGATGTGGATGCTGTCGGCTGAGATGTGGATGCTTTAATGGCTCGGTGTTTGGCCTTGGTAAACATTGTTCGTATATCAGCCTGTTTTTATATGCCTTCTGCGCTCTTCCACTGCTTCATTTTGTAGCATATACAGCTGCATGATTTGTTGTGCCGTAACAAATGGTTGTCTCTCGGCGAAGCTGATACACTTGTTTAGCGATTCGAGGAATTCTTGGAAAGAAATGTTAGTGGGAGCCATATCAGAATCCTCGTCACTCTCTTCCTCTGCCACCGTCTCCTCGGTACGGTTGAGCACTGCCTCGATGATCTCATCCATGTTACGTGAATGTGTGACTGGTAGTTCATTGTCTATTTCTACCCAATCCTGTACCTCTTCTTCGGTCAGTTGAACCTTATCACTGTGCTTGACGAGTTGCCCAATTTCTTCCCTCAATCGTTCTGCTGGAGTAGGACCATCTGGTTGTTCTGAAAACCCCTCGAAATTAGTAATTTTGCATGTTAGGCCATAACTTGCACCAGCAACGGTGTAGGGTTTGGTCCTTGACAGCGTTCCATGCGACGTTGACACTGTAGATAGCCTCCTTTAGATTATAGGTTTTTTGAAAGTCAACAATTTTGCCGTTTGCAGCCAGGACTTTCCTCATAAAATCACGCTTGTAGTGCATTTTCAGGTTCTGAATTACACTCTGATCCATGGGTTGTATTACACTCGTCACATTTGGTGGTACATACTGTATATGGTGAATATACTGCCACTCACTAGCTGGTCTGCAGGAGGATGAGCTCGGCAGTTGTCTATCAACAAGACGACAGGTGTGTTTTCAGGTTTGCCAAGTTTTTTGAGGTGATTCTTTACCGCAGGCACAAACACATGATGGACCACCAGTAAAAAATGACACAGTCCATCCAGGCATTGTTTTGTGCTTTGTAATCAACAGGTAAATGAGTGATGCCCTTGAAACAGCGTGGTTTGTTGAACTTTCCAATCACTAGCATTTTGATACGATGATTACCTGCAACATTCCCACAACACAATAGGGTGATACGATCTTTATTGTGCTTAAATCCAGTGGCAGATTTCTCAGTAGCTGTACAGGCTAGAGTCGAGGTAGGGAGGCAACGCCAGAGGAGGCCAGTTTCATCGGCATTATAAACAGTGTCCTGATTAACCCGTTGAGCCCCGGCTAGTTATAATATTTTGTTCACCCCAGTCCCAAGCCATTTTCACTTCTTTTTTTTGTTTGCTAAAATGGAAGACAAGGATGAGAAATGAAAAAAAAATAAAATAAAAATCACCTCGGATATTTTTTTTTTGGGGGGGGGGGGGCCTCAAAAAAATGTGTTGAGCCAAAATGGAAGAGAATAGTGAGAAATGAAGAAAAAAATAAAAAAAAACTCACCTCGGTCATTTGGGGGGGGGGAAAGTTCGTCTCCCCCGCATGACCACCCGCCCGGGAGCACTAGGGTGAAAACTGAGTATGGCATTGTACGGCATACATACTAAGGAGTGTCTCACATAAATCTCAAGCCTCTAGCTCCCATACGACCGAGTAATGAAGGTTCAAAGTGGCGGTGAACTAAGGGTGTAAAGTATCCCCACTAAGCCCACCACCACCGGCCGCGCGGCTGTCTTGGCCCGCTCACACCTACCGGCCCGGCTCCCACACACACTATGGTACCTCCCCCTCCTATTCTCCCGCCATTTCCTACCTTACGAGCCACGTAAATGATTTTAATATGCCGGACGCACGTGATGCATCGCTGGGAGTTGGTGATAACAAACTGCCGACGCATCACGTGCGACGCTGGGTCTCAATGGGTTAAGCCCATACTTTTCTACCATTTCTATACATTTTTCGGCGGATACAACATCAGCTGATTTTCGCTCACCACTAATGTCAATGGGCCTGATGCTGTGCCTTGTCTTAAACCGATATAACCAGCCACTCGAAAATTCACACTTATCAGGAAGTTGTAGTCTCTCATGAATTTCTTGTGCCTTTTCGGTGACAAGAGAACCAGTCAATGGGGCGCCCTCGGACCGCATTTGCTGAAACCACTCAAACAAAATCTTATCTAAGTCATCTAGCTGGGGCTTTTTCAAATTTTTTCTTTTGCTCAGCGATGTCTTGGCCTTAGTTTTGGTGGAAAAAAAAATCAGTTTCGGGGCTTGGGCCTTGATGTCGTACAAAGTTGAAGACCCCACACCATACTCGTCCATTAGGCTTTGTCTGTTGTCACCCCTATCCATTCGTTTACATAGGTCTAGCTTTTGTGCTAAGCTCAACATCACTCTTTTACGTTTCTCCTTGTCCTTTTTACCGTGCACTTTGTCCATCTTTGCCTTAGATTTTGGCATGCTAGCGGTGAATCGAATCGAATAGAATCGATCGATACGCACTGGTTATATTCCTGTATACGGCTTGGGGGAAGCTACTCGGGCGCGCGCGCTGTTCTAAAGGGACGCCATTTGCCCGCGAAGAACCACTGATTTTTTTTTTTTTTTTTTTTTTCTTATCGGTGCATTATAGATTTAGATTTAGATGGAGATCGTCAACTCTTTTAAGTATCTGGGCAGTGTGTTGAGTAAAGATGGGACTATGGATGAAGAGGTGCGGGAGAGGGTACAACAGGGGAAGAGGGTTGTAGGAACGCTAAAAGCAGTAACAAGAAATAGGGTGGTCAGTATGGAAGTGAAGAAGTCCTTGCATGACAGTGTGGTAATCCCGACACTGACTTACGGAAGCGAAGCATGGACGTTGGTTGAGAGACTCAGACCAAGAGTGAGAGCAGTGGAAATGAATTACTTAAGGAGTGTGTGCGGAGTTACATGGAGGGATAGACAGACTAATGAGGAAGTAAGAAGGAGGTGTGGTGTGGAGGTAGATGTGCTGGAAAGTGTGAAAAGGAACAACTTGAGATGGTTCGGCCATATGGAACGTATGGAAAGCGAGAGAATGACTAAGAGGGTGTACGAGAGCGAGGTGGAGGGACAGAGGGGGAGAGGTAGACCGAATATGAGGTGGAAGGATGGAGTGAGGAACTACATGAACGAAGGCGGTGCTGGTTGGGGGGAGGGGTGTCGACTGACTGGGGACAGAGGTGCATGGGGGCGGTTCGTTCGTGGCCACCCCTTCGGGGATCACGGCGTCAGGCAATAGATAGATAGATAGATTTTAAATATTTGTTTTCCAAATATTATATTTATTTATTATTTATCATGATGAAAATATGCCGTTAGGTCGAGAAATTCCGGATATTAATAAATTACCAATATCTCCGGTTGATTGACGGTCCCGGATGTCCGAATGCCGGAAAATCGAGGTGTTACTGTAACTAGTAAGACCTATGTAAATGCTTAAATATGATATATCTTACCTTTAACCCTCTGTTCCCGGAAGGGCTCTTGAACGCCCATAAAAAAGCATACACGAGCTACCCGGAAGGGCTCTTAAACACCCATGACGTCAAAGCCTGTGAGCTTGGTGTGCGAGGCGTCGGTCCGACGCATGTAAACAACAGCCGGCAGGACCGACGCTCCGCATCTCCGGCCACAAGAAGGAGAGCGTCGCTTGTTCGTGTGTGCCTGTATGTTGTTGTTAAGTATCGAAAAGTGGTGTAAAGTGGCTGTTTTGGCCATAAAGTTATCTCCAATGAAATCATCATCACAGCTCAACCAGTTGACTTAGAGAGCTCTACTTAATGCCATTCTACAGGTAAATAACACAGCTACGCTTGGGGATGCGCGGGAATGCGGGAAGCAGTCTGATTAACGAATATACGGTAGCCTAGCCTAGACGTTTTTCGGCCAAAACACCCGGTTTTCGAGGAATATATATATAATACATAGCCGGGGCTGGAGGGTTAAAGAGGAGAGTGTTAATGGGGTATCTGGCTGGCGTGTGTAAATACGCCTAAGAAGAAAGACAGAAAGAATACCACCCAGCTGAAGTTGGCGGTACTCATTTACGGAAGAAAAGTACCAAGTGCGCATTTCGGTGTTTTACCCTAATCTTTATGTTAATTTTCCAACACCCATTAAGATTGTGCTGCTAGCTGTGGTGCGGCTCGTAAATATTGTCCAAAAAGTGTATAGAGCAAATATACAGTAAGGTCTTGATATACACGGTTAATTCGTACCGTTTATATCAAAACCGTGTTTTAGAAATAACAGGCCTTATGGGAATTAATTATTTCATTCCAGCCACTTTCCCAAAGTCCCCCTTTTGGCCCTTGTTGCCTACCTTCAGCCGACTTATATTACATTATACTACCAACATCATATATGTCATAACATAGAATACATTAAGCATCAATAAGAACTGTTTTGGACATGTTACTGACTTATTTGTGTGGATACATGTGTTGACATTCGGTAGATATCCCCGCCGCTGTAGGCTACTCCCTCCCCGCCCCGTCCCACCCCCAACCCCGACCCTGTTACTGTGATGAAATTGATAAGCCTTGAGCTACAGGTCGTACATCGGCCCTCCTGGTTTCTTGACATATTCATCGTCCTCATCGAAACCAGAGAACACAAAAATAGTGTCCATCATATCATTATTATCATCAGACTGGTTGTCACTGTCGGGGGCGCTCCCTCCCCCTCTCTTTGTTATGGTTCAATGGACCAGAAAGTAGAGGAGAAGTAATGACCCTATTGATAATGCAAAACTATTGAACACACTTAAAAGTGTATGTTATTTGGTCTATATATAATCTGTGAATCATTTCCGATATGATGGAATTAAAGAAAAAATAAATCCACCAACTCATAATCAGCAAAAAATACAAATGTCAATTAAAAACAAGGCAAAAATATACCGTGGGGAAAAAAACAATAAATAAATAAAACGCAAACTTCCGACGCTCGAAGCTCGGCGCCAGCCTGGCTACATAGAAGACATAGTTAAATTTATGTATAAGGGAGATAGATGCATTAAATATTTAGGCAGACAGACATTTGATGCATAAATAACATTCTTAATCATTTATATATACCAAGGCTTGGGCCGCCACCTGTGTATGATCCCGACTTTTCCTTGTTGTGGCCGACTTTGGAACTTTTGGGGTTACCGTGTCCAAACGAAACCGTGTATAAAAAACGTGTGTATATCGAGACCTGACTGTATTGCATTTGTAAATAAAAGTTTGCTCGGGGTTGGGCATTTTCGAGACCCATAAAACCCGAGCCAACTTTTGACGAAAGTTGGCTCGAATTTCACAGATTTCACAGAGTGGAGTGGGTAATAGCCTATGTTATAAAAATAAAGTTAACTTTGAGGAGACATTACCCTAACATAAACCTTACCTCAGATCAGATAGATGGCGGAAGTATTGCCATAGAGATCGGCACTTCCTGATGTGGTGCTAGTGTGGTCTGGGTCTTTTACTCAGTATTATTCACTGAGTTTTTATTTTATTTTATCTTATTTGCCAGAATTTATATAAGGTTATCTTGTTTTCTCCTACGTCTTGGTTCTTGAACAGTAGGCTTCCTATTAGTTATTCTTAATCTTGCTGATAGGATCTTTGCTGTTTTTGGGGTTCTTTCTTCTCTCTTCCTCGTACGCAGGGCAGTGGAGGATGAAATGTTTTAAGTCCTCAATGTTGTTGTTGTTGTTGTTTTTGTTGTTGTTCCCCAAGCTGCCTGGCCGAACAGCCCCAAGGCCCCGAGCAAGGCCAAGGCCATAACCGAGCACCCCCACAGAACCCCCCCCCGCTGACCACAATAAAGCCTGGGTGACCGAAGCCACTCCATGGAGGGGAGCTGAGGAGGGTGCGGAAACGCCCGGGAAACCAAAGCCCCATCCAGGACCCTGTGCCCCTCAGCAATTATGAAGAGAAAGTTGAGGGGCAAAGGAAAAATGTGACGCTTTGGCTTCCAATCTTGGTAGATTGGGAGGTCAATCCACGGAAAAGACGCCGTCACTTGAGATCTAGAAAACATATAAGTAAAAGGAACAGTCAGAGTAAGCTATGGGTATGGCAGAGATCGCTCAGTTCTCACTCTGATAGACCAGCCCATCACCACAACGTTGTCTCCACACATCAAACACACTGTTGGCGTCTCCCAGGCTCAGGTTGTTGGTTCTGCACTTAAAGAGGATGATTGATGCTTCTCTATTGTCATATACTTCTTCTTGACCACCCATCTTTTCTCTCCAGTCTCTGTACATTCTCAGACTCGTTTTTTCTTGCATATCTCTCTTCCATATTTTTGTATCCCATTCTTTAACTTTCTTACTAATTTAATCAATACTCACATTCTCTCCTTTGATTCCCACTGTTTTTCGATGATCTTCCAATAAACCTTTCATCCATCTATTCTTTTTGGTTTGCGTTCTCATATCTTCCACAACCCTTTCAAGCAGTTCATTTCCTTCACCTCTCAATATATACTGCAAGTACTTTAGCTGGCCTTCCATTATCCTTGACTTCATGCTTGATATTCCTATTTCACCTCTTAATGCTGCTTCTTGTGTATAATTTGGAGCACCTAGTATTTTCCTACCCACACTATTCTTTATTCTTTGTAGCCTCTCTATCTCCTGCTTTGTAAAGTCAATTACATTAGAGCCATACAATATTCCAGGGAGGGCTATGCTCTTCCAGTATATTTTCCCTATTAATAATCTAGAGCAGCTCCTTGCAACTACTGAATATGCCATGTTCGCTATTCTTACTGCCTTCTCTATCATTGAATCTGTCTGCACTTTGAAGAAACTTCCACTATCATTTACTGTGATTCCTAGGTACAGTACTTTAATGTATCACTAACCTATATTCCTCCTATCTCCTGTGGTTTTTCTTTCATGTTACCGTAAACTGGGGTAACTTCGGAAATTTTTCGAGGTTTTTTAACAATTTCTCCTGAGTGTAAACACATTATAGAGATTTAACTAGGTCAAGTGATGTATGGTGATAGTGCGCCATAATCCAGGAAGCCTCCTAAAATTATCCCCCATAATAAGAGAGCCATCCTTATCCAAAATGATGTCCGAAGTATTCTTGAAAGGTGGAAAACTTCGGACATGTATGGATAACTTCGGACATACGGTGATTTCTTATGGAAAATGATTGCCAAGAAAGCTGGGATAACTCCGGACAAACGGAGGAGAACTTCGGACGTACGTTCGTGGCCTTATTTCATTCATTTTTCGGCTCCTACTATTTTATATGAATATTTTATTATTGCTGCTTATTCCTGTCCGATGTTTTAGCGGAAAATGCACAGTCAATACTTTTAGGCCTGTATAATCAGTATAGGAGGGGGTTATATACGATGTTTAACATATATTCTTTTTGGATCTGTTCTCGCTAGCCATTGAGCTCACTCTTAGAAAATATTGAGCAGGAAAAATAACCAATGCTGTCAAATCAATAACTCGAAAATTAACTAGGCCTAGTGAAAATATATAGGTATGTATATTATATCACTGCATATAGGCCTACACTTTTATGAATTTGAGCATTTTTATAGGTATAACGTATTTGTTGGTGTTTCTTTCGGCAGATAAATTTTTTTTTTGACAAGATATATGCCTCTCCTAATTTATATACAGTCAGGACCCCCAATACACGATTCCACAATGCGCGAAAATCCTAATACACGAGTTACCCCTCGAAAATAACATTAATTAATTAAACATTAATTACGCGAGGTGGTACCACAATACACGAATCGAGAGCTAAGAAGGGGCCAAATCCGCTATTCCCGCTTGATACGCGAGCACGTCTACGTTTCGCGAGGCCCAGGAGTAGCTCCGAAAAAAGAAGAAGACGGGCATACGCCTGCCTTCCCTCCCGCTTACCCTCCCTCCCTCCCTCCCACAGTCCCGCTCAAGCGCTCATAGCCGTGCAGAGTGACCAAACGTTTGTAGTGCCTGCCACTTTTTTCGCCATGCCACGCCAATATAAGAAGATAACACACAAAATGAAGGTGGAAGTGTTGGATCGCAAGAAAAAAGGAGAAGGAAACTGTGCAATAGGCTTGTCAGAGTAAACTGTTCGTACGATTTGGTCAGGGAGGGAGAAGTTGGAGAAAATCGTGAAGTCCTACGGTCCTAGTCCTAGCCTATCTACTACTAATTTTAAGGTAAGGTTTCATATTTTTATTCATTGTTCTTCTTATATATAAGATATAGACTGTATATCTTATATATAGACTGCATCATTCAACTGAAACAGCATTGATTAGAGTACATAATGATCTAGTTGAGAACATTTGCAATGGTGTGGCCTCACTATTGGTCTTGCTTGATCTCTCTGCGGCTTTTGACACAGTGGATCACGAGTTGTTATTGAGTGATCTTTATGATTGTGGTGTGCGTGACTCCGCTCTCTTGCTTCTTGGGTCGTACTTGTCAGGTAGATCCCAGAGTGTGATGGTAAATCAAGTGGTCTCGGACTCGACACCCCTGCAGTATGGTGTTCCGCAGGGATCAGTTTTGGGTCCTATCCTATTTATAATTTATATTAGCAGTTTGTCTCTTCTGCTTCGTGCACATAATGTCACCTTTCACTTTTATGCAGATGACACCCAGATTTATGTGAGAATCACAAATATAGTTGATATACGGAGTAAGATGGAATTGTTGATGTCTGATATCAAGAAGTGGATGAGAGCGAGAAAACTTAAACTAAATGATGGTAAAACTGATATTCTCATCATCCGAGGAAATAGAAGAGCTGATGATATGGTAGGTGCCCTCTCCATCAATGTGGGTGGATCTCAGCTGCGACCGGCCAACTCTGTTCGAAATCTGGGTGTATATGTGAACTCCCGATTAGATTTCAAAGAGCATGTAGACCAGATAGTTAAAAGTTGTTACTTGCACATCAGAAATCTCTATTTGGTGAAGCCGTTTATAACCAGACGTTGCCTTCTGACGTTGGTTCACTCATTGGTCTTCTCTCGTGTTGATTATTGCAATGCCCTGTTGGTGGGTCTTCCAAATTATATTTTGAAGAAAGTTCAGTCTGTTCTTAACAGGGCCGCAAGACTAATTTTTGGTGTTCCACCTAGAACTCCTACTACATCTCTTCACATAGAACTGCACTGGCTGCCAGTAAGAGCAAGAATAGAATTTAAGTTGTGTTTGGTGACTTTTAAGGTTCTCAAATTTGGTGAGCCTAGGTACCTTGCGGAGCTGCTCAGGCGCCCACCGGCACACCATGGTGTAGTTGTGCGTCATGACAATGACCCTTTTCGTCTTGATGAACCAAGGGCTTTCCAGCAGTCTTCTTTCTTTGAGAGGTCATTCTCCTACATGGCTCCGAGGTTGTATAACAGGTTGCCGCTGTCCATGAGACAACTGAGTTCTGTTGAATGCTTCAAGAGACAACTTAAGACTTTTCTCATTGAGAGAAGCTATGATCTTGAGAGAGGTGTCATGACAGATGGCTATAGAGTTTAGGCTATTTTGCCACTGCTGGTGATTGTTAAATGTGTGTTGTATATGAGCCTTCTTTTGATGCATTGATTTTTGTTCTTTTTTCTTTCTCTTTTCGAGCGCTAGTGAATTCTTCGGAAAAATTGGCGCTTATGAGAAATAAGTAACATGCTTATTATTATTATTATTATTATTACTGTAGAGCCAAAAATGTCGAAAATAGGCCATAATTGAGAGATGTCACCCAATCTAATTATTCCCATTTAAAGTTAGTTCCACAATACACGAATTCACAATACGCGATGCCTCCTGTCACCCCTATTCTCGCGAATTGGGGGTCCTGACTGTACAGTAACACCTCCGTAATGGTCTGTTTCTTAGATTTCTATGTTACATATATACGTGTACACACATCGGTATTAGTTAAACTCCCAATACTCTCTCTTGTCGTAGGTTTATTGATGTCCTTATAGTTACTGCTTAACAACAATAGCTGTACTGTAGTTACACACACACACACACCCACCCTCACGACTAGCCTTGTATTGGTAGGTCTATCGTCGGCTGAGGCTGGGGTTATACTACCTAGCTGAGGGCTGGTCAAGGGTGCGCCAAGGCGCACTCAGATTCAAACGCGCTAACACGCACATGACTGTACACACACTATCACGTGTGCGTACGTACACATAGGCCTAGCTGGACAGAGGGGGTCTGTATGCGGTTTACTGGTCCGAGGAGGGGAGAGAGGATTTCTACTCACAATTCCCTCTCACTCTTCACCTAATCTCAGAGACTTCCAGAGTCTCTAATCTCCACAAATCCAAAGTCACTAGATCTCCATAAGTCCACAGTCTCTTAATGCACTCGCATTATTATTCATAAGACTACTATTACAATGCTCGATCACGCTACTCCAGGCGTCTCGACTGGTATGAGGTGAAAGGCAACTTAGGTGAAGCATAGAATCCAATGCAACAAGTAAAGTATATCATCCCTGAGGAAATATCACACATAAAGATAAACACGAAAAATTGGATAAACATGAAAAATTGGCCAAAAATTCATACTTAAAAATAGACAAGAAATAAATGTATACATTTGAAACACTGCAACGACTTGCATAGTTCATGTTAAGAAGTATTCCACACAGTTCGCCGAGGTCACTGGATGATGTTTTTGAAAATGAAATCACTTCACAGGAAGTCACAAAAGTTTGTTCAGTATAATTATTATTTGTTTTTCTAATTTTTATGTTTTTTTTGTTTTTTTTATATATTTATTTTATTTTATTGTCATATACAGTAAGTGACAATTTAATTAATTTTCTTAATAAAAACACCCAAACAAATGTCCATAATTGGGGTATTTGAACTTTAAAAATAATTGCTAAAATTCGAGGTATCGTCCATTGGATTCTTGACACGGCGATGATCACCGGAAGCTTGAAGTGTTGTCCTGACAGGTATAGGGATCCTGGCAGGATCCACAGCTGTGTCACCCAGCTCTGGCACACCTTTCTCATAATGATTATACAAATAACTAACGAAGAGACCAATGATTATAATGGGAACATAATTAGCAGAAACTCCTAATATATGAGATCAGTAACTAGTTAATTTTATCCTTTAACAAGGAAAGTAAATTGAGGATGATGCTCATGAAAACAATTAACAAACTACGGTTTTGACAACCCGTAAGGGAAGGAAGGAAAAGCTAATATTTATTGGTGGCTCCTGGAGTCAATGACGTAAGTGCCTATGTTAATATGGCCTCGTTCCAGGCTCCTCTGACCCCGGGTTTCACCTAGTCACGGCGGTCGAGAACCAAGATCATCATAGGGGTACCCCTTAATCATTCCTACGGTACGTCATTGGGTCGGAGCCACTGAAAAGTAGGAAATAAAAAGAAAAGAATTAACACAGTTTGAACACCGCGCCTACGCCCGCTCTGATCTTCCTCTGTTTCCCATACACTGCTGGCTATCTATCCCTCCCAGGGACCTCCTCTAATGTAATATCAAGTTGAGCATGTGTATGGGTAGGGGATGGTGGGAGGACACTTTTCGTCATTGACTCCAGGAGCCACCAATAAATATTAGCTTTTCCTTCCTTCCCTTACGGGTTGTCAAAACCGTAATTTATTGGTGGCTCCTTACGTCAATGACGTAAGTGCCTAGAATATCACGACCGGTGGAGGGACCTACATTGCTCATCACGCTAAACCGCGAGAATCTATTAGGAAGAGCAACCGAAAACTGTGACATGTGTCTAATTATAAGAGTATAGTTGTAAGAAAAGATGTATAAGGTGGGTACCATTAACCCTTCTTTAGCGGCCTATGCGGTTTATTTATATGTACCGCCCAGCGGGGTGTTTTTTAGCCAAATTAGGGCTGTTTACGTGATCATTTTCATGCCTAAATAAGACCCAGAACATAAAACAAGTATCTATCCCTGAAAGGACATAAACAGAGCTTTCGAATGACACCATAACGATCCGTTTATGATGGCTAGTTTTCTTGCAATAACCGTGCAACGCGAGTGCAAAAAGCAGGTAATTAGCCACTTTCCCGATACAATTCCGTATATAGCGAGTGAGAGAGGGAGGAGGGAGTTGAGATTCGTGTCAGTAGGTTCGCCGCGGTGGTCTGGAGCAGTCATACGCTCGCTAGTCTCCTGCCACCACTTGTCTCTCTCTCTCAGCAACATTACGTGCTGAAATTGCCACTCGACCTATGTCGAGCGCCGCCACATAGTCCAGCTTTATTAAAAACGACTTATGTGGTGAGCCGCTTTTTAAGGGTTAAAGAAGCCTTATCTCGGAAAGACAGAACTACTGAGGTGTGAATACTGATAATTGTATATCACAAAATTAAAATTAAAATAAAGTCATGCATTTATAGTTGCAATAACGTAAGGGTATTGTTATGTAACAGATCTAGTGCAGTAATAGCACTCTTGTTATCCATTCCGGATTGTGTGTCCTGCCAACTTGTCCTGGACTTAAAGTCCCCCCCCCCCCCCCTTTTTCATTTAAGGTGACAGGTAGGACGCACTTTCTATTACCTTACACCCTGGTAATAAGGCCTTGAATAAACATAACCATCTACTATTGGCTTTGGGGGGCATCATCCTGCCCTAAAGCTATGTTTGGTAATTTGGGACTTCTCCAAATGTACCGACACATATATGGCTCGGGACGCATTGCTAGAGGACCGACAGGCCCGTCTGAGTTATATCTTCCCCTGAAAAAACCATTTAGGAAAACTAATGGTAGCGGACCATATGTGCCTATCATGGGATTTTGCGATCACCTGAGCTTCCTTAATTATCTTTGCAAAAGGGATGTTAACACTTTCTTTCCCCACCTTATTTGACCATCATGGGGGAAGCACAATTGTGTCTTATTCCTAGGAATAATAGACTTAGAGTAGGTATATAGTGCGTTAACAGGGAATAGAGCATGGGGTATCTTTGCTCTTGTCAAGGCAGGAATAGAGAAAGGTGTGGGGAGATGTTCCTGGTGTTCCTTGTTGTGCTTACTCTGGTGTAGTAACAATATGTACAGAGTCTTTGTTAGTAGCAAAACTAAATACTGTAGACCTTGTCATGGATGTCAGTTCCAAGACCCATTGGCCAATGGTCTGGGTCATTTGATAATACGCACTTATTAAGTTTCTTGTCATATGTGGTCTCAGAGGAGAAGGTCTAGACTTTGATGAAGTTAGGTCCTTCGAGATTGACCATTGAGGAAGCAAATGGCGATTTGGGGCTCTGAGCTTAACACAAGCCTGCATAACAAACCCCGTTGGTCTTTCTGGGGCAGAGGTAAACTAGTACGTGTCAAGAAGGTTTTCTTTATGACGATACGTGGTTTATAAGTGTGTTAATTGTAGCTCTTTTAAAGTCCAATAAGAAATTTAGGTGCTTCAGCGACCAGGCAACCGATGGAGACTGCTGGTTTTGGACCTGCACTCCAAGGTGTAAATTTTTTCAAGCTTGAACTATCCTTTCTTAGAGTTGGCGCTGTGTATTGACTAGTGAGTGTATCTGTGACTTCCTTGTCGCAGGATGGTAGCCACTTGGATTAGAGGATGTCCATATCGCAAGTGTTATATCTGTCTACGGGTTGGGGAACCCTGGTAGAGTTGTTGCATGGATTAATGGGAAATGTTTTGGACTAGAAAGCATATCTTTTACCCGAGCAAATCTAGAGAAAGCTGGACCGGGTGGGGACCTGTTTCTCCAAGCAAATTACAGAAGTCATGGTGTCCGTCTGGTATGACATTGACCTGGAGGTCAATGATATTGCATGAACTTTGGGAAAATAGAGGGGCTGTTAGTTCTTTGGTATTGGTGTGACACTGACGTAAGGTTGTCTATTTTCTTTGACTGATTAACTTCAGAACGACTGATAGTGCCACCCTATCAGGCTCGAAGCGACTGTGTCCAATCCCCCAAAAGTGGGAGGTGGAACTGGCCAATGTGTCATTGATTACGAATCTTTACTCGAGATTTTTTCCCTGCAACGCCAGGGGATGTCGAATTCTCTTTGGGATGAATAGAAAGGAATTGTGAGGTGTTTGCGGAACGGTTTTGTTGCCTGGTCAGATTAGTTCCTTCCGCCTGAGGAAGCTTAGGAGCCTTGTAATTTTGAACCCAATTTTTTTTTTTTTTTTTAAAGAGCCTATCGGGGATTATCAAAGTTCCTGTTTACAGTCTTGGTATGTAGTACTGTGAATGGTTATATTTGAAGACTTTTGGTATTGGATGGACTTTGTTTTATAGTCTGGAGTTGTGTATCCCAGATTAATCCTACTCCTGCTGATTGTGTAGGAGTGAGAATTTTTATTTCTGTAAATTTATTCTGAAACCTTTCGTCACATGTTACGTGACTATCAGGGTTTGTTTTTTGGCTATGGAGTGGAGAAGACCACAGTATTCTACAATCTTGAAGGCTAAACAGTATTTTTACGCTGACCTTTGAGTAGAAGGAGAAGAGTTTGTTTCACTCCCTTGGTGAAAACCTGGGAGCTATGTCCGCGCTGGAAGGAATTCTGTTGGACGTTCTCGCTCTGATTCTGAATGGGATAGCTAGGACCTTTTTTGGTACCTCTTGTATTGGGATGTGCCAGAGGACTCTTCTATATCTGGAGCAATTATCCAGACCTTTGATTGTAGAAATACTGTTTAGTTCTAGCTGCTTGAAAATTTGTAATAAAGGCGGATCCCCAGATCGACCTAGGTGATTTCACCTACATCACTACAAGCGCAAACAAGAGTAAATCTTGACATTCCCGGGGGTCGTCCGAGAATTAGTTTGTGAAGCTCGTCTGATAAAAGGAAGTGTGGACTTGGAGTGTTGTTGAGGGATAGACTGCTACTTGCCTCATGGCTTGTGCGTGATGTCGTTGTGTGATAACATTTTGATAGTAACAATGGGTTCTTTGACGCAGTCTAACTCTTACAGTTTCTTACAGTTTCTTACAGTAGATCCTCTGGAAAAAGGCAAACTATGCCTGTGTATCCACTATGCCTGTGTATCCAGCTCAGTACCAGTACTTGCACTGCTGCGGTCGTTCACGGTGTTGGCGGCGGCGGTAGCAGACGCAACATTTTTACTATTCTGTATTTTTGTTTTATAATCAAACTTCAAATCTTGTCTTCCCCATTGCTTTATCAAGATTACTTTCAAACTCCCTTATTGATTCGGAATCGACTACATACTGGGGCAGTGCGTTCCACTCATTTACCACTCTATCACAAAATGAGTTCTTTGCCTTCTCAAGCCTATTTCTTTCTTTGTAAATTTTCTTAGAGTGTCCTCTCGTTCTTGTTCCCTCCCGCATCAAGAAGATACCTTCACACACATCCTCATCGTACTTTCCTGACACTATCTTAAAAGTCTCTATCATATCCCCTCTCTTTCTCCTATATGCCAGTGTCGGAAGCCCCAGTGTCCTCAACCTCTGCTCATAGCCCGCGTTCTTCAACGTTGGTATCAGCTTGCTAGCTCTCCTCTGCACTTTCTCCACTGCTTCTATATCCTTTACCATATATGGAGCCCACACCTGGTTCGCATATTCCAGGTGCGGCCTAACCAGCGCTGTATAGAGATTCCTGAAGATTTCTTCGTCAAGTGACACAAATGTCCTCCTTATCAGCCCTACAATTCTATTGGCTTTGTTTATCTTTTCCGCTAAATGTTCTGAGAAATTTAACTTATTGTCTATCACTACTCCTATATCCTTTTCTGCACTCACTTCCTCCATCGCTTCATACATACTGTATCCTACCTTGTCTATCTTGCTGGTCCCAATCCGCATGTACTTGCATTTTTTTGGATGAAAAGGCATTAACCAATGCTCAGACCATGCCTTCATGCCCTCCACATCTCCTTGAAGCAAACCCATATCTTCCTTACTCCTCACTCTTCTATACAGTTTAGTGTCATCCGCATACAGGTATACCTCACTTCCATTAGTTATAACTTCAGGCAAGTCATTGATAAATATAACGAACAGCAGTGGTCCCAACACAGATCCCTGAGGTACCCCACTTGTAATTTCCCTCCACCCCGAGCCTATTCCATTCACCAGTACCCTCTGTCTCCGATCTTTCAGGAAGGCTTCTATCCATTTCACACATTTCTCCCCTATATTATAGCTTCTAACTTTCTCTATTAACCATTTATGTGGGACCTTATCGAAGGCCTTCATAAAATCGCAATATACCACATCTATTACATCACCATCTTCTAGAATTTGCATTCAATCATCTACCACCTTAATTAGCTGTAGTACCGTCGACCTCCCCGGCAAGAATCCGAACTGTCTCCCACTGAAAAGTTGGTTTGACTTCATATGATCCATTATTCCTTCTCTAATTACCGTTTCCATTAGTTTACACACAACACTTGTCAAACTGACTGGTCTATAATTCCCTGGGTCATTTCTCTTTCCCTTCTTAAATATAGCTGTTATGTTCGCCTCTCTCCAGTCCATCGGGATTTGTCCTGTATTAAACGATACCTCAAATAACATTTTCAATGGCTCTACTAACATCTCCCCTCCTTCCTTTATGATTCTTGGGTGTATCCCATCCGGTCCCGGTGACTTACTTCTGTTCATTTTTTCTATAGCCCTTCTTATTCTAGCATGGGAAAACTCTATTAGTTCTAGTGCCGGTGCCTGTTTGATGGGAATAGTAGGCACTGCATCCTCCGACTCCACTGTTAGTACCCCCCAAAGTATTTCCCCAGCACCTCTGCTTTCTCCATATCAGTCTCCGCTCTACTCCCATCATTCAACCCCCCTACCAGCTCTGGGATCCCTACTCTTCTTGTTAACTTTTCCTGAATATACTTCCAGAATATTTTTGGATTATCCTTCACATTTCTAGCTATCTCTCTCTCCCTCTCCTTCACCCCCCTCCTTGTTTCCCACCTTATTTTATTGTTTATTTGTCTGCGTTCCAGATCCACTTCCTTAGCCTCTATACTAGTCCCCCTGTTCTTTTTTAACAATTTTAATCTTTCCCACAATCGTTTCTTTCTTCTAATCAATATCCAAAGCTTTCTTTTCATTGGCAATTCTGGGTTAGTTCTTTTCCTCAATTTTGTTTTATCCTTATATTCCCTTACTGGTACACTTTTGGATACAGCATTCTCCAGTTTGGCTCTAATTTTCCTCCACATTCCTTCATCGTCTTCACCGTTCAAGTATTCCCCCCAGTCAATGTCCAAACACCGTCTCAGCAGCTCATAATCTGCTCTATCATACATGTATATTTTTCTATTGCTTCTATTATCCCTCTCTGATTTAATGTTACAACTAAAGCTTATACAGGCATGGTCACTACGACCTATAGGGCTATCCACATTAACATGTTCCACTATATCCTCTTCATTGCTAAAAATCAAATCAAGTACACTCCCCTGTGTCCCATCTCTATATCTTGTCATCTCTACAATATGTTGCATTAAAAAACAATCTCTCACTTTCTCTATAAACTTATTTTCCAGGCTACCCTGTCCCGCTGGAGTAGTACAATTTGCCCAGTTGATCCTTGGCAAATTGAAATCTCCAATCAAAATGTTATATTTGTTCTCTCTATTATCTATCTCCTCCATTGCTTTCAGTAGGTTATCATCCTCTCCCCTGCTATTATTTGGTCTTCTATATATAGAGGCAATTAGAATTGATCCTCTTACACATTTTACTTCAATACACAAATACTCACAATACTGCTGTCTCATATCCACCTCATTAACCTTGAGCTCTTTTCTTACATAAATAAACAGTCCTCTTCCAACCTCTGCTCTAATAGCATTTCTCTCATATAACTCAAAACCCTCCAAACTATATTCCACCAGTTCCCTTTCAATTCTAACATTTTTTGGTCTTACTTCCTGTAGGGCTATGACATCAGGTTTTTCCTCTTCATCCTGCAACCTACATATCAGTTCTCTTTTCTTGTCCTGGGTAAACACATCCACATTACTAAACATAATCCTTAATCCATCTACCATTCCTTCAGCAATTACACCATCCCGCTCCTCCAGTCCGTACCCTACACCCCTGTTAGCACTACTGGGTCTGCCTCTTTGTCTCCTGTCTCTCCCTGTGACACCTCCACCCCATTCTCCTCCTCCGTCACAACTTCCATCACATTCTCTCCCCTCCCTGATCTCCCCCTCCCTTCTACTCTTATAAACCACTTCCTCACTTTTCCGTCCCTCACTCTCCAGTAAAAATTTCTCTTATCCTCCTCATCCAACTTCCCATTATTTTCATCAGCCTTTTCTTGTAATTCCTTAATTTTTTTCCTTTGTTCTATACTCAAATCCTTCTTTAGTCTTATGTGTTTCAGTTTATCATTTGTATTTAGCCTCCAACTAAAATTTGTCACAGTCTCCGCCACTACCCTAGTTTTAAACTGTACCCTTATAGGTCTCATCTCTCCCCTTTTATATCTACCTATCCTACTGACCTCCTCCACCTGCCCTTCCCATCCATATTCATCCTCATCCACACCTTTCAAGACCTCCTTCACTGTCTCCATATCCCTCACTTTTCTCACTCCATTATCATTCATATGAGTCTCTATATCTCCATACAAGATTACACCCCTATCCCTGTCCATGGCCTCCCTCACAACACTCTCCTTGTTCTTCATGACCCCTACAACTGCACTCTCAAAACTTTTTTTGGTCATATTCATTTCTTCCTTTTGCTCTTTCATAATATCCTCCAAATCCTTGACTTTTTGTTTACCTACCACCGTCCATGCAGTCGACTCCTTTACTTCCGTGAAACGTCTTTGTCAATCCGTGCAGGGTAGGTGTATTTGTCATGGGGTCAATTAGTTGGTTCCAACTTATTATTTGGGGATCTGAGATATTTCCAGAACTTCTGGGGAATAGAGTAAGAGTTTTTTATGTATGACTAGTGGTAAATTGGAGATCTTCCAATGGGAGTTTTGATCATAGGGTTTTTGTTCCCTGACATTTTTGTGGAGCAACCTACGGATTTATAGAGATTAGAGAGATTTAATGGTAATACTGTATGTCCAATTGTCCATCCGTCTTATTCACGCCAGACCATGGTTTGCAGCGTTTCCTGAATGAACCGTGGGTGTCTGAGTGTAAGAAAAGTACTTCGCCTCCAATCGAATTGGAAAGTGAGTTTCTTTTTGTTTTTTTGTTTTTTTAATACGTCCAGCCTTGTGCTTCTTTGCACGTATAATCTTCAGCTCGTCCATTTTAATAATCCACTACTTTGGTATTGATACCAAATTTGGATGACCTGTGTCAGCATTAGTAGGTGCTACTCTGGTGGTTGTCTCCAGTATCGGGAGTTGTTATTTTACGAGCAGTTTGTTTAGGATGGACAGGTAACTGAGCCAGTGGAACTGAGTTTGGTATGGTATGTTGTAATCTGGAAGGAGCAGGAGAACTACTTTGAGATCTCGGATAGTCTTATCTAACGGCGTAAAAAAGTCCGTTGGATTTGCTTGCCACATTCCTGCATGGATTTAACCCAGCAAGTGCGGATATCATCATAAGAGTTTTACCGGTGCGCTGCGGAACTCCTCATATAATCCAAGGCCTAAAACAAAATCATTTAAATCAGCCCCGTATAATTTTTTTTTTTTTTTTTTTTTTTTGTATTGTCCCTTGGCCATGCCAAATATCACTCCTCCACACCCCCTCCTACCACTCTTCCCCCCCCCCCCTTCAATTATCACTTATTCTCCCTGTTATTCCCTTATTCTTAGGTATATTTTCGTGCTAACATTAGCGAGTTGCTAGCAGGGCGTGGTTATCTGTGTTACCAAGTGTGGGAAAGAGCGAGAGAGAGACTACCACGCAACAGTGTCTCTCCAGCCGTCGTGACGGCTGGCTGGCTGGCAGGCTGCCTCAGCCATAAGTTATGTAACTCCCGGCCTCTATCGCCGATTTTGACCATCCAAACGCTGTTTCCACTTGTTTTATTGTTGTAACAGGTTAATACCTTTATAATCAACGTAAAATAGGCGCATATGGATAAGTATTAATGATATTTATGGTTCGATGACGATTTGAGTTTAGGAAACAGTCTAAATACCTACGCACAGGGAGGGGTGGCCAATACCCCACCTACGCAGCGGAGAGGTTAAGAAAAATTACTTGAAATTGGCCTCACTAGCCTCCTGGGTTTATGTATTTCAGCTTCAGTATTCATCTGAATCCATTTTTTAGGGAGAATCAATGTGGGTGGAGAAAACCACGGGGTTGAATCAACATGTTGTTCAATCGTATCACCTAGCCATACTAGGGAAGGAGGGGGAGGGGATGACATGTTGTTCAATAGTATCACCTAGCCATACTAGGGAAGGAGGGGGAGGGGATGACATGTTCAGCACTTGGCTCAGCCAAGGCGGTAGAGGAGGCAGGTAATTCTTTGTTTATTCGACGAAAACAGGATTAGCAGGGTGACCGGCCATGTCAGATAAATGTCCCAGGCCTGGGGATATGTGGTATGTTAACTTCCAAGGACCCCAATGGAAATATGTCTAAAGGCTTTAATGGACTATCCTTAGTTGGGATTATGCCCGGTTGGTACCCGTCATATTTGTAACATATTATGTGGTACCCATTCTGTAAAAGCTAATTGAGTAAATGTTATTGGTATTCTTATTATTATTCTTCCGTTTTTTACTGGAAGGCTCTGAGCGGACCGACCTATGTCTGTTCCTGCTAGATCCGGACATTTTCTTGTCAGGAGATGGGGACTAGCTAGGAGTTCTAGAAGAGATAATTCTAAAGTGTACATACTTTAGTATTGCTGGTACTTGTAGATTTTTTGTAAAAAGTACCTGAAATGTTAGATTTTACTGAACAGCATATACAGTAGATAATATGCCCGAGGGTATCCATGTTTTTGGGTCATTGTTGTAAGCAAAGCTATATGAATAGTGAAGGTACACTTAGCCGGTGAACCGGAAACGTCTAGTGATTTGTAAAATGAACTCACCTTAACATATAAGGTGTTAGGATACTCCAGTGGATGTCACTTGGAGCTGGAATAAATACCGGAATTATTAGGTCTACTTAGGTTTTGGTAAAAAAGGGTCTAGTCATGTCCCTTTTATTTTAATCAGACTCCCGTTGTCTTGTATGTATGAAGTAGCCTAGTGAATTAATATTCGGTATAACTGGATATAGTTACCTGGAAATTTGTTAGTTAAGTATAGCTTTTTAGGAAGGGAAAGGAAACTTGTACTGTACTTGTTTCCTGGAAATTAGTTAAAATATGTAATTAGTGAGATGACAATAGGGCTTATTTGGGCCTACAGTACAGTACTTCATTTGGGCAAAATGGGCATTAGCCTTGTATTGTTTATTTTGAATAAAATAATCATAAGTATGACCAAGCCTAGAGAACCGGCAAGAATTTCCATTTGATTCCTTTCTTGGAACCCTGGTTTGTTTTTCTTAAAGTATGACAAAGTTTAGGGTACTTGGTAAAATAATATCTGTTTCTGTTACTTGGACCTGGCAATTGTCTTGTCCCAGTATGGCATAGCCTTGAATCACCCGGCACCCTTATGGTGGTGGCGGTATGATGTCATCCGGAAATATTGGCACACATTTTTTTTTTTTTTTTTTAAATAAACTGATTAGAAAAGGTACTTATTTAAGCTCTCTCACTTATCTTCATTCTGACAGTTATGTTAACTATTAGTTAACAAGGTCTGATTTCTTTATTAAAGTCTGACCTAACCTAGAGTACCCGGTAATAATTTCTAATTAATTTTTATATTGGGACTTGGTTTGTTTTTTAATTAAAGTTTGGGTCCACTCAGGGTACCCGGTGGAAAAAATGTTGTTTAGGCTAGGCCTAGAGTAACCGAGGCTTTCAAAAGAATTTTGTTGTGATATATGCTGTCGTCTTGACAGTCGTCAAGAGAACTTGGTAAACTGGCTTACTGGCGTCTGGCCGTTTTTATGGCATTATGTTACGACCCGGTAGCCTTGGCACCCGGGTCTGTTATTATTTTGATGGCTGTTATAGTTATCCGCCATAGCCTAACTCGTGTCACCTGGGTCTGTCTTCATCTTGACAGTTTTTAGAGTACCCGGCCCATAGTTTGTTGGTACCTGGCTGAGTTTATCTTTTAGGATTGGTGTGGGTTATAATACCACTCGGTATTATAATGCGTGAGTGGTTGGTTGTAGCCTACATGAACTAGGGTTTGACTTTATACAGTCCTCCCTCGGGTAGCGCGGGTATATCGTACTGGGACCGCGCCGCGCTACGCAAACACGCGCTACACAAAGCAAAGAACTTATGGGATTAATTCTATTGGTTCTGGCCACTTCCCCAAAGTCCCCTTTTTGACCCATTTACCACCCGATTTATCTATTTATTTGTCAGTATTATTACGTTGGCAACATACCTTCATACTAGGGGTCAATAATATATCCAATTAAGACCATTGGTACTATGAAATGCCATTTATTTGACACAAAAACAATGTTGCTCAGCTGTAGTACAACAATAACAAACCACATATCGTCTGCGTGAGAGGCAGGCGGCGGCAGCTTGGCTAAACTTGCCAACAATCTACCGCCTTCATTAGAGTTATAGTTTAATGTATTTTTCTTTGGCTTTTACTATTATAAATATTATTTGGTAAAATGAAATTCAATTCCATAGAGTAAATTATAATAACATTTTATTGCATACAGAAATAACTCGGGTTTAGACATAGCCACACAAGAATAACACACACACATACACACACACACAAACTGACTCAACAATAACACACGGAAAATCAGCTGACGAATCTCGGTGTTTCAAATTAACTTGCATTGAAAGTATATTCGTCGTATAAGGCCATCCATGGTTTTGGAGGTTTATAAATGTGTCTTATACACGCCGGTATATACGGGTCTGACGAGTCTGCCGGCACAGGCCGAGAGATGCCGACCAGCCGCCACCCGCCACGAGCGCTACATAAATAAAGCGTGTTAGATGCTGACTCGGCACATTTGGGGTACCCGTGTTAGAGCAAAACCGCACTGTCCAAAGCCGCGCTATCCGAGGGAGGACTGTATTCGTATGGTATTATTGTGTCACCCGCCCATCTGGTTACCCGGGACTGTCTCCATACTCGGTAGTCTTGGTACCCGGGCCTTATTGAAAAAAGGCCTAGGGCACCCAGGAAATTGAGTGTAAGGTATGGTATTATAGTGTCACCCGCCTATTTGGGTACTCGGGAATGCCATCATAACTGGCAATCTTGGTACCCGGGCCTTATTGAGAAAAAGGCTAGGGTACTTGGGGACTTGAGGGTGTATCTCGCCTATTTGGGCACCTGGGAGTGCCTCCATACCCGGCAGTCCTGGTACCCGGGCCTTATTGAGCTAAGGCCTAGGGTACTCGGGGATTTTGAGGATGTATGGTATTATAATATTATCCGCCCATCTGGGTAACCGGAGACTGTCACCACCTCTGGTAGACCACGGGACCCGGGCCTTGGTGCCCGGACCTATCGAGATAGGCCTAGGGTACCCTGGGATATGAAAAATTTCCCACATGCCATATTTTGTGTGCTCGTAAGGGAGGCTTCTCGGGCACGAGTGTTAAATGGCGAATATTGTGTGTCTTTGTACATGGGCCTTGGTACCCGGGCCTTAAGCCACTTTCACACATTCACGATTTTGGTCCCGATGTACCCCGATTTTAGAATCCGGACACAACGGGGTGCAATCGCCCAAGTGTGTCTGGGTCATCTGGGAGCGGCGTGCTACCAACGTGGCGTGACGTGGCTAATCGCGCTTGGTGTTAAAATGTTTGGTGGTACCCAAAAATTCGCCACGATGGATTTTTGGCGTGGTAACGTCGGGTACAACGTGTCGATGACGTGGGTCTGGCGTGTCTGCATCAGGTTGCATCGGCATCTACGTGGCGGCGTCGGGGTATAAATTATTATAATATATTACAGTAAAAGTCCTGTACAGGTAATCCGAATGGCAGCGGACCGACAGTGCTTCGGATTAGTGGAGTATTCTGACAACACTATAAATACGCACATGATGAATAAATAAAGACCTGATATGGTATAGGCATATACCGTATATAATATTCCATAATCAACTTGTATAAAACGAGTTAATAAGTTCAAATGAAAAATCAGTGTACCGGTATGATTACCGAAACATGTGTGTGTTAATTGTCGAGTGAGTGTGTGTGCGTGTGTGTCTGTTATTGTTCTTGTGTGGCTATATCGACCGCCACTGATACACGGTATGCAATAAATGTTATTATAATTATGCTCTATGGAATGGAATTTAATTTTACCTAATACAGTAGTGTTTATAATAGTAAAAGCCAAAGGAAATATTAAGTGTTATTGATTAATTTAACACAAGGTAGTGTTTGTGTGGGTGGATGGGTTTAGATAGAGGAGATTGTTCCTGTGTTTTCGACGATTCCATCCTTACACAATCTATGTTTATATCGATCCTTTTGCACAAGATAGGTTTATATCAATACATTTTACCTTCCACAATTAGAGAAAATATGATTCATCACGAAGTGTAGCCTACCTGTGGAGATTAAACGCACTGTTACAGTAGAGTCACGCATCTCATGCATTTCGATCCCACGATTACGCATCCCACGGTACTAGCCAATGGCTACCTGAATTCTCATCCCACGAAAAAACACACAATTCCCACAGATGCAGAGCTAATGGAAGCTCTACAGGACGCCGAACTTGATGCCATGGACGATGATTTCACGGGCTTTAGGGGCCGATACTTAAGGCTATTCCTCAACATCATCATCATCATCATTGGCGGCGACGGTGGGGTAACGGACAACGAGAGTGGGGCCACGGAGGGTGGTAACGAACATCTGCCTCCCGTCTATCACCACATCCATCACAATAATCACCTCATCAACTTTTCTAAGTTTTTTGTTTGTGTTTTACTTACCTTTCTTTTCATAGCAGCTTGAAAGCCTGTAAGCTTGTTTTGAAAGGTGTCCGTCCGACGCATGTAAAAAACAGCCGGTAAGGCGTCGCTTGTTCGTGTGTGGCTGTGTTATTGTTAAGTAGTGAAAAGTAGTGAAAAGTGGCTGACATCGCCACAAAGTTCTCTCCACGGCAATTGTCATCACAACTGAACCAGTTGACTTAGAGAGCTCTAGTCAACGCCATTCTACAGGTACGAAACACATCTACGCTAGGGGATGCGCGGGAATGCGGAAGCTGTCAAAATAACAAAGATACGGTAGACTAGGCGAGAAATTTTTTCGGCCAAATCCCCCAGGTTTTGGGGATATACCGGTATTATAGAATGCGTAGCCGAGGCTGGAGGGTTAAAGCAACTTACTTTTGATTATTGGCATGTAAAGTGATGGTCAATAGTCGCCCGACGATAGCTTCCAGTACTTTTGTAATTTTCCCCATTACTTTAATACTCTACATCCCACGAATTCCGGTCCCACGGTAATATTTCGGTACCAATAAATCGTGGGATGCGAGATTCTACTGTATATTACTGTACAGTGGAGCCCCCATCCTAGCTGCTAATCGGTTCCGCAGAAATAGAGCTAAGATTGAAACAGCCAAGATCGGGGCACTGTTCTTATGGGGAAAATTCAATCGGTTCCGGGCTCATGCCAAAATTTGCGTCTTGCCCAATATCTAAACAATTACCGCACTTTTTCCCAGTGTTAGGCTATGAAAACATGTTTTTTGTCTAGGCTACATCAAGTAGCCTAGGCCTAAATCTTATACATTGTAAATAATAATGTAGACATGGCTAAATGACAGTCCTAACCATAAATACTGTAGATTGGGGCATTGTTTCTATCATGCAAATTTGTTTAGGCCTAGCCTAGGCCTAGGTTCTAAATTCGTCCAGCCACCCAAGTACCCATTTCGCCCCAAATACATCCAATAAATACATATTATGAGGAAAAGACGTATAAATACGTATTATGAGAAGATTACTTACCACAGATTTTATTATAAATCATTGTCATATTTAGCCTAGCCTAGGCTAACATCGTCTAGGCTAGGCATTTCAATCGCTTTCGTCCGACATGGACTGGTCTTTGCTCTGTGTTTTGAGCATGAAATTCCTTCATTGCTACCACCAGGCCAACCATCCCTATCACTAGATGTACTAGAGGTTATAATAAACGCGAGAGATAAGGGCTTCAGGCACAAAAAAGCTTGCAACCGGTTGTTTTGTCAACACAGATACAGTACTAGCTAAACTGCAAGCGTCTGCTTAGTGATGACGTTATACAAATATGGCGGCATCTTGTGCATTTGACGATCGGATCTCGGATTCACTCGGATTTCGTCTCTAAACGGCAAGCACCTGGCAGATTCTTTCGTTATGTTAAAACAAAATTATTGTTTTTGTTTGTTTTCTAGTTTTATGTTGAGTTTTTCGTTATTTTTGCTATTTTTTCGGGTTTCGGCTGGGATTTTGATGCGAGAATTGAGGCTTTTGGCGCGAGAATTGAAATTGGGAATATTTGGTGTGTGGTGCGAGAATTGAATCAGCGAAGACCGGTGTAGCGAAAATGGGGGCCCCACTGTATATACTATAATTATGAGATATACCGGTACTGGTATATCGTTTTTTTATCGTTATTTTTATTTTCATACTAAATCACAGCAATTTTTTCCGCTGAACATGATGGCGGTGTTCAGAATATGCTATCTTCAATATTGGATTTTATAGAAATAAATCTATAACGATAGTTTTTTGTTTTTATAGAATCCCAGCCGCACCAAAATATTCGCTCTCAATTGGTTTTCACCCATAATATTATTTTTTTTTTTTTTTTTTTTTTTTTATGAACGGCAAGAGGAAAGGTTATTATATAAGATTTCAACAAAACAATAAATAAAAATAATAATATGTGGAATTTCACCGTAGGTGAAGGTTACTGTTCAGTCCGCCCGTACTTTCCCTCCCCATCTCAGTTGGTTTTCACCCATAATAATTGTGTTTTTTAATTTTTTTGTTTTTTATGAACGGCAAGAGGAAAGGTTATTATATAAGATTTCAACAACAAAATAAATCAAAATAATAATATGTGGAATTTCACCGTAGGTGAAGGTTACTGTTCTGTCCGCCCATACTTTCCCTCCCCATTTTCACCAATAAAATGTGGGACAATGAATATTCTGTAAGCAAGTGATATATAGGATTTTTCATTAGCTTTCTAATGGTACATAATATATTATATGGCCAATGTACGATCAAAACTTTAATTTTTCCTGAATATTTTGTGTCCGTCGCCGCTGTCACCCACTGGTAAATATTTTCGCTTCACTTCATGGTCTATTTTCATATAATTTAACGTTCGATACAGTTTTTAGATATTACAGTAAACTTCCGTTAATCCGAAGGGCAGCGGACCGGCTCTCGTTCGGATTAGTGGATTTTTCGGATTATCGGACTTTACCCCTATGAACCTGTGTATGACGAAAACATTGAGACATTAGGCCACCCAAATGACACAATGGTGCACACACACATATCATATGTTCATGAAATCACTTCAAAAGTTTACCATTGTCATTGTAGCCTATTAACTACTTCAAAACATTCAGATTAATGGTCAAAGGAATCTGCTGATATAAACGTCTTCTTCTTCTTCCGTCTACTAGCGAGTTTGTCTTGCTCTTGAAGATCAGATGTGGTTCGGGAAGTAATGCCTTAACAACGGCACTTCCCTGAGAGGTTCTTGTAATTTTCCTTTTGTGATTTTCCTTTTGTGACGTGCTCTGTTATATTATATTGTATTGAAAGCACCCTTGTCTTGTTGTCTTGAAAGCACCCTTGGGATGCTCCGATCACTGAACCATAAATAGTAGCGTATCGGAACATCCAAAGGTGCGTTTTCAAGCTCAAGACTAATACGTCCAAAGGTGCGTTTTCAAGCTCAAGACTGAATGCGCTTGCAGAAAATGCGGTGCAAGCCAGTAGCGCATCGGAGCGTCCCAAGGATGCGTTCAAGAGCAAAACAAACTCTCTAGCAGACGATGTGGAAGAAGAAGAAGACGAAGGTGTTTACGATTATATCAGTAGCTTCCTTTGACCATTAATCTGAATGTTTTGAAGTAGATAATAGGCTACAATGACAATGGTAAACTTTTAAAGTGAATTCATGAACATATGATATGTATGTGCTCCATTATGTGTCATTTGAGTGGCCTAATGCCTCAAAAAGGGGACTTTGGGACTTCTTGAAATTCGGACCATCGGGTGAATTCGGATTTGGCCTCAAATTGAAAAATTCGGACTATTGGGAGATTCGAATCATCGGTCGTCGGATTAACGGACTTTTACTGTAATTTCGTATATCGGCAATGAATACAGATTGTTATTTACAAAGAACCAGCTCTCTACGACAAAAACTTGATTTTATATAAAAAATGTCATACGCCTATACAGTCCATCCTCCTATAACACGAGCTCCTACAACGCGATCCTCCTTTAACACCCGAGGGGGGGTGTCCCGAATTACCTAAACCTCTTATAACCCGAGCTGAAAACATATAACGCGAAATGGCCTTGCCGAGTGCTTCAAATCAGACACCTCCTCTTACTGCGCGACCCCACCCCCCCACCCCATCCCACCTACAGTGCGACGACGTCGATGCGCAGTGTGACGACAAAGGGTTCTGCGTCGGCAGCCAGGCTGCCAGACATTGTTTTGCTAGACTCGTTTTGTACCTGCCTGCCTCGTGTTATAGTTGGACGTTTTGTGGGTGTTTTGCCGCGTTCTGTGTATCACCATGGCTCCCAGGAAGTTTATCAGCCATCGAGTCAAGAAGGAAATCATAGAGAGGAAGGAGAAAGGTGAAGGAAACTCAGCTATAGGCCGGGACCTGGGTTTATCTGAATCCACTGTCAGGACGGTTTGGTCAAATAGAGCCAAAATTCAGGCCACCATCAAGAGCTATAGTGCGACGGAGTTAGATGGAAGGAGTAGGACCGGTAATCAAGCTATGATTATAATGGAATGATACCTCTCAGTTTTCATAAATCAAAAACAAAGGGAAGGCATACCCCTTGATTCTCGTTATATGAAATCTCAAGCCAGGTTATTATACGCCACAGCCTGCAAGCGACTTAACCAAGCAAATGATCAAGCATTTAAGGCAAGCAATGGATGGATGCAGAAATTTCTATGGCACAAGGACTTAAAAAATATTAAATTAACAGGGGAGAGAGCATCGGCAGACGAGGTGGCCGGTAATGAATATCCAAAGGTGTTGCAGGGGATCATTGAAGAAGGTAATTACACCAAAGATCAAATCTACAATGTTGATGAAACTGGCCTAATCTACAAAACCATGCCTAAGTCCACCTACATTTCTAAACATTGCAAGGAGGCACGGGGACGGAAAGCTGACAAGACCCGAATCACTGTTATGTTGACTTGCAACGTTTCTGGGACACACAAAATGAAACCTGTGGTTGTCCATACTGCTGCACATCCCCGATGTTACCGGAACTTGAGGAACATGGATGACAGTGGAGTCTACTGGTACAATTTGGGTAAAGCTTGGGTGACCTAATCAATTATGAGTGACTGGCTTATTCAACATTGCATTCCTGATGCCAAAGCCAAGCAGCGGGAACTAGGACTGGATTTTAAGATGATTTTGCTGATGGATAATGCCCCCTGCCATCCTGCCTACCTGCAAAATCTTCACCCTCAATGCAATGTTATCTTCTTGTCTCCAAAAACAACATCCTTAATCCAGCCACTTGATCAAGAGCTAATTTCTACCATGAAATTTTTCTACCAGACTCACCTCTACGATTATCTAAGGGACAAAACAGAAACAAATGAGGAAGTGACCGCGATGGAACTCGACCCTGACTTGGACTTAGATGAAGTTTCACCTGCAATTGAAGATCCTCCTGCATCACCTGACATGCCAGAAGTGCCTGAAGTTCCTGAAGGTGACGAAGCCACCCAGAAGATGTCTGTCACAAGTTTCTGGAAAGCTTTCACTGTAAAGAATGCTATCGATTTCCTCATTCTCAGTTGGGACCAGATTTCCAAAGCCACAATCAATCATGCCTGGAGACAGCTGACACCTCACCTGTGTGATCCCAAGGCCGACAAAGAAAGGCAGAGTGTGCAGACACCCGAGGCTCAGGCAGTCAATGCAGCAAGGAATATCGCTGAATTTGGTGAGGTGACGGTGGAGGAAATTCGTGAATTCAACAGGGCAGGAAATGAATCTACAACCATAGACTTAATTCAACAGGTAGACGCAGAAGACATTGAACACGAAGAAAGAGGCCAGCCATCCCCTCCCCCACCAGTTATGTCTGATTTGCCAGCTCGTGAAGTTAGCCTTATTCTAGCAGCTGTTGATGCGTTGAAGGAAGAGTTCAAGACTCGTGAATCATGCCCTCTTAGAACTCATGAAGTTCTCTTTGGCATCGACAGGCTGTTCACTTATTATAGCGACCGCAACATGGCAGAGTTTAATCAACGAAGGTAGACGATGATAACAAAATTCTGGGCGGGTGCCCAACCCCGAAAAGGGTTGAAATAGGGGAGCTATCCCCCCGCCAAAGGCAGCTTTCTAGGGCCTTTCCTAGCTGATGCTGAGAGGATTGGGTTCTAGTCATGTGGTGATGGGCTGGTCTATCAGAGTGAGAACTGAGCGATCTCTGCCATACCCATAGCTTACTCTGACTGTTCCTTTTACTTATATATTTTCTAGATCTCAAGTGATGGCGTCTCTTGCGTGGATTGACCTCCTAATCTACCAAGATTGGAAGCCAAAGCGTCACATCTTTCCTTTGCCCTTCAACTTTCTCTTCATAATTGCTGAGGGGCACAGGGCCCTGGGTGGGGCTTTGGTTTCCCAGGCGTTTCCGCGCCCTCCTCAGCTCCCCGCCATGGAGTGGCTTCGGTCACCCAGGCTTTATTGTGGTCGGCAGGGAGGGTTCTGTGAGGGCGCTCGGTTATAGCCTTGGCCTTGCTCTGGGCCTTGGGGCTGTTCGGCCAGTCAGCTTGGGGAAAAACAACAACAACAACAACAAAATTCCTGCCGTCACGACAACCAGCTCCCCAGCCTTCCTCTACCACTGACAATCCTCCGCCATCCACCTCAGCCAACCCTCAGCCGTCCACATCAGCCGACTCTCAGCCGTCTACCTTGAGCAGCCAACCCTCAGCCGTCCACCTCCGCCAACCCTCAGTCGTCCACCTCAGCCAACCCTCAGCTGTCCACCTCTGCCAACCCTCAGCCGTCCACCTCTACCAACCCTCGGCCGTCCACTTCTGCCAACCCTCAGCCGTCCACCTCTGCCAACCCTCAGCCATCCACCTCAGCTAACCCTCAGCCGTACACCTCTGACATGATGGATGATGCCGAATTCGATGGATTTATGAAAGATGCTGGATTGTTGCAGAGGAGTGGTCGACTCCGTGCTTACCTGGATGATGATGATGAGGTTGACGAGGCTGGGGACGGGCCTGGGGAAGGGGCACCCTAGCTGATCTCGCCCTGCCATGGGGGTCTGCCTCAGAGCCCCCCCACCCTTTACAATCCTCTTTTTCTTCATTAGTTTAAGGTAAGCTATGTCTTTTAATATTTGTTTTTGGTTTAAGGTTATTTGGTAAGTAATATTGGTGTAAAAAAAATACGGAAAAGTGGCAAAATTGGGGGGCCCAGTCCCATATAGAATTATCTCCATTTAAAGTGTTATTCCTAAAACGCGAAACACCTACAGTGGGATCGCCTATCTCGATGGGTATTGGGACCGAAAAAAGCAATCGAGATTCGAAATATCGAGATGCGAAGTTAACTTCTTATGGGGAAAAATACAATAGGGACCAGCGAGTCGGCAAGTAACCCACATCAAATCTAACAATCACCACTTTTGACCCTGTAACTTGTACTTACGATCACTAAGCAGCTGTATTATCCCCCTTTTTGCTCAATCTGGATCAATATGTGTACAGTATCTTATGACTCCCTAACCCTTCAGCTACAACTATATCTACAATATTCCATGTAATTGATCAATAAAAGAAAGCATCTTCACTTGAACAAAAACAAAAGTCGACTGGTGATCAACATGTGTTGTATCGTGAAGCTACAAGTTGCTAAAATGGCCGCAAATCTACCGACTTCAATCAATTTTCCATGGTATAAAGTTTAATCAAGTTTTCTTTTGTCTTTACTATTATTATATATTAGATTTTCCTCATACAAATAATGATTTATATTAAAACATGGTAAAGTAATTTATATTACTACGTAAATGAAAGCGGCAGAGATGAGTCAGGTTAGACTACCGCTCGAAAATGATCTATACTAGCGGTACATTAGTATACAGGTAAACAAAACACAATGACTCTCAGGTTCACACATCGATTTGGTCAAGATTACTCTGTTTATATTAGTATATAAGCATCTAGCATCGATATTTAGCTATCGAGATTAACGTTTTTTCATCGAGATTTGTGATTGGGGAGAGCTTGAAGGTGGCATCGAGATGCGAAATATCGAGATGAGATTGATCGAGATGTGTGAGCCTACTGTACAACACGAGGCGCAGTGCCGCCCCTAAACTCGCGTTATAGGAGGATGGACTGTACCTTACAAAGAAATAATTCGACCTTATCTTACCTTAAAGTTGACCGTTGAACGTAATACCTTTAACACCATATGTATTGACGATATCTGTCAGGCTGCCTCACGTTGTGGTGTCGTCCTCGTCGGGTCGGCCACGTGTCACCATCATAAGTCCATCGCCCCTCGTCGCGTTCCCCTCGTGCCACGTTGGGGTACGGTTTTGACCGTTACAGCATTGACGTGGCGCCGTCGTGTTGCAACCGTGGTACCATCTGGCCCGTCGTGGCTACGACGTGTCACCGTCGAGGCTGGCTTCGTCGTCAAACGCGTATAATCTTGTCACTGTCTCTGCCGATGTACCAATTTGTGTACCTCGGGGTACATCGGGACCAACATCGTGAATGTGTGAAAGTGGCTTTATTGAGAAAAAGGGCTAGGGTACTCGGGGACTTTAGGTTGCTTTGTGTTATAATACCACTCGGTATTATAATGCTTGGGTAGATGGCCTTAGTCTGTCTGTACTCGGGTTTGACTTTATGTTTGTACCCGGGCCTTAATGAGATAAGGCCTAGGGTAACCGGGGATTTGAGGATGTATGGTATTATATTATCCGCCCATCTGGGTACCTGGGACTGTCACCATACGTGGCCGTCCTGGTATCCGGGCCTTGGTACCCGGGCCTTATTGAGATAAGGCCTAGGGAACCCGGGGACTTGGGAGTGTATGGTAAAGTCAGTCCCCCCAATCCGCGCCTATATGGGCGGCATTACACGACGTGTATTGGGAATTCGCGCATTGGGGATAACATAACTTATGGAGAAAAATACATATGGGCGGCAGCCCGCATCTCCACACACATTTGACGGTAATTTTTGATCAAAATCAATACTAATTGGACAACCAAGCATACACAATAATAGAAACATAAACAAGTAATTCCTTACATTAAAATTAAATGCTATAAGTAGGTGAGAAGAGGGGGGGCTCCGAGGCAGACCCCCGCGACAGGGCGAGTTCATATAGCCTAGGCCTAGGCTATATGAACTCGCCCTGTCGCGGGGGTCTGTCTCGGAGCCCCCACTCTTCTCACCTACTTATAGCATTTAATTTTAATGTAAGGAATGACTTGTTTATGTTTCTATTATTGTGTATGCTTGGTTGTCCAATTAGTATTGATTTTGACATCACGATGACATTGTGGGAGGAAGCGTCTCCCACAATGCCATCGTGAAGTCACCGTGTTCCCGCCGCCGAGGGCATAGAGTACAGGGTGTGCGCGCGAAGTAGGGAGGGGGGGTGGCGCGGAATACAAAAATATAGGTTTGATTCCCAAAGGGAAGTAGAGAAAACCTAAATATTTAGTAGGGCCCCGTAATCATTGACGACTTCGCCTATTAATAGTAATAGTCTCCATTCAACATCCTGCGCCAGCATTTTGAATAGCCCGCGCGGAAGCATCATGGAGTACTCATCATAAGTTCACGCCTAATTCCCTTATGGAATCGTCATTTTGATTGGGTACCCTACAGAAAAAAAATCCGTAAATTATTATTTTTTTTTTTAATTTAATATCTGTTATTATATGACTTGCCATATACGTGGATTTCTTATGCTTTGCTTCCCTGACACCAGGCTCCCTAGCGGCCATCTTCGTTCTTCACTGATATATCAAGATTAAACTTATAGAAATCAACGAATGGGAAGTGGGATGGTTGGGAGGGCCCGAGTCATCAATGATTACGGGGCCCTACTAAATATTTGGTTTTCTCTACTTCCCTTTGTGAATCAAACCTATAATTTAATAGGGCCCCTCCATCATTGACGACTTCGCCTGAATATCAAGACTGGAGGCGGGACACTCGTAAAAAATATCCAGATAACATTTTCTTCAGATTTATTGTATGTAATACAAATATAAAAAGGTATAAAAGATTTGCTAGCAGTGCGTGGCATTAAGAAACTGCTTGCTCATGGTCAGATCGGTGCACCCGATCGTCTGCATGAAAAAAAGTGACACCTGTGTCCTGTAGAACGATAACTCTGCCGTAGGTATACATTCTGTTCTTAACTTAATTGTACATTCAAATCATTGTACACTTTGGTAAAACAGACATAGTTGCAACTATGCGATAAATTCTTAGGATTTAAAAATAAGTCAACTAATCCTGGACTGTAGAACCCGTCCTATCACAGCTCGTGATTTATCACAACTCTCCAAGGGTACAGGGGGATATGGACTATTCCGCACCCCCCCCCCCTTTTTTAAACTAAACAATATCATAAGACCTACTGTACCCGTTGCCATAAAGCTACACAGGTACGCTTTGGTTTATCTAGGGCAACCGACAGGTAGCGTGTTAGGAACGTATGATTGGAAGCCCAAAGTTGGGTAAAGTTGGGTTTTAGCAATATCATCAATCGAAAACATTTGTAAAAATCTGAGGGACACTGCCCATTTTCTAATGTCGTGAGCCCTGCCTATCACGCCGGGATTGCTTTCCCTGATCACGTCGACAAGCAAGGAAGCTAACTTCCGTTTTGTAATGCGGTTACCTAGTCGGTTAACCCATAAAGCACCTAGTTGGTGAGGTTGCGCAATCCTCATAAACTTTGTGAGGGCTTGCACAGGACATAAAATGTGATGAATGAGGCCTCTTTTTAAGGCCCGGACGGAAAATTCAGAAAAAACATATTCCGAATGTTCGTTCTTAGCAATAAAGGAGGGAGACGGCGCGATTTGAACATTGTCGTGTAGTCTCCCAAATCTGAGACAGTTTGGTTCGTTGCTCATTGCTGCCAGCTCAGAGACCCGGTTTCCGGTGGCAAGTGCCATGAGAAAAACGGCTTTCTTTAAAATTGAATCAAAGTCCGGCGCATTATTATATTTGCGTGATTGCAGCAACTCTAGAGCTTTATCAAGGGACCAGGTTGGCATGAGCTGGCGGGGAGGTGGACGAAGCTTAAAACACGCCCTTATAAAACCTTTCTCCTCCGCCTGCGGAACAGACAGGCCGGTGAGGTCAAGGAAGGGGGTCCTAATGGCAGACAGATGATTTTTTAACGTTATGACCAAAAAATGTTTCTGCTCAAAAAGATAGTCTAAATACTTGAAGATTAAGGCTGCCGAGGCAGTCTTTGCTCTGACTCAACAATCCAGGTTGTAAAAGTTTTCCAATGTGATTGATATTGTCGCCTGGTCGACGGTGTGTATTGATTCATGAGCTTTTGGGTGACACTTGGTCCAAATTGATTTAGCCATTTGGCATAGTAAATATCCACAAGGCAAAACTGAGCGAGTTCCGAAGGTTGCCAATCGTTTCCAAGTGGAAGACGGAGACCGGGAGGGACGTCGGATTCTTGTACCACTGTTGCAATTGGTGGTACCATACCTGAGCCGGCCAAAGAGGTGCGATCAACGCTACCTGGCCCCGGTAATCCCTCAGTTTGTGAATGACTTTGCACATTAACACAGTCTGGTGGCGGAAACAGATAGATTGAGGTCCACTTGTTCCAGTCCACCAGCAATGCATCGGGTCCCCCCGCCGGGGTTACCCCGTGCCGGGTCAAAAAGAGTGGCAGCCTGTGGTTCTCTGCTGACGCAAACAAGTCTATCTGTGGACGGGCCGGCTTTGCAATCATCTTGTTGAAGATAGCCTGTTTGATTGTCCATTTGACTAGAGTGCTCCGCCGGCGAGATAGAGCGTCTGCCCAGACGTTCGCTATGCCGGGGAGGTAGGTAGCATGTAGGGAAATCCCTAGCGAGTCGGCTAGGGTAAAAATTTGTTCTGAAACTCTCAACAACTCTCGTGACCTCACTGAGCCTTGCTTCTGAATGCAAAAAACTGCGGTTTGATTGTCCATTCGAAATGCTATTGATTTGTTCTTTAATGTTGTGCCATGAGTCTGGAGAAAAAACAGGGGAACTAAAAGCTCTTGCTTGTTGATATGTGACTGTTTGGCTGTCCCCCAAATGCCTTGCCCTTGGTGGCCCCCAACCCAGGGTCCCCGAGGCGTCCGTGTCTATCCATACCATAGGCGGGGGAGAAACCCATGACGTGACTGAGTAGAGGACGTCTTGCTTGGTCCAGGCCGATAGTAAGGTATGGATTAATGGAGGAATTGGCCATAATTTCTCCTCCGGCAAGAGAGGGAAGGCTTTGTTGCCTTCCATGATTAATCGCTTGGCTTTCAATCGGCCCAACTTGACAGTTATTTGTACCCAGTTGATAGAACCGATCAGGGAATCCCACGTTTTCCTGGTCGTATCCAGACTGTGGAGGAACCGGAACAGTTTCCTTCGAAATCTGTTGCGGTTGTCCGCACTCTGAGTCAGAGTCAGAGCGGCGGTATCCCAGATCAGCCCTAACCACTGAATCGTCCTTGAGGGGACAAGGTGCGACTTTGCCAAGTTCACCTTGAACCCTAGGGTTGTACATGATTTAACACCTGGTTGACATGGTCTAGACATAATTCTACAGAGTTCGCCACTACTAGCCAATCGTCCAGATACCAAAACACCTGTATTCCTTGAACTAACAGGGGGAAAAGAGCTTGCCGGACGAGTTTGGTAAATACTCTTGGTGCTAGGTTTAACACGAACGGCATCCTTTGAAAGACATAAGTCTCGTGCCGGATTCTGAGAGCAAGAAACTTTTGGAACCTCTTGTTGATAGGGACATGCCAATAGGCATCTTTGAGATCTATCGAACACATCCAACCTTGCGGCGGAAGTGCGAGTCTGAGCTGCTGAACTGTCAGCATCCTGAAGGGTGAGTTCTCTATAAAGGTGTTCAGATGCGAGAGATCTAGAACTGGTCGCATCTGCCTACCGTCCCTTTTTGGCACTAAAAAGAGTCTTGACGTGGACACTGGCTGAAGGGGATCTATCTGTGTAAGGACCCGTTTGGCAATCATTTCTTGTACCATGACCTCCACCTCCCGAGACACAGGGGAGTATTCTTGCGGCTGACGCAGTCGAGGCCGCCGGAGCCACCGCCAGGTGATTCCCTTGCTCAGGGACGTTTGGGCCAAGCTGAGCGGAATGCACGGAACGAACCCAGGTGCAGCCGGGGTTCGTCCTGCAAGGCAACTCCTCAATCCTGGGCCTTTGAGCTTGGCCTTGGGATGCGGGGAGTGTGAGTGGCTAGTTTTTTGGAGGTGGAGGGGGGTTGGAATCAGACGCTTGACTAGCTTTGGCTGTTGTAGTGCCCTGATGATTTTTATATGGGGCTTTCCCTTTATACCCGTGCTTACCTTGTTTGGGTTTGTACTGATTACCTCCGTGCTGAGGAGGTGGTCTGGGGTCTCTAGGTGATTGTTTAGGTTGAGGTTGGTACGGTTTGCTACCGCCCTTTGGTTTATGAAAGGGTTTCTTAGGTGGATCCTTCCTAGCTTGGGAGGTAACATGCTTCCACCCACTTACCATATTAAAAACTAGACCACGTTTCAGTGTCAAGCAAGGTGGGTGTCAGAACCGGGGAGAGGGTTACCCGGCGACCTATGTCCGCCGGCAACTTTCTCACCAGATGTACTCTCAGATCTTGGCGAGCTCGAACCGCCTCCAAAATTGCAATTCTAATGTCCCCTAGGGACTGAATGGCGTTTTGTAGTGAAAGTCTGCGAGAGAACTCAACGGCTTTTCTTATTTGGGGTTCATTGATGGCCGAGATCGTGCGTGCAAGAGAGGCGGCTATTTGATGACTCACCAAGTACAGTAAACCCTCACTAACTCGGACTAATTGGGGGGAGACCACTTCCGAGATGCCCGATTTTCCGAGATGTCCGAGGTCCGACTTAAGATAGGGAAAATTCCGAATTATAAGAGGAAAGTCCGCGTCCGAGAAAATTTAGATATTTTTTTTTTTTTTTTTTTTTTTAATGTGAAATTCATCATATTAATGACAAATACGAACCTTATTATGTTTTCAGGGACAGTACAGTACATAGTAATAAATATTAACACAGTAATTAAAAGGCACAGGCTTCAATTCATCCTAAAATCACTTAAAACCGAGTGAGAGAACATTGTAAACCGGACACAAATCCCGACCAAATCGGAATTTTCCGAGATATACAGGGACATTTCCGAGAGGCCTATGGTCCAAGTGAGTAGCCGGGGGGGGGGGGGGGGAGAGAAAGGCTCATCAAGGGCATGCAATGACACTTTGGGGGCCGCCAGAAATGTTAGTAAGGCTGGGGGCACCCCTTCTGCTTGGGATACTGGTAGGGAAAAATAATTATGATTCTCCGGTGGGATTTGATGTGAAGCTTTGGTGGTGATAGTCTTGGCAAATACCTGTGCTTCTATCTCCCAGTCAACCCAAGGGCCTACTCCCAGCTGCCGCATCTGCAGTACCGGAGTCTGAGCTTGGTCCAGAGCCGGAGTTGTAGCCAACTCCAGCGTAAGAGAATTTAAGGCTTTGACATCATTAACCCTTCAAACTCGGATGGTACACGTGTGTACCATTAAGTTTTGCCCCGAGGAACCCGGGTGGTACAACATTGTACCAGTGGTTGAAAGCCTGTGACCTTGGTGTGTGAGGCGTCGGTCCGACGCATGTAAACAACAGCCGGCTGGACCGACGCCCCGCATCTCCGGCCACAAGAAGGAGAGCGTCGCTTGTTCGTGTGTGCCTGTATGTTGTTGTTAAGTATCAAAAAGTAGTGTAAAGTGGCTGTTTTGGCCATAAAGTTATCTCCAATGAAATCATCATCACAAATCAACCACTTGACTTAGAGAGCTCTACTTAGCGCCATTCTACAGGTAAATAACACAGCTACGCTTGGGGATGCGCGGGAATGCGGGAAGCAGTCAGCATAACAATGATACGGTAGCCTAGCCTAGAAGTTTTTCGGCCAAAACACCCGGGTTTCGGGCAATATTTATGTAATGCGTAGCCGGGGCTGGAGGGTTAATGCCATCAGCCTTCGACCAGTCAGCAAAAAGTCGTGCAGAAGCGGCAGAAGGAACGGCCGGCGCTGCAGAATACACAAAATATGCCGGGTAAGTGAGCTTGGGACACCTTTAATTAGGACATCTAATACCCTCCCTGTCTCGTCTCTTGCCCGAAATTTACGGTTCTTATTAATTTCAATGGACCACTCGCCTGGAACTGGAGGGTCCCCTGATACCGAAGGTTGAGCTATAAGGGGGTTCTCTGGCACTACAGGTAGCCAAGAGCAATCTGCGCCATAAAGGAGGGGCATGGGGCCCTTCCTCATAGGCTCCTTATCTAAAGGAGGGGGTTGAACATCAGTAACCACCCTAAAGTTGGACAAAGCGAGTGCCGCCGGCCTTGTGGGGCCTGGGGCAGCTGCTACCGACTGAGCTGGACAAGTAGGGGGAACAGCCGGCGACTCTAAAGGTCTAAAAACAGACGTGTTAGGGGGCTGAGCTGAGAGGGTAACTTTGGGATGAGACGAGGCAGGGGTTTGATAATGTTGTATCACATTGTGTAATAACTCTTTTACCTGATCAGAAGTCATCCATTTCCTAGAGGTATCCTTGGATGAGTTTGAACTAGCCTCAGAATAATTACTAGGGAGAGACTGAGGAGCCGGGGAGAACACACCATCCGCCAGCTCCTCACTCTGCTCTAAGATCTCTTGTGATTCTAGCCCGTGTGAGTCTATCTCATTATCTGCCAGGGGCCATGATAAATCGGGCACTGGCGACGGCAACACGTCGATGTCGCCGGCCTCAGTCCGTTCTGGAATAATATTTAGAGATGGGTCTGAATGGCGCCAGTAACCCCCATGCCGCCATGGGCAGGGAGTCCTGCGTCAACTGTGAGCTTAATTGTGCCCCCGGCGGATATACCCTGAATTGGTCGGCCAGCACCCTACTAGGGCCTGCCGCCTTCACACCCCGGGGAACTACCGTTAATTTTGGTATTGCAAAAGTCACATTAGGAGGTTCACGTATAGCCTGTTCCTGCCTAGATGTAGATGGTAAAGATTCAGATCCTATTTCCGACTCCCCAGAATCACGTGTAAATGTATTCGAGGGAGTTGTAGGAGGGAGCGGCTGCGGAGTCTCACGCCGGCTGCTCGGGGTGTCGTATTCTTCTCTGCGGCGCTTGTGAGACCGGGAAGAATCTGAGGTAGAGTGGCGAGCGTGTGTCCTGGGAGACTTCGACCTGGACCTCGACTTCCGCCGCGTGGCACAGTCGGAGGAGGGGACCTCGGTGACATCGCTCTCACTACTGCTATTGACAAACTCTTTACTGATAGCTTTAGTTTTGACCTTGGGTCTGACCGCTTTGAAGGGTCCTGGTTTAACTATTAAGGGGGACTTGATAATTAGTTTGTCCCACAGGACTTCATCGTCACATTGGAGGGCCTTGTGGGCTATGTCTTTAGCATATAAGTTAAACGCAGCCTTCACCTCGTGCAAGGCCGCTAAACAAGACAGGTCTTTCTTAGCCAGCAGAGCGGTTTTTAATTCAGCACAGATGGCGCACTTTTTGGATAACCACACGCCCCTAGAGCGGTCCAGACATTTCACGCATTTGATGCAAAGGGAATGAGCAAAAACTGGTAAAAGGGAACAAGAGGCGTAGCGCAAAGTTCAAACTTAGGCATGGTGCCGTAATGAGGTTCTCCACCCCCCACCCACCCCTCCGCCGGGATCAGAAGTCCAACTCCGCCGGAGAAGCAGCCGGGACCTGGAAAATTTCCAGGAATCAATGCTCATAAGGATAACCTGCGAGGTATTTAAACATCCTAACTCAAATCCGCCGGAAACTTAGCTATAATGCACCACTACGCTAACCTTCCGCCGGACTTGTCTAGCTGATTTTCACAAACTCACCTGTGATATTTCACAGGTCCCCTGACCTTGTTTAGGTGTGATCCTACTGAATAAGTTTGCAAAACTCTTCTTATCACTTCGTGTACACTTGACTGGGGGTGCCGCAGGCGGTACGTCTGACGTGTCACTAGGTCAGGCCAGGAGAGTTAACTCGGCGAGCCGAGTTTATATCCTTGCTCGGAATGCAATTCCGCCGGAAGAGTGGTTCAGCCAAACCACGCCGGGATCTTTGAATGTTTCTACCCGTCGAAGACGAATAACCTGGGCCCCACTCACGGGGCCGCCGGAACAAACAAAACCTACCGGAAAAAAAGGGGTTGGCACAGCCCCTTTTGACCGCAGTCCCACACACATAAAATAAATGCAATAATAATAATGATAAAGGGACGTCTCCCCTACCCCGAAGGAACAAGACCACATGCAAGAACCAGAATCAGGGGCATACATAGGTAACAATAACAACAGAAAATTTAGACCACTAAATTACCTGAAACCTACGTTGGAGACCCCTAACTAGGCCGACCACAAGGACTGAAGAACATCCCAGCAGATGACGCCCCAGCAACCAGCAGCCGCAACAAGCAGAGGGAGGCCACCCATGGGGCCTAAGCAAAACACGAACCCTGGAAGGTGGAGCACCACATGCAGACACCCTTAACCAGAGCTTTTGCTGATAATAGAAGAAAATGGCATGTACTACCTCAATATTGACAGTCTGTATCATGCCTCATAGAGTGGTCGCCTTCTAGCTAAGTAAACACAACAGCTAAGGCGTATCACAAAATAAACAACACACGCGGTACACCCATCCGGGACTCGTAGACGCCTGTTACAATGGTACCCTATTTTAACACTTCTTCCTGCAGACCGACCAATCTGACAGCCGTGCTAGCTAATCTAAACCTTGTTACTGCAACACAGATGTATACAAATGAGTAAGGACTCACTAGAAGCTCTGCGAACGACGAATGAAGCGGACACGGCGCAAGCCCTGTTGTCGGGAGGGACGCGGAAGAAGGAAGAACGAAGATGGCCGCTAGGGGGCCTGGTGTCAGGGAAGCAAAGCATAAGAAATCCACGTATATGGCAAGTCATATAATAACAGATATTAACCCATGGGATCCGGGGGGCCTCATATGAATTTTGGTAAAATCAACTTCATAATTCAGTAGCTACTGATTGAGACCACCTAGAGCAGTCAATGTTTTTGCAATTTGTAGAACTTTTTGTTGTCTGTAGAATTCCGTAGAGATGATGTCGCTACAATGCGTGGTTGCCGAGTTCTGATGATTATAGCGGCAATTTTTAGCCGACCATTTTGCCTCATATGAGGCCTCCCGGATTCCAAGGGTTAAATGAAATTTTATTTTTTATTTTTTACGGAGGTTTTTCTGTAGGGTACCCAATCAAAATGAAGGGAATTAGGTGTGCACTTATGATGAGTACAACATGATGCTTCCGCGCAGGCTATTCAAAATGCTGGCGCAGGATGTTGAATGGAGACTACAGTTGGTCCTTCGGTAACGCGGCCAATGTGTTCTGCTTGCCTCCCGTGTTAGCAAAATCCGCATTACCGAACCCATATATTTACATGTTCACTCCTCAGACCCGGAAGGGCTCTGAGGCACTCATAAAAAATACACCCCGAGCTACCCGGTAGGTCTCTGAGGCACCCATGAGCTGAAAGCCTGTAAGCTTGGTGTGCGAGGCGTCTGTCCGACGCATGTAAACAACAGCCGGCTGGACCGACGCCGTGCATCTCCGACCACAAGAAAGAGTGCGTCGCTTGTTCGTGTGTGCCTGTATGTTGTTGTTAAGTATCGAAAAGTAGTGTAAAGTGGCTGTTTTTGCCATAAAGTTATCTCCAATGAAATCATCATCACAACTGAACCAGTTGACTTAGAGAGCTCTACTTAACGCCATTCTACAGGTACGAAACACATCTACGCTTGGGGATGTGCGGGAATGCGGAAGCAAGCAAAATAACAAAGATGCGGTAGCCTAGGCATAGACGTTTTTCGGCCAAAACCACCGGGTTTCGGGGAATATATATGGAATACATAGCCGGGGCTGGAGGGTTAAAGGTACCTTGGTGTTCTGGGGATTTCCACAAAGTCTACTTTTTCTCCATAGAAGCCTATGTTATAATAATTAAATCAATTATAAAGGTTATTTGACATGTGCAATGAGTTGATTTGCCCATTGCAACAACTCTTACCTCTGAATAAATATTTCGTTTAGGCTAGGCAGCTAGGCTAAGGAGAGAGAGTCACAGCAGTAGCCGACATTTTTCAATCGAATCTCTGAAATCCCGCCATCATATTTCTCACCTCACACAATAACTACACAATGTAGGGTGTTCTAGTCTTCACCCAATGCACTGCAACAACCATATCTTCATCTGGTATGCATAAACACTTGGTTAGGCCATTTATTTGCAGAGATATGAGCATCGGAAAATTACGAAAATCGTACCTTCGGAATTCCTGCATAACTCGCCGTCTTATTATTTCTCACCTCACACAATAACTATACAATGTAGGGTGTTCTAGTCTTCACCTAACGCACAACAACGATCATATCTACTTCTGGTAGACATACACACTTGGTTAGGCCATTTATTTGCAGAGATATGAGCATCGGTAAATTACGAAAGTCGTGAGTAAAGATTCGGCGACCGAGATAGCCTAGCCATGTTTTCCACACAATGACAACACACACACTCACTCGACAGCCAAACAATAACATACAGTAAGTGTGTTTCGGTAATTATTCTCACCTCACACATTAACTACACAATGTGGAGTGTTCTAGTCTTTACCCAATGCACGGGAACGATCATATCTACCTCTAGTAGGCATAAACACTTGGTTAGGCCATATATTTGCAGAGATATGAGCTACGAAAGTCGGGAGTAAAGGTTCGGCGCCCAACTGGACCCCGCGCCAGTGTAAGTATTGACCGTGTTAGCAACATTTTGGATATTTGGGGTGTACCGCGTGCCACCAAAACTGCGTTTCCAAAACACGCGTTACCGGAGGACCAACTGTATTACAGTAAACCCTAGCTATCTCGGACTAATTGGGGGGAGACCCAGTCCGAGATGACCGAAAATCCGAGATGTCCGGGGTCCGGCTTGTGTCCGACCTAACAGAGGTTAAAATCCGACCTAACCAATGTCCGTCCGAGACAACAATGAAATCGGAGACTACGGAAAAAATCCGACCTCAAGAGAGACGTCCGCGTCAACCTAGAAAACGAAGACAACCCTATTCGAACCCTATAATCTGTAATAGAAAACACAGTACATGTATTTTAGTTTTACAATATGTATTGTACAGTAGGCTATATTACACTTACCCCTTCATAGCTCTTGTCTGTAGTCTTGATGTCCTCCCTCCCCCCTCCCCAACACTGCATTAATTACTGCAGCATCCCCTTTTCACCCCCCACCTCCATCTCACTGTCCTTCTCCACCCCACTGTCCTTCTCCACCCCACTGTCCTTCTCCACCTCACTGTCCTTCTCCACCTCACTGTCCTTCTCCACCCCACTGTCCTTCTCCACCTCACTGTCCTTCTCCACCTCACTGTCCTTCTCCACCCCACTGCCCTTCTCCACCTCACTGTCCTTCTCCACCTCACTGTCCTTCTCCACCCCACTGTCCTTCTCCACCTCACTGTCCTTCTCCACCCCACTGTCCTTCTCCACCTCACTGTCCTTCTCCATCTCACTGTTCTTCTCCATCTCACTGTTCTTCTCCACCTCACTGTCCATGACCACCTCACTCCCCTTCTCACTGTCCTTCTTCACCTCACTGTTCTTCTCCACCTCAATGTCCATTGCACTGTTCTTCTCCACCTCACTGTTCTTCACACCCCCACTCTTAGGACCATATCCCTTGCCTGTCATGGAACCCTTACCCACACTGTCCTTCTCCACCTCACAAACAATGTCAGGGTCAGGTATATCCATGGGCACAGGCGTGCTACTCATTAATTAATCCAAATCCATGTCTAAGTCTGAGAGTGGCACAGTGTCTACAGTGCTCCACGAGGTGCTAGCAACTGAGGAAACACTTGGGAGGGAGGTGGTGCTAGCAAGCGACCCCACTGGTAGCAGACGAAGTACGAGCTCTGGGAGGAGCAGAGGGTACAAAAAAGGAGCTGATTTTCTGTTGTTTTTTCCGATTAAGGTGTGCCCTCTGTATATGGAATCGACCATTACGCAGTGGTTCATATAGGGACTGCAACTTTGGGTCATCTACTTCAGTCAGAAACTGAAGAATGGTGTCAAAGGAGTCTAGGGCATGAGACTGATATCTTGGGCCCCCCCTCTGTCTCTTCGTCCGACTCATCCTGGGTCTCTTCCTCGGCTACCCCCAACACCTCGGCTGCAATTTGTTCGTCAGTCTTATGCTCGTGTCCAGGTAGGTCTCTGTCCTCTTGCAGCCAGTCGTCAACTTCTTCTTCTGGGAGGTCACCCTGGTTACCTTGGTTCAAGAGGTTCCTGAAGTCACCTGCCCCAAACCCTTCAAAACCCGGATCTTGCACCTTCGGGATATTTAAGACCTTGGTCCAACCATTCCTCAGTGTGTTGAAAGAAACTTCGCGCCATGCCTCTGCCCAATTGTAGATGCAGTCTTTCAGGGTATACTGCTTCAGTTTTTGTAGAGATTTCTTCCCGCGTGTATCCACATAACCTTCTTCGTCCATCCCATCTTCTATGATAACAAGGCATTGCTCCAGGAACTTCCTCTTGTAATGCCTTTTGCAAGCTTCAATTATTCCTTGGTCCATAGGCTGAATAACACTTGTGGTATTAGGAGGCAGGAACATGGTCTTAATTTTGCCGTATGCATTCTCCAGTTTCGTGGTACAAGGGTGGGCAGGTGTGTTGTCGAGCAACAAGATGGCAACCGCTTCGTCATAGGGTACACCATACACTCGATTCTGGAACGAGCGAACGTCGGGTACAAATCTCTTGTGAAAGAAATCCTCGGTGATGACCTGGTTAAACCAAGCTTTCTTTGATCCATATTAGTCGACTGGGAGTTGCTTGGTAATGATGAGGTCCTTAATTACTCTCGGCTTCTGAGATATGCCGACGATTGTAGGGGTCACACGGTGGCTTGCGTCGGCATTAGCGCAACAAAGCACTGAAATGCGCTCCTTCACAGTTTTGTGGCCAGGTGTGGACGTGATTTCTCGGTGGGCCTGTGTGTTGGAGGGTAGAGAACGCCAATATAAGCCAGTCTCGTCACCGTTATAGAGCTGCCAATGTTGAAGGTGTTCCTCGGTTATAAGGGCGTGGAAGCGATCAGTGAAGGGTTCTATGGCCGAAGTATCGGCGCTTAAAATTTCACCACAAATACTCCTGTTTGTGAGGCCATGGCGGTTTCAGAACCTCCACAACCACCCTTCGCTAGCCTTGAAGTCTGGGTGATGAAGATGCTGCCCGAAGCGTTCTGCTGCATGCTGGATCTCGATGCCTCTCACTGGTACGCCCTCAGCACGAAGTTGTTGGTACCACTTCAGCACTGCGTCGTCGATGTCTTGATAGGCTAGCTTGGCCTTGCGAAAGATCTTGGCGGTAGATGGACCATGAAGCACAGCTGTGCCATGATGCCGGACTTTTTCCTTGTCTCGGATGAAGTCGTAGATTGTCGATCTGCCTAAGCTATACTTCTCCTGAAGCTGCTTGGCTTTCATCCCACTGTCCAGATCCTTTAACATCTGTAGCTTTGTTTCTAGTGATACAGAAGTCACCTTACGCTTAGGCTTATCCTTGGGAGGCATGGTGAACTAAATAATGGCACGCGTCGATGTGTAACACAACAGAGCTTGGTGCGGACTGACGCTCCCAGCCTCCCCAGCATCCGAGCCGGGCGCTTGGGGCCCGGATGTAAGATGGCGTCGGACCTCCCTTCTGTTTCTCGGATATTCACCCTTATTGTCCGGTGACGTGAGGTGTCATCCGACACGTCATCCTTTGTCGGACACCGCTACGACACATTTCGGAAATATTTGAGATATCAGAGGACGGTTATGACGGACATATTCCGAATACTTATATAAAGTCCGACAACGTCAGAGACGGTCGGAACGATGCCGGAAATGTCCGAAATACGGAAGTGCATGTCCGAGAGGCCGATGCCAGTCCGACTAGTACGGGGTTCCGACTTCTAGAGGTCCGAGATGGCGAGGATTTACTGTACTATTAATAGGCGAAGTCGTCAATGATGGAGGGGCCCTATTAACCCATCAGGCCCGGAAGGGCTCTTGAACGCCCATAAAAAAGCATACCCGAGCTACCCGGAAGGGCTCTTGAACGCCCAGTGGTTGAAAGCCTGTGAGCTTGGTGTGCGAGGCGTCGGTGCGACGCATGTAAACAACAGCCGGCTGGACTGACGCCCCGCATCTCCGGCCACAAGAAGGAGTGCGTCGCTTGTTCGTGTGTGCCTGTATGTTGTTGTTAAGTATCGAAAAGTAGTGTAAAGTGGCTGATTTTGCCATAAAGTTATCTCCAATGAAATCATCATCACAACTGAACCAGTTGACTTAGAGAGCTCTACTTAACGCCATTCTACAGGTAAGACACACATCTACGCTTGGGGATGTGCAGGAATGCGGAAGCAGTCAAAATAACAAAGATACGGTAGCCTAGGCGTAGACGTTTTTCGGCCAAAACCCCCGGGTTTCGGGGAATATATATATAATACATAGCCGGGGCTGGAGGGTTAAATACAGCATTTTTACACCACTCTTCAACTGTGATTCGTGTTTTGTGGGGTCAATACGTGTTTTAGGGATTTTGAGTACTGTACCTGTTGTTGTTGTTGTTGTTGTTCCCCAAGCTGCCTGGCCGAACAGCCCCAAGGCCCCGAGCAAGACCAAGGCCATAACCGAGCGCCCCAACAGAACCCTCCCTGCCGACCACAATAAAGCCCGGGTGACCGAAGCCACTCCATGGCGGGGAGCTGAGGAGGGTGCGGAAACGCCCGGGAAACCAAAGCCCCACCCAGGGCCCTGTGCCCCTCAGCAATTATGAAGAGAAAGTTGAGGGGCAAAGGAAAAATGTGACGCTTTGGCTTCCAATCTTGGTAGATTGGGAGGTCAATCCACGGAAGAGACGCCGTCACTTGAGATCTAGAAAATATATAAGTAAAAGGAACAGTCAGAGTAAGCTATGGGTATGGCAGAGATTGCTCAGTTCTCACACTGATAGACCAGCCCATCACCACATGACTAGAACCCAATCCTCTCAGCATCAACCCCTTTCGGTGTTGGGCACCCGCCAACTGTACCTGTTTTACCCCTCGGCGCGGAATAGCGTAAACGCGGACTGAGGATACGTGTATTAGGGGGACTGACTGTACTATAATGTCACCCGCCTATTTGGGTACTCGGGAGTGCCTCCATACCCGGCAGTCCTGGTACCCGGGCCTTATTGAGATACGGCCTAGGGAAATCGGGGGCTTGAGGATGTATGTTGTTATGATATTATCCGCCCATCTGGGATGCGGGACTGTCACCATAACTGGCAGTCCTGGTATCCGGGCCTTGGTACCCAGGCCTATTGAGATAGGACCTGGGGTACCTGGGGATTTGGTAAGGTGGATATTCCAATATGATATTATTATGGGTATCTGTTGGCTGCAGGTCCACTGATACCCTTTGGAATTAATGATACACAGGTGCCTAGATGAGTATACAGTAGGTTAATAATGAAAGTTGTAATTGGATATTCTTACCCAAAGATGAGACTATCAGCTGTAGTCTTGCTGGTTCTAATGAGAAAAAAGCCATCAAAAAGGGCCAATACAGTAAACCCTCGCTATCTCGGACTAATTGGGGGGAGACCCAGTCCGAGATGACCGAAAATCCGAGATGTCCGAAGTCCGACTTATGTCCGACTTAAGAGAGGGAAAATTCCGAATTAGAAGAAGAAAGTCCGCGTCACCAGAGAAATTGAGATTTTTTTTTTTTTTTTTTTTTTTTTATATATCTATTTAATGCATCTATCTCCCTTATACATATATATAACTATGTCTTATTTGGTATTTTTTTAATCTATGAATCAATTCTAATACGATGGAATTGAAAACAATATTACCCTTCTAACACACAAATAATAAAATGAAAAAGAGAGTAAATAAAAATGTCTCCTTTGTCTCAAGAAACATAAGTCCGTCTCGTATATGTTAGTATTTTATCGCTCGCTCGCCCCTTGCCACTCTCTCTCTATCTATTTATCTCTCTAATGCATCTAACTAACTCCCTTATACATTAACATAACTATGTCTTATTTGGACTTTTTGTAATCTATAAATAATTTCTAATGCGATGGAATTGAAAACAATATTATCCTTCTAGCACACAAATAATAACATGAAAAAGAGTCAATAAAAATGTCTCCTTTGTCTTTTCAGAACCAATTAAACCGTCTCATAATAGTTCGTGTTTATCGCTCACTTCCCTTTCTGCAACTCTCTGTCTATCTATCTATCTTGTCTTTTCAGAACCAATTAAGTCCGTCTCATAATAGTTAGTGTTTATCGCTCACTCCCCCTCTGTAACTCTCTCTTTCTATCTATATCTCTCTAATGCATCTACGTAACTCCCTTATACATTAACATAACTATGTCTTATTTGGACTTTTTGTAATCTTTGAATAATTTCTAATACAATGGAATTGAAAACAATATTATCCTTCTAGCACACAAATAATAACATGAAAAAGAGTCAATATAAAAGTCTCCTTTGTCTTTTCAGAACCAATTAAGTCCGTCTCATAATAGTTGTGTTTATCGCTCACTTCCCCTTCTGCAACTCTTTCTATCTATCTTGTCTTTTCAGAACCAATTAAGTCCGTCTCATAATAGTTCGTGTTTATCGCTCACTCCCCCTCTGTAACTCTCTCTTTCTATCTATCTATCTCTCTAATGCATCTACGTAACTCCCTTATACATTAACATAACTATGTCTTATATGGACTTTTTGTAATCTTTGAATCATTTCTAATGCAATGGAATTGAAAACAATATTATCCTTCTAGCACACAAATAATAACATGAAAAAGAGTCAATATAAAAGTCTCCTTTGTCTTTTCAGAACCAATTAAGTCCGTCTCATAATAGTTCGTGTTTATCGCTCACTCCCCCTCTGTAACTCTCTCTTTCTATCTATCTATCTCTCTAATGCATCTACGTAACTCCCTTATACATTAACATAACTATGTCTTATTTGGATTTCTTGTAATCTTTGAATAATTTCTAATGCAATGGAATTGAAAAATATAATATCGGACATTTTCCGAATACTTATAAAAAGTCCCACAACGTCAGAGACTGTCGGAACGATGACGGAAATGTCCGAAATACCGAAGTGCATGTCCGAGAGGCCGTAGCCAGTCCGACTAGTACGGGTTTCCGACTTCTAGAGGTCCGAGATGGCGAGGGTTTACTGTATAAGATGGGCACCCGTGAATGTTCACTGTTAAAGCGATATGTATTCGCTTTTGATAAAAAAAACTTGGCAGTTAATGTGATATTATCTGCCCATCTGGGATCCGGGACTGTCACCATGTCTGGCAGTCCTGGTATCCGGGCCTATTGAGATAGGGCCTAGGGTACCTGGAGATTTGGTTAATAATGAAATGTAATTGTATTTCATTTCGCAATATAGAGACTATCAGCTGTAGTCTTGCTGGTTCTAATGAAACTAATGCTTCTAAATTGACTTGAAGGTAAATATATGATGAGGCACTCGTGATTGATTAATGTTAAAGTGATATGTATTCACTTTTTAAAGAAAAACTTGGAAGTAAATACTGAAAGTATCGTAGTTTATTGTGGTGCGAAGCATTGAATGAAAATAGGTTAAAATTTTCTGGAAATTAGGCTTAGGATTTTTTTTTCCTAAGTACAAATATTACGGTGGCCTGAAAAATAACCTCTGGCCAGGGCACGACCAGGGGCTACCTGTCAGGAATTACAGATATATGAATCTTATACTTACCTATAATTCCACTCTTAAGGGAATATCTGTCATGGTATCTTGTTAAAACACAACCAGCACAGAACAAATTAGGCTTAGGAAATTTGTTCCGAAGTACAAATCTTACGGAGGCTTAAAAAACAACCCTGGTTTAGGCACAACCGGGGGTTGTCTGTCAGGACTCACTGTTATAAGCTGATGACACTCGCATATAATTCAACACTTAAGTCAGTATCTATCGAGCTATAATGTTAAAACACACTATCACAGAACAAAAAGGCACTGCCGCTAAAGAGCCGAGGTTCGTATGATACGACATACCGAAATAAACACAATAATTTGAGGCTTTAGAAAGTGAAAGTGGCTCTGAATAACACGCACGTGGACCAGCCCAGACTAAAAAGTCCTTACTTACAGGATTACAAGTGAAATTGGTCCAAACAAACACATTCCTAAATGCGTATATGATTTCAACTACACTAATATTCACTATGGACCAAAACTGACACGTTCAAAAGGGGCTATGTAACCCTGAGCATGAGCTAAGGACACGCACGTCTACCTTGGCTGGCTCGGCGGGTGAGAGAGGAGGTCCCTGGGAGGGACAGATAGCCAGCAGTGTATGGGAAACAGAGGAAGATCTGAGCGCGCGTAGGCGCGGTGTTCAAACTGTGCTAATGCTTTTCTTTTTATTTCCTACTTTTCAGTGGCTCCGACCCAATGACGTACCGTAGGAATGATTAAGGGGTACCCCCTATGATGATGATGGTTCTCGGCCGCCGTGACTAGGTGAAACCCGGGCTCAGAGGAGCCCGGAACGAGGCCATATTAACATAGGCACTTACGTCATTGACGTAAGGAGCCACCAATAAATAGAATACAATCCACCAAGGGACACATAAACATTGAAGGTTACTGTATTGGACAATAATACAGTCCACCAAGGGACACATAAACATTGAAGGTTACTGTATTGGACAATAATACAGTCCACCAAGGGACACATAAACATTGAAGGTTACTGTATTGGACAATAATACAGTCCACCAAGGGACACATAAACATTGAAGGTTACTGTATTGGACAAAAATTAGTATGAAGTCCAGTTATCTCTCTTAAGTATAAATAATGTCTAGGACATGTACTTTCAACAGAGGTTTTCACTTGTGAGTACAAGTAGCATGTTGTTTAAATCCAAACACGGAACAAGAAAGATAAAATAACTCTTTCCAAACACATGCATAAAATAATAATTGGTCAATAAATACAGTACTGTAAAGAAAAGTAATATTTCTTAAAACGGTAAGTTTGACTTTCAATGTAAGTCTACAGATATCAGCAGTATCGTACCATCGGGCCTGACACGACATGTTAATAAGTAAGGAAGGAACTGTATGAGTGCAAAGTTCAAAATTCAATTACCGGTATGTTTGGTAGCAAACCAACACTCTGAAGGGAAGTACTGTAGGCCTACAAGTAATTCTCCGAGAGGGACAGTGCCGCATAATCCGGAGGTACTCGTAGGTCAAACAATTAGCCAAGAATATCTAGGAAAATTATATTGAGTTTAAGAACTCATTACGGAATATCAGTTATTACAAACTCCTCAAAATCACAAATATTAACTAACCATATACCACTACTAGACTCCCAGAACAATCTATATCATGCCCCATCGCTTAGGAATTGAGAACAATACAGAGTAAAATCATGGAAAGTCCAGTGCAATAAACTCCTGTGCCAATGCAGAAGTGAAAATTATTAATATTATTATGATTACTTCTTTTTGTAATTTTTTGTTTTATTAAAATTACTATATACATATGGAAAACTAATTAACTATAAAAAGAGTTAACATTAATATCTAAATTCGTAAAGATAGTATCTACATGTTTATGGAACTCGCATCCATCACTTACTCTACTGTGGAAAGTGTTACTACTCTCCATATATCCCCATCTCGCTCTCCCTATATCCCCATCACTCTCCCTATATCCCCATCACTCTCCCTATATCCCCATCACTGTCCATATATCCCCATCACTCTCCCTATATCCCCATCACTGTCCATATATCCCCATCACTGTCCATATATCCCCATCACTGTCCATATATCCCCATCACTCTCCCTATATCCCCATATGTCCATCCCCCATCACTGTCCATATATCCCCATCACTGTCCATATATCCCCATCACTCTCCCTATATCCCCATCACTGTCCATATATCCCCATCACTGTCCATATATCACTGTCCATATATCCCCATCACTATATCCATATATATCCCCATCACTGTCCATATATCCCCATCACTGTCCATATTCCCCATCACTGTCCATATATCCCCATCACCTCCCTATATCCCCATCACTGTCCATATATCCCCATCACTGCCCATATCCCATCACTGTCCATATATCCCCATCATAATCCCCATCTATCCCCATCACTGTCCATATATCCCCATCACTGTCCATATATCCCATCACTGTCCATATATCCCCATCACTCTCATATATCCCCATCACTGTCCATATATCCCCATCACTGTTCATATCCCCATCACTGTTCATATATCCCCATCACTGTCCATATATCCCCATCACTCTCCTATATCCCCATCACTGTCCATATATCCCCATCACTGTCCATATATCCCCATCACTGTTCATATATCCCCATCACTGTCCATATATCCCATCACTGTTCATATATCCCCATCACTGTCCATATATCCCCATCACTGTCCCATATATCCCATCACTGTCCATATATCCCCATCACTGTCCATATATCCCATCACTGTTCATATATCCCCATCACTGTCCATATATCCCCATCACTGTCCATATATCCCATCACTGTCCATATCCCCATCACATATATCCCCATCACTGTCCATATATCCCCATCACTGTCCATATCCCCATCACTGTCCATATCCCCATCACTGTCCATATATCCCCATCACTGTCATATATCCCCATCACTGTCCATATATCCCCATCACTGTCCATATATCCCCATCACTGTTCCATATATCCCATCACTGTTCATATATCCCCATCACTGTCCATATCCCCATCTTCATATATCCCCATCACTGTCCATATATCCCCATCACTGTCCATATATCCCCATCACTGTCCATATATCCCCATCACTGTCCATATATCCCCATCACTGTCCATATATCCCCATCACTGTCCATATATCCCCATCACTGTCCATATATCCCCATCACTGTCCATATATCCCCATCACTCCATATATCCCCATCACTCCATATATCCCCATCACTGTCATATATCCCCATCACTGTCCATATATCCCCATCACTGTCCATATATCCCCATCACTCCATATATCCCCCTCACTGTTCATATATCCCCATCACTGTCCATATATCCCCATCTGTTCATATATCCCCATCACTGTCCATATATCCCCATCACTGTTCATATATCCCCATCACTGTCATATATCCCCATCACTCCATATATCCCCATCACTGTCCATATATCCCCATCACTGTTCATATATCCCATCACTCTCATATATCCCATCACTGTCCATATATCCCCATCACTTCATATATCCCCATCACTCTCCATATATCCCCATCACTGTTCCATATATCCCCATCACTGTTCATATATCCCCATCACTGTTCATATATCCCCATCACTGTCCATATACCCCCATCACTGTTCATATATCCCCATCACTGTTCATATATCCCATCACTGCCATATATCCCATATATATCCCCATCACTGTCCATATATCCCCATCACTGTCATATATCCCCATCACTATATATCCCCATCACTGTTCATATATCCCCATCACTGTTCATATATCCCCATCACTCTCATATATCCCCATCACTGTTCATATTCCCCATCACTGTCCATATATCCCCATCACTGTTTCATATATCCCCATCACTGTTCATATATCCCCATCACTCTCCATATATCCCCATCACTGTCCATATATCCCCATCACTGTTATATCCCCATCACTGTCCTATCCCCATCACTGTCATATATCCCCATCACTGTCATATATCCCCATCACTGTCCATATATCCCCATCACTGTTCATATATCCCCATCACTGTCATATATCCCCATCACTGTTCATATATCCCCATCACTGTTCATATATCCCATCACTTCATATTCCCCATCACTGTTCATATATCCCCATCACTGTTCATATATCCCCATCACTGTCATATATCCCCATCACTCTCCATATATCCCCATCACTGTTCATATATCCCCATCACTTCATATATCCCATCACTGTCCATATATCCCCATCACTGTTCATATATCCCCATCACTGTTCATATATCCCCATCACTGTTCATATATCCCCATCACTGTTATATCCCCATCACTGTCCATATATCCCCATCACTGTTCATATATCCCCATCACTGTTCATATATCCCATCACTGTTCATAATCCCCATCACTGTTCATATATCCCCATCACTGTTCATATATCCCCATCACTGTCCATATATCCCCATCACTGTTCATATATCCCCATCACTCTCCATATATCCCCATCACTTCATATATCCCCATCACTGTTCATATCCCCATCACTGTCCATATATCCCCATCACTGTCCATATATCCCCATCACTGTTCATATATCCCCATCACTGTTCATATATCCCCATCACTGTTCATATATCCCCATCACTGTTCATATATCCCCATCACTGTCATATATCCCCATCACTGTCCATATATCCCCATCACTGTCCATATATCCCCATCACTGTCCATATATCCCCATCACTGTCCATATATCCCCATCACTGTTCATATATCCCCATCACTGTTCATATATCCCCATCACTGTCCATATATCCCCATCACTGTTCATATATCCCCATCACTGTCCATATATCCCCATCACTGTTCATATATCCCCATCACTGTCCATATATCCCCATCACTGTTCATATATCCCCATCACTGTTCATATATCCCCATCACTGTTCATATATCCCCATCACTGTCCATATATCCCCATCACTGTTCATATATCCCCATCACTGTCCATATATCCCCATCACTGTTCATATATCCCCATCACTGTTCATATATCCCCATCACTCTCCATATATCCCCATCACTGTTCATATATCCCCATCACTGTTCATATATCCCCATCACTGTCCATATATCCCCATCACTGTTCATATATCCCCATCACTCTCCATATATCCCCATCACTCTCCATATATCCCCATCACTGTCCATATATCCCCATCACTGTTCATATATCCCCATCACTGTTCATATATCCCCATCACTGTTCATATATCCCCATCACTGTTCATATATCCCCATCACTGTTCATATATCCCCATCACTGTCCATATATCCCCATCACTGTTCATATATCCCCATCACTGTCCATATATCCCCATCACTGTTCATATATCCCCATCACTGTTCATATATCCCCATCACTGTCCATATATCCCCATCACTGTCATATATCCCCATCACTCTCCATATATCCCCATCACTGTCCATATATCCCCATCACTGTTCCATATATCCCCATCACTGTCCATATATCCCCATCACTGTTCATATATCCCCATCACTGTTCATATATCCCCATCACTGTCCATATATCCCCATCACTGTTCATATATCCCCATCACTGTTCATATATCCCCATCACTGTTCATATATCCCCATCACTGTTCATATATCCCCATCACTGTTCATATATCCCCATCACTGTTCATATATCCCCATCACTGTTCATATATCCCCATCACTCTCCATATATCCCCATCACTGTCCATATCCCCATCACTGTTCATATATCCCCATCACTGTTCATATATCCCCATCACTGTTCATATATCCCCATCACTGTTCATATATCCCCATCACTGTTCATATATCCCCATCACTGTCCATATATCCCCATCACTGTTCATATATCCCCATCACTGTCCATATATCCCCATCACTGTTCATATATCCCCATCACTGTCCATATATCCCCATCACTGTTCATATATCCCCATCACTGTTCATATATCCCCATCACTGTTCATATCCCCATCACTGTCCATATATCCCCATCACTGTCCATATATCCCCATCACTGTCCATATATCCCCATCACTGTTCATATATCCCCATCACTGTTCATATATCCCCATCACTGTTCATATATCCCCATCACTGTTCATATATCCCCATCACTGTCCATATATCCCCATCACTGTCCATATATCCCCATCACTGTCCATATATCCCCATCACTGTTCATATATCCCCATCACTGTCCATATATCCCCATCACTGTTCATATATCCCCATCACTGTTCATATATCCCCATCACTGTTCATATATCCCCATCACTCTCCATATATCCCCATCACTGTCCATATATCCCCATCACTGTTCATATATCCCCATCACTGTCCATATATCCCCATCACTGTCCATATATCCCCATCACTGTTCATATATCCCCATCACTGTTCATATATCCCCATCACTGTCCATATATCCCCATCACTGTTCATATATCCCCATCACTGTCCATATATCCCCATCACTGTTCATATATCCCCATCACTGTTCATATATCCCCATCACTGTTCATATATCCCCATCACTGTTCATATATCCCCATCACTGTTCATATATCCCCATCACTCTCCATATATCCCCATCACTGTCCATATATCCCCATCACTGTTCATATATCCCCATCACTGTCCATATATCCCCATCACTGTTCATATATCCCCATCACTGTCCATATATCCCCATCACTGTCCATATATCCCCATCACTGTCCATATATCCCCATCACTGTTCATATATCCCCATCACTGTTCATATATCCCCATCACTGTTCATATATCCCCATCACTGTTCATATATCCCCATCACTGTCCATATATCCCCATCACTGTCCATATATCCCCATCACTGTTCATATATCCCCATCACTGTTCATATATCCCCATCACTGTTCATATATCCCCATCACTGTTCATATATCCCCATCACTGTTCATATATCCCCATCACTGTTCATATATCCCCATCACTGTTCATATCCCCATCACTGTCCATATATCCCCATCACTGTTCATATATCCCCATCACTGTCCATATATCCCCATCACTGTTCATATATCCCCATCACTGTTATATATCCCCATCACTGTCCATATATCCCCATCACTGTTCATATATCCCCATCACTGTCCATATATCCCCATCACTGTCCATATATCCCCATCACTGTCCATATATCCCCATCACTGTTCATATATCCCCATCACTGTTCATATATCCCCATCACTGTCCATATATCCCCATCACTCTCCATATATCCCCATCACTGTCCATATATCCCCATCACTGTCATATATCCCCATCACTGTTCATATATCCCCATCACTGTCCATATATCCCCATCACTGTTCATATATCCCCATCACTGTCCATATATCCCCATCACTGTTCATATATCCCCATCACTGTCCATATATCCCCATCACTGTTCATATATCCCCATCACTGTCCATATATCCCCATCACTGTCCATATATCCCCATCACTGTTCATATATCCCCATCACTGTTCATATATCCCCATCACTGTTCATATATCCCCATCAGCCATATATCCCCATCACTGTTCATATATCCCCATCACTGTCCATATATCCCCATCACTGTTCATATATCCCCATCACTCTCCATATATCCCCATCACTGTTCATATATCCCCATCACTGTTCATATATCCCCATCACTGTTCATATATCCCCACACCATCACTGTCCATATATCCCCATCACTGTTCCATATATCCCCATCACTGTTCATATATCCCCATCACTGTTTCATATATCCCCATCACTGTTCATATATCCCCAATCACTGTCATATATCCCCATCACTGTTCATATATCCCCATCACTGTCCATATATCCCCATCACTGTTCATATATCCCATCACTGTTCATATATCCCCATCACTGTTCATATATCCCCATCACTGTTATATATCCCCATCACTGTCCATATATCCCCATCACTGTTCATATATCCCCATCACTGTCCATATATCCCCATCACTGTTCATATATCCCCATCACTGTCCATATATCCCCATCACTGTCCATATATCCCCATCACTGTTCATATATCCCCATCACTGTTCATATATCCCCATCACTGTCCATATATCCCCATCACTGTCCATATATCCCCATCACTGTCCATATATCCCCATCACTCTCCATATATCCCCATCACTGTTCATATATCCCCATCACTGTTCATATATCCCCATCACTGTTCATATATCCCCATCACTGTTCATATATCCCCATCACTGTCCATATATCCCCATCACTGTTCATATCCCCATCACTGTCCATATATCCCCATCACTGTTCATATATCCCCATCACTGTTCATATATCCCCATCACTGTTCATATATCCCCATCACTGTTCATATATCCCCATCACTGTTCATATATCCCCATCACTGTCCATATATCCCCATCACTGTTCATATATCCCCATCACTGTCCATATATCCCCATCACTGTTCATATATCCCCATCACTGTTCATATATCCCCATCACTGTTCATATATCCCCATCACTGTCCATATATCCCCATCACTGTCCATATATCCCCATCACTGTCCATATATCCCCATCACTGTCCATATATCCCCATCACTGTTCATATATCCCCATCACTGTTCATATATCCCCATCACTGTTCATATATCCCCATCACTGTCCATATATCCCCATCACTGTTCATATATCCCCATCACTGTTCATATATCCCCATCACTGTCCATATATCCCCATCACTGTTCATATATCCCCATCACTGTTCATATATCCCCATCACTGTTCATATATCCCCATCACTGTCCATATATCCCCATCACTGTTCATATATCCCCATCACTGTTCATATATCCCCATCACTGTTCATATATCCCCATCACTGTTCATATATCCCCATCACTGTCCATATATCCCCATCACTGTTCATATATCCCCATCACTGTCCATATATCCCCATCACTGTTCATATATCCCCATCACTGTCCATATATCCCCATCACTGTTCATATATCCCCATCACTGTCCATATATCCCCATCACTGTTCATATATCCCCATCACTGTCCATATATCCCCATCACTGTTCATATATCCCATCACTGTCATATATCCCCATCACTGTTCATATATCCCCATCACTGACCATATATCCCCATCACTGTTCATATATCCCCATCACTGTCCATATATCCCCATCACTGTCCATATATCCCCATCACTGTTCATATATCCCCATCACTGTTCATATATCCCCATCACTGTTCATATATCCCCATCACTGTTCATATATCCCCATCACTGTTCATATATCCCCATCACTGTTCATATATCCCCATCACTGTTCATATATCCCCCATCACTATTCATATATCCCCATCACTGTCCATATATCCCCATCACTGTTCATATATCCCCATCACTGTTCATATATCCCCATCACTGTTCATATATCCCCATCACTCTCCATATATCCCCATCACTGTTCATATATCCCCATCACTGTTCATATATCCCCATCACTGTCCATATATCCCATCACTGTTCATATATCCCCATCACTGTCCATATATCCCCATCACTGTTCATATATCCCCATCACTGTCCATATATCCCCATCACTGTTCATATATCCCCATCACTGTTATATATCCCCATCCCATCACTGTTCATATATCCCCATCACTGTCCATATATCCCCATCACTGTTCATATATCCCCATCACTGTCCATATATCCCCATCACTGTTCATATATCCCCATCACTGTTCATATATCCCATCACTGTTCATATATCCCCATCACTGTTCATATATCCCCATCACTCTCCATATATCCCCATCACTGTCCATATATCCCCATCACTGTTCATATATCCCCATCACTGTCCATATATCCCCATCACTGTTCATATATCCCCATCACTGTTCATATATCCCCATCACTGTCCATATATCCCCATCACTGTTCATATATCCCCATCACTGTCCATATATCCCCATCACTCTCCATATATCCCCATCACTGTTCATATATCCCCATCACTGTCCATATATCCCCATCACTCCATATATCCCCATCACTGTTCATATATCCCCATCACTGTCCATATATCCCCATCACTGTTCATATATCCCCATCACTGTCCATATATCCCCATCACTGTTCATATATCCCCATCACTGTTCATATATCCCCATCACTGTTCATATATCCCCATCACTGTCCATATATCCCCATCACTGTTCATATATCCCCATCACTCTCCATATATCCCCATCACTCTCCATATATCCCCATCACTGTCCATATATCCCCATCACTGTTCATATATCCCCATCACTGTCCATATATCCCCATCACTGTTCATATATCCCCATCACTGTTCATATATCCCCATCACTCTCCATATATCCCCATCACTTCATATATCCCCATCACTGTTCATATATCCCCATCACTGTTCATATCTCCCCATCACTGTTCATATATCCCCATCACTGTCCATATATCCCCATCACTGTTCATATATCCCCATCACTGTTCATATATCCCCATCACTGTTCATATATCCCCATCACTGTCCATATATCCCCATCACTGTTCATATATCCCCATCACTGTCCATATATCCCCATCACTGTTCATATATCCCCATCACTGTCCATATCCCCATCACTGTTCATATATCCCCATCACTGTTCATATATCCCCATCACTGTTCATATATCCCCATCACTGTCCATATATCCCCATCACTGTTCATATATCCCCATCACTGTTCATATATCCCCATCACTGTTCATATATCCCCATCACTGTCCATATATCCCCATCACTGTTCATATATCCCCATCACTGTTCATATATCCCCATCACTGCACAAATATCCCCTACACTGTTCATATATCCCCATCACTGTCCATATATCCCCATCACTGTTCATATATCCCCATCACTGTTCATATATCCCCATCACTGTTCATATATCCCCATCACTGTCCATATATCCCCATCACTGTCCATATATCCCCATCACTGTTCATATATCCCCATCACTGTCCATATATCCCCATCACTGTTCATATATCCCCATCACTGTTCATATATCCCCATCACTGTCCATATATCCCCATCACTGTTCATATATCCCCATCACTGTTCATATATCCCCATCACTCTCCATATATCCCCATCACTGTCCATATATCCCCATCACTGTCCATATATCCCCATCACTGTTCATATATCCCCATCACTGTCCATATATCCCCATCACTGTCCATATATCCCCATCACTGTTCATATATCCCCATCACTCCATATATCCCCATCACTGTTCATATATCCCCATCACTGTCCATATATCCCCATCACTGTCCATATATCCCCATCACTCTCCCTATATCCCCATCACTCTCCATATATCCCCATCACTGTCCATATATCCCCATCACTGTTCATATATCCCCATCACTGTTCATATATCCCCATCACTGTTCATATATCCCCATCACTGTCCATATATCCCCATCACTGTTCATATATCCCCATCACTGTTCATATATCCCCATCACTGTTCATATATCCCCATCACTGTCCATATATCCCCATCACTGTCCATATATCCCCATCACTGTCCATATATCCCCATCACTGTTCATATATCCCCATCACTGTTCATATATCCCCATCACTGTCCATATATCCCCATCACTGTTCATATATCCCCATCACTGTTCATATATCCCCATCACTGTTCATATATCCCCATCACTGTTCATATATCCCCATCACTGTTCATATATCCCCATCACTCTCCATATATCCCCATCACTGTTCATATATCCCCATCACTCTCCATATATCCCCATCACTGTCCATATATCCCCATCACTGTCCATATATCCCCATCACTGTTCATATATCCCCATCACTCTCCATATATCCCCATCACTGTCCATATATCCCCATCACTGTCCATATATCCCCATCACTCTCCATATATCCCCATCACTGTTCATATATCCCCATCACTGTTCATATATCCCCATCACTGTTCATATATCCCCATCACTGTTCATATATCCCCATCACTCTCCATATATCCCCATCACTGTTCATATATCCCCATCACTGTTCATATATCCCCATCACTCTCCATATATCCCCATCACTGTTCATATATCCCCATCACTGTTCATATATCCCCATCACTGTCCATATATCCCCATCACTCTCCATATATCCCCATCACTGTCCATATATCCCCATCACTGTTCATATATCCCCATCACTGTCCATATATCCCCATCACTGTCCATATATCCCCATCACTGTCCATATATCCCCATCACTGTCCATATATCCCCATCACTCTCCATATATCCCCATCACTGTCCATATATCCCCATCACTGTTCATATATCCCCATCACTGTCCATATATCGCCATCACTGTTCATATATCCCCATCACTGTCCATATATCCCCATCACTGTTCATATATCCCCATCACTGTCCATATATCCCCATCACTGTTCATATATCCCCATCACTGTCCATATATCCCCATCACTGTCCATATATCCCCATCACTGTCCATATATCCCCATCACTGTCCATATATCCCCATCACTGTCCATATATCCCCATCACTGTTCATATATCCCCATCACTGTTCATATATCCCCATCACTGTCCATATACGAAGTGGCTACGGGACACCACCAGTGGTGTCACGCACCCCAGCCAGTGAGGCTGGGCTACGGGACACCACTGGTGGTGTCCCGTAGCCCAGCCTCACTGGCTGGGCTGCGTGACACCACCAGTGGTGTCTCGCAGCCCAGCCACACTGGGTAGGCTACGGGACACCACCACAAGTGTTTTCGTATTTATCGCCATATAATTCAGCCAATTAGACTGTTGAATCGAAATTCTTTGGATTATTATTTATATTATCATTAAAAACGTTGGACTTTATTAAATTATAATCCTACATGTTGTATATACAGACCTATTCCACACTCAACTCCCTACGCCACACACACTCACACATACCTATTTATACATCTAACTAGGCTTATATATAGCCGTTATATATGTGTGTATATTCTTCGTCTTACATATCCATCTTATAAGAACATATGGGAGTCTGCAGACAGTCGATTGGCCAAAACAAGGCAGATCCCTCTCACACCCAACCCATCTCGTTTATACGTTTATCTAATTTTATTTTGAAACTCTCTGTCGTTCTTGATCCCACAATGGCGCTAGGTATCCTATTCCACATGTCTATTGTCTACATATCTATTACCATTATGATATAATGAGCAAACAGAAGTAGTCATTCATACTTGCATAACGTGCTATAAGACAGCTTGACGACGTTCACAAGCACAAGTGCGTCAATGTGTGGATAGTTACATGTGTTTGTGTAAATGAATATGTTTTTGAGTGTAATGTAAAGTAATGCAAATACAGTATATATATGTGCGTAAATAAATGTTTGTTTACGAATGTTATATGGATGTTCAAATGCATGTCTACATGAGTATGTATGTGCGTGTGTAATGGCATGTACGTTTGGGTCATAATTTGGAAGGAACACAATTATATATTTGTGAAAGAAATTGCAAAGTACACTGTAAAGTGATCAGCTCAGTAGCAGTAGGCTTTCAAGAATAAACTGAATAGCTTAATGAATTAATTGGGTGTGAGCTGGATCTGCCTTGCGTATGCCAGTTGGGGGGGGGCGCAGTGCAAGCTTGTATATATGCACGAGTAGGAATGTGTATGTACGAGCATAAAGCCTGTACGTTTGTGAGTGGAAATATGTATTTGTATAATTGATGTACAAAATTAATAATGAATGTACAATATGTTTGTGTGTGTGTGAGTGTGTGTGTATGTGTTTGTGTGTGTGTGTGATAGAGAGAGAATAAGAGTCATTCACATGACTTGTCTTTGTGAATGTGTGTTTGTGTTTGTGATTAGGAATGCGAATATGTATTTGTGCGTGGTTCTGAAAGAACATTAGAGTGTGGGTGCGATTGTGGGAGGGAATATCAATGTGTGTGCGTGTGTATTCTGATTGGAAATGTGAAGGCGAGTGTGTAATTGTGAATGTATGTTCGAATATATGTGCGTTGTCGAGTGGTAATCTAAAAGTGTGTGTGTGTGTGTAGATATATGAATATAAATCAGCGAACTTGTTGGTCAAGGTGAATACACGCAATGCGAGTTAATGACATTGTGGGTAGGAATACGAATATGTGTTCCTGAATGATTGTGTGCGTGAAAATGTGAATGTGCATGAGTTTGTGTGTGTTTATATAGTGAATCAACATAGAAGATAATAGGTAACATTTCTCAATTGATGATGCATATATTGTCTGGTGATTATTGGCATCCAAATGTGATGTTTGGTTAATTTAGGATAGGGATGGTAATTGGTAAATCTATAGCATTATAAAACATTTATATTGCTACCATGTGAGTGCGGGCGAAGAAGGTTGCGAAAAAAAAAAACGCTGACCAATCTCTGGATACCAGCGTACCTGGACCCTTTACCTTAAGATCTCAAGCTAATCCAGGTAATCCAGGAAATTAACACCTACTTGTAAATTGTACCTCTCTCTCTCTCTCTCTCTCGAGAGAGAGAGAGAGAGAGAGAGAGAGAGAGAGAGAGAGAGAGAGAGAGACAACCTTGATGTAGGAATAACTAGCAAAATCAGTAAATTTACAGATGACACTAAAATGGAAACACTCCAAATAGATTTAGACATATTACACAAATGGGTAGTAAACTGGCAGATGAAGTTCAATGTAAGTAAATGCAGTGTAGTAAAATTGAGTAAATCGATAGGAAATGCAGTATACAATTTCGATAACGTGGATATAACTAACTCAAATAATGAAAAAGACTTGAGAATCATCGTCAACTGTGATTTGAAACCACGAAATCAATGCATCAGTGTTCGAAATAAGGCAAATAGAGTTCTGGGATGTATATCTAGAAGTGTGAGTAACAGAACAGCAGACGTAATAAGTAGTAATCTTGAACTTTTATCTAGCGCTAGTGAGGCTACACATGGATTATGCTGTTCAAAATTGGAGTCCCTATTAGAGAATGAACATAGATTCCTTGGAGAGAGTACAACTGAGAATGACAATAATAATCTGTAATATTAGAAATCTTCCATATGAAGACAGGACAGGTTGAAGAAGCTAGGCTTACATTCGTTAGAAAGACGCAGAGTTAGATATGATATGATACGATATGATAGATATGATAGAGGTGTTCAAGTGGGATAGGCTAAATACAGGGGATATGAAAGATGTACTGAAGCTCAGCGATAGCGAGAAAACTCAAACAAATGGTTTCAAATGAGATACATTTCGTTTCAAAAAATATAGGCAAATACTGGTTTGGTTAAGAGTTGTATATACCTGTGGAACAGGCTACCTAGCGCCATAGTGCGATCAAGAACGATAGAGAGCTTCAAAATACAATTAGATAGACATATGGACAAGATGGGTTGGGCGTAAGAGGGATCTGCCTTGTGTGGGCCAATCGGCTTTATGCGGGCTCCCATTTTCTTATTTTTTCTTCTTTTCTGCGTATGAAGGAGACAAAAGGCAGTTTACTAAACTATAATACCATATATATATACATATATCTCTTATTGATACCTTTCATCCACTTAAAACACCTCTATCACCTTTCATCCACTTAAAACACCTCTATCATTATTTCCTCTACATAATCGTCTTTCTAGCAATATGATAGCAATATTAACTAATAAGTCAGTCAGTCACAACTAATATTAATTATAATATTTATAACACACACACAAACACACATTATATATATATATATATATATATATATATATATATATATATATATATATATTATATGTGTGTGTGTGTGTGTGTATTAGAATATACAATGGGTGAAGCATTAGAATAAAAATAGATTATTGGTGAGTGGGCGGAGTATAATCTGTGATTAGAGGACCAGGTGGATCCTCTAATCACATTTAATTGGTACCATTGACTGCCTTTTCCTTTAATTACAATTTATACTCCTCCCATTCCCCACTACCTCTTTTCCATAGTTGATACAATTTCTATATTTAACTGAATATTTAATAGTGGATGCTAACGTGCTATTAAAAATATGTACAAATTATATATATATATATATATATATATATATATATATATATATATATATATATATATATATAAATAGGTAGAGGAGGAGGTAATTACAGTAATTAAAAGTAGTTACTAAACTATAACTGTAATGATATTGGAGTTGGATATTATTGAATTTATATATGTACTATGGCACATGTTGCTTAGAAGAGGAGTACAAAGGAGTACAAAGGAGTACAAAGGAGGAGAGAGAGAGAGAGAGAGAGAGAGAGAGAGAGAGAGAGAGAGAGCATAACATAAGAACAACCTAAGATAATGGGAGTCAGCAGAAAGCCAATTGGCCCACACAAGGCAGATCCCTCTCACACCCAACCCATCTTGGTTAGAGCAATGCCCATATTTACCTTATTTACTAATAATATTTCAAACTATCGTGGTCCATCATCCAGCACTTGATGTAGGTCCTAGTACAAACTATTACCATATGAATCCATATACTTAGTCTAAACAAATCCTCTATGGTGTTATCCTAATGACCTATTTAGTATTTATAATGGTGGTTGGGTGTGAGTGGGATCTGCCGGTTGTTGTCCAGTCGGCGCTCTGCAGACCCCCGTTTTCCCATGTTGACCTCTGATCGTTTTGGTAAGGTCAGTCCTCATGGTGTTAGTGAGTTGGGCCTATTATTAGGCCCTATAATTAGTGTTGGGTGTGAGAGGGATCTGCCTTATTTGAGCCGATCGGCCTTCTGAAGACTCCCATGTTCTTATGTTCTTATATGTAAGTCCTAGGACCTTCCACATGATAGAAATCTTCCTTACGTACTAAAGTTCAGTGATAGCGAAAGAACTCGAACAAATGGTTTCAAATTAGATATTTTTCGTTTCAGAAAAGATATAGGCAAATATTGGTTTGGTAACAGAGTTGTAGATAGGTGGAATAAGCTACCAAGTGCTATAGTGGAATCAAGAACGATAGAAAGCATTAAGAACAAAATAGATTGGCATATGGACGAGATGGGTTGGGTGTGAGGGGGATCTGCCGGGTGTGGGCCAATCGGCGCTCAACAGACCCTCATTGTCTGTCCTCTGACCGTTTTGGTGAGGTCGGTCCTCATGGTATTAGTGAGCTGAGCTAATAATTTGGCGTCGTAATTAGGGTTGGGTGTGAGAGGGAACTGTCTTGTGTGGGCCAATCGGCTTTCTGCAGACTCCCATTTTCTTATGTTCTTATACTCCCATTCTCCACTACCTCGTTTCCTTAGTTGATGCAATTTCTATATTTAACTGAATATTTAATAGTGGATGCTAACGTGCTTTTAAGAATATGTAGGCCTACAAATTATATATATATATATATATATATATATATATATATATATTCACTTTTGGGGAGAGGAGGTAGTAATAATTAATAGTAGTTGCTAAACTATAACTGTGTAAGGATATTGGAATTGGACATTATCTCAGCACCTGCCCTGCAAGCATTTATTAAAATTAAGAGAGCAACTCAGTTTAGACTTGTACTGTCCCGAGACCATTGACAAACGATGGTCCAAGACCAATTACAGAAATGTTCACAGGGTCTTTCAGGAATTCCCAGGTTTAGGAAGAATTGGAGTAAGAGACTGCCGAAGGGAAGAAAAAGCACGGATTCTCTCACAAAAGGAGAAGTTTAAAAGAGCATCTGTGATGTCTCAAAAAATGTCATCTATGATTGCGGAATGTGGCATGAAAGATTATAAGAGTAGAATGGCAATTCTACATGACTTAGTTAGATTGTGGGAAGCTGGACGTAATGCTCTTGTTATAGAATTGTTAGAAAATGAAGACAATCAGACAATACATCAAGAAGACATTGATGATCCTGGACTAGCTAGCAACACTGAATCTTTTGGCCAAGATTTTCATAATGGATCAGATGATATGTATGCAAATCTTGATCAGGAAAGTGTGCATCAATATATTGATCAAGATGCTCAAAATGAGGATCATGATCAATCTAATGATGCCAATCTTGATCAACAGAGTGAAGTAGAATATCAGATGGGAACTCATGGCCAACATTTTATTCCTGATCAAGATTCTAGGAATGATCATTATGGTCAAAATATTCCTTCTGATCAAGTTGCTCAGAAAGAAACTTGTGGTCAAGATGCTCATTCTGAACAGTATGCTCAGAATGAACATTTATACCAAAATGTTCATTCAGAGTATGATGATCGGAATAACAATCTTGGCCAAAGTTCTCATTCTGCTGATTATACTCAAATTGAAAACCATGGCCAAAATCTTCATTATGATGTCAATCACTTCATACAAGATGAAAATAGCAACTCAACTGAAGTAGTTTTGCCGAGAGGGGTAGCAGAACACAGTAGTATACCATTAAACTTACAGTCATGCAAATTGCCACCTAAAGTTAATGTTAAAGGAAGACCAAGGGGTACAAAGAAGACAGCCATTGGATTGGAAAATAAAAGAAGATCTCACAAAAGAAGACCTACTGCTTTTCCTAAAAAGACAGCACATGAAAAACACTTGCAAATGCTGCAGTGGTTTGTAGACTCAGAAACTGCAAACAATGCTGTGAGCCATGGCTCAATAATTGGTGAAGATTCTGTTGAGATTCTTCCTGACAACCTATCTTGTGCTTGCTTACATGAAAATGTTGACATAGAAAAAGTTCAAAGGTTTTTTGATGGTGATGCCTGGCTGGTGGTGATTCAGACATTTACAGTCAAGAAAAATAACTCCAATTTGACGTGCACAACATGCCAGCTAGTCATCCATGAAAGGGAGGTAAAGGTTACATGTGACTCATGTTTGTTGCCAAAACACATGACTTGCGAAGGGCTAAGAAGGAAACCCAGTAGCAAAAATTGGTTTTGTCATAACTGTAAAGATATATAAGACAATGCTAGTGCTATGAAAAGAGATGGAAAACTAAACTACAGTTTTTAATATGTATTACTATTTTTAATTATTATTATTAATATTATTATGTTATTATTATGGCCATGATTATTACCCCCACCCCTCACATGCACACCCATCCACACACTCCCCTCTAACCGTCTGATGTGTCCTATATAACCAATTTCCCTTTCAATGAGCTGTTTATAAAGCACGCTATATGTCAAACTGTTGTTTCTCTACAATCAATTTGTTTTACATTTGTGGGTTACTTTTCCACACTCCCTAGTTACGTATGTACAGGTTAATTCTGATATTAGTTGCTAGGATTTCATATTCGAATTAGTCATTCCAATTTTTACTACTAAGGAATTTTGTATATTTTTGTTTTTTTACATAAGAACATAAGGTAACGGGAGTCTGCAGAGAGCCAATTGGCCCACACACGGCAGATCCCTTTCACAATCTACCCATCTCGTCCATATGCCTATCTAATTTGATCTTGAAACTCTATAGTTTTTTTATCCCACTATAGCACTCGATAGCCTATTCCACTTATGTACAACATATGCTACCAAACCAATGTTTGTCTATATCTCCTCTGAAACAAAATTTATCTAATTTGAAACCATTTGTTCGAGTTACTGAGCTTCAGTACACCTTTCATGTCCCCTTTATTAATCCCACTAACCCAATTGAGTACCTATGATATCCCCTCTAACTCTGAGTCCGTCTAACGAAATTTATGCTTTAACGGGTTGGTTGTGAAAGGGATCTGCCGCATATGGGCCAATTGGCTCTCTACATACTTCCGTTTTCTTATGTTCTTATGCTATGTTATTTTGGAAAATGTCTAATAATATGGATAATTTTTGTCATTTTTAATTGTACTCTCTCCAACGAATCTTTGTCCATTCAGAATGGGTACACCAAAATTGAACAGCATAATCCATATGAGGCCTTACTAACGCTGGATAAAAAAAATAAATAATAAGATTACAGCTGCTGTTCTATTACTCACACTTCTAAATATAAATCTGAGAGCTTTATTTGCCTTATTTCGGACACTGATGCATTGATTTCTTAATTTCAAATTCACAGTTGACGATAACTCCCATTTTGTTTAATTATCTGAGTTTCTTATATCGATGTTATCTAATTTATATGCTGTATTTTCTATCGATTTCCCAAATTTGACTACACTGCATTTATGTACGTTAAACTTCATCTGCCAATTTACTGCTCATTTGTGTACTGTATTTACATATTTTTGGAGAGCCTGAATATCATGAGCAGAATTTACTTTACATTACTTTACTTTTACTTTACATTACACTCACAAACATATTCATTTACACAAACACATGTAACTATCCACACATTGACGCACTTGTGCTTGTGAACGTCGTCAAGCTGTCTTACAGCACGTTATGCAAGTATGAATGACTACTTCTGTTTGATCATTATACCATAATGGTAACAGATATGTAGATAATAGACATGTGGAATAGGATACCTAGCGCCATTGTGGGATCAAGAACGACAGAGAGTTTCAAAATAAAATTAGATAAACGTATAAACGAGATGGGTTGGGTGTGAGAGGGATCTGCCTTGTTTTGGCCAATCGACTGTCTGCAGACTCCCATATGTTCTTATAAGATGGATATGTAAGACGAAGAATATACACACATATATAACGGCTATATAAGCCTAGTTAGATGTATAAATAGGTATGTGTGAGTGTGTGTGGCGTAGGGAGTTGAGTGTGGAATAGGTCTGTATATACAACATGTAGGATTATAATTTAATAAAGTCCAACGTTTTTAATGATAATATAAATAATAATCCAACAGTCTAATTGGCTGAATTATATGGCGATAAATACGAAAACACTTGTGGTGGTGTCCCGTAGCCTACCCAGTGTGGCTGGGCTGCGGGACACCACTGGTGGTGTCACGCAGCCCAGCCAGTGAGGCTGGGCTACGGGACACCACCAGTGGTGTCCCATAGCCCAGCCTCACTGGCTGCGGGACACCATATATCCCCATCACTGTTCATATATCCCCATCACTGTTCATATATCCCCATCACTCTCCATATATCCCCATCACTGTTCATATATCCCCATCACTGTTCATATATCCCCATCACTGTCCATATATCCCCATCACTGTTCATATATCCCCATCACTGTCCATATATCCCCATCACTGTTCATATATCCCCATCACTGTTCATATATCCCCATCACTGTTCATATATCCCCATCACTGTCCATATATCCCCATCACTGTCCATATATCCCCATCACTGTTCATATATCCCCATCACTGTCCATATATCCCCATCACTGTTCATATATCCCCATCACTGTTCATATATCCCCATCACTGTCCATATATCCCCATCACTGTTCATATATCCCCATCACTGTTCATATATCCCCATCACTCTCCATATATCCCCATCACTGTCCATATATCCCCATCACTATTCATATATCCCCATCACTGTTCATATATCCCCATCACTGTTCATATATCCCCATCACTCTCCATATATCCCCATCACTGTTCATATATCCCCATCACTGTCCATATATCCCCATCACTCTCCATATATCCCCATCACTGTTCATATATCCCCATCACTGTCCATATATCCCCATCACTGTCCATATATCCCCATCACTCTCCCTATATCCCCATCACTGTCCATATATCCCCATCACTCTCCATATATCCCCATCACTGTCCATATATCCCCATCACTGTTCATATATCCCCATCACTGTTCATATATCCCCATCACTGTTCATATATCCCCATCACTGTTCATATATCCCCATCACTGTTCATATATCCCCATCACTGTTCATATATCCCCATCACTCTCCATATATCCCCATCACTCTCCATATATCCCCATCACTGTTCATATATCCCCATCACTCTCCATATAGCCCCATCACTCTCCATATATCCCCATCACTCTCCATATATCCCCATCACTGTTCATATATCCCCATCACTGTTCATATATCCCCATCACTGTTCATATATCCCCATCACTGTTCATATATCCCCATCACTCTCCATATATCCCCATCACTCTCCATATATCCCCATCACTCTCCATATATCCCCATCACTGTTCATATATCCCCATCACTGTTCATATATCCCCATCACTGTTCATATATCCCCATCACTGTTCATTATCCCCATCACTGTCCATATATCCCCATCACTGTTCATATATCCCCATCACTGTCCATATATCCCCATCACTGTTCATATATCCCCATCACTGTCCATATATCCCCATCACTCTCCATATATCCCCATCACTCTCCATATATCCCCATCACTGTCCATATATCCCCATCACTGTTCATATATCCCCATCACTGTTCATATATCCCCATCACTCTCCATATATCCCCATCACTCTCCATATATCCCCATCACTGTTCATATATCCCCATCACTCTCCATATATCCCCATCACTCTCCATATATCCCCATCACTGTTCATATATCCCCATCACTCTCCATATATCCCCATCACTCTCCATATATCCCCATCACTCTCCATATATCCCCATCACTGTTCATATATCCCCATCACTCTCCATATATCCCCATCACTGTTCATATATCCCCATCACTGTTCATATATCCCCATCACTGTTCATATATCCCCATCACTGTTCATATATCCCCATCACTCTCCATATATCCCCATCACTGTCCATATATCCCCATCACTGTTCATATATCCCCATCACTGTTCATATATCCCCATCACTGTTCATATATCCCCATCACTGTTCATATATCCCCATCACTGTTCATATATCCCCGTCACTGTTCATATATCCCCATCACTCTCCATATATCCCCATCACTCTCCATATATCCCCATCACTGTTCATATATCCCCATCACTCTCCATATAGCCCCATCACTCTCCATATATCCCCATCACTCTCCATATATCCCCATCACTGTTCATATATCCCCATCACTGTTCATATATCCCCATCACTGTTCATATATCCCCATCACTGTTCATATATCCCCATCACTCTCCATATATCCCCATCACTCTCCATATATCCCCATCACTCTCCATATATCCCCATCACTGTTCATATATCCCCATCACTGTTCATATATCCCCATCACTGTTCATATATCCCATCACTGTTCATATATCCCCATCACTGTCCATATATCCCCATCACTGTTCATATATCCCCATCACTGTCCATATATCCCCATCACTGTTCATATATCCCCATCACTGTCCATATATCCCCATCACTCTCCATATATCCCCATCACTCTCCATATATCCCCATCACTCTCCATATATCCCCATCACTGTTCATATATCCCCATCACTGTTCATATATCCCCATCACTCTCCATATATCCCCATCACTCTCCATATATCCCCATCACTGTTCATATATCCCCATCACTCTCCATATATCCCCATCACTCTCCATATATCCCCATCACTGTTCATATATCCCCATCACTCTCCATATATCCCCATCACTCTCCATATATCCCCATCACTCTCCATATATCCCCATCACTGTTCATATATCCCCATCACTCTCCATATATCCCCATCACTGTTCATATATCCCCATCACTGTTCATATATCCCCATCACTGTTCATATATCCCCATCACTGTTCATATATCCCCATCACTGTTCATATATCCCCATCACTGTCCATATATCCCCATCACTCTCCATATATCCCCATCACTGTTCATATATCCCCATCACTGTTCATATATCCCCATCACTGTTCATATATCCCCATCACTGTTCATATATCCCCATCACTGTTCATATATCCCCATCACTGTTCATATATCCCCATCACTGTTCATATAACCCCATCACTGTTCATATATCCCCATCACTCTCCATATATCCCCATCACTGTTCATATATCCCCATCACTGTTCATATATCCCCATCACTGTCCATATATCCCCATCACTGTTCATATATCCCCATCACTGTTCATATATCCCCATCACTGTTCATATATCCCCATCACTGTTCATATATCCCCATCACTCTCCATATATCCCCATCACTGTTCATATATCCCCATCACTGTTCATATATCCCCATCACTCTCCATATATCCCCATCACTGTTCATATATCCCCATCACTCTCCATATATCCCCATCACTGTTCATATATCCCCATCACATCTCTTATCACCATTTATATCTCCCTTTGCCTTGTGACATTCTCCTGAACAACTTCTAGTACATCAGGATTGGCTTCTGAGCCATCAGAATCATTCACAGTTACAAATCTACTTAACTTTTTTAAGTGGTACAAAGGAGTACAAAGGAAATCAAGCAACAACAGGTCTAGTGACCCTTCTAGGCTGCTTATCCTCGAAAACACTGAGGATCAAGTGTCCAAACAGTGGTTTAGAGTGGGTAAGGGAACATTGGAAAGGGAACTACTGCCCTGGAACTAATGTCCGTGGCAGGACTAGGAAGGTAGTAGGGGACATATGGGTTATTAACTGAGGGGAGGATAAAATAAAGTTATTAATTTACAAACGCAGTCAGTCGCGGGTTTGATGCAAGATATTTGTCTAGGCGGAGTTAAAATGAATCAACGGTGCTGCAGTCTATAACGTCTCGGGGAAGCCCATTCCACAAGTTGACAACTCGATTGAAGAAGAAATTCTTAGATTCGTGTGAGTTAAAAGATTTACCAATAATTTTGCAACCGTTTCCCCGCGTGTAATTAGATTGGTCGATAGTCAAGTACTTACTACAGTTCATATTATCGATGCCTTTGATGATTTTGAACACTTGAATTAAGTCCCCTCTTAATCTGCGCTGGGTTAAAGGAAATAGATTTAATTCTCTAAGACGCTCTTCGTATGGTTTGTTCTTTAGGCTAGGTATCATTTTGGTAACTCTACGTTGAACTCGTTCTAGCTTGTTTATATCTTTTTGGTAATAAGGGCACCAGCATTGAACGCAGTATTCCAGAAGAGGGCGGACTAAGGAATTGTAAAGGGTTAGGATCACGTCTTTGGATTTATGCTCAAATGACCTGCCTATAAAGCCAATTATTTTGTTTGCCTTCTTAACAACTTCTGAACATTGTTGACTCGGTTTTAGGTTACTCGATATTGTTACTCCCAGATCGGTTTCTCTGTTTACATTCTTAAGCTGAGTGCCATTCATCGCCATAGTGCCATAGTTTGCTTTCTCATCTAAGTATCCGATATGTAGTACTTTACATTTATCCGCATTGAAACCAAATTTGGGCCCAATGTGACAATTTATCTAGATTGTGTTGCATATCATCAACTTGTTCTTTTTAGAGTACGCTATTTGCAATTTTTGTATCGTCAGCAAATTTTGATATTGTACAGGTGAGACCCTCATCTATGTCGTTGATGTAAATTAGAAAGAGAATTGGTCCTAGTACCGATCCCTGGGGTACCCCGCTACTTACATTGGTCCATTTAGATGCCTTACCGTTTATGACTACTCTTTGCTTTCTGTCGCTGAGCCAATTTTCTATCCATTTCAACACACCGTCTTGTATTCCATGCGCTTTTAGTTTTAGCAGTAAACGTTTGTGGGGAACTTTGTCAAAGGCCTTTTGAAAATCAAGGTATATAATATCTACAGCTTTACTCTCATCGTAGAGGTTGAGGATATCGTGGAAGAAGTCTAGTAGTACTGCAGATAGGTGAAATATTTGGAAGAATTGTGGGTTTGGTGAAACAAGCATGAAATTTGGCAGACAATTAAAAAAGGTGCTTGGAAAGATATTTGGCTATAGGGCCATTCCAGATTCATTCCGTGAGTGGAGTGCCTGCCATTTTACAAAATGGCTGCCAAAATATCTTCTCGAATGTTGTATCCGCCATAGCAATGGTGCTCTGTGCACTCTTTTATGTTTTTCCTCTACTTTTTTTTCTCTCTCTATTTTTTTCTACTCTAGTGGCATATGTAATTGTTTTGGGTACAATAGATGTGGTATTAGTCACAAGATAATTAGAATAAAATACATTTTTAATATTATTTGCAGCCAGAAGGCTCACATGATGGCTTGTGAATTATGGCCTTGGATTCAGGAATGCAGGTTTTTGTTAGACTATGATGTTCATTTATCTCCCTCCGACATATTATGTTCCAATAAGTCCGAGGAGGCGGGAGCCCCAGGATCATTGCCACTGCCTCGCACTACACTCACAACACTGTGGCCGTTAGAATTATCGGAGGAGGCTGAGGTTGCCACCAACGGTTTTATCGTATGGTAACTTATCGGACTTACTGAGCTCATATGACGCACAATCGCGTCATAAACTTATTGGAGAGGTATAGAGATCAGTCCATATGACGCGATCGCATCATATGAGTTTTTGGTTCACTAGTCCATATGACGCGATCGCATCATATATGTCTGGGGGAGTTAATATAGACTCCAGCTAATTTAATAACTTAAACATATATTGACCATATTCTGCTTTCAGGTGTGACAATGGCCAAAGTTTACAAGGTGGTGGATCCCCTACAGCCCGGGATATCAACACAGGGTCTAGAAACTGACTGGAGCAAGTGCGTTCTTTGTCAGGAAGACACGTCAGAGGTGCTTCACTGTCCAGCCGAGTCTACACGTGCCACACAGGGAGCAGGGTACAAGACAATTGCTGAGCTTCTTGTAGGTTTTGACAGGATTGGCTGTTTGCCCACATCAATCAATCTTTCAAGGCTTGATGATGGGAATGGCATTGAAGAAAGACTACAGCGGCACAAGGCCAAGTGGCACGACTCATGTAGGCTCCTCTACAACAGAACAAAACTACAGCGTGCAGAGAAGCGTAAGAAACCCCCAGAAGATGCTGCAGATGACTCTGCTGATAGCTCAAAGAAGTTCACCCACAAGAGTGCTGGTGAGAAAAGTGCTTCCGCTGAAACATGCTTCTTCTGTGACAAACCTGTACCAGATGGGGAGTCTTTGACTCGAAAAGCATCAACATTTGGGCTTGATATCAATGTCAGGAAGGCTGCAATGAAATTGCAGGACAAATCCCTACTGGCCAAACTGAGTGCAGGAGACTTGATTGCACAAGAAGCCCGGTACCATCTGCCATGCTTGCTCTCTTTGTACAACAGAGCTAGAGAAACAAAAACATATGAAGAGTCTGGTGTGGACAAAATTAATCATGGCCTTGCATTTGCTGAGCTGGTATCTTATATTGAAGATACTTGCATGGACAGTCTAGTTGCACCCATCTTCAATCTCAGCGACCTGGTCGATCTGTACACAACAAGGCTAGAACAACTTGGAACTGATGTTGCAGGACGCGTCCACTCCACTGACCTCAAAAAGAGAGTACTGGCCTACTTTCCAGACATGGAACTCACAAGCAAGGCCGAGATGTAGTCCTCATTTCACACGAAGATGTTGGACAAGCACTGAGGAAAGCATGTGAGCATGATGCTGATGGTGATGCTGTTCATCTTGCCAGGGCTGCGAACACGTGAGGAGAGACATGTTCAAGATGAAAAACCAGTTTGGTGGTTCCTTTGAACCCAACAGCCAGGAAGATTCTGTTCCAGTGTCTCTGTTAGCGTTAGTTGCTATGGTGTTGAATGGGCCAAACATCAAGGCACAGTCAAGCTCTTCAACAATGCCCCAGCCAGTGCTCACGATTTCCCAGCTACTGATGTCCAACAGCATGGTACGACGTCGGGAGAATCAGCAGGCCCCATGTACAACAAGGCACAACCAAGGAAGGGAAACACCTCTGCCCGATTTGGACGATTCTTTCAGCATGAAAAACAGGCCTGTCCACCGTCTCTGTCTCAGATGGGTGGCCTGAGAACTGGAACCAAGTCTGACTTGATGCCCTGCCTGGAAAACCTTGTTCCAGTGAAAGAGGATCTCTCCACCCCCAGAGTACAGGTCAACATCCTGGATGGTGCTGCCATCATCAACATGCTGCGACCAGGGACTGCAAAGACATTCCAAGGTTATGCCACTGATGTCTTCGTGCCGTATGTCACATCCCAGCTTCAGCATGTAGACAGACTAGACATTGTCTGGGATCTGTACATGGCAGACAGCTTGAAGGCGGACACTCGCAGCAAGAGAGGAAAGGGAGTTAGGAGACGAGTAGAGCCATCAAGTGCAGTTCCTGGAAACTGGCAAGAGTTTCTCCGCATCGACGACAACAAGACGGAGCTGTTCTCCTTCCTGGCTTCTAACGTGGCAGACATTGACACCAACAAACATCTCATCACCACACAAGGCACTGGCGTTCTTTGCTCCAATCGCCAGGACGTGTCAGCTCTAGCGCCATCCACGCATGAGGAGGCTGACACTCGTATCCTCCTGCACCTACAGGATGCCGTACAACAGGGGTACAGCAAAGTGTCAATACGCACAGTTGATACAGACGTGGTAGTCCTGGCCATAGCATCAGCCAATCACCTCAACATCTCTGAACTGTGGATTGCCTTTGGAGCTGGGAAGAGCTTCAGGTTCATCGCTGCTCATGAGATCGCCAAAGCTCTTGGTCCTGACCGATGTGTGGCCTTGCCGATGTTCCACGCCTTCACTGGATGTGACACGGTGTCCTGTTTTGGCGGCAGGGGCAAGAAGACTGCATGGGACACCTGGACCACCTATGGAGACGTCACACCAGCATTCTGCGCCTTGGGTGCCATGCCAGACCCACGTGCCATTGACGAGTGGATGCAACCACTGGAGCGATTTGTGGTCCTGCTGTACGATCGCACCAGCACAGAGGAGGGTGTGAACCAGGCAAGGAAACAGCTGTTCAGCAAGAAAGGCAGAGCTATTGATGGTCTGCCTCCTACACAGGCTGCACTCATCCAACACACCAAGAGAGCTGTCTACCAGGCTGGTTACTGTTGGGCCCAAATGATGACCCCTGCTCCAGAGCTTCCGTCACCAAGTGAATGGGGCTGGAACAAGAAGCCTGGTGGTGGATGGAGTATAACCTGGACGACCCTACCAGAAGCATCAGAAGCTTGCAGGGAACTCTAGCGATGTGGCTGCAAGAACGGCTGCAGAAGACGCTGCAAATGCCAGAAGGCGGCTCTTCAGTGTACAGCTCTTTGTCAGTGCGGTGGACAGTGCTCCGAGTGACGCGGCTCACAGAGAACAGTTCATTACTGTTTGGACACAATTTCCATCCTATTGACTTGCAATTAGACTATAATAAGCTATTGTGTGTACCTCTGCTACCTACAAAAACAGAAGAAATAATTCTGGGTTGTTTGACGCACTTGACGAAGTGGTCCTGATTTCAAAATTGTAACATGACGTAAAAATTATAATAAATCTTATTTTTTTAGCTCAAACTAGTAATTATTTGCCATTTCAACTGTTATGTGGACAGTAAAATTACTGATGTATGATTTATAATACAAAGGAAAAACATTCCCACCCCTAGAATTGATTTAACCTACAATATCAAAGAATTTCAAATAAGCGATGGCGGCCATCTTGAAAATGGCCGCCATTTTTGTCACAGGTCGAATCTGAGATGGCCCTAAATCTAAAAATCACCACTGAGGCATAGTCTACCTGCGGACCAAATTCCATGCTTGTTTCATCAAACCCACAATACTTTCACCTATCTGCAGTACTATAAGAGGTTTGTTAAACAGGAACATTTTTACGACAGCCGTGTTGAGTATCTTTAACCCTCTCACCACGGAAGGGCTCTTGAACGCCCATAAAAAAGCATATAACAGGTACCCGGAAGGCCTCTTGAACGCCCAGTGGTTGAAAGCCTGTGAGCTTCGTGTGCGAGGCGCCGGTCCGACGCATGTAAACAACAGCCGGCTGGACCGACGCCCCGCATCTCCGGCCACAAGAAGGAGAGCGTCGCTTGTTCGTGTGTGCCTGTATGATGTTGTTAAGTATCGAAAAGTGGTGTAAAGTGGCTGTTTTGGCCATAAAGTTATCTCCAATGAAATCATCATCACAGCTCAACCAGTTGACTTAGAGAGCTCTACTTAATGCCATTCTACAGGTAAATAACACAGCTACGCTTGGGGATGCACGGGAATGCGGGAAGCAGTCTGATTAACGAATATACGGTAGCCTAGCCTAGACGTTTTTCGGCCAAAACACCCGGGTTTCGAGGAATATATATATAATACATAGCCGGGGCTGGAGGGTTAAGTATATTATTTTCCTCCAAGTGATTTACGAGTCTGTCTCTTATGACCGTTTCTAGCATTTTACATACAACTGAGGTTAAGCTAATTGGACGATAGTTACTGGGTAGGGATTTGCTGCCTTTTTTGAATATCGGTGTTACGTTGGCTAGCTTCCACTGATCTGGCATAGTTCCAGACTGCAAGGATTTATTGAATAGTAATGTCAGTGGTTTGGAGAGCTCATCCTTAGCTTCCTTTAGAACTCTAGGCGAGATTGTATCAGGTCCAGGCGTTTTATTTACCTTGAGTTTATCTAAACAATTCAATACTTCTCTCTCTGTAACGGTGATATTGCTTAGAACATCTGAATCGGCGATGGTGTAGGGATATCACTGAGGTCTTCTGTTGTAAAAACTGATGCAAAGAATGTATTGAGGGCATTACTCATTTGTACTTCATCTTTGGTGTATTCTCCATTTTCATCGACTAACGGTCCAACAGTTGAAGTAACTACTTTTTTCTTTCTGATATAACTATAGAATTCTTTCGGGTTTGTTTTACTTTGATTCGCAATATGTAACTCTAGGGTCTTTTTACTTTGCTTAATTAACTTTTTGTCTTTGCGTCGTAGCTCTACAAATTTCACCCGTTCTTCGTCATTTTGTGAGGATTTTAATCTATCATTAGCAATTTTTTTAGCAAGCAGGCAGTTTGAAATATCTTTATTCCACCATTTGGGCTTATTATTATGGCCTGGATGCCATATTTTCGATGGTATGCAGTCTTGCACTGCTTTTAGGTAAGTGGTTTCGAATAACTTCCAAGATGTATTTATGTCGTTATTGTTAATTAAAAAGCTCCAGTCAGTTTCTTTAAACATAGCTCTAAGTTTATGAAAGTTTGCTTTCTTAAAATTTGGGACTTTTTCGATGCTACTATTTGGTTCGTTACTAGTAAAGTTTAAAGTGAAAGGTATCGTACGATGGTCGCTGTTACTGAATTCATCACCAACATTCAAATTCTCTATTAATTCTTCTTTTGTTGCAAGTACAATGTCAAGAACGTTATTACCACGGGTCGGTGTTCGAACAAATTGATAAAGCGAACTCTCTTGCAAGTTCTTGGTCAACATGACACTCCCGTACTAGCTTAGTATAAATATACCTTATCTCAATTTTATTACCTATTGCCTTCTCCAATGTTCTGCAGAATATCCTGCAGCACGGGGATAGGCTGTCTGTCCGGTAATGTCATTTCATTCAACTTTCTAAAGTCAATCACGGGCCTCCATGATCCATCTTTCTTTGCAACTAGAAACATCGGATAATTCCACGGGAAATTGACTCTTCAATAACATCTTGGGCTAACATCTCAGTAATATACTTGTCCACCTCCGCTCTCTGCTTATGAGGAAGACGATATGCAGGAATATATTTTGGTTTCGCGCCTGGCTCTAACCGTATCTCATGCTCAATTAAATCTGTTTTACCCAAGGGATCATCTGGCAAAGCAACAATGTTGTTGTAGCGACTCAGAAATTCTACAAGATTACCGCGATAATTATTATAATCTACCGGGTTCAGGTGCGCATCCAAATCTCTCTCTCTCTCTCTCTCAACATTTTCATTCACTGTGGTTTGAAACACACGCCCATGAAACTCATGATTACCCTCACCAGACGTCACAACTACCTTAACCGGGTGGGGTTAAGTTAAGAAATCCAGTAAGTGAAATCCTTCATCTAGTGAAATAGAGTAGACTTTCTTATTAACCCGTACAGCCCTGGCCGGTTTTATTATTTTTGCGCACCAGAACCCGGGCAATTTTCCATTTTTTTTTTTTTTTTATAAATATATCAGAATGTGTTAGAAAATAATGATAGACATGAAGAAATGTGAAAAAAGTACTTACCTAGGCCATTTGGGGGTCCTGGGAGGTAGTGGGGGTCCCCAGCCTCAGTGGAGCCTTAGCGCCATTTCAAATCTCCCGCGCCAGCAGCCAGTTGCCAGCCGCCAGGCAGCATGACTTATTTTGCACCTCTCGGACATAAAGTGCGCTTCAGATTTCATAGAATGTCTTTGTATATCACATAATGTCAATATAACTGAAGTTGTAGTGTGATAAGTGCCTTCATTCAATTATTACAAGTGCGCACGAGTGTTAGCGTCCCCGTTGCCATGGTGATGGCGGCCATCTTGGGCGGCCATCTTTGCTCAGGACAATAACAAAATGCACGTACGAACACACGGCCAGACCGGACCGAGTGACCCACATTCCACAGCACCCTTCCCTCTTTCTTTCTCTGTCTGGCTGTCACTTTCACTCAAGGTCACTCTGTCTCTCCTTTTCATTGAATTATTTGTACTTGTTCATTGTTTTACCTAAGATTATGAGGTGTATATACATTGTTTTACGCACTTATTGTCTCGTATTCTTATAATCATTTGCACACAGTTTTATAAGTTTAGAATTTACTTAGTGTTTTATATTTTTCGGTACTTTGCACTTGTAAATTATATATATATACACACTGTTTTATATTCACTTTTTGCGTCTTTTATATACACTGTTAGTATTACATTATAGCGTCTTTTATCGCAGTCTTTGAACACTTTGAACACTTAGAAGTGCTCGAGGGTGTGATAATCCCTGAAGCAGGTGGGAAAACACAGTCCCACATCACATTCTTCACACATCGTCCGGGTGTCTGTCCGTTTGGGTGTGCGTCTGCCTGTGTTGCGACACACATGACACCGTCTGCGTGGGTTGGGGATTACTTGGTTGGGCGGGACAAAATCGCAAAAGTGGCGTTGTGTCAGTCTGGCGGGGCCTTCTGGTGCTTGAAAACGAGCTGCGGGACGTTGCTGGCGGCGTGGACCATCCCTGAAGAAGAACAGAAGCTCCCGTGCAAGTTCGATGCAGTACGACTCCATCGTCTCAACTTCACCTGTTATTTCATGATATTGGATGTGGCAGTTGTAGAGGGTGAGGTCGAGTAGGTGGAAAAATAGTTTTTTATACCACCTCATCGTCTTCCTGGCACACTCGACCGACGATATGACAGAGTCTGACTTGTCAACCAGCCGCATGTTGATGTTGTAGTCAATGATTGCAACTGGTTTTTTGACCGCCTCACCTGTGGCTCTATCACGGCGTTTGGTGTCCTCTAAGCGGGGCAGGTGGATACTGGTGAGGATATTGACGTCACGATTGTCCATCCACGAGAGCATCAAGATATTATTTGCCTGGAGGTGGATGATGGAGCCCTTCTCCCGCCTTTCGGGTAGCTCTGGCATGTAGACACGATTCCTCCTGACGGTGCCACAGACGCCAGTGTTTCTGCTGTACAGGAATTTGGCAAGGGAAGGGCTGGTGTACCAGTTGTTGAGGTACAAGATGTGGCCCCTGTCCAAATATCCCTCCAACATGGTGATGACAACGGCCCCAGATATCCCATATGTCCTCTCCTCCACCAGTTCAGTGACCTTGCCCATGTAGAGGATGATGTCCTGGATGTAGCCGGTTTTGCAGTCGCACATCACGAACAGTTTCAGGCCATAACGGTGACGCTTGCTGGGGATGTACTGTCGGATGCTAATATTCCCCCTCCACAGCACCAGACTCTCATCAATGATGAGTTTTTGGTGAGGTTTGAAGGAGGCTGCAAACTTAGTTTTCAGGTATTCAAATATAGGTCTTATCCTCTCCATCGGGTCTTTGGTATTCCTGGGGCGTTCCTGGTTCCTGGTGTGGCTTGCCAGGCTATCAATAAAGTGCAGGTTTCCCATGATTGCCGTGAATCTATTCCTGCTCATGACTTTCCCAAAGAAGGGGGTTGCGATGAGGGGATCACATGACCAGTACTTCCTGAGAGACGTCTTCTTGGTGACCCCCATCAGGATGACCAGTGCCAGGAATGCATAGAACTCATCGGAAGACAAATCCACCCATGAGAGACGTGCCGAGTTCCTCTTCTGCTCCTTCCCTGCCATAAAATAATAGTTGTACCAGTTCGTCTGGTCAACAATCAAGCCGACAAGGTTGGCAGTGAAGAACTGCAGAAAAACACCCAGTCTTGCGGTGTCAGGTCCACGATTGGGCATGGTAGGGCCGGCCTCAGCTGCCCCCACAAAGTGGTATTGTCCCCATCCACCCAATCCCACCTATCAGCGCCTTCGTCGTCGCTAGATGGGGCATCGGGCTCATCAGGGTCATCGTCAGGGGCACCGGGGCGGGTCGGGCGGGTGTGGGTGGAGCGTGGGCGGCGTGGGCGAGAGGTGGACCTGGGTCTGGAGCTAGACCTCGAACTTGATCGAGAGCTAGATCTAGAGCTCGAGTCGTTGCTGGGGCGTCTTATTTGCTTCACCTTCTGCATTCGGCCGCAGGTGGCACGCCCGCGAGATATGACACGCCCACGTCGTTTGCTCACGCCCTTGGCGTTGGGGCAGGTCGGGGCGTTGTGGAGAGGCTGGTGATAATGCAGTGGCGCGGGAGGGGCCTGGTTCAGGTGAGGGAGACATTCGTGTAGGGGATGGAGCCGGAAGGTGATAGTGGGGGGGAAGAATGGCGAGGCGGAGAGTCTGGTAGTAGTGGTGGTGACTCATCCCCTCCCCGCGTGCTCTGGGTCGGGAGGGAAGAGGGAGCGTTTTGGGTCACGTGACTGCCCTTGTCTCGCACCACGTTGTGCCCTTTGTCCATCACCACGTTGTTCCATTTCTCCATCACCACGTTGTTGTTCGTCACTATGTTTATGACGGCCATAGAACCTCCCCGGGGTATTTTTCTTGAGTGGGGAGATTATGCGAAGTGGGGGAGAAGGCAGGCGGGGTTGTGGGGGTACCTCCTCTTCACTCCCAGACTCGCCCCTTCTTCTCTTCAATCCCCTTCGTTCTTCCCCAGGTACACGCATGTAATTTTGAGGGTCAGCAGGTTCATCTGGAACAACAACCTCTTCCCCACTTTCTGAGGATTCAGTGGGGTCTTGGGGAAGTGGGCGGCGGGGAGGTGCACTTGCCCCTTGCTGTCTTTGTGACGGCCTTCGCCGCCTGACAGGAATCTGAGCCAGCTCTTCCTCTAGCTCTCTTATTTCGGCTTGAGAAGGGGCATACTCGTCCCCAGACTCGTCCAATGCCGAGTCAGTGTCACTATCAGGGCTGTCAGTATTGTACAGTATATCCATGACCTCCTCTGTACTGCAGGGGCGGGTAAGGCGGGCACTATAACGTCGAGACATGGTGTTTCACTCGAGAGGGTACGCGGTAAACTGACCATGAGGTGTGGGAAGGCGGGTGCCCTCTCCCGTCCCCGCGCGCACACGCGTATGGACAAAGCGTTTTGGAATTAGTCCGCCGGATCCCAAAGTAGTTCCCATATAAATCTAGAGCCATTCTGAGCCTTACGACTGGAGCTATAAGGGTGACGCGTTAGGCGCGTCTCTGGGGCTGTGCGTTACATACATAGCCGACGCGTCAGACGCGTCGCTGGGGCTCCACGGGTTAAACACAAACATTTCTACAGTCTTTCTATTTACGGTGTATAAGGCGGACTCAACATCAAGGTTCTGTGCACGAGAACTTTCAGGTAAAGCCATCACAACCGTTTCATGAGGAACATTCTTTAGTTTCACTGAGACTTTTGACATTTTATGGCCTGGCAATATTGTCAACTTTATTACCGAACCACTCTGTATCACACTGTCTGCAAGCAAAATAGAAACGTCCTTGTTGTTCATAAATCTAGACTGAGGAATTATCTCTGTAGGGAAAGCCTTGGACCGCTCGGCAACGCTATTACCGCTACCATTAACCTCATCGTCTCTCGTATCATACAGCATTTGCACAACTCTAGGGGCCATGTAGGCTATGGCTCACCAAGAAAATGCAAAAAATTGCTCTTGTAAAATTTATGACTTCTAGTAAAATAGTCATGCATGATTCACTAAGAAAACATGTTCCGCGTTTGAAAGGACACAACAAACTTATACTCACTAGGATTTCCACTGTTGAAATTCTTGCAGTTGACGATGTAATCCTCTGGCAGACAGAGAAGGGCTGTCCAGGGATACAGCCGTCTGCTACCGGAAGCAAAAGTCCTCTCTTGTCAGGGTTGGTCTCCAGGTCTCAACCTGAGAAATCGGGTCATATATGAGTTGCTATCCCCAGTTATATACTGTATATATTAATACCATAAATCACCAATAATCAAACTGAATCCAATCGCTGTATGTCTGATAAAAATGCTATATCACCTTAATTCACAACAATATTGCAATGTTAATCACGTGAATCAATCAAAATCTTAAATCACAATAATTATGCAATTCAAAACTTCAAACACTGGTGTATTATAAATATAAACAAGTAGACCTTGAAATTATATTAGGTATAGAAAATGGATACAATCACCCAGAATTCTAGAAAATGTGATTTCAATGACAAAACATGAAATTATTATATTTTGAGGACTTCAAAAATAATGTTAGATAGGAGGTATTTCCTAACTTTAAAAACAATGTTTCAACTCAACAATTAATGTTACACTTCAAAATCGTTAAGTTACAAGAATAAGGCTAAGTCAAAAGGTATCTCTAAATAAAATATAAATTTTATCTTAATGCAAGATTGAATAAAATAAACCTCTTATCTCACTATTAGTGTACCTACTTCAGGCAAAACATATACTAAAACTGGATTTATACGATACTTCCATAAGATCACGTTCCACACATCAGCTGACTAGTAGTCCTAGGTCCTCTCTCCGCCAGGTCCACTCGCCCAAGCCGCGTCGTTTTGGCACAGGTCCATGCGCCCTTCACAGATGAATCAGCTGATCCTCTCGCTCTCCCCAGCCGCGCTACACAATGGCGCGACCACGTTGGCAGGAAGCTCCCAGTAGACGGCGCTGCACCCCACGCTGCCGCCTCACGCTCCTGCCTCACGCTCCTGCCTTCGTCCCTCGCTTCCTTGTTAGGAAATTACGCGGAACTCGTTGATTCTGCCTCCAACTCGTTGATTTCTCGTTGATTCTGCTCCCGGCGTTCTTCTGTCCTCCACGATGATCAAATATTCCTTGAAGATGCTGCTACAGGCTTCTCTCCACCGTCGTCACGTTGGCGGAATTCTCCTTGCGTACGGCTCTCTTTACAATGCCAGGGTGTGTACTCACCTAATTGTAATATACAGGATTTGAGCCTAAGCTCGTGTTGTCCTGTCTCTCTCTACATTTATCCAATTTTGCTTTAAAAGTTTGGATATTTCTTGCTCCCACCACCTCCCCATCCAACTTATTCCAACACTCAATGCTTCTATACGGGAAGCTGAACTTTCTTACATCAGACTTACATATAACTTTCCTCAACTTACAATCATGACCCCTGGTTCTTCCCTCGTCCCTCACCACAAAATCTCCCTTGTCGATCTTCTCAAAACCTTTCACACACTTAAACATCATGATCATGTCACCTCTCTCTCTCCTCTCCCTCAGCGTTGGCAGCTGTGTGTGTGCGTGCGTCGATATTGGACGTGGTAGCGTATGTCCGTGCTGGTATATATTTCTTGCTGAGTCTTGATAGAGGGAATAGTTTATACCAGTATAATTACTGATGTGTAACAAGGCACGATTTGCAATTCGTATCCACCTGCTGCCACCATTTGTAACGTTCTGTTTCTTACACTTCTTAGTTACATATATACACACATCGGTATTAGTTACACTCCCAAATACTTTCTCTGTTCGTAGGTTTATTGATGTCCTTATTGTTACTTGCTTACAACAATAGTTATAACACGCACACACCCACACACACCCTCACGACTAGACCCGTATGCCTAGGTCTATCGTCGTTCGTGGCTGGGCTAAGACTGGCTAGCTGAGGGGTACCATAGGGTGCCCCAAGCAGATTCAAACGCGCTCACACGCACATGACTGTACACACACGCTCACGTGTGCGTACATACACATAGGCCTAGCTGGACAGAGGGGTCCTGTCTGCCGTTTACTGGTCGAGGAGGGGAGAGAGGGTTTCTTACCCAAAGTTCCCTCTCACTCTTAACATAATCTCATAGAATCCCAAAATCTCTAAATCTCCATAAGTCCACAGTCTCTTAATGCACTCGCATTATTATTCATAAGACTACTATTACATTTAGGAGGGTGTTCTTGGGAAGTTTGGACCGCCAGAGTCCCTCACTCAGTGGATAGGAATGGCGGCCTTTCGGTCTACTCATATTATAGGCTAATATGGAGAATGTAGCTTCTACAGCATTTCCACACATGATTTACAATTGTGAATAACTGAACGTCTTACATGGGTCGAATATGACGAGGAGCTGCTTAAAATGGCGAAAATAGGAAAATATAGAGACGATTCTGATGGCCTTACAGCGACCTGTTGGTAAGTATTCAAATTACAGTACGTAACAGGATTTTATTGATTCGTCGATAATGGCTGCTTATAGTAGGATCACATCTTAGTATAGATCTTGGCCTTTGAATATTTTGTTTAATTATAAAACCTTCTTGTTAGCTTGTTTGTATATAACTGTAAATAAACATTTATTTTCCAGATGAGTTACGATGGAGACGCTGGAGAAAGGTTCAGTTGGAAAGTTGGAAAGGGACGAGAAAACACAATGGGAAGAAGGGTTGGACTTTGAAGAAATCAATGAAATTAAGTGTGAAGAGGAAGAGTTGGACATTGAAGAAACCAATGAAATTAAGTGTGAAAAAGAATGGTCAAACTTTGAAGAAACTGAGGAAGTGTTAAAGAGTGGAACAGAGAAGATAAATAAAATTGAAAACATATACTGTGTAGATGGAATTCTTGAAAATAATTCAAGTGATAGTTCTGATGACAATTATGAAAAAGAAATCCATGAAACAGGAACCCTAAAGCAAAAAGATAAGAAACATCATTGTAAATTTTGTGGTAAAGATTTCTCACTGAAGGGTTACCTCATCAAACATTTACTAATACATTCAAAGGTAAAGCCATTCAAGTGTGATTATTGTGATAAAAGTTGCTCACGGAAGGATCACCTCACCAGACATTTACTAGTTCATTCAGGAGTAAAATCGTTCAAGTGTGATCAATGTGATAAAATTTTCTCACAGAAGGATACCCTTACTAATCATTTACTAGTACATTCAGGAGTAAAACCATACCAGTGTGATCATTGTGATAAAGGTTTTTCTGAGAAAGGTGCCCTCACGAAACATTTACTAGTACATTCAGGAGTAAAACCATACAAGTGTGATCAATGTGATAAAGGTTTCTCACAAAAGAGTCACCTAACCACACATTTACTAGTACATTCAGGAGTAAAACGATTCAAGTGTGATCACTGTGATAAATGTTTCTCTCAGAAGGGTACCCTCACCAAGCATTTACTAGTACATTCTGGAGTAAAACCATTAAAGTGTGATCAATGTGATAAAGGTTTCTATCAAAAGGGTCACCTCACCACACATTTACTAGTACATTCAGGAATAAAACCATACAAGTGTGATCAGTGTGACAAAGGTTTCTCACGAAAGGGTCACCTCATCACACATTTACTAGTGCATTCCGGAGAAAAACCATTTAAGTGTGATCATTGTGATAAATGTTTCTATCAGAAGGGTACCCTCACCAAGCATTTACTAGTACATTCTGGAGTATAACCATTAAAGTGTGATAATTGTGTTGAAGGATTTACACAGAAAGGTCACCTTCCCACACATTTACTATTACATTCAAAAGTATAACGATTCAATTGTGAACATTTGATAAAAGTTTCTCACAGTAGGATGACTTCCACCACACTAGTACATTCAAGTGGGGTTCAAACATCCATGAGTATGACACAAGAGGACAGCCGAGTTCAACAACCCTCCTAGTTATTACATAATCTGAGATAATTGACCAGGAGTCCAGCACTTGATGAGTGTTTTACAGTTTTACTCCTGAATGTACTGTACTAGTACAGTAAATGTATGGTGAGGGTACCCTTGTTTTGCAAGTCGTAAGAGTTAGTATGCAAAATGACGAGACAGTACGTAGCCACATATAGTTGTTATAAGTCATCCCATCTTACGTTAAATATAACAAAAACAAAACGGTCCACGAGTAGGCACGAGTGCCGTACAAATAGCTACAACTGTGCTATGACCATCAAGAGTGTGCACGATAACATATTAAGTGTAGAAACACAAATCACTCTAATGCCCTGAGTAGCATATAAAATGAGGGAATGGAGCCAGACCCCGCATTTCAGTCACCCTAGAACCCCGGCACATCTACCTGGCGCCCTCCATAATTACACAATGGCCAGCCCGTCCCGTAAAATGGAACTTCTGAAGCTTCAGATGGAATTGGCATGTGAATCTGTAAATATTGATGTCGTAATATGCCGGATACTGCTTGATCTTGAGAGGAAATAGCAGAGAAGAACTCTGTGGAGAATGTACTGGGTCCTGCGATATCCTCAGTTTGGCCAGTTCGATTAACTTATGAAGGAGCTGCAAGTGGAGAATGCCTCTGGCTGTAAGAATTGAACAAACTTAAAAGTATGTTATTTAGTCTATGTAATCTGTAAATCATTTCCGTTATGATGGAATTAAAGAAAAAAAAATTCCACCAACTCATAATCAGCAAAAATTACACAAATGTCAATTAAAAACTTGTTAAAATTCTTCCCCGTCATTTTGTTTACACACACTTTCAAGGCAAAACTATAGGCTACCATTTAAAAAAAAAAAGCAAAGTAAAAGGCAAACCTTCCGATGGTCAAAGGGTCACACCAATTAGCTCAGTCTGTTTGGAGAAGATGGGGGGAAAATCTTTTGTTAACTTTGTTATTTCTTTTTTTTATCTATGTGCTGGATGGATATTATATTTTTCAATTCCATCGCATTAGAAATTATTCATAGATTACAAAAAGACCAAACAAGATATAGTTATGTTAATGTATAAGGGAGATAGATAGATGCATTAGATAGATAGATACGAGTTGCTAGGTCCAAGTGATCGATAAAATGCGAACATACTGTATACGAGATGGACTTAAGTTTCTGAAAAGACAAAGGAGAAATGTTTATTGACTCTTTTTAATTTTATTATTTGTGTACTGGAAGGATATTAATTTTTTCAATCCTATCGTATTTAAAATTATTCATAGATTTAAAAAAGACCAAATATGACATAGTATTATTTATCTATACGGGATATAGATGCATTAGATAGATAGACATACAAACATTTGATGAATAATAACATTCTTAACCCTTGTCTAGTGGGGTGTTTTGGGCTATTTTGGGCATATTCAGGCCCTCCTGAATGATCAATCAAGTATCTGCATGAAAAGAAATGTATTCAGAAAAAAACTAGGCGCTAAAAGCTTCAAAATGAGACCAGAACGAGCTACGTAGCACTCGTGGTTCTCATGCAGTGGTGCCACCAACATGGGAGTTTAGCGTATAGCGGCATATTTTTTCCCACTACGCTCACTAATGGTAACACTGCCGTCCTCTCGAGAACAGAGGGAGCATGAGTCAGTGGGTGGCGGTAAGCCCTGGGTGTCGGACGTGTGGCCTGCTGCGCTCCCGGCCATTTGCACTCGATTTTAACCCTTTAAAAGCCTTAATAATGCTCCTAACTTGCTGCAAATTGGTGCACGACTTAAGTCGAGCGCCGCTCTTTAAGGGTTAATAATTTATATATACCTAGGCTTGGGCCGCCACCCGTGTATAATCCCAACTTTTTCCGTGTTGTGGCCGACTTTGGAACTTTTGGGGTTACCGTGTCCAAACGAATCTATGTATAAAATATGCGTGTATACCAAGACCTGACTATAATGTGATATTAGGCGCCCACAATAGATTCACATAATCATTGCTTTTTATATTTTCATGATGTTAATTAAAGGTGGTATGCAGTATGTGTAGCATAGTTAACTGATTATATTTACCTTTGCCAGCAACAGCTCGGTTTCCTCCGTGGAGCTCTTCCTCTTCTTGCCCTTTATTTCGGTGGGTGGACTGGTCAAAGTGGGTCCACTGGAGGGCTGATCGGAGGGTTCAGGTGTTGCTCCATCGCCTGGCTCACCATTGCTTGGGGCTTGTGGGAACATCTGCTGCTTCCTCCTCACCACTGGAGGGCTGATCGGAGGGTTCAGGTGCTGCTCCATCACCTGGCTCACCATTGCCTGGGGCTTGAGGGACATCTGCTGCTTCCTCCTCACCACTGGAGGGCTGATCGGAGGGTTCAGGTGATGCTCCATCACCTGGCTCACCATTGCCTGGGGCTTGAGGGACATCTGCTGCTTCCTCCTCACCACTGGAGGGCTGATCGGAGGGTTCAGGTGTTGCTCCATCACCTGGCTCACCATTGCCTAGGGCTTGTGGGACATCTGCTGCTTCCTCCTCACCACTGGAGGGCTGATCGGAGGGTTTAGGTGATGCTCCATCACCTGGCTCACCATTGCCTGGGGCTTGAGGGACATCTGCTGCTTCCTCCTCACCACTGGAGGGCTGATCGGAGGGTTCAGGTGCTGCTCCATCACCTGGCTCACCATTGCCTGGGGCTTGAGGTACATCTGCTGCTTCCTCCTCACCACTGGAGGGCTGATTGGAGGGTTCAGGTGCTGCTCCATCACCTGGCTCACCATTGCCTGGGGCTTGAGGGACATCTGCTGCTTCCTTCTCACCACTGGAGGGCTGATTGGAGGGTTCAGGTGCTGCTCCATCACCTGGCTCACCATTACCTGGGGCTTGTGGGACATCTGCTGCTTCCTCCTCACCACTGGAGGGCTGATCGGAGGGTTCAGGTGCTGTTCCATCACCTGGCTCACCATTGCCTGGGGCTTGAGGGACATCTGCTGCTTCCTCCTCACCACTGGAGGGCTGATCGGAGGGTTCAGGTGCTGCTCCATCACCTGGCTCACCATTGCCTGGGGCTTGAGGGACATCTGCTGCTTCCTCCTCACCACTCATCTCTTCGTCCTACAGGCCACCAGGGAGCTGGGTGGTGATGGCTTCTGCTGGTGTCTTCTTCATCTTATCAAACTGATATGTGGAAAGGACCATGTTAAATATATTATAGTAATCTGTTTTGTGGCTATACGATGTACAATCTGTATGATGGCTTCTGCTTTCGCCTTATTATTATTATCATCAAACTGAAATGTGGACAGGACAGTGTCATTTATAATATGATAATTGTGTTTTGAGGCCACAAAGGGTTGGCATATTTGACTATAGCATGTTTGTAACATAGACTTAATATATACTATCTGGGTGAATGTTTTCAGGGATTCATTGCAAGCTTAAACACAATAATTTGAATAGAGCAGGTGTAATATTGTGTAAATGTAATGACATATATTACTGTGTTCATTCTCTATTATTAAATGTACGGTATATGTGTTTGAGTTTCCTCAAATATTTAGTGTTTGTATGTGCTAAGGTTAATAGAAATATGCTTAGGCTCACCTCAGTGGTTTGAGGACTGGGTCAATGGTTTATGTGTGATCCAAGGTACTGGAAGATGTCCAGGATCCACTTGTCCCTCTGTGATCCTCGGCGTCTCTTCCGCTCCTGTTGGGCCCCTCCATCAGCTGACCAAAGTGTGTTCTCATCCCATTAAACCACACAGTGAGCTTGGCACCTGGATAAATAACATAGGGGTAGTAGTAATATTCATTCCCTAGGCCGCCTAGCTGAACAGCCCCGAGCTCCTAAGGAAGGCCACGGCTGAAACCAGGTTTTCCCACAAGGCTCTCAAGGAATGTCTATTGTGTTGTTGTTGTTGTTCCCCAAGCTGCCTGGCCGAACAGCCCCAAGGCCCCGAGCAAGGCCAAGGCCATAACCGAGCGCCCCCACAGAACCCTCCCTGCCGACCACAATAAAGCCTGGGTGACCGAAGCCACTCCATGGCGGGGAGCTGAGGAGGGTGCGGAAATGCCCGGGAAACCAAAGACCCACCCAGGGCCCTGTGCCCCTCAGCAATTATGAAGAGAAAGTTGAGGGGCAAAGGAAAAATGTGACGCTTTGGCTTCCAATCTTGGTAGATTGGGAGGCCAATCCACGGAAGAGACGCCGTCACTTGAGATCTAGAAAATAGATAAGTAAAAGGAACAGTCAGACTAAGCTATGGGTATGGCAGAGATCGCTCAGTTCTCACTCTGATAGACCAGCCCATCACCACATGACTAGAACCCAATCCTCTCGGCATCAGCTAGGAAAGTCCCTAGAAAGCCGCCTTTGGCGGGGGGATAGCTCCCCTATTTCAACCCCTTTCGGGGTTGGGCACCCGCCCACTATTGTGTTGTTGGTGTAAGTGGTTGTGTGCTCTGCAGTCTTCCATAATGTGTTTGATAGTGTGCTGTGTTTTGTTACAGCCTGGACAGGTATCCTGGATGGAGTTTTCCAGCTTCCTATGATAACTTAAAAGGGCTGGATGGGTCCTACATTGCAGCCTAGCCAGGTGGACTCTCATGACAAAATAGGGTTCCTGAGGGATGGACTTCAGGGGGCTGTGTATGTAGCTGAGTGTTGACTTTGAGTGACTGGATGGATCGGTGGGTCTTTTGAGTATGGATATGCTTCTGGAGGCTGACGAGGGGGAAAGTGAGGACAATATTTGTGCATGATAATGAGTGCTAGGTGTTGTTTTGATGTTTCTTGATGTGTGTGGATGATCTGACATGTAGTGTAGTGGGTGGTGTTGGTTTGTGGAGGCTGCAGCGAGAATTTGTGTGCCTCTCATATTAACCTCTTCGTTACCGACCCCCACTCCCTCCTCCCCCCTGTCAAACCGAGTTTTCCGCGCCGTGCCACACGATCGTGGGGATGTTTATAATTTATAATTTTATCAATACTTTTCTATTTATAATGTGTTTTTTTTATATTATCAAATACATATTGACCATAGATGAGATTAGTATGTAGAAAAAATTATATGATGTAATATTATATGCGTAACAGAAATATTTACTAAACCTTCATTATACATATAAATAATATAATTAGAGACAAAAAATCAAAGGAAACTTAAAAATATTTGTTTTATTTACCTTGTAAATTTGGTTGAGGTCCTTCCATATTTGGGTGGTGTAAATCCAGTCTAAAGTTGGGGTAAGTGGCGGTACGCTCCGAGGCAGGCGTACCAGGTACACAGGTGCACTCCGAGGCAGGTGCACCATGGTACGGTAGGGTGCTATTGTGAGTGCCAAGCCCGGAAATGCTCGGCAGAGCACAAACCAGGCTCACCAGGGCAGCAGGGGCAATATTTCCTTGACCGTTTCATCTTGCCCTCCCTGTGGGTGTAGCTGGTATTGGCATCAGTCCATGTACCTCTTCAGCCTGTGCATCCTGTCGAGCTCTCTTCCTGTCTTTCTTTTTCTTTGCTGTCTTCCTTGGGGACTTCTCTTCACTCTTCAGTTCATACAAGGCTGCATACCCCAGTGAGTACTGTGACAATAATTCATGTATCATAGTGGAGCAGATAAATGCAAAAATACCCCAAAATAGTTCACTTAATCATGCAAGCATAAAATTTGGCACAGACATTCTCAAAGGACCACTCTTTCATAAAAGGGCATTAGCCATGCAAAAAATCCAAGATGGCTGCCTCTTTTTCCAAGATGGCTGCCATTCCTTGGCCAATTGCATCATCTTCGAGAATATGGGTGTTACTGATGCATTTATCATGGTTGTCATTGTAGATTATAACGTCATCTAGGTAGACAGTGCAGTTAGGGATGTCAGCTACTAACTCATTCATAAGACTCTGGAAGGTTGCTGGGGCATTTTTAAGGCCATACGGCATCACATTGCAACGGTAGGTGTTCCCATCAACCACAAACCCGCATACCCCCTTCGCCCGCTCAGACAAGGGCACCTGCCAGTAGCCTTTCACTAGGTCTACCTTAGTTAGAAACTGTGCCTTACCAATCTTGTCTACACTATCGTCAACACGGGGAAGGGGATAAGCATTGGTGGGAGTCAACCCTTTCAATCTCCGAAAGTCAATGCAGAAGCGAACCTTCCCATCAGGCTTGGGCTGCAGAGTGACAGGAGAGGTCCACCTAACTGCCCCCTTCTCAATCAGCCCCTGTTCCAACATATACTCTAACTCCGCTCTGAGGGCTGGGAGTTTAATGGGTGGAATTCTGTAGGGTACTGATTTAAAGGGGGGGGTGATCTCCCACATCCACGTCATGCACCACTCGAGTTGTGAGGCCTGGATGCTCTGCAAACACAGTGGGGTATGAAGCAAACAGGCGCTGCACGGCTGCACGCTGTTGCTCAGGCAGGTGCACTAGAGCATCGTCAGCCAAGTTTCCCGCCCACTGGTCAGCAGAGACATGACACTCCCAGTTATCGTATAAATACGATAGAATATGACTCTTTTGTGATCTCGTATGTCTCTGTGAAGTCACGATCGCTCCTACAGCACGACGTAGGACGAGTAGATCGTATATTATAAGATTGTAAATAAGTTAAGTTATAAAAGGCCTAATATGCTATTAAGCAATATTGCCATGGTCTTATGTAGTATATAATTATGAATTTATCGTATATATTAATATAATTTATCGTATAGAGCAACCTAGATGCGGTACGATAATTTGGGCTCCTGGCGGTTTGCCAAGGCAGCAAGGTGTGCTTTCGAGGAATGCCAGAGCCTTCACGAACACCAACCAGTTAACATCTAATTTTCCGCCCTCAATTGATCGTGCTTTTGTACCTCTAATCACAATACACATACAGCAATACACACAGCTACACCATCACGATGCTCTCATCGACACCATGACTGACTGTTAGATAAGCATAATAATCATGTCCATTCCCATGTAATCATTTATTCTTTCTTTAACTTGACTCGTGTCTCGGGACCGAAGTCTTGATCCCCATTGTCCACCGCCATATTGGGTAAAACGTTCTCCCTTGCCTCATTGCCACGTGGAACTATTGGCGAGTTAATTCCTGGCTAATATTAACCCTTATAACCTTACCCTATATATACATTTATTATGTGAGACCTTTGGATATAAATTAGCTTGTTTCAGATTGAATTCAATTTAGATATAGAGTAGTTTTCATTTAGATTGATTTTATTTTGATTCATTATAGCTTAGTAATATTTAACTTCCATTGATAGTTTACCACAATGGTGCCCAGACCCGGGATTTAGCTACCAGTAGGGGATTTTTCTTAGGCAATGAGCAAGGGATTAGCCCAGGGATGCAGGAGCAAGGACCCCGGAGGGGTGGGGCTTGGCTATCTTCCTGTACCTCAGGCGCCGGTACCTCAGCGAATAGCCATAGTAGGGCATTCATAATGCAAATAGGCTAAGGTCAGCTAACGGAGGAACTGAGTGGTATCGGGCGTCGGAGGGGGAAAAGACTTTCAAGCTGACCTACTTCGGGGTACCGGGAGCAACCGTTAACACCGTGAGGGCCTCCCCAGAGTGGGGGCAGGTGGTTCGGTTTAGGCCTCATATGATTTTTTTGTTTATTGGCGGCAATGATATACGCCCCGGTACAGTACCCCGCGAGTTAGCTGACGCTATCAAAGAGGTGGCGCTGGATCTGGAGCGTGAGTCCGGCGGGAGTTGTAAGATCGTGGCAATTGAGAGCCGGACGAGAGTCCGAGGGTTGTCAGCGGCGGACTATCAAGCCATACAAAATTCTGTTAACCACGCCCTGAGGTGTCGGTTAGTAGAAACGAGGCACCGCTTTGTATCTCTCACTCTCAGCATCCGGGACCTCGACCAGGATGGTGTCCACCTCGATTTAGACACCAATCAAGTCCTGTATGACAAGATTGTAGGGCTAACGAAGCGTTGGCTAGAGAGGGACGCCGGGGTTGTATCATTGCGCCTGCCTAAGTCCTGCATCCCACCCATCATCTTTCCCCAATAATTTTCTTTTCCGTTTCGGACTTCCTGTGACATATTATGACCTGACCTAACATTTTTTCTTGTTCAATATGATCCATTAGTAGGTATTGCTATTTAGTGTACTATTTTTCTCCATAACATAGAAGTCCGCCGGTCGGCGTCTCTTAAGTAGACTATTATTTGGCCGTTGTCTTTGTAACGTAACATTTAGATACATAGCCTATAGGCTCACATGCAAAATGAATAAAAATGATAAAGAGACACCGTCTAGTGGGGTGCCGATCAAAGCCCCTAAAAATCAAAGGGCGGGACTTCGGGGAGTATTAAATAGGCTAATTGTGGACGTCAACACTTTCATCACTACTGCTGAACTAGAGGAATTGGAGGCTAGATTAGAAAACGTCCAGGCTACCCACGGTCGTATTACGGCTCTGAGTGAGGTGATTGTGGCTGACATGATAGAGGAGGAAGAGATAGTTACACAGTGTGATAATCGCGCCCTCTATGACGAACCTGTCTTTAGAGCGAAGTACCTATTACAGCGTGCTGTCACGAGTAAGAAGGGAGGCGATAATGAGGCCCATAGAAGGGCAGACCCAAAACATACTGTACACCTCCCAAAGTTCAATCTTCCTACATTTGGGGGCAAGTTAACCGAGTGGTTAGCTTTCTGGGACGTATTTCGATCTACGGTTCATGAATCCTCTTTGGATAATGTCCGCAAGTTTCACTATCTGAAGGGACAAATGGAAGGAGAGGCCTTACATTTAATAGAGGGTTTTGCAGTAGTGGGTGGTAGTTATCTTGAAGCGGTACACCTATTAGAGTCCACATACGGGGATAGAGAGCAGTTGAAGATGGCCCATGTCGTTGCCTTGTTAGGGCTCGCAGAACCACAGTTTAAGGGGACCGACCGGTTAATTTAGGCTTAAAAAACTCGAAATCCTGAAAACACCAATAGGTGTTTACTCAACAAGAGTCAACATCCCTTCATAAGCCAGTGAAATGTTATTAGTGAAAACCCATTGGAAATAGTATTTTTTTATGTTTTCCAAACTTTTCCTGTAATTCTAAAAACGTTGTATAGCGAACTTTGAAATTAACATGCTCAGTAACTACTGGTCGTACGAGGAGCATACCTATATAAATCGAAAGAGCATAAGCTACTCTACAACCTCCCATACGCTTTATCTTCTACTTTGCCATGTTCCCGCATAAAATATTGTAAATCTAAAAAACAAAAGTAAAATTTTTCACCTAATGACCTTAGACTTTCACCTGTTTTTCTCAGAACCTATATTGCCGCACTATCGGATGTTATTTTACAGTTATTATTGGACCTATAGGAATGGTGTATATACCATTGGAAAGGTAATTAAAAACACTAAAAGGCCTATAAACCAAATTTACTCTAATAATTTAAAAAATTTCACAATATGTCGTCAAAGTTGTAATTTTTGTATAAATATATTCGCCTGAATCCGTCATCACCTAAATCGAACAAATACACAAAATATATAAAATGTGTTTTATAGAAACTACAGATACACCTTTTGTGAGTTGTTTGATCACATAAAACATGTGCTATGGGGATTTCTGTAGGAGTTTATCATTTTCTGCAGTACAGTGTACTATGATTTTCATTTTTTTTTACCTAAATTGCAAGAAAAAAGCAAAAATAATGTGTTTTTTTTTTTTTTTTTATCTAGTTTTATGGTCATATACACCTGTGCCAAATTTAATTTAAATTGATTGTAAGACCTGGAAGTAGCGTAATTATCCAGTCGGTCCCCTTAAGGTTGATGAGTTGACAAACTTCAGGGCAAATATGGAGTGCCATACTCGATCGCTAGACACCCTAGGGCTTACCACGCAGGAAATGATAGTCATTATCTTGCGTCAGAAGCTTCCTATGGCAATACTTGATAAGGTAAGATCATTTGAGCTGGGGGAGTTCAAAACTCAGTTCAGTAAGGAGATCAATAATCTACAGTTGAACAAAGGGAGAATGTATGTGTCAGGAGGGAGTGAGAATGTGAAGAAGAGGGGAACAGTAAGCATGACAGTGGGGACTAAAGTAAAGAAAGAGGGTGCGTATAAGAAACCTGCTCAGATTCTATGTAAGCTATGTAACAACAAACATAAATGGAGTTTCTGCGTAAAATACCCAACAAATGAGACAAAACTAGCACAGGCGAAAAGATTGAAGCTATGTGTGGGTTGTCTAAGTGGGGAACATGGTAAGCAGGGACAATGTACTGCTACATACTTAAGGCCCTGTCGCCACTGCAAAGGACATCACTTTGATAAGTTGTGTCCTACAGCAGATAAAGTCAAAGACGTAAAAAAAGAGGGTACTACAACTGTGGCACTAGGTAGCACGCAAGACACCACTATATTGCCCACAATACAGATTCCCATGGAAGGTAATGACAGTAACAAAGTTTGTCGGGTACTTCTAGATCAAGGGTCTCAACGTTCCTTTATAAAGAGGTCCGTACTAGTGGGACTGAAGCACCGAATCGTAGGGGCTGAGACTCTTCGATTACAGGGCTTCACAGGGGTTGCTGATAAGCAAGACTACGAGATAGCGGAGATTTCATATTTCTATCGTAAAAACCGGTACTTTATGACTTGTATCGTAGTAGACACCCTACCAGAATATGTATCTGTAGGAGTGAAGAAGGTGGAACACGCATTACGTAGAAAAGGGGTTAACTTGTCAGATCCCATGGGAAATCAGAGTGAGGTGCATGTTCTACTTGGTGTGGATCATTATTATGAAGTAGTATACCCTGGATTTAAAAAGATGTGTGGTGTAATTTTAATCCCCACTAAATTTGGATACTGCATGAGCGGAAAGGTGCATACTACACAGTCAAGGGTCCTGGTCGACACGGTCGACATATATAGAGTCAATGTAACCACGGCAGAGGAGTTGGGAAGGGAGGATTCCCAACCTAGTGACCCTAAGATGGCTGCCGTGTTCGACCTGGAACGACTGTGGAGATTGGATCACATAGGCATTAATCCTATGGAGACTAATTATAATAATAATAATAATAATAATTCTTCATTCCAGACACATAAGATAGATACAGTATAAATACAGTACGACCTAATGGTCCATATCACATACACTTCTCGTCAGAGCACAGATAATAATTATACACAAAGATATATTAATAAAGAAACAATAAAATAAAAAATACAGTAGGCCTATTTACAGAATAGAGCACATATCACATTTTGTCACAATATAACACAGATAGGCTAACTAAGGCTATTGCTCAATGTTGGTTAACACCTATTGCACAGATCATTGCTCATAGTTCAATTAGACCTATATATTACATTACATACTATGTGTGCAGCAGCTTCTGCCAGTGAGATATAATACGGGATTCATAGATATGATCACTAGACCAAAGAGCTACAATCAGCGTGTTACTGGAGGATTGCAGTCGCTGCGAAAAGCTGTACACCAGTCTCCTGATGACAGCCCGACAGCACTGCACATCCAACAGTGTGCACACCATACTAGTGCTTTCATATTTAGAGAGACCAATGAACATCTTGAGTATATTATGATAGGATGTACACAGACCATTTATGGTGGCTCTCTTATACTTCCACCACAAATGGGCCGTGTACATAGAGGAACAATATGTCCGGAACAAAGTGACTTTAGTTTCCCAATTACACATGTGGAATTTTCTCAAGATGGTGTTACCACGTAAATATAGCTGTCTGCGCTGACGGCCGATATCTGCATCATCTGAGCAATCATTTGAGATAATGTGTCCCAGGTATTTTATTTTGTTTACTTCTTGAATAATTTGATTATTGAGTGAGAAATTTGGCAGTTTACTTTTATACAGTAATTTTGATCTAAATATAAGAACAGCACTTTTCAGTGGGTTGAATTTAACACAATGTTTACTACCAAAAGATTCACATATATCAAGAAGTTTGCTCAGACCCGCAGAAGACGGTGCAATAATGACCAGATCATCAGCATACATGAGATGGTTGATGATTTTATTCCCACCATAACATCCAATCTGCTCTTTATTCAATTTATCACTTAATTCATCCATATATACATTGAATAAGTAAGGTGAGAGAATACTACCCTGTCTCACTCCATTGGTTACTGTAAAGGAATCCGAAATAATGTTACCCCATCTTACATTAAATGTTTGATTGGCGTACCAGTACTTCAAGATTCTCAGTATATAGGATGGCACTCCCCTTGTTGCTAATTTATCAAACAGGATATTGTGGCAGACTCTGTCAAATGCCTTACTAGCATCAAGAAAGCATGCAAAAATAGAGCTGTTCATTTTGATGTACTCATCCACTAGCTCCTTCAGAGTGTAGATGCACTGGTCCGTACCATGATTCTTTTTAAAACCAAATTGATTACTATTAGTTGAGATATACACTGAGATTCTGTCTAAAATGATTAACTCTAGTATCTTACTTACAATACTGGCAAGGGCAATAGGTCTATAGTTGTCTTTTGATGTAATTTTGCCAGCCTTGTCTTTAATTACTGGTATCAAGGTAACGGACATCATAGATTCTGGTAGGAAACCATGGATTAGAAAGCTGGTAAAGCAACTGCTGAGTTTCTCCAAGAGGAGAGTGGAGGAGTACTTCAAATGTTCAGCATATATACCATCAAAACCACAGGATTTGTTAGCATCTAGCCTACTTATTGCAGCCTTGATTTTTTCACTTGTAACTTTAATTGTGTCATATTGTTCTTCTTTGTTACACTCTGTTGTAGCAGCAATGGTATTTCCTTGGTGCCCAACAGAGTTAAACAAAGTTTGGTAATGTGTTTTCCAAAGATTGGCTATGTTATTAGTACCAGAGATCCCATCTACACTAACGGGTAGAGGTGTGCAGCTATTATGCATTTTTTTAATATCCTTCCAGAAGGCCAATGTGTCTTTGCTAGCAAAGTTTATGGCCAATGCTTCTCTTCTTAATACATTTTCATTGTTTTTTATATATCTGATTGCATACTTGCATCTAGCCTTTAGTCTGGTAAACATGTCAAAAATGGGTCCCTGTCTCGGTTTGTTATGATCCAGCCATACACTACGAGCATCTCGGGATGCCTGGTATAGTTCTGAAACATGGTCATTCCACCCAGGTTTGTTAAGAGTAATTTTTGTTATGCTTGTGAAATACTATGTCACTAGCCTTAGTAAGACAAGATATAATATTATTGTACAGCTTGCTGACCTCTTCTCGATGACTAGCATTAACACAATTGGGGTCTTCACAGGTAATGGCATCCTCACTGCCAGGATCAAGCTTAGAAAGGAGAGTGTGTGTTAAAGTGCAAAATTGCTCACACTCCTCGTCAAGCCCGCCCCATGGCAGTTTTGGATTTACACTATTGTTTGACTGGGTTAATTCTGGCGCTCTTTCCAAACTAGCTGTTAAGGTCAATGGGATATGATCTTCATCTGTATATGTATACTGAATTTCCATATTTGTTATCATATCATGGAAATCAGCACTAGCTACGGTATGATCTAGCCAAGACGTTGAGCCCCATGCTGCACTGACACATGTGTAACTACTATGAGGGAGCATGAGCTGAGAAGATATAATTAGATCATGCTCACCACAGAAGTTAGTCATATGACTAGCAAACATGACTCGGAAGTTGCGCTACAAAGGTTTGACGAGTCTGTGTGCTACTGTGCCTCAGACAAGCAATATAAAGTTACTTTACCCTGGAAGAACAGTGAGATAAGCCTGCCTACCAACTATGGTTTGGCATTAGGTCGCTTGCGCGCATTGCAGCGGAAATTGTTTAACGAACCGAGCACGCGTCAGGCGTATGACGATGTATTTCGGAGTTATGAAGATAGAGGCTTTATTGAGAGAGTCGATGTCAAGGAACCGTTTAAGAAGGGTAGGGTTCACTATCTGGCCCATCATGGGGTAAGGAAAGACAGCGTCACCACACCAATACGGGTGGTGTATGACTGTTCTGCCCACCAAGGACAACAACCCAGTCTAAATGACTGCCTGTTGACCATGGACAGGCCATGGTGTCGGAACTGTCCCAACATCTATTGCGGTTTAGGCTGGGGAAGTACGCCTATACCAGTGACATCGAGAAAGCATTCTTGATGGTGAAGCTAAAGGAGGAAGATAGAGATGTTACCCGCTTTCTTTGGTTCAGCGACATTAGCGACTCTGAAAGTCCAATCATAATATACCGTTTTCGGGTTGTACTCTTTGGGGCCACGTGCTCGCAGTTTTTGTTAAATTCCACAATCAGAAAACATCTAGCTGACACTAATGAGGACACAAGTAAACTATCTCGCGGATTATATATTGACGATTTGCAGGGTTCTAGCGATAGTCAGGATGATTTGTTATATGCATACTGGCAAGCACGCAGATTGTTTGCGGATGCACATCTATTCCTCCGCGAGTGGGTTACTAATAGTGAAGATCTTCAGAGTTTGATACAGGTGGACGGTACGGCATCTCTTAACCAGGAAAAGTCCAGAAATTTGGGGATGATCTGGCAACCTAAACATGACATACTAACTTTTCAAACAAGGTCTTTTGCTCAGCAGACAGGAGCGCACACAAAAAGAAGTCTGTTGAGCAAAGTTGCGCAATTTTTTTATCTTTTGGGTCTAGCATTACCCGTTACCATAAGAGGTAGGATTCTAATGCAGGAAGTTTGGAGACGTAAATTAGGATGGGATGACAGTTTGCCCGAGGACCTGAATGACCAAGGGACATTGTTGTTGAATGAATATGCCATCCTATGTACTAAACCTATACCTCGTAAAGTGGCGGCGTTCGGTGACGTTACGTTACACACGTTTTGCGATGCTAGCGCCACGGCATACGGGGTAGCCATATATGTTGTTACTTCATTTGGGGCACATTTAGTTACAGCCCGGGCCAAGGTAGCCCCGGTTAAAAAGGTAACTATCCCTAAAATGGAATTGACTGCCATGCTGCTATTAGCACGTCTGGTGCAACATGTACGCGCAGCATACGAGAGCGAATTAAATATTGAAATCGTTCACGTTTGGTGCGATAGTCAGGTCGCACTCAACTGGATACATAGCAAGAAGTCTCTGCCAGTTTATGTGCGGAATAGGGTAGATGAGATTAGGGCCCTATTGCCAGACGTTGCTTATCATTATGTAAATACAAAAGAAAACCCTAGTGATCTCATAACTAGGGGTATAACGGCTAGCCAGTTAATGAAGTCCGAAGTCCGAATTGTGGTGGCATGGTCCAAAGTGGCTGCTCCATGAAAGTGAATGGACGATATGGCATGCTGTTGGTGAGGGACTTCTGCCACTGGAAACAGTGGCAGTTACAGCCCAACCAAATGAGCCACCGGGTCCTATCATAAAGTGGGCAAGATTCGGTGACTATAATAAACTAGTCAGAGTTGTAGCTTGGGTGTTGCGATATGTATCCAATCTCAAGCTTAAAGTAACGGGCCAACTCTGCAACAGGGGTCACAACATTGATGCTCGTGAATTTAAAGCAGCTGAAGTAACTTTGATCAAATGGGTTCAAGTAGAAACCTTTTCCAATGAATTAGAATCCTTGAAAAGCTCGAATAAGACATTAATGCCTAATATAGTGCGTCAACTAAGGTTGCACCTAGACAATGGCCTCATCAGGTGTGAGGGTCGCCTGAAGTGGTCGGGTGTACCAGACGGCACAAACCGACCTATACTTATGCCAACAAGACATCACGTTACTGATCTATTGATCATACGTGCACATAGGGAAGTAAAACACTACGGGGTATGTCATATTATATCAAATTTACGTCTCACATGGTGGATACCCAGAGTTCGACAAGTAGCTCGACGCGTAGTAAGAAAGTGTGTAATATGCCAGAGACTAAAGGGTAAACCATATGCAACTGGACCAGCTTCACCTCTACCTGAATGCCGTGTAAAACACGTAGAACCTTTCCAAGCGGTAGGATTAGATTACACAGGGGCATTGAAGACAAGGGAGCATGAGAAGGTTTATATATTATTGTTTACCTGTGCGACGTCTCGAGCGTTTTTTGTTTTTTTTTCTTTTCTATGTGATTGAGGGAGGCAAAAGGCATTACTGCCTATAGCGAGTGCCTCCCCCATAGTTGAAAGAGTGACAGGGCCAAAATCAAGGGACGTTCGAGCCAAAATGCCTGGACACACGGAGTTTGAAGCAATTTAAGTCATAGGAAGAGGGAAAGACTGATTCTGGGAGAGAGTTCCAGAGCTCAGCTGTTGAGTAGAAGAAAGTTTGAGAGTAACGTTTCACTCTTGGGTTGGAGAGTTGCACAGAGTAGGGGTAGGATTGAGTTGCAAGACGGGTACCACGTGCCCTACGTAAAGGAGGTGGTATGCACTGGGATAGCTCTGAGGAACACTGATTATTATAGTAGCGATAGAATAGCGAGAGAGATGCAACATTGCAGCGGAGAGAGAGAGACTGCAGAGAGTTGGTGAGTGGACGGGAGTTAATGATACGAAAGGCCTTCCTTTCAACTGTCTAGGAGAGCGGTGTGAGAGGAACCTCCCCACACATGTGAACAATACTCAATACAAGGGCGCACTATGCCCCTGTACAGAGCAAGAAGCTGTGCAGGGGAAAAGAACCCCCTAAGGCGGTTGAGCACACCGAGCTTCTGGGAGGCTGCCTTAGCAAGACTGGTAATATGGTCCTTCCAAATGAGAGCAGAAGAAAAAGAGACACCAAGAATATTGAGAGAAGATGAAGGGTTGATTTTTGTATTGTTGAAGAATAAGGGATAGTCCGCTGGGAGATCCTGACGGGTAGATAGATGGAGAAATTGGGTTTTGGAAGCATTAAAGTTAACAAGGTTTTCTCTGCCCCAATTGGAAATAGTATTTAGATCAGAATTTAAGAGTTCTATGGCTTCATTACGTTTGTCGTTGAGGAATTGCTGGCTAGGGCGTTCTGAAAAACTAATGGAGTAGTGTAAGGTTGAGTCGTCTGCGTATGAATGGATGGGAATTAAGGTACAGTTAACCCGGGAGCTGCGGGGAGACTCTTAAGAGTTCCCCCGGCGCACTGCGGGGAGACTCTTAAGAGCAGAGACTTTGAACACGTACCAAAACCGCGCGTTTATAGCCAGGCGGCTGAAAATTGGTGTGGGTATAGTACTACATGTCAACTCTCGATACCACCCCGCCAAACGCTCGCCCCGCACTCGTGCAAGCACCACCGCGCCAGTAACCACGCACTAGTCATGGAGCCTACACGTCCCTCACGCTCGCTCCCTGATGACACAACCAGCCCTCCTTCTGGTGGTGTTAGCCGCCGTGGAAGGCAGAGGGTGGCTGCCAAAGACCCTAGCTACCAGTACGACACGCCCTACAGCTCAGAGGACGAATCACCAGCACCAAAAGCACGTAAAACACGTGCAAGCAGGGCAATGGCACAGAGGTCATTGGTCTTTCGGGACACTGCCACCACGACCCAGGCCACTGCAACAACCACTACCACCACCACTGCCACCACTGCCACCCCTGCCACCCCTGCCACCGGTACCAGCGACGCAGGAGGCCGCCCTAGGGCTGCATTACCTGCGGGGGCAGGAAAAATGAAAGGCACGGGCGTAGGGAAAAGAACCCGTACGCCAGCCACAGTGCCCCTACCACCACCAACACCACCAGCCGCCCCTGGCCCGGCTGCCCCTGCCGCCCCTGCTGCCCCTGCCGCCCCTGCCGCCCCTGCTGCCCCTGCCGCCCCTGCCCAAGGAACAGGGAAGGGGAAGGGGAAAGGGAGAGGGAAAGCGACTGGGAAAGCGACTGCTGGCCCTGGTGTCCCTGCCGGCCCTGCTGCCCCTGCCGCCCCTGCCGCCCCTGCCGCCCCTGCCCAAGGAACAGGGAAGGGGAAGGGGAAAGCGACTGGGAAAGCGACTGCTGGCCCTGGTGTCCCTGCCGGCCCTGCTGCCCCTGTTGCCCCTGCCGCCCATGCCGCCCCTGCCCAAGGAACAGAGAGAAGGGCGACAGGCACCACCATCATCTTGCCATCAAGGCCACGCACCACTGCTGCCCCTGCCGCCGCCGCCGCCCCTGCCGCCGCCGCCCCTGCCGCCGCCCCTGCCACCACCTCTGCTGTCCCTGTCCATAAGACTCCCGCACGTGCCAAAGTGACCCGGAAAACTCTTACACCATCTAAGTATGCCGCCCTGCTGTTTGATGGTGATTCGCAGGACATTGGCAGCCCGGGTTTCGACGACGAAGCCCTAGCACGGGACCAAGGGTGGGGGGATTTGGGAGTGGACAGTGGGAGTGAGTCCGACGTCGGTGACGAAAACGAGGAAGGGCATCGTCTGTCAAGTGAAGAGGAGGGTAATGATGATGAAGTGCTGTATCGCGACCATGGAAGCGATATTTCAGACGCAGAAGCAGACGCAGACGACATTCCGATCCCTGGCATGCCTTCGTTCGATTGGTCTGACGGGGTCAATTTTGTACCTGACGTGCCCCAGTTCAATCCTGGGACGTCAGGAACAACTGACGACTGGCCCTGTGATGATCAAGCGAACGAAAGCGACTTCTTCCTCGCTTTTTTCGACATGGAGGTAATGACGTACATCGTTGCCCAAACAAACGCCTACTACAGGTGGGTGTTTGGCAGATTGGACGTCCTTTCTCCAAAAGCGAGAATACGAGGCTGGGTGGATACGACTGTGGAAGAATTTCTGATGTTCTTTGCCTTGTTGTTCCTCATGCCTCTGATCAAGAAGCATGTGTTGCAACACTATTGGAAGCACGACCCTCTCATCGCCACCCCAACTTTCAATAAGTTCATGACTCGTGACAGATTTTTGTTGCTGCTAAGATTTATGCACTTTGCAGACAACGAAAATCCTAACAGGATTGACAGGATATGGAAAGTTCGGGATGTGTTCACCATGTTGTTGGAGAGGTATAGGAAATACTTTTACCCCTTCCTCAATTTGGTGATTGATGAGTCGCTCGTGCTCTTCAAAGGACGTCTTGTTTTCAAGCAGTATATCCCCTTGAAGAGGCATAGGTTCGGAATCAAGCTCTTCGTGTTGTGCGACTGTGAAACTGGAATAGTGCTTGACATGATCGTGTATACAGGAACTGACATTGACGTACCGAAAGCCGCTGCCAATGACCCCATGGGCATGTCAGGTGCCATCGTCAGGAAAATGTTGGCACCTTACCTGGGCAAAGGCCACATCATCTACACTGACAACTGGTATACTTCTCCTGCTCTCTGCCAGTTTCTTTATGACAACCAAACGGGGTCATGTGGGACTGTCAGAAAGACAAGAAAGTTTATGCCAAAGTTCACAGGTGATGTCATTCCTCTCACAGATGCCTCCTCCAGTGACACACCTTCAGAAGACGACCTGGCCCAGGAACACCGCGAGAGGCATGTGCGAAGAAGGCGACGAAAGGGGCAGAAATACAAGCAGCTCGAGAAGTGTGGGAAACTGATAGCCCTGAAGTGGAAGGATAAGCGAGACGTCCACCTGCTTTCCACCGTCCACACAGGTGCCCAGGTGGATTCTGGCAAAATCCACTACCGAACCAGGAAGACAATCTACAAGCCCGACATGGTAGTGGACTACACCAAAAACATGCGCCTGGTGGACAAGTCTGACTGTCAGCTGTCAGGCGTTGAGTGTCTGAGGAAGACTGTGAAGTGGTATCACAAGCTCTTCCTCCACCTAGTTGACATAACGATGCTGAACGCCTACAACTTGTGGTTGGTGAAGAAGGATATGGCCCCAAACCAGAAGCTGAAATTCCGGGAGTTCGTGTACAACGTCTCCTACCAACTCCTGGAGAAGTATGGCACCACCACTCACAGACGTACGGCATGGCGTGGGGATCACGTTCCTGACCGCATCCAGCTGGGTGTCGAAAGACACTACACAACCAACACCGAGCTGATTGGCACTCGTCACAGGCAGGTGCAGTGCACCGTCTGCAGCTCCAGTGTGAGGAAACCCCATGTAACCAAAAGAGTCACCTCAATGTGCGCCGAGTGCAAAGTTGCACTCTGCCTGGGTGACTGCTTCAGGGACTACCACACCTTCAAGAACTACTGAGTGTCGGCCCCTGCCCTGCCCTGCCCTGGACTCGCCCCGTGCCCTGCCCTGGACTCGCCTCCTGCCCTGCCCTGCCCTGGACTCGCGCCCTACCTTACCTGACCTGACCTAATTGATCACGCTACCTCATAATGTAACATATATATTATATAATGTATAAGTTCCAAAGATGTCCCTGTGATATAGCTTTTACATTATATAATTGTATGTTTCATTATTTAGTTTATAAGTTTCAAAGATTTACATGTAATATGCCTTATTTTTTTAGTATATCAATATATATGTTTGTTATTAGCCTAAGTAATGTGTATATAATTATTTTCTTACCTCAAATGAATTGTACAAAAATAAATATGTTTCAATAAATCATGTCAAACCTACTATGATAATAAATAAAACAATAAAAAAAGAAAAAAAGAAAACAAGGTCATGTCATTGTATTCTTACAATATGATATATTCTATGAATATTTCATATTGTTTGAATACAATGGCATGATCTTGTAAAAAAAAAAATTTATAATTTTTTTTCTAGACAATATAAAACCTTCCCCATAACCCCCTCCTGGATTCGATCCCACTACCCTACAACACTTTGAGTTTTCCAGTCCGCGACCTTACCAACCATGCCACAGGAGCTCATACCAAATATCACTCAAAACTTCGTGTCTACAATCGAAATGACAATATACAAAAAAAAATGAATTATCCCACCAATTTACGTTTGTAAATTGATGGGATTATCAATTATATCATGCCAAGGTTTATAATAGTTTGTCTCTGTCAAGAATTAGTAATTATATAACTTTATTCTGTCAAAAATTGCCCAAACACTCAGCAAAATTGCCCCTCTCAGTGTGACTCCACTCATTTTCACACGGTCAGGCGGTCACGAGGTGACCCTTGCCGCTCCTTGATTCTCCAGCTACAGCAGCTCTGTCTGGGAACAAAATTGGTATAAATACAATAATGGATAAAATACTCTTCACAAATACATTTGTATTGTATAATATTGTAAATAAAAATGAATAATAACTGTGTGGGTGTCGAAAATTGCTCAACCAGCTTTCTTATGTCTCGCCTACGCGCGTATATTGGATTATACATAGTCATGACTGTCATACAAATAATTGCAGTAGGTCTCGAATATACATTTAGATTGCATATTACTTCGAAATAAATAAGTAAACGTTTCTCTGGTGGCAATCTACCCTTTCGCAGGTGTAAGGAGACACCAGTCTATATTTAGCCCTCTATCACAACAGGCAATCTGCCTGTGTTGACTCAGCACCGTCGCTGGTGGTCTATAAATATAGTACTTTATTTACAGTCAATGGCCTACATGTTTCTGTGGTACTTCACATGTGTCTAAAATGCAATGTCTGCTTGCATAAAAATGCAATTCTGAAGTCCATTTATACGTACGACATACAAATGTCTCAGTTTCTCTCTCTCTCTCTCTCTCTCCATTCCTGACTCATGTTATTGTAGACCTGTTGATGGCAACGAACACCAGCCATCTGGTAGACATTAGGGTCAAAATACCAAACATCAATACGCCTGGGGCGCCTCCACAATTATCACTAAGCTGGTTATCTATCTAGAGATCTGCCTGACTTCCATCTCTCCACGACTCACTCACTCACTGCACCCCTGTATGCCTCCCTCCCACCCACCCACCCCCAACCCCCCCTTTCAGGCTTCCGTCTGCTAGAAACACATTCACAATTTGCGTAAATATCGCATCAATTGGGCTATATGCGGTATATTCCTTGTTATATGGGACGCCTACATATGTACACGTCTTTATTATAGCATGAGAGTGCTCTAAATACAAGATTGACGTGATATTTATGGCGTAACACCCTCTCCCCCTTTCATTCCCACCACAACTCACTCACACCTTGGTTCACGCATAGAAACTCATTGATAATGTGCGTAAATATCGCATGAATTGGTTTATATGCGGTATATATTTTGATATATGGCACGTATACATACGTACAAGTCTGTATTATAGCGTGACAGTGCTCTACGTACAAGATATACGTGATATGTATGGCGTAAACCACACTCTCAGCTCATAAATTGCCGCCAAACCTCCAACACATCTTCATTCCCGCCTAAATATTCTCTTATAATTCCCTTATATATTGCAATTTTTGGTCACTATGAGGCATATTCATTGTTATATGGGTGCCCTACACACGTATACATACTCTAAATAGCCTAAAAGGGCTCGAAAAAGGAGATATACGTGATAATACGCGGTAACCCACCCCCTCCTCCCTCTCCTTCTATCCCCTGCGCGCGTAAATATTCGGCAGGGAAATCTCGCCGCTCGATGACAATCTAGCCGCGCGGTGCCATTCGCTCCACATTTTTCAACTACGGACCGTTCCCCTACCCCCCCCAGACATTTTTTGGGGGGTCAAATATATATGGGCCGATGCACGCAAACATTCCCTACACGATGATGTACTTTTTATCGAAATTGGCAATAGGTCCCAAAATCATCATAGGTGCGCACAGTCTTACCCTGTAGAAAACCCCCTGTGCGCCGCGGAGAGGTTAAGGAGATCATTTATAAAAATTAGAAAGAGAATAGGAGATAGGACAGAGCCCTGAGGAACACCGGAGTTTATAGGGTGAGGAAGTGAACAATGGCCGTCCACAACCGCGGCTATGGAACGGCCGGAAAGGAAATTAGAGACAAAGGCACAGATGGAGGGCTAGAAACCGAAGGAGGGTAGTTTAGAAATTAAAGATTTATGCCAGACTCTATCGAAGGCTTTCGAAATGTCTAGTGCAATAGAAAAAGTCTCACCGAAGTCCCGAAAGGAGGATGACCAAGAGTTAGTAAGATATGAAAGAAGATCACCAGTAGAGCGACCCTTAAGGAAGCCATACTGGCGATCTGAGAGCAGATTATGAGAAGAGAAATGCTTAAGAAATTTGGAAGCAAGAATAGTTTCAAAAGCTTTAGAAAGACAAGAGATGAGAGCAATTGGACGATAGTTGGAGGGTTGAGAGCGGTACACCTAGAACTATGTGATAATATGTCTAGCGAAGAATTTATGCTGGCGTTCAGACGGTTTTGTGCCCGTCGTTCATTCCCTCAACTCATTCTTAGCGACAATGCTCCCACTTATGTCCAAGCATCAAAATATCTAAAGGATATGAGTAGTGATCCTACTATCATCACTTTTTTGGGAGAGAAGAAGTGCGAATGGAGGTTCATTCCAGTTAAGGCACCTTGGTTTGGTGGAATGTGGGAACGGTGTGTCGGCATAGTAAAGTCAGGACTCAGAGCGGTTGTAGGACGTGCTCTATTAAAGAAGAGTGAGTTGACGACAGTCCTCACAGAGATAGAGGCAGTCGTGAATGATCGCCCGCTTACATATGTGTACACTGACCTGCAAGAACCACTACCATTAACGCCAGCTCACTTGCTATATGGGAAACCATTGACTGCGTTTCCATCTGATTTCCAATCCATAGTAGAGTTAGAGGATCCCTCGTTGTACTCTGAGGTAGCGGTGTCTAAGAGATACCAGTATATATCCAGGATAATCGAGGATTTTAGGAAACGGTGGATTAGTGAATATCTGCTAGCATTGAGGGAAAGGAGTATTACTCCCTCTGGTAGACCAACGGCACCTACAGTTGGCGAAGTTGTTTTAATTAAAGAAGATAGTCCTCGTTTATACTGGAAATTAGGCCGCGTATTGGAGGTATACAAGGGGGCAGACTCTGTTGAGCGGGTGGCGCTATTGAAGACAGCCACTGGAACTACTGTTCGTCCTATTGCACGTTTGTACGCTTTGGAGCTCGATTCCGCATTGCAATCTGATGCTCCACCTGTTATTGCTGGGTCCGAGGATTCTCAAAGGAACGACTCACCTCTTACTGATGGTGATCATTCTCGGACCGGGACGCGTCCCAGACGCGCTGCCGCTGGCGCCGTCGACTTGTGGCGTCAGAAGATAGCCACTGGGCAACGTTAGGTTTAAGGTGGGGTTCAGGTCTTTTTTTGTGGGGGGAGTGTATCGTATAAATACGATAGAATATGACTCTTTTGTGATCTCGTATGTCTACGTGACGTCACGATCGCTCCTACAGCACGACGTAGGACGAGTAGATCGTATAAGATTGTAAATAAGTTAAGTTATAAAAGGCCTAATATGCTATTAAGCAATATTGCCATGGTCTTATGTAGTATATATGAATTTATCGTATATATTAATATAATTTATCGTATAGAGCAACCTAGATGCGGTACGATAATTTGGGCTCCTGGCGGTTTGCCAAGGCAGCAAGGTGTGCTTTCGAGGAACGCCAGAGCCTTCACGAACACCAACCAGTTAACATCTAATTTTCCGCCCTCAGTTGATCGTGCTTTTGTGCCTCTAATCACAATACACATACAGCAATACACACAGCTACACCATCACGACGCTCTCATCGACACCATGACTGACTGATAGATAAGCATAATATTCATGTCCATTCCCATGTAATCATTTATTCTTTCTTTAACTTGACTTGTGTCTCGGGACCGAAGTCTCGATCCCCATTGTCCACCGCCATATTGGGTAAAACGTTCTCCCTTGCCTCATTGCCACGTGGAACTATTGGTGAGTTAATTCCTGGCTAATATTAACCCTTATAACCTTACCCTATATATACATTTATTATGTGAGACCTTTGGATATAAATTAGCTTGTTTCAGATTGAATTCAATTTAGATATAGAGTAGTTTTCATTTAGATTGATTTTATTTTGATTCATTATAGCTTAGTAATATTTAACTTCCATTGATAGTTTACCACACAGTTATCCTCCACCTGGGCTTCACTGTCCCTCACTCCTTCTCCTCCATGACCGCTGCAGGTCAACACAGGGACAGCGAGAGGCTCAGGGGGGCGCCTCACAAACTCTTTCACCAGATTCACATGGCACAGCTGATTCTTTTTACGCCTATCTGGAGTAGCCACAAGATAGTCTAGGTCAGAGATCTTTTTTTACCACCTTATAAGGACCAGCGTACTTGGCAGACAACGGATGACCTGGCAGAGGTAGCAGAATCAACACCTCCTGCCCCACCTTAAACTCCCGGAGTTTTGTCTTCTCATCGTACCTGTCCTTCATAAGTGCTTGCGACCCTACCAAATTCCTACCTGCCAACTCTAGGCTTCTCAGCATTCTCTCTCTACTCTCGAGGACATACTTTAACATGGAACATGGTTTTGCTGTGCCCTCCCAGATTTCTCTAACCATGTTGAGGGGACCTCTGACCTGATGTCCGAAAACTAACTCATTGGGACTGAAACCTAGGCTTTCACCAGGTACCTCCCGAGCAGCGAATAATACATAGGGCAACCCAAGATCCCAATCCTTGCTATTCTCAACACAGTAACAACGCAGCATGCTTTTCAGAGTCGAGTGCCACCTCTCCAACACCCCTTGACTCTCAGGGTGATAGGCTGAAGAGACAACTGTACTGATACCGTGCTGCTGCATGGTCTGTTTGAAAAGGTTAGAAGTAAAGTTGGACCCATGGTCTGACTGCAATTCCTGCGGGTACCCATACCTAGAACAGTACAATAGCAAGTTACGAACAACAGTCTTAGCAGTACCATTTCGCATGGGGTATGCATCCGGATAACGAGTGGCAACATCCATTATTGTGAGGAGGAACTTGTTGCCTGCACTAGTAGGGGGTAGAGGGCCAACCATGTCGATTATAACCTTACTGAATGGTGGCCCGATTACAGGAATAGGGTGTAACGGAGCCTTGGGAATACACTGGTTTGGTTTACCTACAGTCTGGCAGGTACTGCACATTGCCACCCATGACGCCACATGTGCCTTCATACCTGGCCACCAAAACAATTTCGCCAATGCTGCTACCGTCTTACGTACACCCAAATGCCCTGCCAACGGTACATCATTCGCCAACCTCAGTAGGCTATCACGGCACACACTAGGCACTACCAACTGGTCAACCACTCTCGACCCACCATCCCAACTCCGTCTGGGATCTAGAAAACGCTTGTACAATATGCCCTCCAGACGAAAGAAGTCCCCCGGCTTTGCATCCCCGTCCTCATCAAGTTCAATCGCACCGTTACTACACTTCTGAAGCTCAGGATCATCTATCTGCAGCCGACAGATATCCGAAGGAGTCAATCTAACTAAGTGCTCCCGGAGCAACTTATGGCCTCCCCCGATACTGGACTGTTCGATCCTATCTTGCTTAAGTGTGTAACGTTTCTGTCTCAGAGTTTTCTCACGCCCTACCTCCTCACCAAGTGTGACAGGTTCTGGGGCCACTCCGGACCTAAACATTGGTGCTAATACTGAGTCGCCAAGAAGAGCCGCTGGATCAAAACTCACAAAACTTCTCCCAACTTTAGCTTTCTCCTTCCGACCGTTCCTCCGCTGGTCTAGAGACTGAGGAATAGGCTGTGACACCTTAGATGCACGAGATCGGGTGACAACACACGCCATCTGCTGTAATTGACACCTCTCGACCAACTCCTGCCCCTCCCTACTCACGTCGGCCGCCCTCTCGGCAACGACTAAGGGTGGAACCTCAGAAGTAGGCACCGCAAAGTCGTTGCCGAGAAGAAGGTTGACGCCCTCTACTGGCAGTTTCTCTACGATTCCAACATCTATCTCTCGTGTCACACCATCAACCTCCAGCTCCACTCGAACCAACGGGTATGACCGTGTAGCATTAATACCCTGCACCACAACTACCCGTGCCGCGTTTATAGGTTGGCCTGTAAAATTTTTCATCAGAGTCTGGGATGCACCTGTATCACACAACAACTCCAACCCATGCTTGCAACCAGCCCAACTCACGCAGCCACGCCCTCTATGGTCGCAAAAAAGCATCGCGGACAGATTTCGAGCCTTCCGGACACTCCTTCACTGGCTGTACCCCCGCATCTGACATATCACCCCGGGTAAACGCAGAAGACCTCAGAGACACCCCAATGTTGCTAGCCAAAGACACGACTGCTGCAGGTTGGTTACTAGGGCAGGAACGTGCAAAATGCCCCTTTTTATGACACTTAAAACACTCTACTTCACCCTTGGGCTTCCCCTGAGGTGGGGAAGGGCCCTGACCTTTCTTAAACGGGACGGTTTTTGGTTTGTGATCAAAATTAGTATCATTGCTCTTACTTTTGTTATTAAATGTTGCATCACTGACATGGGGGGGGGTGGAGTGTTGCGCCCCTTGTTAACTGCATCGGTCCGTTGTGCAGACCCGCACCCACGAATCAGCGATAATCTCAGGTCAGCCAACTCAGCTGCCTCTTGTAGAGTTTTAGGATGTTTCTCTTTGAGGTTCAAAGTCAGGTCGCCGCCTGTGCATTTAAAAAATTGCTCTAGAAGGAATAACTGCTCAAGCTCTTCGAACGTCGTCACCTTCTCTGACCTCAGCCAACTTCTCAAAGCATCAGACAGTTCCCGGGCATGTTCTAGAAAAGTGCACTCACGACCCTTCGTAACACATCGAAACTTCAACCTATATGTCTGGTTGTAACTCGTACGCCCGCAGAACAGCTTCCTTCAATACCTCATAATCGATGCAAGACTCCAAGGGCAACGCATTATATGCCTTGAGTCCTTTGCCAACCAACCTAGAGGAAACAAGGGCTGCCCACTTAACCTCGGGCCATTGGTGCTCCCGGCACTTCTTCTCAAAATGCAGGAAAAACTCGGTGACACCCGACTCATCAAATGCAGGGACTAACTTAAGAAGGTGCGATAAAGACTGATCAAGACCTCGATTCCCAGAACCGGGACGCTGCCCTGTCGACTCCACCCCGAGACTTCTCAAGCTCTATGTCTGCACAGTACTTCGTAGCCTCAACCTGAAGCTCAGCCTCACGTATGGCCTTTCTCTCCTCAGCCTGAATCCTAAGCTCAGATTCCCGCTGCTGCTGCTGCTGCCTGAGCTCAGCCTCATACTTTCGTTGCTCGAGCTCAGCCTCATGCTTTCGCTGCTCGAGTTTGGCGAGTTCGAGCTGAAACAACATCTCGGAAGACAAACCCTGAGGAGGGGGTGCTACTATTGGGGACCCACCCCGTGAATCACCTAGAGGCATACCCAACCGCCAGCGAGCATCGGCCTGCGGGAACGTACCCGGTTCCGGAGCCCGAGGGGGCGCCATGATAGGAGTCGAGTGGAATGGGGGCTGGGCAGAAGGTGCCCCAGCTCCCGCTCCACCCGAAGCCCCATGCACCCCACCGAGCACCCAGGCAACCAGCTCACCTCTCGACAAACCGCTAGTACCGGACAACCCTAAGACCGTGGCTACACACTGCAGTCCGTACCGGTCTAGCCCCGACACCCAATCCGCCGACACAGGCTCCTCCAAAAAAATCCGAGCATCCTCCTCATTGTTCACCACCCGAACGCCGTTAGACAACTCCACCTTCTCCACCTCCTCGCCTGCTTCCCGTACTGTGTCCTTACTGTGCACTGATCCGTCGTTCGACATAGTGTCCACCAGAATTCCTCAACGTTTATAAAAAAAAAAGAAGTACCTAAACTCTCATGTAGCACTATTCACTCAAAAAATGCTTGAAGACAACTCAAGTGCTATACTACATTGCCAAAAAGTCTGAATAAGGTGCTCATAAGATGCTCGTACTGATTTAGAACTATATAAAGGCAGGAGGCAGGACACCACACGTGTAAATCGAATACACTAAAAGATAGGACATAATTATAATGTTAACTGACACGAGAATGCTATAAATGCGCAACGGTAGCAATGCTCGACACTAAAAGAAGTACTTCCTCATCAACGAAACAGTCTGCTATGGTTATGCGGCTCAGCAACAACCTAGACTAATAAATGCTGTGAATAATAATGCGCACATATCAAAGAGCTTATATTATATACTAACAAGTGTCTACTCGATTAATAATGTCTAGCTGGGATACTCTACGTAAGGAACTGGGGTTGAGCAAGACAGGCTCGTAGCCTAGCGATGTCCTTAAGACTGCATCCTTTAACCCGTACAGCCCCAGCGACGCGCCTGACACGTCGGCGATGTATTACAAAACTAGCCGGGGCTGGACGGGTTAAGTTACGTTAATTGACTAGGGGGCTCTCTCGATAGATCCAGATCACAAGTATCTGGTTCTATCCTGGCGACCCTCTAAAGACAAGCAAGGAGGCAGCAAAGTGTGGAACGGGTACAGGCCAAAACCCTCAGTCAACACAATGCTGCACTCGCAAAGTACGCAACCGAAAAGACAACCCAGGCTACCACAGGACCGGTCGAAGTCGTGTAGGTATAAGCAAACCGTACACACATCGGAGACAACGACTACAGTTACCTTATCCCAGTCTAGCATTAAATAAAAGTGCAGAAACACTAAATCAATAATGGAGACACACAAAGTTCTTAACCTATACTAACTATGAACCCTCAAACCTATTCTAAGTACATGTAAATATCTCTGAGGATGGCGCATGCAATACAATGGGCTGGCTATGAAAACCGTATGCAGAACCCAAGGGGAGTGTTGTGCAGTTAATAAAGGTTAGAGTATGGAAAGAGAGAATCGAGTGAGAGAAACAGTGATAAAGGTGGTGATCGGGAGAGAGTATGCAAAGGGATGTTAGAAGCACGCGCGCCAAGCCTGTCCTGACGAGGACAGCTCCTGGGGACCCTCATGGAGGAGGTAAGTTACACAGGAGACCGCAAAGGCGCGATGGTCGGCCAATCACGGGCCGAGACGTCACAAGACAGCAGGCGTCATAGGACACAGCCAGACACGCCGTCCAATGGCGAGCGAGAGGCAGGAATGCACCCGTACATACAGACACTTACTACCTCCTCGCTCTGAAAGTCTTTCTCATTCACACGCTGGTACTATTATCACTACCAGGGGAGGTGTGGTGGAGTGGTCTTGCCACTGGCCTGGTAATCCAAAGGTCCCGGGTTCAAATCCCGATGTATCAATGGGAAGATATTATTGGGATGGAATTTGTGCTGTACCTAGTATCAGTGCATTACCACAAGCCCACCGAAACGTCAATAAAATACCCTCATTGTTCCCTGATTAAATAGCACTGTATGAATATTCCCATATTCAAAATATGCTATAGGGGTGCAATGCCTGGTGAGTTATCTGCTCAACAGGTGGCGTTGTGTGTGTGTAAGTGTGAGAGTCCGAGTGTAGGGGGTGAGACAGTGAAGCACGGGAACGAGGTAGCTTCAGGGATGGGGTCGTTTCGGGCCATGAGTGAGCACCGTGCCTCATGTGAAGGCAAGATGGCAGGTGCTCGTTGTACTCTACGTGCTTCACATGTCTCACTCCCTAGACTGGAACAAGACCTCACGGGCTTTACTGTTCATTGTAAAGCGGTGAATGTTAAGGCTCTCAGCCTATGCCCGAGAGGAAGTAAGTTGGAATATAGAAAAAAAAAAAAAAAAAAAAAAAAAAAAAAAACTGTTGATATAAAATATAACCCGTTGTCACAGACGAAAACAAAGACCACCACTGGACTGTCTGTGACAATGCGATTACTAGGAAAGAAAGAACAACATTCTCTGATTACTGTAGCCCATTTCGATGTCCCTGGCGAGCGCTAGTGGCCAACGAGAGGCGATTCTGCCAACGCTGGTAGACGTCACAGTAGTGAGTGACGTTAGAGGCAGGGTGTGTGGACAGGTCATACCTCCCTGCGGGTGTAGAGGTACCAGGTGGCTGTGTAGCTGGGGGGTTGACTGAGTGTCGTGTCGGTGTGTGTGGCGAGGGGTAAATATGGGCGATTCTTAGCATGGGTGTGTGTGTGTGGGGTGGATTGTTGGAGATGTGGAATTTTCTATGTTAATTTCGAGGATCGGAGAAAACCGGACAGGTCGGTGACTAAACGTCCTGATTTAGTTCATATGGGGTGGCGGGTTTTGGTTTCGGGGCTTGAGTCACTGGATAATAATAATAATAATAATAATAGTTCTTAAAGCTAGCGCATGCGCCAGCTAAGGATAACCCAATAAGGCCGATTAGGCATATTTCCATTGGGGTCCTGTACTATTACCCCATCCCCTTGCTCATGAGGGACGGTATCGACTCAGTGCTTGTGAAAAACCTTTAATGCACCGAGCCTGGGCGCGATCCTGGGCCTTCTGGGTGGAAGTCCAAGACGCTAGTCACTACACCAGCGAGCCACAGGATGATGTCATGTATCATTGCGGCTTTGGGCTGGGGGTGCGAGGAGGTGAGGTGGGGGGTGTTGTAGTTGCAGTATTGGTAGTTGACGAGGTAGGCGTGTTGTGGTGTTTACTTGCGGAAGGAGGAAGGGTGGAAGGAAAAGGGGATAATGAGGGAGGTGCAAGTCGAATTGGTAAGGAAAAGGGGGTTAATTTGGTGGTCATTGTGGAGGAGCTGGTTGTTCTGTTATCGATGACGGTTGTTGGTTTGCTGAGGGCATGATCATGATCTATGATGTTGGGGGGGTCTGGTATAGAAGACCTGAGAGATGTGGATTTGGAGGAGTTCGGTTGTGGAGTGGGGGGGAGATGGAGATTGTGAGGAAACCAGAGGTTTTCCGATGGAAGGGGTGGGGGTTTTGTTTCTTTGAGATAGGCGGGGAGGGCTGGGTTATTGGTTGGCAGGTGGGGGTTTTCGGGTTGAGGTAGAAGGTGAGGTTGAAGAGGATTGTGGTGATGGGGGGGGGGGGGGTTTGTAAGCGTTTGGGTAGATGTGGTTTTGCAGGGTAGGTTTTGTGAGATACTCGTGGACGTAATTGGTAACGGTTTGTGGTTTGTGAGTGTTTGTGAGGTATGTGTTAAAATTTTGTTTGTTGAGACTTGTTGTCCGAGGTGGAAGATACAGGTACGGTAGGGGGGGGTGTTACTTCGGGGAACAATTCGGGGGGGGGGGGTGAAAAGTAGGGGGAGGTGGTGTAGGAGGTATTGGTTTTGATGGAATGTTGGTTGGGGAGGTGGGGTTGAACAAGGGAAGCAGTTGAGTGCAGGGGGTTGTTAACTCAGAGTCAGGGTTGGTAGGGGGAATACTATCTTCTTTAGTTAGGGGTTTAAAAATTCTAACAAATCTATTTCTGTAGGTGCGAGTCTCGCCGTGATAATTAATGGTGGTTTGGTAGGCATTTGGGATTTGGGTGACTGTATAAGGTCCGGCATATCTTGGGCCTAATTTATTGATGACCGGAAGCTTGGCCACCATCACGGTATCGTGAATGGCGAAGGGGTTCTGATCGAGGTTGTTGTCGTGTTTAGTGTCTTGGTAATTTTAGGCGGTGCGTAGGGTGTTCTGTAGTTGTTGCAAAGGGTCAATTTGGAGTTGCGTGGTGGAGGGTTATGCTTGGTGATGAAATGGCAATAAGAGGGGGGCTACTCCGTACACACGTTCATGGGGGGAAATTCCGTCTTCTTTGGCGCAGGTATTCATACCCCACTGGATCATTTTTAATTGAGAGGGCCAGTCGGAGGTGTCTAAAGCAATCATATGGGTACGTAATTGGTTGTTAATCGTACGGTGACTACGCTCGCACACGGCGTTGCCTTGCGGCCAGTAAGGGGAGGAGTGTTTAATTTTGAGTCCGCACTGTTTTGCAAATTCTCCCAAACTTGATCACTAAATTCGGGAGCGTTGTCTGATAATATAGCAATAGGTAAGCCGAAAATGGGAAAAATTTTGGTGGCGAGGAGTGTAGCAACTGTGGTGGCAGTGTGATCTTTTGCGGGGCAAGCTATGAGGAATTTGGAGTAAATGTCAACAAACGTGACAACATAACAGTTGCCGGCGCGAGCAGGGAAAGGTCCCATTACATCAAGGGAAAGTATCTGGAACAGTTTCTGAGCGGAAATGGTGCCAGCTGGTCCTGCTGTGCGGCATCGGTCCTTACCTAACGCACAGGGTTTGCATGCTTCTGTCACCTGCTTGGCAATCCCGGACGGGTTGGGTGTCCAATACTGGTCCTGGAAGATCTTGAGCATCTTCTTTTGACTGAGATGAATTTCCGCTGGATATGGTATGGGAGGGAGAAGAAGAGAAGTAGTGGAGGAGGAGGTGGGGATCAGGAGGTCAGAAGTGTGGGAAGCCATGAAAAGAGTGAAGTTGGGGAAAGCACCAGGAACAGATGGAGTGTGTGGGGAAATGTTGAGGTATGGTGGTGAGATAGTGATAGAATGGGTATGGAAAATGTGCAAACTAGCATGGGAGAAGGGGAGTGCACCCGATGACTGGAAGACTGGCATAATAGTCCCCCTATATAAGGGCAAAGGGGAAAGAGGAGTGTGTGGTAACCACCGAGGAATATGTCTTCTAAGCGTAGTAGGGAAGGTATACAGTAGGGTAGTGATTGAGAGAGTGAGAGTGAGAACGGAGAAATGGATAGGCGATGAGCAGGGAGGTTTTAGGAAGGGAAGAGGATGTGTAGATCAGATTTTTACCCTGAATTGTGTTGTGGAGAAGTATCTGGAGAAGAAACAAAAGGTGTATGTTGCCTTTATGGACTTGGAGAAGGCCTATGACAGAGTGGATAGAGAAGGTTTGTGGAAAGTACTAAGAATATACGGAGTAGAGGGCAAGTTGCTGAAAGCAGTGAAGAGCATGTATGAGGGTGCAAAGGCGGCAGTACATGTGGAGAGTGAGCAGAGCGAGTTCTTTGACCTGAATGTTGGTTTGAAACAGGGGTGTGTGATGTCCCCGTGGTTGTTTACTGTATATATGGATGGAGTCATGAAAGAAATACTATCAAGAGCAGTGGATGTTGGTGTATCGCTGAAAAGGGAGGGAATTGAGTGGAAGCTACCTATACTGCTGTTTGTGGATGATACAGTTCTGATGAGTGATAATGAATGGGAGTTGCAGGGTCTGGTAAATGAGTTTGGAACAGTGTGCGAAAAACGGAAATTGAAGGTAAATACGGGGAAGAACAAGGTTATGGTCTTCGAAAGGGGTGAAGTCACAGAGTGTGAGGTGAAGCTGAACGGTCAGGCTATGGAGATCGTCAATTCTTTTAAGTATCTGGGCAGTGTGTTGAGTAAAGATGGGACTATGGATGAAGAAGTGCGGGAGAGGGTACAACAGGGGAAGAGGGTTGTAGGAACGCTAAAAGCAGTAACAAGAAATAGGGTGGTCAGTATGGAAGTGAAGAAGTCCTTGCATGACAGTGTGGTAATCCCGACACTGACTTACGGAAGCGAAGCATGGACGTTGGTTGAGAGACTCAAACCAAGAGTGAGAGCAGTGGAAATGAATTACTTAAGGAGTGCGTGCGGAGTTACATGGAGGGATAGACAGACTAATGAGGAAGTAAGAAGGAGGTGTGGTGTGGAGGTAGATGTGCTGGAAAGTGTGAAAAGGAACAACTTGAGATGGTTCGGCCATATGGAACATATGGAAAGCGAGAGAATGACTAAGAGGGTGTACGAGAGCGAGGTGGAGGGACAGAGAGGGAGAGGTAGACCGAATATGAGGTGGAAGGATGGAGTGAGGAAGTACATGAACGAGGGCGGTGCTGGTTGGGGGGAGGGGCATCGACTGACTGGGGACAGAGGTGCATGGGGGCGGTTCGTTCGTGGCCACCCCTTCGGGGATCACGGCGTCAGGCAATAGATAGATAAATAGAATTCCGTTCCCTTCATGAATGGCAATCATGTACTCTTGGGCGACTGCGGGGTCGATGACTATATGGCCGGATTCCGTGGCGAGTTGATCTCCCCAACATGTCAATTTCGAGAATATATGTTTGGGCATCCAAGTTGGCTTGATTCTTCTTTCCCAGGATTGTAGAAGTGAAACAGCTGGTTTGGGTAGGTCCTGAACTACGGACGTGTTGATAAAGTCTGTTTGCTGTAAGGCGGCCAGGTTGGTAGGGGGGTCTTCTGGTACAGGAAGACGGGAGAGGGCGTCGGCATTTGTGTGGAGTTTCCCTGGTCGATACTGTATCGTTAAGTCATATTCTTCGAGCGTTTCCCGCCATCGTACTAGTAATGCTGAATTGGTTTCGCATTTCCGTAGCCATTGTAAAGATTGGTGGTCGGTAATAATGTCCAGTTTCTCTCCTAGGACAAAGTACCGGAAATGGTTGAGGGCCCAAATGACTCCGAGGCATTCGCGTTTGGTGGCAGCATAATTTTGTTGAGCTAGATTTAAAGTAGAGCTAACATAGGCAATGACGTGCTCCTTTCCCTCCTGGACTTGGGCGAGAACGGCTCCTATGGCGTATAAGGATACGTCCGTGTAGATACGAAAAGGTTGTTGGTAGTCGGGAAATGATACAGTAGGTGCTTGCACTAGTTTTTCTTTCAACTTCTCGAATGCTGCATCTCTCTCAGGTGTCCAAGAAAATACTGTGTCCTTATGGATGAGTTGATGTAGTGGGCGGGCTATTTCGGCGAAGTGTGGGACGAAACGTCTGTAATAGGTGGCTAATCCCAGAAATGAGCGGACTCCTTTTACTGTGGTGGGGGGTTGTTGGTTATGGATGGCAGATAGTTTCTTGGGGTCGGGGGAAATTCCTTGTTCGGATATTATGTGACCTAAAAAGTCAACCGTGTTCCTTGCCATTTCACATTTTGAGGGTTTGAGTTTTAGTCCGGCTTCTCTTATTCGTTGTAGTACTTGTTCCAATCGACGTAGGTGTTCCTTCCAGGTACCAGAGTAGACTATTACATCGTCCAAGTAGGCGAGGCAGGTTTCCTAAGTTAAACCTTTTAGTACTGATTCCATCAGGCGGGAGAAGGTGGCAGAGCCGTTGCAGAGGCCAAATGGTAGTACATTAAATTCGTTCAAGTGACTTCCGCTGGTGGAGAATGCTGTCTTCGGTTGATCTTCTGGTTGTATGGGAACTTCCCAGTACCCGGCTTGAAGGTCCAACGTGGTGAACCATTTTGAGCCGTGGAGTGAGTCGAGGAAGTCGTCGATACGTGGAAGATGGGGCGTCTTTGATCGTTGCATCGTTTAATCGTCGATAGTCCACACAGAATCGAGTGGACCCATCCTTCTTTTTCACCAGTACTACTGGGGAGGACCAGGGGCTAATGAGGGAGTAGCAATGCCTGCATCCAACATGTCTTGCACTTGTTGCTCTTCTTCTTGCCGCTGAAGGGGGTTCTTCCTGCGGGAGGGATGATGCAAGGGTGGTCCTGTGGTGTTTATGGCTTGTTGCTCTAGGTTGGTCTTTCCTATTTCGGTGGGAGTTTGGGCAAAGACGTCGCTAAACTCTAGCAAGAGTGAATACATGTGTTGCTTTTGTTGGCATGAAAGGGATTCGGGAATGGAGGGTAACTTCAAACTATTGGGGGCATTGGTGGGGGGTATGGCTAGGTCATCAAAAGTCTCTAGGTCCCAGATAATGAGGACCTTGGGTAAAGTGAGTACTTCTTCGGAGACATGGGCTATTAATATGCTATTGGTTTGAGAGGAGATGATTGCGGGCTGAATGAGGCAGCGGTCCTGATTGATTGACATATTAGTGGGGGTCAAGATCATGGAGTTCTGAGGAATTTTGCGGAGGTTAACCCATTTCTGATGGTTAGGGGGAATATTGCATTTATCTTGGATGATGGCGGGGCTGATAACAATGGGAGTGCAGTTTAAAGGGGATCCTGGCATGTGATTTGTTTTAGGGTGTGTGGGTATGTTTGTTTTCTGTGTGTCAGGGTTAGGCATTGTTATGACCGGGGCTATGAATAAAACAAGGGCACTTAATGATTGGACTAGTAATAGGGCACTATGCAACAACGGTACGCTAGATCCAAACCCTCGAACTTATATGCCGGCGAACAAAAACACCTATACCCTCCAGAGTTAATCTGCGATAATGGGGTATCCTTAACTGGGCATAAATGTACTCTACTTCACACTGGTATAGCCTGATAACAAACAAGATGCAAGTTACGTTAAAATGCATAAAAGGGAAGCTATGGAAAGATCAATTAAATCACTGCAAGATTAAATACAATAAAAAGATGCTTCAATACAGTTACTCTAAACAACAATAAACTCTTCACTCCTATCTGAAAGAAAGTGAAGTATAATCCTACAGCATAGACCTGGAAACTTCTGAAGAAAGTCTGATGCTCATAAGATGCTCGTATCTTAAATTATATAAAGGCAGGAGGCAGGACACCACACGTGTAGACTGAATACACTAAAAGATAGGACATATAATGTTAACTGACACGAGAATACTATAAATGCGCAACGGTAGTAATGCTCGACACTAAAAGAAGTACTTCCTCATCAACGAAACAGTCTGCTATGGTTGTGCAACTCAACAACAACCTAGACTAATAAATGCTGTGAATAATAATGCGTACATATCAAAGAGCTTATATTAAATACTAATAAGTGTCTACTCGATTAATAATGTCTAGTTGGAATACTCTAGGTAAGGAACTGTGGTTGAGCAAGACAGGCGCGTAGCCTAGCGATGTCCTTAAGACGGCATCCTTTAAGTTACGTTAATTGACTGGGGTGCTCTCTTGATAGATCCAGATCACAAGTATCTGGTTCTATCCTGGCGACCCCCAAAAGATAAGCAAAGAGGCAGCAAAGTGTGGAACGGGAACAGGCCAAAACCCTCAGTCAACACAATGCTGTTCTCGTAAAGGAAGCAAGCGAAAAGACAACACAGGCTACCACAGGACCGGTCGAAGTCGTGTAGGTATAAGCAAACCATACACACATCGGGGACAACGACTACAGTTACCTTATCCCAGTCTAGCATTAAATAAAAGAGCAGAAACACTAAATCAATAATGGAGACACACACAGAGTTCTTAACCTCTACTAACTAAGAACCCTCAAACCTATTCTAAGTACATGTAAATATCTCAGAGGACGGCGCATACAATACAATGGGCCGGCTATGGAAACCGTATGCAGAACCCAAGGGGACAAGTAATTGAATAAAGGTGAGAAGCAATGGAAAAGAAGAAGTTCAGAGAGAGAGACAGTGGTAAAGGGGGGGTGATCTGGAGAGAGTTTGCAAAGGGATGTTAGATGCATGCGCGCCAAGCCTGTCCTGAGGAGAACAGCTCCCGTGGACCCTCACACAGGAGGCAAGTCACAAAGGCGCGATGGTCGGCCAATCACAGGCCGATACGTCACAAGGCAGCAGGCCCCTGGGACGTGCCAGGAACCACCAGCCAATCAAGGGCGTAGAAAAGCCCGCGCGAGGGAGGAAGGAGGCAACACTCACTACCCCCTCGCTGCCCGCTCTCTCTCTCTCCTTAACTTCACACTACAATGCATCTTATATTCTATTAATGATATAAAATACTTCCCGTTGTCACAGACGAAAGCAAAGACCACCACTGGACTGTCTGTGACAATGCGGTTATTAAGAAAGAAAGAACAACATTCTCTGACAACTGTAGCCCATTTCACTGCCCCGGCGAGCGCTAGTGGCTAACGAGAGGCGATTCTGCCCACGCTGGTAGACGTCACAGCATAGAAAACGCGGAGGGGAGGGATACCTGCGACATTTCGGCTGTGGTTGGTAGAATGGGAAACATAGAAAACTGGATTTCAGAGGGGGGGTGTGCGTAATTTGGGTGGTGCATGTACATTCATTTGATCATTGGATAGTGCTTGCATAGGACATTTATCAGGGGTGATTTTGAAAGAAGGTGGCATGGAAGGTTGCACAGGATGGCCAATGTTATTGGGAGTATTCAGCAAAACATTTAAAGAAGGGTGCATGGCATTTTCTGAAATAGTTGTAGTAGATTATGGGCTAGGAGAATGGGCATTACACAAAGATATGGGCTTTTCTCTTTCAGCTTTGATGGGGGTAGGGGCTGAGTCTTTAGGTTTCATGGAGGTCTTGTGGGCAGGATTTTTGGGGGTTGCAAATTTGTTTTTGTTTTGTTTGTTCTTAGGGGGTATTTTGGGACTGTTCTGGGAAAGGTTTTCTTTACTCCCAGACGAGGGTTGAGAAGGCTGAGGTTTTATAATAATAATAATAATAATAATAATACTTTATTTCAGACTCACACAGTACAGAGGGGACCATACTGGGGTCCATATATACCTTACAGTAACATAAATATATATAAATATATATAAGCTACTGTACATAGGCTACATAAAATAAAAAGAAATTAAATAATACCCAGCTTGCTATCATGTAGTTCACAGCACTGCCTCAACCAAAAACAGTGGTCATCAAACTACTGTGTTACCAAAACCACTGTCCTAATTGTGTACAGTACCATGCCTCACATCATTTAGCTTCCGGTACAGTATGTTGCTACAGTACAGTATAGGAATATCGGTACTGTACTGCACTATGAGGATCAGTACCGGTATGCTAATTCTGTAGAGTAGCAGACCTGAAATCATTACTTAAGGTTAAATATAGAGCAACTTCCTCCAGTGTGCCTGGATCCTGGAGGTGTACACTATGCTTGGAGTTTGTAGCATTTTAATGATCCTGTTCTCAGAAGTGTTAAGGCGCTGAATGAATTTATATGTTAGCTTTCTAATGAGTGATTTGTAACAGTGTAAATTCATATAGGCACATAACGTACTTGTACTCTCATATTTTGAGAGCCCCAGAAACATTTTCATGATATTGTGATATGAGATACTTAGTCTATTCACTGTAATTTTCTTATAGTTCCACCATAGTTGTGCTGTATACATTGGTGAGCAGTAGGAGTTGAACAATGTTATTTTTGTATCCCATGTGCACATATGAAATTTTCTTAATATTGAATTTCCCTGCATGTAAAGTTGCCTTCGCTGACGACCCATATCCTCATCATCTGAGCGATCACATGAAATATAGTGTCCTAGATACTTTACTTTACTTACTTCTTCTATAATTTCTTCATACAAATGGAATTTAGGTAGCTTTGATTTCAATAGAAGGTTAGATTTAAATATTATGATATTGCTCTTTATAGGATTAAATTTGACTGAATGTTCGATTCCAAATTTTTCACATACTCTTAATAATTTATCCAGTCCTGCTCCAGAGGGCGCGATTAAGGCTAGGTCATCAGCATACATGAGATGATTTACAATGGTGCTGCTAATACAGCACCCAGTGCAAGTCTTGTTCAGCTCCAGACTAAGATCATCCATGTAGACGTTGAAAAGATACGGAGACTATTAATATCCCCCCCTGCCTAACACCATTGGTTACGGCGAAAGAGCCTGACAGGATGTTGCCCCATCTTACACACATTTTTTGATTAGCATACCAGAAAATAAGTATCCTAACAATATAGCTAGGCACTCCCCTGTTAACTAATTTTTCAAATAAGGTTTTGTGACACACCCTATCAAAAGCCTTACTTGCATCAAGAAAACAAGAGAAAATTGAGCTATTTAGTTTGTTGTATGTATCAATCACTTCTTTCAGCACATATATGCATTGGTCTGTGCCGTGATTTTTCTTAAAGCCAAACTGATTGCTGCTGGTGACAATATATGCAGACATTCTTTCTAGCATTATCATTTCAACTACCTTACTCACCACACTAGCAAGTGCTACTGGGCGGTAGTTGTCTTTTGCTGTAATTTTACCTGATTTATCTTTAATGACAGGAACAAGTATTACGGATATCATAGACTCCGGCAGGACACCATGCGTAAATAGACTGGTGATGCAAGAACTAAGTTTATCTATTAACAACTTATCTGCATATTTAAGATGTTCTGCATATATACCATCCAGCCCACAAGCTTTATTTAGGTTAAGTTTTCTTATGGCATTCTCAAGATCACTTTCAGTCACTTTAATGTCTTCATAATTACTATCTTTCACACATTGTGGAGGTTATTTTACTCTGGCTCTGGGGATTGCGAGGCTGATTCACATTCTTGTGAATCAGGGTGCAACAGGATTGTCGAATGGACTTCTTCTTGGTGGAGCTTATATGGACTCGGGTTTTTTTTTTTTTTTTGGGGGGGGGGGGGTTTGAAAGAGATAAGTCGTTGGCCTCAATCAACTTGGGCCTGTAGCTTCTGGAGGAGGTCAAGTCCTAAATATCCGTCGTAATGCTGACAATCGGATGGAAAAACTATGAATGAATGGTAGCAATTGGCATGGGGGGCAGGGGTAGTCACGCTGAGAGGTTGTGTTTCGCCCCGGAGTTGCAAGGGAGTATCTCCGGCACTGATTAATTTGGATTTAGTGGGCAACAGTGCCCCAAATTTGCGGTGATGTTTGGAAAAGAAGGAATTGAACAAACATGATCTAGAGGCGCCAGTGTCGATCAATAATCGGACAGGGATGTCCTTAATCTTGGCCCCAGTTCTGTCATTGAGGGCGTCCCCCGCCGAGGCCATCGTGGGCGGGGGATATTCTAAAAATCCTGGGGGTCTATTTCTGACTCTTCCAGGATTTCTTCTGTAGCTTCAGGGCTCATGAGGTGAGCAACATCTTCCTGCTCAAAATCCTCGGCATCCTCTTCCTCAACAAACTCCTCCTCATTTACTGAAATGCGAGGTTGGTTTGATCGGGGTTTTGCGGAGTCGCGAATTTCATGAAGGGCACATTTTGAACTACATGCAGGAAAATCATAGGAGTTTATAATGACAAGGGTGGGGTTCTTACTTTGATTGACGTTGTAGGCCTTGTTCCTGTTATAGATCCGCCGCAGTGAGTGGGGTTGGAATCGTGGTCTGCTAGGCTGAGGCTTCCCGGAGTGATAGGCTGGCTTGGAGTTGGAGTTTTGCGGATGGCTGGTATACCTCTTTATGGCAGCAATTTTCGCCGTTTTCGTTGGTTGCACTGCTAGGATTCGTCGGATGGTGATTAGGTCCTTTTGGAACCCGACGGGGTCGTACAGCAAAATATTCTTTAACTGCTGAGGGCAACACTGAGACTAAGTTGACAAGGATTTGCTGCTCTTGATGAATTCTAGTTAGGGTTGGAAATTAAATTTTAATATGTTGTGAAATGGTGTACAACGTTGCATCCAAATCACCTTCGTACTTTGTATCTTGGATACGGGTGTGGGCGACGAAGATGCCCAATGAGGGTTTGATAGCTTCAATAACTATGGGCCTGAATTGGTCCCATGTGAGGGTAGGGGTTACCTGATATGCGACTAGGGAAACGGCTTTTCCCAAGTGCGTAAGTGATACGGCGATTTTTTTCTCTCGATCCGTAGTATACGCCAAATCTAGCACGGGCTTTACAATGTCCATGTATGTTTCTATTCCGTAGGTCTCCCCATCGTATTTCGGAATGGGAATGTGAGAACGGGCTGCCATTTTTCGATGTTATTATGTTTCTATTGCTTCAAAAAAATGTAATGTAATGAAATCTTCTATCCGAATCAAGAACCACTGCTACCCGCCAATGTTATGCCCTGTTTTTATGCAGGATTAACTTGGTATAGGTGGGTTCTACAAGATTGGGTTATAGGATTTCATGCACAGTACACGAACGGAATCAATAGAGGACATAGATAATATCAAAAAAATTGTTTATAATGCAGCTTTATTCTCCACAACACTAGGCAGAATAATGGTTATATATGCACAAGAAACAATGGTAAATTGGATAAGTCAAATGCGTACTTTGGACTTTTATAATCTGTAGCACTTATCGCGGATTTGGATAGAGACACACTTCCCACTTCCAACGTTCAGGTATTATTCTTCTGATCACATTACTTCAACGATACGTACACGAATCACATAGGCTAGGTATCTCGTTAGGTTAACTCTCTGGTAATATGACTCGAAATCAAAGATGAAAATATAAGTAATATAGTTATTTCCCAAGAATTAACGTAAAGGGAATAACCGTAGCTAGTTTCACTGGTCTAGTATGTTCACTTGGTTAGGTAATACTTAAGACAGAATATCAGTGAGGGCGATTCAGGTTTCTGGTTAACAATCACAATCAGTTATTTCAGAATTGCTTTCACTCTAGCCGTAGTCCAATTTATTAAGACTTATTTCTTCGGCGAGGTTAAACCTGATAGCAAGAATAATTACGGGAGTCAGTTCACCTAGTCTTAAATTCACTGATATATTTTAATGCACACTAGCATAGTAATCACTTTCTTCATAACATCAGAGAAAATCGAGACATAAACTGAATACACTGGATGGTCGAGTTAATAGTACCGTAACACTGATACTTTGAGAATTAGCACTGTAATAGAGTTTCCTGGTTATCTTGAGTTGGGGATGTCGGGGGCTAACAGCTGCTCTGGGGCTGTCCAAGTTATCCGGTAGTGTAGAGAAGGTTACAGATGGGTTACTTGCTTAACCTCTCCACTATGTAGGTGGGGTATTGGCCACCCCTCCCTGTACGAAGGTATTTAGACTGTTTCCTAAACTCAAATCATCATCGTACCATAAATATCATTAATACTTATCCATATGTGCCTATTTTCGTTGATTATAAAGGTATTAACCTGTTACAACAATAAAACAAGTGGAAACAGCGTTTGGATGGTCAAAATCAGCGATAGAGGCCGGGAGTTACATAACTTATGGCTGAGGCAGCCTGCCAGCCAGCCAGCCGTCACAACGGCTGGAGAGACACTGTTGCGTGGTAGTCTCTCTCTCGCTCTTTCCCATGCTTGGTAACACAGATGACCACGCCCTGCTAGCAACTCGCTAATGTTAGCACGAAAATATACCTTAGAATAAGGGAATAACAGGGAGAATAGGTGATAATTGAAGGGGGGGAGGGAGAAGGGTGGAAGGAGGGGATGTGGAGGAGTGATATTTGGCATGGCCAAGGGGCAATAATAACAACAAATAAAAATATATATACTGGGCTGATTTAAATGTTTTTTTTTTTAGGCCTTAGATTATATGAGGAGATCCGCAGCGCACCGGTAAAACTCTTATGAGGAGATCCGTACTTGCCGGGTTAACCAGTGATGAAGCCCCGATATGTTACTCTTGCTGGGGACCTTAAATACAGTGTCTCAGGCACAGGCCGAATTAACAAGGTATCGGATGAAAGTAAGACAGTCGGGAGAAGCGACTTTCTTATCTGTCACTGGTCTTTAACCTGGCAAGTGCGGGAAGACTCTTAAGAGTTTCCCCGGGCGACTGCGGGAAGACTCTTAAGATCCTGGGCCTAAAAAAATCCATTTAAAACACCCAAATTATTATTTTTTTTTTTTTTTTTTGCCCCTGGGCCATGCCAAATATCACTCCTCCACATCCCCTCCTTCAGTTATCACCTATTTTCCCTGTTATTCCCTTATTCTGTGGTCTATTTTCGTGCTAATGTAAGGGGAGGTTTTCGTAGTCTTTACTTTTTCTTCTAATGTTCCTGGAACTTTGCTGTTACCCCCGCCTTATTTATTATTTCTTGTTCATTCCATTATTGTGTTTCTTCCTGACTTGATGATTGGTCCAACTTATTACTCTGGTAGCTTAATGGCCGTTGCATGCACGGAAATACAGGTGAATGAATGCAAATGGTCTAAATGACACAGGATAAATAAAAACACAATATACCGTTTGGTATTCTTAACTATATTAACACCTTACGAGCGGCCTATGCGGTTTATTTATGTGTACCGCACAGCGGGGTGTTTTTAGCCAAAATAGGGCTGTTTACGTGATCATTTTCATGCCTAAATAAGACCCAGAACGTAAAACAAGTACCTATCCCTGAAAGGGCATAAACAGAGCTTTCGAATGACACCATAACGATCCTTGTATGATGGATAGTTTTCTTGCAATAACCGTGCAACGCGAGTGCAAAAAGCAGGTAATTCGGTACTTTCAGTACATAATTGAGTATGTAGCGAGTGAGAGAGGGAGGAGGGAGCTGAGATTTGTGTCAGTAGGTTCGCCGCGGTGGTCTGGAGCAGTCATACGCTCGCTAGTCTCCTGCCACCACTTGTCTCTCTCTCCCAGCCACATTACGTGCTGAAATTGCCACTCGAGTTATGTCGAGCGCCGCCACATAGTCCAGCTTTATTTAACTCGACTTATGTTGCTCGCCGCTAAATAAGGGTTAAAACACTGTAAAGAGAAATACACTTTTCACTGTGATACACAAATCAATACGATTATTACTTTAGTCAACCACGGAATATATCGGTATTATTGGCGCAATGAACTACTTCTTATCACCACATCAAAGTTAACTAAAACCCTTCAACAGGTGACCCCAAGGCCACTACCCTAGTAAACACACACTTCAGTCACTAGGTTCATAAGGCGTACAACAGCTCACAATGGGGTGAAGGTTAGCTCAAGGCTCAATAACACCAACAGCATCCTGTCTCAGTACAACCACTAGGTCATGTCCACTGGGGTGGACACAGGACTCTGCACCTGGTACTTCTTCCTGGACTTCGCTCCTGACCTGGGACCTGGTATTAACATTACCATTAATAAAACTGACAAAATTCTATATCTTAATTCATATCAACATTACAAAAGTGGTCAAATGTATCAATTAAGAGACAACAAAAGGAGGATGTAAATTATTGGGTTTCAAATAAAATTTACTTAGTTGACCCTCAAAAATATATAAAGAAAAATGGTCCAAATAGAAAACGGAGGGTTGGAGATAGATATAATTTACTTAGTTGACCCTCAAATATATATAAAGAAAAATGGTTTAAAATAGAAAACGGAGTGTATACACACACACACACACGACTCAGGAATGTGGGCTTACATTAAGTTACATACATGATATTGAACTCGACATACGGGATCTTATTTAACGTGAAAAGAGAACACTGTATTCCTTCAGACGTAGCCTGAAGGAACACCTGAACCGGACAGCTGCGAGAAGGGAGCACCAAGCTTATGTCTACTACTAAATGCGACATAAGAGATAGACAAACCAAACTGAAATGATTACTGATTACGGATTACTGATATTTACTATAGGATGTAAGGTATCTTAAAATAACCCCCTAGAAATACTTTCTCTAAAGTATCTATTTCTTTATCCTCCCCATTTTCCCCAGCTAACCCACAAGGACCCCAATGGAAATACGCCTAACGGCCTTATTGGGCTATCCTTAGTTGGAATTATGCAAGGCTGGTACATGTCATATTTGTAACAAACTATGTGGTACCAACTCTGTAAATTGCTAACTGAATAAATATTATTATTATTATTATTATTATTATTATAATACTACACTAACATAATACAATTAACATATTATCTTAATACATAATAAGGTTGGCAGGAAAAATAATATGGAATTTGAAAATCTAAATTATTAATTATCAGACGGAATGAATAATTTCACCTTCGACCAAGACAAAGGATGTCGTATAATTTCGTAGTTACATATAAGAAACTGGGCTTAAAAATGGTCTCAAAACTTATCTTAAATACTTCACAATTGATTTCAACTCACCTTCAACAGAAGGTTTTATCTAAACACAACACAAAGGGAAATTTATACTGAGTTAATCCCAATATTTCCCCTTAGTCCGCCCGAGGCTGGCGACTGGGAGGGAATGACGCTGGCACTCTCGGCTCTAGGCTCTGTAGGACTCGGGGTCAGCGTCCTTTGTCACAACAATAACCATACCTTGATTAAATGAGCTCCTCAACTTACTTAGAGTCTAATCAAACTTTCAAAGGATAATTGAATTACTTTTATATGATGTAAACGAATTTCAGGCACAAACATGTTAACTATTACTTACGATATCCTAGGTAAGACTATAGTTTTTAAGTTGGAGGTAGGACTCATAAATTTCCATCTGTCAAACCCCCTTGAGGTGGGCACTTGTCGCTAAGGCCTCAGAATCAGGGTGTCACACTAGAGACTCGGTTCAAGCAATTATTAGGCCAAATATCAGCATTATACCAGATTCACAACGTTAAAGTTATGCTTTGCAATTAACTTTATACACTTGGAAGTGATTAAATGGCCAAAACATACGACTTCCATAGTCGGCCAGTCGTATTACCAGCACCTGTTCTCACATATATGTTTTGCACTAGCTTTAGAGGTTATTAGAATCATAGTCACATGGAGTCATATTGTTGGGTGCTTCTAATTATTTGGTTGTTCTTTATTACTATTTAATGCTAGACAGTGGAGGGTACCTTTGGTCGTTGTCTGTGTTATGTATATGGCAAGTCAGAGCCTGTACGACTTCGACGGAGCTAGGTAGCCTGTAGTACACCCTTGTGCATATTTTCCTTTGCGAGCTTAGCAGTATACAAGCGAAGGGCTTTTGTCTACTCTTGCTTGTATACTTGCTAACTCATTTTGTTGACCTTTGAGGAGAGCCAGGGTAAGACCAGATACTTGAGATCTGGACTTACCAAGAGAGCCTCCTAGTCACTTAACGTAAGATAAGGGAAATCTGTTCAGGGGAGACAGTAGGCTGCGAGCATGCTTGAGCTCTGCCTAGGCTCCCTGTACCTTTATGCCGCTGCTAGACTTTATTAGTAAGAAAGACAGCATTTTGTTTATTAACTTTAACCGCGTATGTTTTAGCAATTATTCACGTATTGTTTTAGCCTAGGTTGATGCATAGTGCACAACCCAGTATGGCTGTTACTTTGGCTAAGGAAGTACTGTTTTTGAGTTGCTGTTGTTAGTGCTGTCACAGAGTTGTTGCACTCTCTTGTTTCCATATATATGTATCCTACTGTTTGGTGTATTTAACACCTTAACCTCTGAAGTGCGCATGGGGGTAATTGGAAACGTCCCCCTGTGCTGACGTATTTGAGGTGTTTCCGCCACTAAAATATTCATTGTGCCATTAATAGCATTAATACTTATCCATATGCGCCTATTATGGGTTGATTATAAAGGTATTAACCTGAAACAACAATAAAACGAGTGAAAACAGCGTTTGGATGGTCAAAATCGGAGATATAGCCCGCGAGTTGTATAATGTATGGGTGAGGCAATCTGCTTTCCCGCCAATTTCCCCCAAGGCCACTGAGACACAGTCGATCGATACTCTCTCTCTCTCTCTTGCACTCGCTTGCTATCAGTGATGACCACACCCTCCAATCGGATTTCTAATGTTAGCACGAAAATATACCTCAGAATAAGGGAATAACAGGGAAAATAGGTGATAACTGAAGGAGAGGAGGAAAGTGGGGAAGGAGGGGAGGTAGAGGACTGAGATTTTGCATGGCCCAGGGGCCAAAAAAAAAAAATAAAAATAAAAAAAAAAAATATAAAAAAATATTTTTTTTTCGATGTCAAAAGTTGATTTTTATTTTCTCTGACTCTTAAGAGTCTCCCCGCAGTGCGCCGGGGGAACTCTTAAGAGTCTCCCCGCAGCTCCCGGGTTAAGAGCGGCCTATGCGGTTTATTTATATGTACCGCCCAGCGGGGTGTTTTTAGCCAAAATAGGACTGTTTACGTGATCATTTTCATGCCTAAATAAGACCCAGAACGTAAAACAAGTATCTATCCCTGAAAGGGCATAAACAGAGCTTTCGAATGACACCATAACGATCCTTTTATGATGGCTAGTTTTCTTGCAATAACCGTGCAACGCGAGTGCAAAAAGCATGTAATTAGGCACTTTCCCCATACAATTCCTTATATAGCGAGTGAGAGGTAGGAGGGAGGTGAGATTCGTGTCAGTAGGTTCGCCGCGGTGGTCTGGAGCAGTCATACGCTCGCTACTCTCCTGCCACCACTTGTCTCTCTCTCTCAGCAACATTACGTGCTGAAATTGCCACTCGAGTTATGTCGAGCGCCGCCACATAGTCCAGCTTTATTTAACTCGACTTATGTGGTGAGCCGCTAATTAAGGGTTAAGATACACACTCTGGTGTCCTGCCCCTGCATTACTTCTGTTCTATATTCGACGAGCATCTTAGAGCATCAGACGTTTTCAGAAGATTCCATATCTGTTTGCTGTAGGACTAGACTTCAAGTTTTTTTCATAGAGCAATGAAGAGTTTAGTGTTGAGTCCAGACTCACACTAAAGATAACGTAAGCATGTAACCTTTTTATTAAATCTTGTCATAGTTTATTATTTTAAGCATTGTTATTACTTGAGAGCTTTTTATTAAAGTAATTACTCTTGTTGTGAGTAGGCTTTGCCGTCACCGGAACGCCTTTGTAGAAGTGCACTTAACCCAGTTAATTGATACCCCGTTATCCAGTAGATTAACTCTGGAGGGTTTAAGGGTTTTGTTCACCGGCTTAATAGTTCGAGGGTTTGGAATTAGCGTACCGTTGTTGTAGATATAGCCTATCTTGTAGTCCAATATTAAGTGCCCTTGTTTATTTCATTGTGCCGGTCGTAACACCCTCACCAACCTGCCCAAAATACAAGAAACTAAAATTTCTGGAGGCCATCAACAGAGAACTGGTCCTACATCAGACAGGCCAGTTCAGAAAAAGAAAAAAAAATCCATCATTGGCCTCAGAGATCTTGGGCACCAGAGGGTAGTAAAGAAGGTCCTTACATGGCTCGGGTTGGTAAAATCCCTCCCCAGAGCTCAGTCCAACAATGTTCAACTATCTCTAGAGTTAGAAACAGTAATAAACCAAATGTTGGCAGACAATGTTGTGACTTATGTACCAGAAGGCATACCAGTTTTTCTATTCCGCATGTTTCTCGTCCCAAAAAAGGGACAGGCTACAACTAAGGCATGCGATAGACATGTCCCTCCTCAACAAATCAATTCACAATATGAGGTTCAGGATGTTGACTATTTCCCAAGCTTCTCCCTCTACTCAAGGACGGTATGAAAATACTATTTTTACCTAAAAAATTAGATGATTCCGTGGTCTTCTCCATTCCATTGCCAAGCACAAACCTTGAGAGTCATGCAAATGTGGCAAAGTTGAGTTCTCAGAGTAAATTTAGAAAAACCAAATCTCACTCCTACATCGTTGTAGGTAAAATCTCAGGCAAAGGGAATCAGTGACACATTGGTCAGATCCACCTCCCACTCGATGGGTGGACACAGACGCCTCGAGTCTGATAGGATGGGACTATCAGTCGACGGAAGGTCATCAGAATCACGGAAAATGGACAACATTTAGTCAGTGTCATATCATGCCCAAGAACTACCAGTTCCGTGGTTTTTCCCAAAGTTCATGCGATGTCATTTGACCTCCAGGTCAATTACATTCCGGATGAACAACATGACCACTGTAATTTGCTGGAAGAAAGAGGTCCCCATCCGGTCCAGGTTTCTCCAGGATCTCTCAGGAAAATATATTCTTTCTAGCCCAAAACACATTCCATAATAATCCATGCAACAGGTCTACCAGGGGTCTCCAATCTGTGGGCGGATGCTCTGTCCAAGGGAAAGATTACGTCAGCGGAATGGGCTCTCAAACAAAAGACATTCAACCACTTAAGTCTGCCATTTTTTTACCTCAAACCGATGTGATTTACATCTCGTAACTCAACGAAGCTCCAGTCTTACATATCTCGGAATCAAATAACATGAGAAGGGGGCCCAGATGCCCTCACAGTGAATTGGAACAGGTGGACGTAGATTTATGATGTGAGACTCATTCATCACCTCAGGCCGTTTCCAGGACCAAGTGGTCCTGGTTGTGCCAATGTGGCCTACTCAGGTGTGGCACACTCAACTTACTCAGGGGTATAACAAACCTCTGCAACTCCCTCTGTCCTATTTCCACTTGAAAGAAATTGGAAACCTGCAGACTGTTGATATGGGTATATATATATATCGGGTTCTTAATGAGACACACTGGATAGGGGTTCACATATATTGGGGGAATCTGGTTACATGCTTCTTGTCGTCAAGGGAGGTTTAGGAAGCCATGCCTTAATATCGGCTTGCCTGTAGATTATATATTGAGCTTACAATATTATTACCAATATTGTAACATCCTCTCTCTTTTGAGAAGATAGCTACCAGTGAAATTGGTATTATAAGAATAATTATATTTTGACATTTTGAGGTCCCCTAGGATTATTAAGTAATGCTTATTCTATTATGGCACATGAGCTAGAGTAATAATAGTACCAATATAATTTATAAAATTGTACAGTACTATGATTTGTTAAGTTACTGGTACTGTACTGTATACAGTATGTTACCGGTACAGTAATTAGTGTTTTAGTACAGTATGGAATGTGATTAATTTTGTTAGAATATTAATCTATTAGTATGTAAATATGAGATATGAAGTAGATGAGGTATATTAGTCAAATCTATTGATATGGTATTACAAGACTAGGTCTATCTATCTATCTATTGCCTGACGCCGTGATCCCCGAAGGGGTGGCCACGAACGAACCGCCCCATGCACCTCTGTCCCCAGTCAGTCGACGCCCCTCCCCCCAACCAGCACCGCCTTCGTTCATGTAGTTCCTCACTCCATCCTTCCACCTCATATTCGGTCTACCTCTCCCCCTCTGTCCCTCCACCTCGCTCTCGTACACCCTCTTAGTCATTCTCTCGCTTTCCATACGTTCCATATGGCCGAACCATCTCAAGTTGTTCCTTTTCACACTTTCCAGCACATCTACCTCCACACCACACCTCCTTCTTACTTCCTCATTAGTCTGTCTATCCCTCCATGTAACTCCGCACGCACTCCTTAAGTAATTCATTTCCACTGCTCTCACTTTTGGTCTGAGTCTCAACCAACGTCCATGCTTCGCTTCCGTAAGTCAGTGTCGGGATTACCACACTGTCATGCAAGGACTTCTTCACTTCCATACTGACCACCCTATTTCTTGTTACTGCTTTTAGCGTTCCTACAACCCTCTTCCCCTGTTGTACCCTCTCCCGCACCTCTTCATCCATAGTCCCATCTTTACTCAACACACTGCCCAGATACTTAAAAGAGTTGACGATCTCCATAGCCTGACCGTTCAGCTTCACCTCACACTCTGTGACTTCACCCCTTTCGAAGACCATAACCTAGGTGACCAAGACTAGGTGAGGTAGGTTAATTATTAGTTGGTAATACTGTTCTACATGAGAATATCCACAAATAGTGAATATATATGATACACAAATATATTGTATACCCTTGTGCCAACTAAACATAAAGAATCTATTTTATGAGATTATATGGGATTAGTAATTGTTGGTATATTAGTAAAGTTAGTACATTAGAACATTAATATTCAATGTTCTGAAAATTACAAAATGTTTCATGCAAAGTTATTGGTTATATCATGCAGGATTAGTAAATTAGTAACAAAGGTTATATGATTGACTTAAATTTATAGATCCTGATACCCAGTACCGTACTCAAAATCATCCAATCTCTTTCCTTTCGCATTACAATTTCTTTGCATACCGATCTGCATTATAATATCCTTACACTCCCATTCACATTACAAAACCTTTATCATTCAGACTGTAATGTTAGGTTACTCCTCATTCAGTGGCTTCAGTCATATTCACACTCACTTACTCCATTTAGATAATCTTTTTCATCCTGTAACATTCTCATCCAGCATTTCCATTTCTGCCAGTGCCTCATCTCATACCAGTATTGGACTGTTAGTCAGACATGCAATCAGTCATACCGGTACTGTACTCTTACCTGGTCATGTCAAACTCTCGGTACCTGGTAGGTAATACGTTCCTATTCCGTCTCACGCTCGTCCTGTTCTCATGTGTAGTGACAGGTTCATCAAGTCTACCGTGTATGTCTCTCACGTGTCTGTTGTTTGTGTAGACTGGAACACATATATCTGTATAATTCCTATCTGTAGATCTAATGGTTGTGGTGTTGTCTGTATTAGTGACTTTTCCATTATTTCTTATGTCAGCGTTTTCACTTGTCATCCGTAAATTACCTCTATTTCGTCTTATCGCTCCATTTTCTGTCTCCACTTCATATGATCGCTCGTCTAATCTCAACATGGTGGCAGCTGGGTAAGCAGTGTACGTGTGAATGAAGTACTGCTGACTAAGTTCTACAGCTGAAATAGTGAGTTATCCTTGGATTTAACCTCAAAAAGTCGAAAGATATGAGTGACGTCATGGCATCCACTTCACAGCCTTTATTCGTCTGCAAGTCTGAGATTGAGCAAGCAGTGGCGTGGAGGCGATACAAGAAGAAACTCGATCTTTACATCATCGGCAACGGTTTGAAGGGTAAGAGTGATGATATTAAAATAGCGAAATTGTTGACTGGAGGTGACATTCTGCTAGATATCTACGAATCTTTTGGCATAGAAGATGAATCTGCCCTGACTTATGCAACATTAATTGGGAAATTTGACAAGCATTTTTCACCAAGAGATGAGCAGCTGATGGCGAGGTACAACTTTCATGATAGCATGCAAAGGAAAGATGAATCCTTGGAATCTTTTATCACTAGGCTGAAGACTTTGGTAAGACACTGTGGATATGGAGAACTTCAAGATGAACTTCTGAGGGATAAAATTGTTTTTGGTTGCCAAGAGGATACACTTCGGGAAAAATTCTTTAGGGAGGATAGCCTAACTCTAGATGTTGTACTTAAGATGTGTACTGCCTATGAAACTTCAAGGAGATCAATGACAGCATTTCGAAGTGACAAGCAGGAGTCTCTACACAAACTCAGTGCAAAACCCAACAAGAAGAGTAATCCACAAACAACAAAGACTGAGCCTAACCTCACGCAGTGTGACTGGTGTGGTTTAGCACATTATTGGGGTAAGAAGAACTGTCCTGCAACTGATGCCAAATGTCATAAATGCAAGAAAACGGGACACTATGCCAAGAAATGTCCAAGTAATGCAGCGACCGGCGGAGCACCAAGAAGCGCAGCGACAGGAGGCAAAAAGAAGACATCGCGCAGAGTCCATGCGGTAGAAGATGGAGACACAGAAGAAAGCGACGACTCAGAAGATAACTCAAGAGGACGGGAATACATCATGAACGTATCAACGACCGGATCCAGAGGAAAACACATAATGGCTAATCTCATGGTCAACGGTAATAAAGTGAAGTTTCAGATCGACAGCGGGGCAAGTGTGAATGCCATTCCAAGTCATCTGGTACCGGACGCAGAGCTACAGCTGTGTGAGTCAACTCTTCAAATGTGGAACTCTACTACAATTCAGCCGTTGGGAAAGTGTAGGATTGATGTCCGCAACTGCAAGCAACCACAAAGGTACTATTCTGTTGAGTTTGTTGTTGTAAAACAGGTTGTTACACCAATTCTTGGTAAGCGAGCGTCTGAGAAGATGGGATTCATCACAGTTAACTATGAAAACATCTGTGCAATGAATGACATCCTAACAGAATACGAAGACGTATTTGCTGATGAAGTTGGCAAGATACCAGGAAATCTTCATCTAACAGTGGATGAGTCGGTGAAACCCATTGCAATTCCTTCATGTAGAGTACCATTGAGCATCAAGTCGAAGGTTAAAGAAAAACTGGAGCAGTTGGAGCAGGAAAATGTCATTACTAAGGTCGACGAGCCTACAGAATGGGTAAGTCGAATGGTAGCAGGAACCAAGAAGTCGGGGGATCTGAGAATTTGCATTGACCCTCAAGCTCTGAACAAAGCACTCATAAGAGAGATGCACCCTCTACCGGTAATCGACGACATTCTGCCTGACCTTGCAAAAGCCAAAATTTTCTCCAAGCTTGACCTCAAGAATGGCTACTGGCACTGTGTGTTGGATGAAGAATCATGCAAGCTGACAACATTTCAAACACCGTATGGGAGATACAGGTGGAACAGACCTCCTTTTGGTCTGGCTGTAAGCAGCGACATTTTTCAGAAGAAGCTACAACTGGTTCTGGATGATCTACAAGGCGTAATTTGTGTTGCTGATGACATTTTGGTCTTTGGAGTTGGTGACACTGATGAAGAAGCTGCAAGGGATCATGACTCAAAGCTGAGAAACCTACTGGACAGATGCCGAGCAAAGGGTCTGAGGCTGAACAGAGCAAAGACTGAGCTTGGTAGTACAGAAATCACATTTCTAGGTCACAAGATCTCGCGGGATGGTCTGATGGCTGACCCCAAGAAGATTGAAGCAATCGTGAAGATGCAAGCACCAGAGGATGTGACTGCAGTACAACGACTGTCTGGAATGGTGAACTACTTGAGTAAATTTGTACCCAGGCTATCGGATGTCATGGAGCCTATGAGGAAGCTGACCCATAAGGACACCGAGTGGAAGTGGACAAGAGAACACGATGAGGCGTTCAAGAGGATCAAGAAGATGATGACCCAAACACCCATCTTACAGTACTACAACCCAGAGCAAAAGTTGGAGATTCAATGTGATGCATCTCAAAAAGGTTTAGGAGCAGCGTTACTTCAAGAGGGTAAACCAATCGCATTTGCAAGTCGAGCACTGACTGACACGATATGCGCAGATAGAGAAGGAGACTTTGGCAATCGTCTTTGCACTGAACAAGTTTCATCAGTATTGTTTTGGGAGGAAGACGACAATCCAGAGCGACTATAAACCTCTAGAAGCTATCCAAAATAAGCCTTTGTCAAGTGTACCAAGACGACTGCAAGGGATGTTGATGAGGATACTACAGTATGATGTCGAGATTGTTCACAAGAAGGGCAAAGAAATGTATCTAGCCGACACTCTATCAAGAGCTTATCTGCAAAACACAAGAGATATGCAGGAAGAGGTGTTTGAACAGATCAACATGACAGACTACGTACCCATCCGAAGTGAACGATTGCAAGAAATCCGTCGAGCAACTGAGGAAGATGAAGCATTGCAACTATTGAAGGAGATAATTCTCAAAGGATGGCCAGAAGACAAGAGTGAAGTAGAGACCATACTGAAACCATACTTTAATGTACGAGCAGAACTGTCATTTCAAGATGGATTGATCTTCAAGGGAGAACGTGTTGTAATTCCTACCAGTCTACGTCAGAAGATGAAGTCCGCTATACATTCGTCACATATGGGAGTTGAAGGTTGTCTACGACGCGCAAGAGAATGTTTGTTTTGGCCAGGAATGAATGCAGAGTTGAAGCAATTCATTTCAGAGTGTGAAATTTGTAACACATACTCTACAGCTCAACAAAAAGAACCTCTGATGACTCATGAGCAAACCAGCCAACCATGGGAGAAAGTAGGTGTAGACCTTATGACAATCAAGAGTCACAACTATCTTGTTACAGTGGACTATTTCAGTAATTTCTGGGAAGTTGACTACCTGGAAAACACTAAGTCAAGCGCTGTTATCAGGAAGTTGAAGGCGCACTTTGCAAGATATGGACTGCCAAATGTACTAGTTAGTGACAATGGTCCGCAGTTCAGCAGTGAAGAATTTCAAGAATTCGCGGAGAAGTATGACTTTGAACATCGAACGAGCAGCCCACATCATCCCCAGTCTAACGGTAAAGCAGAATCAGCGGTCAAGACGGCGAAGAAAACTAATCAAGAAAGCTGTCGAGAGTGGTGAAGATCCGTTTTTGGCGATTCTAGACTACAGAAATACGCCTATGCAAGATTTGGAAGAGAGTCCAGCGCAACTCAACTTTGGTCGACGTACGAGGATGTTACTGCCGACTACTAGCAAGTTGTTGGAGCCGAAAGGAATTATGTTGGAGCGAGTGAAGCGGAAGAAGATGCTGAAAGATCTCAAAAGCAAGAAGTACTACGACAAAGGTTCGAGAGTTTTGGAACCATTGGTTGAAGGTGACGTGGTGCGAATCAAGCCAACATCACTAGGCAAGAAGAAGTGGGAACGAGGAGTTGTAACCAGACTCCCCCAATATATGTGAACCCCTATCCAGTGTGTCTCATTAAGAACCCGATATATATACCCATATCAACACAGACCTCGCTCAATTTTGCTATGTGGACATTCTCAAATCCAAGCGGCTACCGTCCTACGACAAGAAAGTTACGGATACGCTCACAAGTCAATACACAGCGTCCACTTTAAGACAGTATAGTTCACACTTGGAACAATTTACAACTTAGAGTGTAGAGTCAGACCAGCAGTCTCCATCGGTTGCTTTGTTGTTGAAGCACCTAAATTACTTAATTGACTTTAAAAAACTAACAGTGAACACACTTATAAACCACGTATCGGCATAAATATACCCTTCTTTACACTTACTGGTTTATCTTTACACCAGAAAGACGAACAGGGTTTTATGAAGGCTTGTTTTAAGCTCAGAGCCCCAAATCGTCATTTGCTTCCTCATTGGTCAATCTCGAAGGTCCTAACTTTGTCACAGTCTAGGTCTTATTCTGTGAGACCAAATATAGACAAGAAACTTATAAAGTGTGTGTCTCTGATGACCCTGGCTACTGGCCATAGGGTCTCAGAATTGACAGCCATGGCAAGGTCTACTAACTGTCTATGTTTTTGCCCCCAATAATGATTCTGTACATATGGTTACTACACCAGATTCATCGCAAAAAATGAGCACCAGGAACATATCCTAACACCTTTCTTTATTCCTGCCTTGAAAAGAGCAAAGATACTCCATGCTCTATGCCCTGTTAAGGCACTATATACCTACTCTAAGTCTGTTATTCCTAGGAATAAGGCACAATTGTGGTTTCCTCCAGAAGGTTCAATAAGGTCAGGAAAAAAAGTGTTAGCATCCTTTATTGCAGATATAATGAAGGAAGCCGAGCCTCAGTTGATTGCATAAACCCATGATATACACATATGGGCCACTACCATGGTTTTCCCCATTGGTTTTTCAGTGGAGGATATAACTCAGACGGGTCTTTGGTCCTCTAACAAGGCGTTCCTAGCCATATGCTTGTCGGTACATCTAGAGAAGACCCAAATTACCAAGCATAGCGTTGGGGCTGGAACATGCCCACTGAGGCCAATAAGTAGATGGATATATTTGTTCAATGCTTTTATCACCAGTGTTGTAAGGTAATAGAAGGTGTGTCCTACCATCCACCTTAAATGAAAAAGGAGGGGGCGTGTTAAGTTCCATGACAAGTTGGCAGGACACACAATCCGAATGGATAGCAGGAGTGCTATTACTGCACTAGATCTGTTACATAGCAATACCTATACAGTATTGCAATGTGTAACTTTATTTTTAATTTTTATTTTGTGATATACGATTACCAGTATTCACACCTCAGTAGTTCTATTTTTCTGAGATAAGGCTTCTTTAATGGTACCCGCCTTATACATCTTTTTCTTACTGCTATACTCTTATATTTAAACACATGTCACAGTTTTTCGTTTCTTTTGGTCTTCCTAATAGATTCTTGTTTTTTAGCTTGATGAGCATATGAAGGTCCCTCCATCGGTCGTGATATTCTAGGCTCTTACGTCATTGACGTAAGGAGCCACCAATAAATTATGGTTTTGACAACCCGTAGGGAAGGAAGGAAAAACTAATATTTATTGGTGGCTCCTGGAGTCAATGACGACAATTGCCCTCCCACCATCCCCTTCCCATACACATGCTCAACTTGATATATACATTAGAGAACGCACCTGAGAGGTGGAATAGAGGGCAAGGTATGGGAAACAGAGGAAGATCAGAATGCTCGCAGGTGCGGTGTTCAAACTGTGTTAATTCTTTTCTTTTTTATTTTCTACTTTTCAGTGGCTCCGTCCCAATGACGTACCTTAGGAATGATTAAGGGGTACCCCCAGGATGATCTTGGTTCTCAACCGTCATGATCGAGGTTAACCTGGGCTCTGAGGAGCCCGGAACGAGGCCATATTATCATAGGATTTATGTCACTGACTCCAGGAGCCACCAATAAATATTAGTTTTTCCTTCCTTCCCTACGGGTTGTCAAAACCGTATTGGTATTATAATATCCCCTGCCATTATTGGTACCCTGGTCTGTCTTTAACCGGCAGTACTGGTACCCGGGCCTTGGTACCCGGGCCTTGTTGAGATAAGGTCTAGGGTACCCGGGGATTGGAGAATTCTCAACAACGCCATATTCTTTGCACTCGTAAGGTTAGGTCTACTACGGCCACGAGTGTTATTATTTCGAGTACTCCGGCCACTGGTTGTAGACCTATTTGGTACCATTGGAAATAAATAAATATGAGTGCCTAAATAAGTAGTATAATAGGCTACTATTAAAATGTTGTTATTGAATTTAACATCACAATATAATGCCATCAGCTATAAATATTTGATGGCTAACACTGAAAATAATGCCATATAACTGTCTTGAAGGCAAAAATGTATGAAAAGGCACTCTTGATTGATTAATGTAAAGAACTACTAATTCCATCATTACATAGAAAACTTTGATGGTAGCCTAAATACTGAAGGTATTGCAGTTGATATGGTATGAACCATTTGTTCCCTACAATGTGTATTTGAGATAAATTAATGAATAACTTAGCATCGATTGGATATGAAAAGTAAACCCCTGGCCAGCGCACAACCTTGGGGAGTACAAGCAAAGAATTAAAGTTCTATGAATTTGACACCAACATAGAACTCAACACTTACATAAATCAATATCAAGCTACAACGATAATACAAACTTTCACAGAAAAAAAGACACTGCAGCTAGTGAGCCAAGGCTCGTATAATGAAAAAACACTTAGATGAAGCAAAGTGGCGTCCTTAATACACGATCGTCGACCAGCACAGAAACTAAGTCCTTGCTTATTCAGTTTACAAGTGAATAATTAAAATAAATACATTCCTAAACGCATATACAACTTAATATGCAAATAGACTCATTATGGACTAAAAACTGATGCGTTTAAGAGGGGCTATGAAAACTGAATAGGGGAGCAAGGTAAATGCGTCCTTTCTTGATGGACGACGGTCGAGAGAGAACGCACCTGAGGGGTGGAATAGAGGGCAAGGTATGGGAAACAGAGGAAGATCTGAATGCTCGCAGGCGCGGTGTTCAAACTGTGTTAATTCTTTTCTTTTTTATTTTCTACTTTTCAGTGGCTCCGTCCCAATGACGTACCTTAGGAATTATTAAGGGGTACCCCCTAAGATGATCTTGGTTCTCGACCGTCGTGATCGAGGTTAACCCGGGCTCTGAGGAGCCCGGAACGAGGCCATATTATCATAGGCTCTTACGTCATTGACGTAAGGAGCCACCAATAATAAAGGTCATGATTAGTGGAGTAGGGCGTGGAACTATGGAAAGAAGCTGCGACTATCCATGCGCAGTATGTGGGAACGAGGTGGAAAGTAACTAAATTCAATTTTGCGTCTGTAGTGACTGGGTACACGAGATGTAGTGGAGCTAGAGGACCTTTGCCAAAAATCATAGACTTTGAATGTGCAGTGTGTTAAATGAACCGTCTGTCAGTGTTGATTTTGATAGTGTAATGCTGGAGTGTGTGAGTAAGTTCTGCTACCTGGGCGATACGGCTTCCACCGGAGGTGGCGCTGAAGCTGGCTTCATTGCTAGAGTCAGAAGTGGCTGTGGAAAGTTTAGAGAGCTGTTGCCACTCCTGACCATGAGAGGGCTCTCACCCTACCATAAAAGGAAGGTGTATACCTCGTATGTTAGGAGCGTGATGACCTATGCCCCGGAGACGTGGCCGGTTAAAGCAAAGGATATCAATAGAATGCAACGGAATGAGAAGAGAATGGTGAGATGGATATGTGGGGTTAATCTCAGGGATGGGGTATCGAGCGAGGAATTAAGAATGCGGCTGGGCATTAAGGCCTGGTCACACGATCATTTTCAGTTTTCATTCCGCGGGGAGGTCGGGGAAGAGTTGCCGTAAAATTTCCGGCGAGAATTAAAAAAAAAAGTTCACACGAGAGAGCTGAGTCAAAGGTGGGGACAATGAACTGAGAAGCACCCGCAGAAAGCACATATATCAATTTACATAGTGATATAAGTGCATCTTTAAGTCACTCACAAGATCAGATATGTTGTGCTTTGGCAGATATAGTTAAGAAGAGCCAAAGATATACCAAATGCGTCTGCTGGTGCTTAGAAATTCCACAGGCCCAACTGCTTTTAAATATAGCCTTCAAACCGATATCAGTAGGCCTATACGTAGTCTTGTAGCTCAGTTGGTAGAGGTTAGACCTCGTAAACAGGAAAACAAGCGTTCGATTCCAATCGCATCTAAAGTATTTTATATTTTTACTTTGTTATATATAATTATATTAGGTTAGTTAGGTTAGGTTAATCTAATAAAATATTATAATCAGATAAGAAAACAATCAAAGTCGTCGCGAATGTTATACACGACTTGGTCGATGTTAGGTCAGGGAGATTGCCTTTACAATTATTTTTGTTATTATTACGTGAATGAGTTGACCGACTTTTATATTTCTTTTCATATTTCTTTAATTATTCTTTTTGTCTCTTCCTTCTTCTCAACTTCTCCGAATAGTATCATATATCTTCTTCGTTAAATATATCGTTTTTGTTTCTTGACGTCAACAAACACTCGCATTATTGAACATCTTTTGTTTTTCGTTTCGTAGGAGAGGCGGCCAAGCCTTTGGATCGGAATATACGCCGCGGACTGGGAGAGGAGAAACTCCAAGAAACTAATATGTTGGTTCCCTACATTTCCAGGTGAAATATGACACCACGGCGAAATTGGCATTTACAATACTCAGACCTCACCGGAGGTCGGATGAAAACATGACCGTGTGACCAGGCCTTTAGGAGTGTCAGCGAAGTGATGCGCACGAGCCGACTTGGTTGGTTTGGACACGTGGAGAGAACTGTGAACGTGGGGGGAGCTGCGCATAGGGGTAGACTGCGCATAGGGGTAGACCTAGAATGACGTGAGATCAGATACTCCGGTCCTATCTCAAAATATAGAACTTGACAACAGAGGCAGCCCTTGACAGGGCCGCCTGGAAAGCCGCCATTTAGGACGTGAGACTGTAACCACATTCTCTGTGGACAAAACGGTCTTTAAACTTGTATGTATGTATGTATGTATTCTTCTCTGGGACGACAGTCAAGTTACGCTACATTTGCTATATAGCATAAAGAAGCTTCCAGTATATGTCGCCAACCGACAAAATTCTCTGGACCTCGGCCTGTCACTCTTACTATCAACTTTTGCAACATTCACGGCTTTCCCTTTAATTTTCCCTCTGTAGAACACCATCTCTCCTTCTACGAACCTGACCTTATTTTTCTCACTGAAACTCAGGTGTCTGAAGCAACTTCCAGCAGCTTCTTTTCTGTATCCTCCTACTTTCTCTATCCTAGTTTCAAAGCCAAAGGCGGATGTTGTGCATACGTGCACAACAAATTCACTTGTTCTCATGTTCCCGATTTTGACAACTCTGAATTCTCAACTTTATGGCTCAAACTACCCTGTCATTATCATACTAAATATTTCTGTGCTCTACTGATTTTCCCAAATTCTTTGACTATCTAAACTTTAAAGTGGAACACATTCTATCCATTTCTCCTTTCTCAGAAATCTCCATCTTAGGAGATTTCAATGTTCACCACCGCCAATATGGTTCTCCTGTATAATACTACTGACCAACCTGGTGAACAAGCCTACGTCTTTTCTATCCTAAATGACCTAGAACAGTTGTTTCAGCAACCCACCCATATCCCGGATCCCTTCGGAGACTGGCCCAACATTGTTGACTTGTTTCTAATTCCATCCCTCCTTCTTATACTGTCGATCTTTTTTTTCCTTTGGGCTCCTCCAACCATAAACTTATCTCTGCCACCTGTCCTATCTCTCCAGTTCGGCCACACGATCCTCCCAGCCGGCGGCGCTTGTGGCATTTTGGTGCTGCCGACTGGGAGGATCTCTGGCAGTACTTCTTTGATTTCCCATGGAATGATTTTTGCTTCCATGGCCGGGAACCCTCAGATAATGCTGAATGCATTACCGGGGTAATACTATTGGGCATGGATGCATACATTCCATTTTCTTTCTCTCAGACTAATGCAAAAATATCTTGGTTTACTCACGCTTGTTCTACTGCTGTCCGCAATCAGGAGGAAGCATTCAAACGGTACCGACGCCTTAATACTCAAGAAGCTTATTCTTCCTATTTTTCTGCTCGGAATCAAGCCAAATCTGTTCTTCAACTTGCCAAACACTCTTTCATCAATAATAAATGCACTTAACTATCCAACTCTAGCTCTTCCCAAACTTTCTGGCATCTAGCCAAAAACTTCTCCAACCATTTTTCTTCCTCGTCTTTCCCTCCCCTTTTCTACAACCATCACTTCTCCTCCTGCTGTAATAAAAAACTGTGCTTCCGTGCAGACTCCCTGCCTAGGCAAACTCTTTCATCTATATCTCTCCTCTAACGTCTTCCTTTCTTGCTGGAAATTTACTCTCATTCAACCTGTCCCAAAGAAGGATGACTGCTCTCAACCCTCCAACTATCGTCCAATTGCTCTCATCTCTTGTATCTCTAAAAATGTTTAAACTATTCTTACTTCCAAATTTATTAAGCATCTCACTTCTCATAATCTACTTTCAGATCGCCAGTATGGTTTCCTTAATCTTTAAAGTGTGAAGCTATGGTATTTGAAATGTCCCGCCAGGCGAAGGTATATTAGTTCATTCATGACGAAAATCGTCATATTTGCCATATATATCATAATTATTTATCCATATGCGTCTATTTTACTTTTAATATGAACATATGAACATTGAAAAGCAATAAAACAAGTGGTAACAGTAATTGGCTAGTGAGAATCATATATTTTAGCCCCGCGGTCGTAATCTGACCCAGACCAGCGAGGCAGACACACCCTCCCTCTCTCGTGTCTTGTATGGTACTGAGAGACAAGGGGATGTCTCAGACTGGCTTAGAGAGTCAGAGATACACTCCCTCATCCTCCCCCCTCTCTCCCATGAGTTGGCGCGGTGGGGGGCGGAGCCGGAAACATGCACGTATGAACCCTTTTTCCTCCGCCTCCGGCACAGTGAGTCCTTGTCGGGAATAGGGTAATGATCCCGACAGTTTTAGGTCCAATAGGGCATTTGAATTTGGCGGTATCGTATCGCATGTACGATTTCGGCTAGTTCTTTGTGTATTGTAGTTTATTATTAAGTGTAGGTTAAATATTAACTGTAATGTATAAATATCTACATCAGCTCTAGATGTATCATGAAACCAAGTTATGGGTTATAATTATTATGAGCCGGCAGCCATATGTAATTTCGCGAAGCGATCGGACGCCGGCCCTTTAGTCTTTCAATCACCACCATACAGCCAACAACTTCCCCCCGGCTCTTGACACACCTTTAGTCCACCATAAACTACCATTGATAATATATAACAACAGTCCTACATCACCAGTCCTCTAAGCTAAGTTCATTGTATCGATATTGTATTATGCGAACATTCCTACATGTCATGCAATTGAATTAGCTGTGTGAAATAGGACCGGACTCCATCTATTAACTTCGCCGTATTGGTAATTATTATATAACTATTTGTTGGGATATTTTCATGTGCCAGTGATATGCAATTTAACCTCTTTATCTAAATTCCCGACAAATAATGGTCCTTCGTGCCCTAGGGCTTATTATTGCCGTTGTAACGTTATGTTTACATCCTTGACGCTTGTGGGCTTACAAATGGCTGCCGCCTCACACGATGTTGGGTCGACTGCCCTTTCCCTAGTGTAGCCCCAGCCTTTTCCCTCGTGTTTTTTTCCAGACAGGCACCGTCCCTATACTTTTTTGGGGCTGGTTTCCATTTTTTTTTTGGGGGGGGGGGGGCGTGTGTGTTCCTTGGCATTTTTTGGAGGGTTTGCTGGGCTGATGTTAGGGGTGGGGGTAATTTCGTCGGGTACCATTTCGCGCTCTTAGGCTAGGCGTGGCCCCCGAGTGTCTGTGGTTACATTTCATTTTTCTTTGGTAGTCTGGTGTTCTCGATGTGTTGTCGTTGAGAGACTCTATTTCAATTTTGCTGGTGGGGAGGGTTCTCATGTGAACTTGTTTGATTCATTTTCATAACATAGCCTAGGCCTAGTTGATCATAGTTACGGTCATGAGTGTCGGTCTTTGTTAATTCCTAAGCGATTGACAGTCAATAGTCAGACCTCATGATTGTGGCTTGAGCAGCTGGGCTTACCTATAAAGGGTTTCCCTTTAGTTCTTTCTTCACCTTACCCTATATATTTTGAAAGGTTATAGACTTTCTTTCTGTGTTTCGTACGAAATGGCTCGAAGGAATCATCCCACAGCCGCGTCAGGGAGTGGCATAGGGGTAAATTTTATACCATCCACCTCGTATAATCAGAGCCTGGGAAAGGTCGTGGGTATATTAGGCCACAGTTTAGTGAGTCGCCTAGGGGTCTCCCGCAGCGAACTTTACGACCCGTGTTTTGTTTTGAGAGCGTTTAGTGCCCCAGCAGCCACTCTCGATAACATAACATCAAAACCAGCGTGGGATGATCTTTTGAGCCTAAGGCCCGAGATCACAGTCTTGGTGTTGGGCGGAAATGACATAGTTTCTGGGGTAGTCCCACAGGAGCTGGCGACCAAAATCAAGGATTTGACCTTTGAAATAGAGGCAAATACGAACGGTCGCTGCCTCGTACTGGGGCTAGAGCAAAGGGCGTCTCCTCGGGGTATTCCGGCCGATGAGTATCACAAGGTCAAAAATTCAGTGAATGCTCTCCTCAAGAGGAAACACAAGCACCTTGGTGGTAGATTTTCCCCATATAGTTTCGGGAGCCAATACATGTCCGAGGACGGCGTCCACCTCACTCATGAAGACAGCGATCGTTTGTTAGCCCAGATCATCAAGATGGTAAGGGACTATCTTGCGTCGCAGTAGACAGTCTCCTCGTGGATAGCCCCAGTGTACCTTATGTTGTTTCCGAGTAGATAACTTCCTTTGCCAAGTAATTTAGATTAAGGGGGATGCAACTATTAAATAATTTTCTTGAGTTATAACTTTTCATTATGAGCGTTTGCCGCTGTTGATTCCTAAGCGATTAACAGTCTGTAGTCGGACCTCATAGTAGTTTATACCATTATTAGAATAATAATTTAACGATGACAAAATAATATAAAGAAGCTTAGGGTTCTGAAGGGAAGTTTAAATAGGTGTTTAAGAGATCTTGATGAATTTTTATTAAGTGCCTCGGCTGATCAAATTAAGGGTAAATTTGCTACTGTAACTAAATCGCTAGCCACTTATGATAATTATGCTCAGCAGGTATATGGTTTATTGACAAGTATTGACGATGTGGAAGAAGAAATGTCAGCAGATCTTGAGTACGTTGAGGATGTTAATACAGCCTTAGCCAGACTATCTTCCACACAAGAAACACACCCTGTTAAGGATACCGGTACACCAAAGGCGACTGGCTTTACCTGCCGAAGCTTACTTTGCCTACCTTTTCCGGGGATTCGACTACCTGGACTGGATTTTGGGATATCTTTGAGTGTTCCGTCCATCGGAATAAAACACTCACATCCATCCAAAGGTTCACCTATCTCCATGGCCAATTGAAATGGGAGGCATTGAAGTTGATCGATGGGTACAAGCTAGAAGCTACAAGCTACGAGTCTGCAGTGGAGTTGCTGAAAAGAACTTACGGGAGAGAGGAAGTCATCGGTAGTGTCCAGTACTCTCCATGTTAAACACTTCAGTCTGGTACACCTGCACCAACGCTTCCAAGTTTAGTGGAGAGTCGCTTAGTTGTCGTCTTACGATTTCCTTTAGGGGAGAGGGTATCTTGTTCAAGATATTTACGCTAAATATTTCCTCCTTGGTGATGGCCATTGTCTCCATAGATCGGAGGAGGCTCTCAAAGGAGGCATAGTACACCTTTAGGTCTGTCACATCATAGGATGGAGGATCTAGAGTGAAGAATTTAGTAATTAATGCGGTCTCCCGTGGAGATGTCGCCATCCACTGCAGCTTTCCCGGTACAGACTTCTCCTAAACAGAAAAGGCCAATATCATTAGGTTGCAAGTTATGCAGTGTCCACGGTCATCTGTGGTACCAGTGTCCTAAGTATCCTAAGGCTACACAGAAAATTGGCAAGGCTAAATCGCTTAATTTATGTACCAGCTGTCTGGCAAGAGACCACTTCAACAGTACCTGCACCAATTCCTACATCAAACCTTGTAAGTATTGCAAGGGGAAACATTGGTTTTCCCTTTGCACCCAGTCTGATCGGCACGACGGCAAAGAAAAGGGGAGAACCCCCAAAGAGTCACATGAGAAAGGTAAAAGCGAGGGTAATAAAGTATCTGCCATGTCCATTGCTTCTCGGGAATGTCAATTGCTTCCTACTATGATGCTGCCAGTAGTGGGGAGTAATAATAAGCCTACAATGATGCGCACCTTACTCAACCAGTGCTCACAAAGGTCATTCGTCCTGCGGTCATCATTACCCCAGCTCAAGTGTACCAGCAAGGGTCAAGAGAATTTGCATCTCCATGGTTTCACTGGTGAAGTAGATTCCAGTGACTATGATATAGTGGAGATTTCCTATGTTTATAGAAGAAAGGTATGTCCCATCAAGGCTGTTGTGGTCGACAAACTACCCAGTTTCTATATAGCATCAGAGATTCAAGCACATTTGAAATATCTCAGAAGCAAGGGTTATAAACTGGCTGATGATCAACTCTCTGCTAACAATGGTATTATGCTACTGGTCGGAGCTGATTATTACTACGACCTGGTTCACCCTGGATATCGGCGGGTAGATAAGCTAATAATGCTCCCCACGATCCAAGGGTATGCCATTTCTGGATCCTATGCCACTTCCTCTCAAGACACACAGGTGGAGGTGGTTACGGTCCTCAAGGTAGCAGTAAGTCCCGTAGATAAATATATTAGGCCATATGTGCCTGATAATAGCCTACATGTACTGATATAGATAAGCTATTAGACTTGGATAATATTGGAATTGACCCACATGAACTTGATCGGGAGTCCAAGCTAGCGTTGAGCTCGTATGAAGAGACTGTAATGTATGACTCTGGCAGGGGTCAGTATGTGGTAAGGCTCCCTTGGAATGATAATAAGAGTAAATTACCTACTAATTTCCATCTAGCACTTAGTAGATTACGTGGCCTTCAGAAGCAGTTTTTCAAGGATCCAAAGTATTGCGAGACTTATGCGGCAGTATTAAACGAGCAGGTACAACGTGGATTTGTGGAAAGAGTAGATCTCAGTGAGTATGGGGATAACATCCATTACCTTGCTCACCATGGGATTAAAAAGGACAGTTCCACCACTCCTGTTCGTATTGTGTATGACTGCTCTGCTAAATCCAGTGATCGCTCCTATAGCCTGAATGATTGTCTGTACATGGGTCCATCCCTGGTCTCTGATCTCGCGCAAATTATGTTACTCTTCAGATGTCATAACTTTGCGTGGGTCGCCGATATTGAGAAGGCCTTCCTGATGCTTCAACTCCATCGTGAAGACAGGGACTCGACAAGATTTTTATGGCCATGGGACCCAATGGATCTAGATTCAGAGTATCTTCTCTACAGGTTCAGAGTCGTCTTATTCGGGGCGACCTGTTCCCAGTTCCTTCTCAACGCTACTATCTTGCGACATCTTGAGGAGGCTGGACTAGATCCTGACTTCAAGAATGAGATCAAGCAGAGGATCTATGTGGACAATCTTCAAGGCACTGGAGACGATGAAGATTTATTGCTCGAAAGATGCTGGGAGATCCGCGATATATTTGCCAAGGCTCATCTATACTTGAGAGAATGGGCCACTAATAGTGATCTTTTGAAAGGTCGATTTGCTTCTGACGGTGTAGCTACTGAGAATAGTGAGGTGAAGTTTTTAGGCCACAAATGGGACAGTACCACAGATTGTATATCCTTCTGTCATACCCCATGCGGCAGTGAGCTTATGACCAAGCGAAACTGCTTAAGCTTGTCAGCGAGGTTGTTTGATCCCCTAGGTTTTTTGCTGCCTGTAACTATCCGTGCTCGTATGTTTTTACAGCAACTGTGGCAGCTAAAACTAGATTGGGACACGCCCCTCCCGACTGAGTTACAAGATACTTGGCGGTTAATTCGGTCAGACCTTTCCACATGTTGTAAGGTCCAACTTAATCGTCAGGTTAATTAGTGGTCAACAGGTGGATCTACATGCCTTTTCTGATGCTAGTAATAGTGCGTACGGTACTGCCATATACATATGCAATGGTAGTGAAGCGAAACTGGCTATAGCAAAGGCCAAAGTAGCCCCTATAAAGAAAATTACAGTTCCTAAATTAGAACTTACTGCATTGCTTCTGTCTGCTCGTCTAATAAAGTTTACACTGGATGCTTGTACAGACATACTACAGATTAATAACGTCTATGTCTGGAGCGACAGTCAAATAGCACTTTCATGGGTACACAGCCAGAAAGTGTTACCTGTTTATGTTTCTAATCGCACTGATGAGATACATAACTTAGTTCCTACAGCTAAATTTCGCTATGTGAGCACCAAGGATAACCCCAGTGACATAATTTCCCGGGGGATCTCGGCGCAACAGTTTATGTCGTCCTCTATTTGGTGGCATGGACCTCCATGGCTTATATCTCCGACTGAATGGCCTCAGGATTTCAGGGAAAGCATATCTGATCCTTCAAGTAGGCCCCAAGATGATGTGTTAAGTAGTTCGACTGTGAGTACTACACATTAGGATAACAAGTTGGTAGAGTGGGAACGTTACGGCAGCTATGATCAAGTAATACGGGTATTTGCATGGATATACCGTTTCATTAACAACATGAGAAGTCGGGCTCACGGGTCTTTCCTTAGTGAAGATTCGAAGCATATCAGACTCCATGAATTGAGATCAGCAGAAGCGAAACTAATATGTTTAGTACAAAGGGAATCTTATCCTACTGAACATCAAATCCTGAGCAAGGAGTCAAAGGCCAAACCCTCTAACTTAATGAGGCAGCTAGGATTATACATGGAAGGACGCATAATTAAGTGTAGAGGCAGGATACAAAAGGCGGACATTATTGATTCTGCGAAATATCCTGTCCTCCTTAGCTCCTCTCATTTGATTACCAAACTGTTGATTCGCCAATGCCATAGGACCTGCCTATATTTTGGCGTAAATTATGTTCTGGCGTATATGCGACAACCTTTGGTGGATCCCTAAGATGTGAAAAGCAATTAAAGGGATCCACAATAGCTGTACTATCTGTAAAAGATTACAGGGTAAGCCTTACTCCCCAGTAGATCTACCTCCCTTACCTGAGTTCAGGGTACAAAGGACTGAACCATTTCAGGTAACCGGGGGTAGACTACACCGGAGCGATTCAAGTTAGAGAATCGCCCGGTAATATCATAAAGGTATATGCCGTTCTATTTACATGTGCGGTAACCAGAGCGATTCATATTGAATTGATTGACGACCTATCCAGTGAGGGGTTTTTGCATACTCTAAGACGCTTTGCAGGCCGCAATGGTTTCCCTCAAATTATTATGAGCGATAATGCGACTTGTTTTGTCGGGGCCTCTAAATATCTCCAGAGTTTAATGGATGACCCGCAAATTGTGGCTACCCTCACTGGAAAGGGTTGTCAGTGGAGATTTATACCAGCACGTGCACCATGGTTCGGGGCAATTTGGGAGAGAACAATCGGTATTGTCAAATCTGTCATGAAGAAGGTATTAGGAAGGGCACTGGTGACCAGAAGGGAGTTGCAAACCATCTTAATAGAGATTGAGATGTCAGTCAACGACAGGCCCTTGACCTATACCTCGGCAGATGTTGATGACCTCTTACCCATTTCGCCTTCTATGCTAACACGTGGACGAACCCTTAATACCTTTCCTAGATCGTCAGTAACCGACGAAGATCTACAAGACCCTACGTTCGGCGATGCTGACGCCACCCGTCGTCGATTCCAGTATGTGAACAAGGTGTCGGACGATCTATGGAAAAGGTGGACCCAAGAATATTTGCTGTCTCTTCGCGAGCGTCACTCCATTATGATCAAAGGGACGAATCAACGATGGCCTCGTATCGGGGATTTCGTACTGATTCATGATGAGCGTCCTAGGTTATTTTGGAAGCTTGGGAGGATTGTCGATTTGTTCCAGGGCATTGATGGTCTTATAAGGGTTGCTAGATTACGAACTTCGACTGGGGTTACTACTCGCCCAGTCGTAAGGTTATATCCCTTGGAGCAGGATGTAGAACTGCCGGATGATACTGGCGTCTCTACTGATACCCTTCCGCGGGAGAGTGCTGGTGACAGTGCTCCTCAGGATGGGGCAGTTGATGATGAGAAGGATGATCCTCCTCTGGCTTCAGGTGGCGCTCGCCCCAAAAGGAGGGCGGCTATGAGTTCCGTGGATCTTTGGAGATCTAAGATCAAACCAGGTGATCTTTGAATCTTCGATGTCCTTTTGTTTTCTGTATATAGCTACTGTATATTGTTTTTAGTGGCGGGCAGTATGTCAGAAATAGGGTAATGATCCCGACAGTTTTAGGTCCAATAGGGCATTTGAATTTGGCGGTATCGTATCGCATGTACGATTTCGGCTAGTTCTTTGTGTATAGTAGTTTATTATTAAGTGTAGGTTAAATATTAACTGTAATGTATAAATATCTACATCAGCTCTAGATGTATCATGAAACCAAGTTATGGGTTATAATTATTATGAGCCGGCAGCCATATGTAATTTCGCGAAGCGATCGGACGCCGGCCCTTTAGTCTCTCAATCACCACCATACAGCCAACAACTTCCCCCCGGCTCTTGACTCACCTTTAGTCCACCATGAACTACCATTGATAATATATAACAACAGTCCTACATCACCAGTCCTCTAAGCTAAGTTCATTGTATCGATATTGTATTATGCGAACATTCCTACATGTCATGCAATGGGAGGAAATACAAAATTTGCCTGCTATTTTTCCTGCCTTTGGTTCGCACCAACCTAAGTTTATTGCCATCGAGTGAATTGATTTTTTAAAATCGCAGTCATCAAAATATCACTGGATTTCTATAGTCATGAATGTTACAGACATATTACACTAACATTCTATTCAGTACATTGTCCAATATACAAAGTATTTATGATTAACTTTAATAAAACATATTTGATTAGGCCCACAAAAACACATGGCAGTCATTCGAAAAGTAGTCCTATTAATATTTTAATAGATAGGTATCCATGTCCTAAAATTAAAATGATATGTATAAAAACTCGAGATGAACTTATAAAATAATCTTCATTAGCCACTTTACTGGATATTAGATTATACAATTATAAACTAGTTTCAGATCTGGCAAGCGCATAATAAATTGATGCCAGTGTTCGCTACCCATAATAGTCATTAACCCGGGAACTGCGGGAAGACTCTTAAGAGTTCCCCCGGCGGACTGCGGGAAGACTCTTAAGAGTCAGAGAAAAAAAAAATCAACTTTAAACATAAAAAAAAAAAAAAAAAAATTGCCCCTGGGCCATGCAAAATATCACTCCTCTACCTCCCCTCCTTCCCCACTTTCCTCCTCTCCTTCAGTTATCACCTATTTTCCCTGTTATTCCCTTATTCTGAGGTATATTTTCGTGCTAACATTAGCGAGTTGCAAGCAGGGCATTGTCATCACTGTTAGCAAGCGAGTGCAAGAGAGAGAGAGAGTATCGATCGACTGTGTCTCAGTGGCCTTGGGGGAAATTGGCGGGAAAGCAGGTTGCCTCACCCATACATTATATAACTCGCGCCTGTATCTCCGATTTTGACCATCCAAACGCTGTTTTCACTCGTTTTATTGTTGTAACAGGTTAATACCTTTATAATCAACCCATAATAGGCGCGTATGGATAAGTATTAATGCTATTTATGGTAAAATGAGTATTTTAGTGATGGAAACAGCTCAAATACATGCGCACAGGCAGAGGTGTCTAATTACCCCCATGCGCACTTAAGAGGTTAAACGAAACTTCTCGGACAGTAAACATCTCTTCCCCACTTAACTTACTTTGTTAAATTTGACATTAGTTGTGCATCTATGTGCATATTAGCAGTAATGGTGGTAGATATTTGTTTCTCACAGATGGAAATCTTAATATAATGTGGATTATAGTCTTAATAAAGGTAAAATGTTCAGTTATAGATTGTGTCGTGCGTGCGTGTGTGTGTATTCCAAGGTTGCCAGCGCGCATCACATCTCCAAACTCGCCCAAAAGTAGCCCAATCACTTAATACCGCACAACAGACAATTTCAACAATTTTAATCCTATCACACACATTTTCTGATATGTTTATCTTTAACAGCCATGCATGCATGATACTATGAGTTCCCCAAATATAACTAGGCCTAGTCCCATATAGCCTACTGTATGAGTAGTGGCGCCACCTACGTGTCACATAATTTAAATATTAATGAAATACCACATACATTATTATCACAATCATGCACTCATCAAATCTGCATCAATGTCCCAATCCCCCCCCACAAATAATCACTTAATTAGGCTGTTCAGTCACCACCACATAGGCTACCATACATGTATAGTACAACCAACAGAAAGCCATGATGAACGTTTGTATGCAATGTAGCCTAGCTATACGCTACTCAACACTCGTCACCTCTACAACTTTAACCCTTATTTAGCGGGCTAGGCGGTCTATTTGACCGTAGCGCCCAGCGTTTTTTTTTTACCCTAAATAGGGTTGTTTACGTGATAATTTTCATGCCTAAATAAGACCCAGAGCGTAAAACAAGTATCTAGCCCTGAAAGGGCATAAACAGAGCTTTCCAATGACACCCGAACCATCCTTATACGACCACTGGTTCTCTTGCAACGATCGTGCAACACGAGTGCAAAAACCCTGTAATTAGGTAATTTCCCCACATAATTCCCTGTGTAGTGAGTGAGAAAGGAGGGGGGAAAGTAGAATACAGTTCAGTATGTCCACGGTGGTCGTGGGGAGCGGTCATAGTGTTGTTACGCTCCTCACACCGCTCAGCTCTCTCTCTCAGCAACATTACGTGGTGAAAATGGCGAACGACATAAGTTGTGAACCGCCACATATACCAAATTTATTTCACACGACATAAGTTGCGCGCCGACAGTTAAGGGTTAATAGTATATAGAACCAGCCCAATTCCGCTTTCCTCAATGTTAGTTAGTTAGGATAATACTTCAGAGGCTATCCACCCCATCACACTGTAAATCAAGAATATAATATCGTTTGAAATGGAAACTCGCAAATCTACGCTTCTGAACGAATCCTAACTAGCCCAATGGTGCGAACAAAAGAAGACCTTGGCAACACTGTGTACATATATCCCGCCGCGGTCAGCTGATGACCTAAACAGTCGCCCGTGGAAAAGGCAGTGTTGTAAAAAAAAAATTAATCATCTTTTTCGAATTTCCTGCATCTCCACGTATGTAATTTGCTGCCTCTGTGTTCTATGACATTCTGATTCACATTGATTGATTTCCTGTCAGTGGTCTAATAAGAAATATAGCCGGTAACATATTTAGCTGCCCGATTTGATAGTGGATTATAAATTGGTAATTTAAAAGCGCACGATAGCTTGTTTTATAGGAAAGAAACTATAGTGCGCAGGCGCAGACATTCAACCTGCCAAATTCTACAACTACAGAATATAGTACCGTATGTTCAGCCAATTTCTATGAAACACGTATTTGTTAGTAACTAAAAAGGAAGTAAATACAATACTTCAATGAGTATTAACATTTCGCCCAGCCTATTACGCCACATTAGATGAAACTAAATTTCTTGTTCAGGAAGCTGATGTTTATGTATCAAATTATGTTAATAATTATATATTCACTGCATTAATGAGTATATAACCATCATATTATGAATCTAGTAAAAATATACTACACAACTATGTGTCATAGATAGTTGCAAACTGTATTAAACCTCTTAAATCACGAAAACCCTCAAAACACCTCGATGGTGCATCACACACGATAGTCATTTGAATAAGACCCCCAGCACCACCTGGATTTTTAGTACAGTTTTACCTCATTGAATTAGCAGTGTGAAATAGGACCGGACTCCATCTATTAACTTCGCCGTATTGGTAATTATTATATAACTATTTGTTGGGATATTTTCATGTACCAGTGATATGCAATTTAACCTCTTTATCTAAATTCCCGACAGTCCTGTTAGATCATAAAAGGGCCTCCTAATAGCCGTAAGGTGATTCGTTAATGTTATTGCTGACAGAGATTTTTGTTTAAACAAATAATCTAAATATTTAACCCGGGAACGGCGCCAAGACCTTAAAGATTTTTTACTGGTCAAAGGCGACGGGACTCTTAAGATCCAAGGCCAAAAAAAAAACTTTTAAAAGACCCCAGGGGCACTAACAAAACAAGGAATATGTGATTAAGTGAGATAATTCCCCTCTATACCTCCTATCACTCCTCCACATGTGTCCAAACATCCCCCCCATCCCCCCCCCCTTCAATTATCACCTCTTTTTCCTCTTATTTATTTGTTTATCGGTTTATTTTCCGCGCCAATATCCCCCACCCGGTTTCAAGGTCAAAGGGGAGGCATATAGAGATCGTAGCAAGAGAAAGACTTCACTAGCAAGACATCAGTGTCGATCGATAAGTGAGAGGGGGAGGGTGTGTGCCGTGCCGGCTCTCCTCTCATGAATGAACCGGTCAGCAATACTTCGTCTTTTTCACTCCCCAAATACTATTCCCACTTGCTTGATTGCTGTTACATATTAATATCTTCATATTAAACCTAAAATTGGCGCATATGGATAAGTAATAACGATATTTATCGGATAATGACAATTTCCGTCGGGAATGAACCTCAATACGTTCACCAGGCGGGCACTTTCAAATACCATAGCTTCGCCGTTTAAAGGCTGAAGATCAAGGACACTGAGGACTTTTGTTGGTCAGTTTCTGTAATCCAAGTAGTAAAGGCCTTCCAGTGAGACTGGTACTGTCTTTGTGTAAGGGCGGTATATTGATTAATTAATTTCTGAGTCACGCTCTCTCCAAAGTGGGTTAGCCATCTGAATGTCCACACGGCAAAAGTTAGCGAGGCCTTGAGGTTTCCAATCATGTCTAAGTGGAAATACGAGACCGTGAGCGACACCGGGTTCTCGCACCACATCTTCAATTGTGTGTACCAAACTTGGGCCGGCCACAGAGGCGCTATCATCGCAACCATGCCACGATATTTGCGTAGTTTGTGAACTACTTGGCACATTGAAGATGCGTTGGGTGGCGGAAACAGATAAATGGAGCTCCAATTGTTCCAATCCACCTGAAATGCGTCGGGTCCTCCCGCCGGGGTTTTCACCCAGCGTGTGAGGAACAGAGGTAGTTTGTGAGTCTCCTCTGATGCGAACAATTCTACTTGTGGATGGATTGGCCCTGCAATCATCCGTTGAACGATGATTTGCTTGAGGGACCATTCTACTAGTGTGCTTCGTCGTCGTGACAGAGCGTCCGCCCAGACGTTCACGACGCTGTGCAGGTATGTTGCGTGGGAGTAAATCTCTAGCCGTTCAGCTAGCAGAATCTCTTCTGACAACCTTTGTAACACACAAGATCTATCTGTCCCTTGTTTCTGAATGTATGTTACTGCATTCAGATTGTCCATCCTGAAGGCTAATGACTTTCCCACTAGAGTTTAGCTGTGCTCTTGCAGAAAAAAGAGTGACTAATAATTCTTTGGCATTGATGTGAAGGTCTTTGTACTTGAACCACAGACCCTGACCCTGATGGCACAGATTCGACTATTACCCCCATCCTAGGGTACCGGACGCATCCGTGTCCACCCACACTGTCGGAGGAGGAGTTGTCCATGCCATAGATGAGTGCATTACTTCTGGCTTCTCCCAATCCGCCAGTAGGTTGTGGATTAATTTCGGGATTGTTCATGGCTTTCCCGCCGGCAAAAGCAGAAAATGCTTGTTTCCCTCCAAGATTAACCTCTTGACCTTCAGACGGCCCAATGGAACCGTCAATCTTATCCAATTGAGTGAGCCCACTAGAGACTCCCAAACAGTGTTGCCAGATTCTAAATGCAGAATTGTCGTATTGTGACCACAAAATTATGGAATTTGCACCAAAATTATCGTACACACTAATATATATCTATCTATCTATCTATCTATCTCTCTCTATATATATATATATATATATATATATATATATATATATCTATATACAGTATATATATATATATATATATATAAAGGGAATGTTGTTAAGCATTTATTAATTTAATTCGTAATGCCCAAAAATAGATTCAACATAAAGAGAAGAGATAACAAAAATAATGGTTTACAGGTCTAATATTATTACTTTATTACAAATGAATAAGTTCTTCCTAAGAAACGATTAAAAAAAATTATCTAGTAGGGTGACCGGTCAACTCAACCAGTAGACCATTTCAACCAATAGCTCTCAACCAGTACCAAATCAACCAATACGGTTAGGTTAGTACTATATTTTGGCACTGGTGTGGTTGGTCTTGGTTGATTTGGCACTGGTTGAGAGCTACTGGTTGAAATGGTCTACTGGTTGAGATGACATGGAACCATCTAGTAGGCCTATTGATCTAAATCATTATGAACTATTCTTCCTAATCCTCGGTTGTCTCAGATGTGTTATATACTGTAGTTCCCTTTCCAATTCTGATTAATTCCTATCTATCTATCTATCTATTGCCTGACGCCGTGATCCCCGAAGGGGTGGCCACGAACGAACCGCCCCCATGCACCTGTCCCCAGTCAGTCGACTCCCCTCCCTCCAACCAGCACCGCCTTCGTTCATGTACTTCCTCACTCCATCCTTCCACCTCTCATTCGGTCTACCTCTCCCTCTCTGCCCCTCCACCTCACTCTCGTACACCCTCTTAGTCATTTTCTTGCTTTCCATACGTTGCATATGGCCAAACCATCTCAAGTTGTTCCTTTTCACACTTTCCAGCACATCTACCTCCACACCACACCTCCTTCTTACTTCCTCATTAGTCTGTCTATCCCTCCATGTAACTCCGCACGCACTCCTTAAGTAATTCATTTCCACTGCTCTCACTCTTGGTCTGAGTCTCCCAACCAACGTCCATGCTTTGCTTCCGTAAGTCAGTGTCGGGATTACCACACTGTTATGCAAGGACTTCTTCACTTCCATACTGACCACCCTATTTCTTGTTACTGCTTTTAGCGTTCCTACAACCCTCTTCCCCTGTTGTACCCTCTCCCGCACTTCTTCATCCATAGTCCCATCTTTACTCAACACACTGCCCAGATACTTAAAAGAGTTGACGATCTCCATAGCCTGACCGTTCAGCTTCACCTCACACTCTGTGACTTCACCCCTTTCGAAGACCATAACCTTGCTCTTCCCCGCATTTACCTTCAAATTCCGTTTTTCGCACACTGTTCCAAACTCATTTACCAGACCCTGCAACTCCCATTCATTATCACTCATCAGAACTGTATCATCCGCAAACAGCAGTATAGGTAGCTTCCACTCAATTCCCTCCCTTTTCAGCGATACACCAACATCCACTGCTCTTGATAGTATTTCTTTCATGACTCCATCCATATATACAGTAAACAACCACGGGGACATCACACACCCATTTCAAACCAACATTCAGGTCAAAGAACTCGCTCTGCTCACTCTCCACACGTACTGCCGCCTTTGCACCCTCATACATGCTCTTCACTGCTTTCAGCAACTTGCCCTCTACTCCGTATATTCTAAGTACTTTCCACAAACCTTCTCTATCCTTACTCCCTTTATTCATTTATTAAATATATGTATGAAACAATGTGATTATCTAAGAGATTTATTTGTATGTTCAATAATTCCATGAACTCTCTCCCAATTTATGTTGCATCTTCGTTTAATTCATATAATAATATAGTATTTTTGTTGAAATCGTAAAATTATCGTACAAAACGTACGATAATGAGAAACACTATCGTACATCGTACTAAGGGTCAAATTATCGTACATGTACATGTACATGTACCACTAGCCAGTCGTCTAGATACCAAAACACCTTTATGCCCTGGACCAACAATGGCATATAAGGGCTTGCCGGACTAATTTTGTGAAAATTCTCAGTGCCAGGTTCAACCCAAAAGGCATCCTTCAAAAGACATAAGTATCTTGCCTGACCCTCAATGCGAGGAACTTTTGGAACCTTTTGTTGATAGGGACATGCCAATAGGCATCTTTGAGGTCTACTGAGCACATCCAGCCTTGCGGCGGAAGAGTGAGCCTGATTTGATTGACTGTAAGCATCCTGAAGAATGAATTCTCGATAAACGTGTTCAGATGCGAGAGATCCAACACTGGTCGCATCTGCACACTGTCCCTTTTCGGCACTAAGAAAAGTCTGGAGATGAATACTAGGCAAGTTGGTTCTACCGGTACAATGACATTCTTGGAGATCATTTCTTGGACCAGGGCACCTCCTGTGACACATTGTTGCGTTCTAGCGCCTGACGCAGTCGAGGTCGCCGGATCCACCGCCAGGTGATTCCATTGCTCACTACTTTCCTGGCCCGAGTTTTCCTGGGCCAGGCTGTGCGGAATACCTGGAACGACCCAGTTTGCAAACTGGGTCTGTTCGGTAGAGCAACTCTCAAATCCGACACGCCTAAGCACGGCTCCGGGAGACAGAGAATTTGGGTGGCTAGTTTTTTGGAGGGGGTGGTGGGTTGGTATCAGATGGCTGGCTAGTTTTGGCTGACGTCTGTCCCTGATTTGGTTTTGGGTGTGGCTTACCTCTATAACCTGAGTATTTGGTTTCGGGTGTGGCTTACCTCTATAACCTGAGTATTTACCTTGTTTGGGTTTGTGCTGATTACCTCCTGGCTGTGGAGGAGTTCTGGGATCTCGAAAGGACTGTTTAACATGCGATTGGTTAGGCTTACCTCCGCTCTTTGGCTTATGAAAAGGTTTCTTATATGGTTCTCTCTTAGCTTGGGAGGTAATCTGCTTCCACCCATTTACCATATTAAACACTACACTCCACGTTTCTGAATTAAGAAGGGAGGCAGTAAGTACCAGGGAAAGAGTTACTCGGCGACCAATATCATCCGGTAACTTCTGTACTAGGTGCACCCTCAGATCCTGGCGGGCTCGAACCGATTATATGATCGCTATCCTAATGTCACCCAGGGTCTGAATAGAGTTTTGCAATAATATTCTACGTGACAAATCTGTGGCCTTCCTAACATGTTGGTCAGCAATGGCTGAGATAGTTCTGGTAAGGGAGACAGCAACCTGGTGACTGACTAGGTATTGGGAGAACATCCAGTAGGCTTTATTTCTTAATTTAAAGTCCCTTTCAAGGTGAGCTGAGGGAGGAGTGCAAAAGGGTTCATCTAAAGAGCGGAGGGCTAATTTGGGTGCCGCTAAGAAGGCAAACAAAGCTGGCGACACCCCTTCTGCCTAATTTACAGGTAACGAGAAATAATTATGAGTTTCCTGTAGAACCTGATGAGAGGACTTAGATGTAATGGTTGATGCAAATACCTGAGCCTCTAACTCCCAATCTACCCAGGGGCCTACCCCTATCCGCCCCATTTGCAGGACTGGCGTATGCGACTGATCCAGTACCGGAATTGTATCCAGTTCCGGCGTGAGAGCATTCCAAGCCTTGACATCATTAACACCATCGGCCTTCGACCAGTCTGCAAAGAGTCGTGCAGATGAGACGGAAGGAACTGCCGGGGCAGCTGAATGCACAAAGAAATCAGGATTATACAAACTAGGTATGGTCTTAATAGAGACATCCAGTAATCTCCCTACCTCATCCTTAAGCCCTGAACTTTCTGTTCTTGTTAATTTCAATTTTCCACTCATTAGGGACCGGTGGGTCCCCTGAAATAGTGGGTTGTGCTAAGTGTGGGTTTGGTGGTGTTGCCGGAACCCACGAACAGTCTGGCCCATAGAGGAGAGGCATAGGGCTATTCCTCTGAGGTACCTTATCTAAGGGGGGAGGAGTGATATCAGAGATTACTCTAACATTAGTGGTAGTAAGCGTGGCTGGCACTGTAGTGCCGGAAGCCGTGGTTACCGCTGGAGACATGGTCAGTGTAGGCAAAGGGGCCTGAGGGGTAAGAAAACCTGAAGGTTCTAAAGGTCTTATCGTAGAGTGACTTGGGGGAACTGCAGGTTGACTAGGGGGAGGGTCAGACGAGGTAGGGAGATTATACTGTTGCATAACTTTATGTAAAATATCACTTATCTCATCTGAGGTAAGTTACCTCAGATGAGATAAGTGATACCTCAGGTAACACACTTACTGTGGGATCCCCTAGAAGATTGGGAGCTAGCTTCAGACTCCTCACCTGTTATACCCAGTTGAGCCGAGGATAAAAGCACCTCCTCCTGCTCCCTACTTAACTCAGAATCCTCAGGTATGTCCTGTTGCACCTCCGGCGCTTGATCCGCCGGTGGCCACACCAAATCAGGGACTGACGAAGGTAACATCTCAATATTACCCTCATTCACTGGTTCCTGACTTATTCTAACACTGTTATGAGATGGTTCTGACTGACGCCAGCACCCCCTGCCGCGTTCTGCAGGTGGCTGTGAGTCTTGCATTATTTGAGAGCTGTCAACCGACTGTGAACCTGAAGGTAAACCCCTATATTGCTCAGCCAGGACTCAACTAGGCTCGGCTGAGAGGCTGCTACGTGGCACATAATTAAGCTTAGGGATTGCAAACGTGAAATCAGTCGGTACACTCAAAGATTGTTCACAACTATGCAGGGACTCCCTGTCCTCTGCCCCCACGTCTGAGTCTCCAGATTCGACGTTAGGCGTGTTGGAGGTAGGGGTAGAGGGTGGTGGCTGTGGAGTCTCCTTCCAGCCACTACTACCTACTGTACTAGCCGGTGACTCAAAGGCCTCCTTCCGGCGCTTAGTAGATCGGGAAGACTCCGCCGAAGAGTGCCGGGCCTGTTTTCGGGGAGATCTCGACCGCGACCTCGATTTATGCTTTGGGGAAGGTGACCGTCTCCTCTTGGGGCGGTCGCCGGGGGGAACCTCGGTAATTTCCATGTCAGTGCTACTACTGCTACTCACTACCTCTTTCGAGAGGGTCTTAGATTTCTTTTTAGGCTTAACAGATTTACTCGGGGCTGATTTGACCAGAGGTGACTTTATAACAAGGTGTTCCCAAAGGGTATTGTCATCGCAGTGAAGGGCCTTATGGGCTGTGTCTTTGGCGTAAGTGTTAAAAATGCCCTTAATCTCTTGCAAAGCTGCCAAGCACGACAAGTATTTCTTAGTGAACAACGCCATTTTCAAGTCGGAACAAATGGAACAACGTTTCGACACCCACAAGCCTCTAGAGCGGTCTAAACACTTAACACACTTGATACAGAGTTTATGAGCAAATATGGGTAACAGTGAACAGGTAAGAGCAGCGCACAGCTCAAACCGAGGCATGATGGATATAGCCCCCCCCCCCCCCGGCCTGAATCAGCACTCACCAACCGCCAGTCCTGTTGTCACTGAGGTGCCGGGTATTCTGAAAATAGAAAATTTCCAGGAATCAATGCTCATAAGGATAACCTGCGAGGTGTTAACACATCCTACCTTGAGTCCGCCGGAAAATTAGCTATAGTCACTACTACTCTAACCTTCCGCTGGACTTGCCGTGAAAAAACCTGGGGTTTTTTCATCTATACTGATTAGAACTGCTTACCTATGACTAGTGTCACAGGCCCTATTGACCGTTAGTGTCTGACTATCCATTACTATTGCATTAGAGAGATAGGGAAACAAATTCTTATGACGTCTCTAAACACTTGCCCACTTGACTGTGGTGCCGCAAGTTGAGGAAGTCTTACCGCTTGACAATTGTGGTCAGGGCGAGTTAACTCGGTGGGCAGAGTTGTGAGCTCCCGTAGGAATCCGCATTTCCCGCCGGGATGATTGTGGTTCAGCGTACCACGCCGGGACATTAAATTTGGTTGTTCCCTACCCGTCTTGGAGACGGGTAACCTGGGCCCTGCTGCACGGGGCCGCCGGAGAAAACAACCACAATTTTAGAGAGGGGAGACTTATATGCACAGCTCCTCTCTCCAAAACCCACACATAAACAGGGACGTCTCCCAAAACCCCCTAGAAACATGCAATGCACGCATGTAACCTACCCAGGGGCACACATAGGCTTAATCATAAATACAGAGAATTCAGAATCCTAAATTACCTGTAGCCTACACTGGAGACCCCTAACGAAGCTGGTCACGAGGCCCGACGAAAATCACAGGTAGAAGAGACGCTCCGATGACCCAGCAACAGCAACCAGAAGAGGGGAGGCCCACGAGAGGGGCCCGCGAGCAAATCCGGACCCTAGAAGGTGCAGCACCACGTACAGTCACCCTGGAACTAGAGCATTTGCTAAATAACAAAATAATATATATGCAACTGCCTCATAGTGATGGCCTGAAACATAATCTTGTAGAATAGTAGCCTCCTAGCTATGATATAGAAAGCTAAAGGCGCAAACACAATATAATAAAAACACACGTGGCGCGAAGATCCTGGGATACGAAGGCGCCTTGTTACAATAGTACCCTAATTTACACACTTCCTGCGGACATAACAATGGGGCAGCTGATGCTAGCTAATCTAAACTCTGTTCACTACAACGCAGATGTATACAAATGAGTAAGGACTCACGAGAAGCGCTGGAATGAAGAATAAAGCGAGAGCGACGGCGGCTCTCCACTGCCTTGTATGGGCGCGGAAGGGAGAAGGGCGAAAATGGCCGCTAAGGGGCCTGGCGTCGGGGAAGCAAACACAAGAAATCCACATATGGAAAGTCATATTATAACAGATAATAAGTTAATTTTTATTTTTTATTTTTACAGAGTTTTTTCTGTAGGGTACCCAATCATAATGACGATCCCATAAGGGAATTATTAAGCGTGCACTTATGAAGAGTAATCCAAGACCCTTCCGCGCGGGAGATTCAAATGCTCTCGCGGGGTGTTGAATGGAGACTAAAATGCCCCAGAACAAGAAGCCCACCACAGAAGCCACGAGCGAACACCACACAGAAACACCCGAAAGAAAGGTCCACAGAACGAAAGGACCAGCTGACCGAGCCAGCCATTTCAGACAGGCCCAAGCCCGCAGGGCTAAGCAGCTCCAGGCCGCACCTACCTACCTTTTCTAAACTGACCATTTTCCACACCTCACGTACACTACCCCCTCGTGTCCTACACTCCTAACTACAAAGATGATGAACAGGAATATACATTCATATTAAAAACACCCATGCCCTGTCCCGACGTTGAGCCAATGCCAACACATCAGACAACCATAATTATATCTATGTATGTTCTTACATCAGAGAAGTAGATGTTATATATCTTAGAAGTTAAAACACCCACGCCTGTCCCTAGACCTCGTATATCATTTCCCATGACGAGTATAGATATATGTAACCCGTGCTCAGTCGCCCCCTTGCATTGTTCCTCTAGTAACTAAGTGTCTCTATAATATTAACTGCCACCAGTATTGATACGACATAGCGGCACTGTCCTTGTGTCGTATTGTGCCAAGTACAGATCAACCAGGTTTCATCACCTTATTAGGACGACGACTATAATGTCGTCGTTCATCAATGTAGGCAATCCTTAGTTTAAGTATTAATATTAACATTCCCTAACATCTTGTCTTGCCAGACTAAGCTTTCTGAAGACCCATCGCCCCATAAATCTATGTATTCAATCCTTAGGTTAAGTATCTTTATCCGCCATTGTGTTCACCTTTTTCCATTTACTTTTCCACAATTGTCATACGTCTTCCACTTGCCTCCTTCGTATCCACAGTCCACACTACGCCAATTGGCTTCGTGTCATACACCTCTTACCCCAACCAGAGATTGTATAGATAACCTTGTTACCAGTATCTGCCATAAGTACCTCGAAACAATAACTAAGTACCCCTACGAACTGTCGCTTTTTTTTGGTATATATATTTCATAGAAAACGCAGTTCCCCGGGCCAACTAATAGTATCCATAACCCCTCGGACTGACCACATAATTCTATCTTTTCCACTCATATACCACCCCATAGTTGCATTCCCCGGTAGCATTTGGCTAATGTACTTCCACTGCCTTTTCAAACTCCAATATCAACTGCAGCCTAATACCACCCCCATGCCCAGAGACCTTAGGGTCAAATTCCCCTATAGCCCCCCTGAACTCCTCCCCTCTCATTATAAGACCCCGCGCTTCTCTACTCTTGTCCGACCTAGCCTCTCTCTCATACCTCTTGAAGATCCTTGAATTTTCCGTTGCTAACGCTCTCCAACCTTTTATATATATACTCCTATCCAGCCTACCTTCACTTAGTAGGCCAGAACAACATTAGAACTTTACTAACCCCTTGCATGCCATCTATTCTCTTACAACCCATTCACAACCCTGCACCCAATGGTCATCGGTGCGAGGCTAGCCGCCTCACCAGTAACTAACTTCTATTGCCATACTTCCAGATAAATGTGGCAGAGTTAGCAACCCAGTCTCCACCACATCCAGCAAACCCTACAATTAACAACCAGCCGAGTAAAACCAGCTAGCCAAGGCACCTTCGGTTTTGGTATTAAGGACACCCACATCTGTCTCATACACAGAGGGTTATTACAAACACTGGTGATATGGCAAGCCCCTAGCCACAGCCGCCGGATGACTATCACAGAGAGAGGGCGCCCAGCTACCCCTTTTTGCCCACCCGAGGAGGGAGACCCCCACCCCCGCGGAGGTATACCTGACCCCCTGTTTTGACTTCTGAGTCATTGCCAGGCAGCACAGGAATTCTTCCTATCAATGAACTAACCATGCATGACTAACACCTTTACTAACCTCTATTAACTCACAATAAACCATTTACCTTTCTTGCATACTCTGATCACTAAATTAGCACCTCAGCTATACCATAGAATGAAGATTGAACAATCTAAGAGAGACGCTCCTATCACAGCTGTCCCCATCCTCCTCGCAAAGTAGATCCAGTCTCTCTCCCCTAAATACTTCCAGTATAGCCAAAATAGTACCTCTTACTAAGGCTCAGTTATCTTAAAATATGAAGGCTTCCTATAGCCATGTGCCACAACAGTAATCACCATCTTACCTAGTCCCCATATCTATTGAGAGCTCAAATAAGGCCATAAGACTCGAGATCCCTATTGTCTACGGGGTCCAGAACCGAGCCTATAAACCTAGCTCCCGCCCCCAGTCAAATCAGTTGAAAGTTAGACACCAACCAGTGGTCACTACCCTGAAGTTAACCTCTAGCTCTGCCCTTGTGTTGTTCCTGAGTGGAGAGATTCCCGAGCCGGCAGACTCCATGGCAGAAGTTAAATAGAAGATCTGTCCATGTACAAGTCCTAACGTGCACCTTATAACCTTCACACAAATTCGTGGGTATATAAGTGTGTAGCCAGCAACGATCATCAAGAGATCCGACTTGAGAACTTCCTACATTTTGGACCACCTGGACGGCCGAGGAACCAATCGTTAGCCCCTAACATTACCGGAAGCAAGATAACCAGGACCAGATCTACAAATACTATTCAAGATTCATGTTGCTAGTACTAAGTGTTATAGTACTAGTTTGACACTCACTTATTAACTTTCTATAAAGTGGCTAAAACCTTGCCCAGTGTAACTCATATTTAACCATTCCATTTGGGACGTACTAAGCGTATCAGTGCTCATTAATTAACAGGCGACATTGACTCTCGTAATTACCTTATTCAGATATTAAAACTCTAGTGATATCTACCGTTCGCCCACTGATTTGTGTTCTACGTATTTCTGCCATAAGAATATAAAACTTAGATCAGTACCCCCATGAGGTTACTAGAGATTCCGTGTTCTACAATATATGCGTGTCTAATCCTAACTGTGAGCTGCTACTTGGGCACGCGACCAGCCAGTAAGAGATCAAATCAGTGAAATTGAATTACATGAATATATTGAGGTCTTCCAGTAAAATAAAACTTGCTAATTAAACCCGTGATCAGAAGAGTATACCTGAACGTTGGAAGTGGGAGACTAGGCTCCATCCAGATCCGCTAATGCTAGCAGTTCCCTTCTATTATTTGTTTTGTGCGAGAATTATTATATTTCCATGCTCTTTATTTACTTACTTAAATAAACGTGAACTTGTGTCGTGTTACCGTGTGTTTATTTTGTGTTCTCTATTCCTCATACCTTGTATTGTGCATGCAGCCTTATATACCCAGTCATTTAGAACTCACATTACCCAAGTTAAACCTGTAGAAAAACAGGGCATAACATTGGCGGCAGCGTTGGTTCTTGATTCGGATAAAAGGTTGCATTACATTGCAAGTTTGGAACAGCCAGAACACGAGAACATCATGGCGCACCGTTCTCACATTCCCATCCCATATTATGATGAAGAAACTTATGGGATCGAAACATTCATGGACATAGTGAAACCCGTACTTGACCTAGCTTATACCACGGACGCACAAAAAATAGCCGTAACATTAACGCACCTGGGAAAAGCCGTTTCCCTAGTTGCCTATCAAGTGCACCCTGATCTCACCTGGGACGAATTTCGCCCAATAGTGATAGAAGCCATTAAGCCTTCGTTGGGCGTTTTCGTGGCCCACACCCGTAACCAAGACACTAAATTCGAAGGTGATGTAGATGCCACAGCGAATAAGCTTGCCCAACACATAAAAATATCTTTCCCCACGTTGACCAGAATCCAACAAGAACAGCAAATTCTGGTCAACCTTGTGTCGATATTGCCCTCAGCAGTAAAAGACCATTTCCGGGTGCACGATTTCGTCGGATACAAAAAAGACCTCATCTCGATCCGACGTATTTTGGCCGTGCGCACAGAAGCACCCACCCAAATCACTGCAATCAAGAGGTTTCCCACGCACCCGCAGCAAACCAACCACCAAAACTCCAAGAATGCCTACCCAGCCTCATCCTTCAACAACAGACCCACCTACCCTTCCGGCAAGGCCCAACCCAGTAGACCCCGGTTCCAACCGACCCAGCCATGCAGAATCTTCAACCGGAACAGCAACTACAACACCTACCAAAGTAAAAACCCTACCTTAGTCATTATCAACCCCTATGATTTCCCTGCCTGTAATGCTCAGTGTGCCCTCCATCAAATTCGTGACTCTGCCAAACCTCGCCCCTCTACTCCTCGTATTTCTGGAAATGAAGAGGAGTGGGGACAAGAGGAAGAAATAGCCCCCCATATCATGACCTCAGACGATACCGAGGAAACCCTGGAGGAGGTAGATACCGACCCCCAGGATTTTTAAAGTATCCCCCGCCCACGATGGGCTCGGCGGGGGACGCCATAACTAGTCGCACTGCCCCAATTTATTACATGGCCAAAATCAAGGACATTCCTGTCCGCTTGCTAATCGACACGGGAGCTGCCAAGTCATGTTTGTTCAAATCTTACTATGAAAAACATCCCTGACTATTTGGCCCATTGTTAAACACCAAAACAGAACTCATCTCAGCTGCTGATACTTACTTAAATCTCCTAGGAGACACTTTACCCCTATCAGTAACCACTCCTGACTCCCATGCTCGTTGTTATCACACATTCACAGTATTTTCCTCCAACTGTAAACATTATGATGGTTTCCTTGGACTTGACCTCCTTCAAAAACTCCAGGCCCAGATTGACTGCGGCCAAAGGCTGATCTCATTCAAAAAAAAATTCCAGCCCAAAGCCTCTGACAAACCAATCACGCAGAAACCCATTCCCAAAAAGAAAAAACAACCTCCCCCTCAACAAAACCTGATTCAGGGTTACCAAGTTGCAGCTAGCACTAAGGTGACTCCTAAAACCTCCCCTTGCCCCGAGTTCTCTCAAAACCTCACTCAATTCAGTAAAAAAATGCCTCAACAAACGAAAGAAGACAAGTCCAAGCAACTCCCTCTCGGTAATCCCCTCAATTCTCGTAACTCTGTCCAGAATAAATCCTCCCATGTTTTCAGGACAGACTCTGATATATGTAACCATAATTCTATCCAATGTTTATGTACACATGTTTCCAGGGAAAATGCCGACCTATGTACCCAACAATGTTTCCCCCATGCCCCCAGAAATGTTAACAACCCCAAATCAATACACCAGTCCTACACCAATAACCCATGTTCTACACCTAACTTTTTCCCCACCAACCCTCCGCAGTCCCCCCAGCAAATCCCGTTTTCTAACTCGCTCACCTCGCACCCTTCTGAACCGCCCGCACGCGCCGTTAATCCCCCCCTCACGCGTGCCGACCGAGGGACACAACCATGTTCCCACCATGCCCCCAGAAATGCCCAGCTATTCCACCACCCCCAATCCCCCTTGTGACAGTTTTTCGTCAGTAGCTCCCTTCCACCCCCCCACAATTCACACCCCTAATAAACTTCAAAACCCCACACTTGACTCACCCCCTCATGACAGACAAACCCACCAACCCCAGATAACCTCTAAACAAACCGTTACTGCCACCGACAACGCTTCCCCCACCAACCCTCCGCAGTCCCTCCAACAAATCCCGTTTTCTAACCCCCTCACACCGCGCCCCACTGATCCTCTCACACGCGCCGTTAATCCCCCCCTCACGCGTGACCCCCACCAAAGTGACCTTGCCCCCCTTATAAGTACCAAGCACCTGCTCGCCAGTCAATCCCCCACCATCATTAGCCCAGCCGTAGTTCAGGATAAATGCCAAATTCCCCCCCACCCTCCAAAATGGGTGAACCTGCGGCCCATACCCCAAACTCACATGGTATTTTCCCCCACTAACACATCCCCCAACCCCCATCGCTGCCTCTTACAACCCGCCATCATTCCCGCTCGTATCAACCACATTCTCGTGGCTAATATCTCAGAGGAACCCCTGACATTACCGAAAGGTCTCATTATAGGAGATCTCGAAACTTTCGATGACCTCCCCATACATTGTAACGACACCCCTACCAGCCTCCAATTGCCCCCTCTTCCTGAGACACTATCTGACCACCAAAAGAACGGCATGTACGACCTACTGATGGAATTCAGTGACGTCTTTGCCCAACAACCCACCGAAATCGGACAGACGGATGTAGAACAACACATCATTAACACCACAGGCCCCCCCATACGACAACCATCCCGTAGAAAGAACCCCATACAACGTCAGGAAGAGGAACGCCAAGTCCAGGAAATGTTAGAGGCCGGGATTGCCACCCCGTCCATTAGCCCCTGGTCTTCCCCTGTTGTCTTAGTCAAAAAGAAAGATGGGACAACCCGTTTTTGCGTCGATTACAGGAGGTTAAATGACATAACCATTAAAGACGCTACGCCCTTACCCCGAATAGACGATTCCCTTGACTCCCTATACGGATCCAAATGGTTCACTACCCTCGACTTGCAAGCAGGGTATTGGCAAGTGCCTATCAAGGCCGAGGACCAAAAGAAAACAGCATTTTCCACTAGTGGTGGCCATCACTATGAATTTAACGTCCTACCTTTTGGCCTCTGTAACGGACCCGCCACTTTCTCCCGTTTGATGGAAACGGTATTGCATGGCCTAACCTGGGAAACCTGCCTAGCCTATCTGGACGATATTATTGTGTACTCTCCAACCTGGGAAGAACACCTCCTCAGGTTGAGACAAGTCCTGCAAAGAATCCGAGCCGCCGGGTTGAAATTAAAACCCTCAAAGTGCGTGATTGCCCGGAATAAGGTAGATTTTCTCGGACACGTGATATCTGAACATGGTATTGCGCCAGACCCAAAGAAACTTCAAGCCATACAAAACCAAACCCCACCCACCACGGTTAAAGGAATACGTTCGTTTCTAGGTTTAGCCACGTACTACAGACGTTTCGTCCCCCACTTTGCCACCATAGCCAGACCCCTCCACCAACTTACCCACAAAGACACCCCGTTCTCCTGGACACCTGAAAGAGACCTCGCGTTTAACACTTTGAAGCAAAAGCTAATCCAAGCCCCTATTGTCGTTTTCCCTGACTACCAGAAACCTTTCCGTCTTTATACCGACGTATCTCTGTACGCCATAGGTGCAGTATTAGCTCAATTCAGAGATGGAAAGGAACATGTGATAGCGTATGCCAGCTGCACACTCACCCCACCCCAACAGAATTACGCAGCCACCAAGAGAGAGTGCTTAGGGATCATTTGGGCACTCAGCCACTTCCGGTCATTTGTGTTAGGCGCAAAACTCGAAATAATTACCGACCATCAATCTTTACAATGGCTGCGTAGGTGCGAAACCAACTCAGCCATTTTGGTACGTTGGAGAGAGACACTAGAGGACTACGACTTTACAATACAATATCGTCCCGGCAAACTCCATACTAATGCAGACGCCCTGTCACGTTTGCCAGTACCAAAAGACCCCCCCACCAACCTAGCCGCCTTACAAAACACTCAATTGGTATCTACCCCCACCTCCCGACAGAATGCCCCCCCAGCCCCCTCCCTAATTCAATCTTGGGAAGCACGAATCAGACCCCCCTGGATACCGTTAAACGTCTTCAGGAGACTGACTCGCTGGGGAGATCAACTTGCCACAGACACTGGTCACATAATCTTGGACCCCACCATAGCCCACGACTACATGATTGCCATCCACGAGGGAAACGGCATACACCTTGGACAAAAGAAAATGTTAAAGATCTTCACAGACCAATACTGGACCCCCAACCCCTCCAAAATTGCACAACGAGTGACAGAATCCTGCAAACCGTGTTTATTGGGAAAGGATAGATCACGCACCCCAGGCCCAGCTGGTACCATTTCTGCCAACAAACCGTTCCAAGTCCTATCCCTCGACATCATGGGCCCGTTCCCTTCTTACGCTGGCAACCGCTATATCGTCACATTTGTAGACGTATATTCAAAATTTCTAATAGCCTGCCCAGTTAAAGACCACACAGCCACCACAGTCGCCACACTGCTTGCCACCGAAGTGTTCCCTATATTCGGCCTTCCCCTTGCTCTTCTATCGGACAATGCCCCCGAGTTTAGTGGACACGTTTGGCAACAATTCACCCAACAATGCGGTATCAAGATTAAACACTCATCCCCGTACTGGCCTCAAGGAAATGCTATCTGCGAACGCAGCCATCGCACCATCAACAACCAGTTACGTACAAGAATGATTGCTCTTAATACCTCAGACTGGCCATCACAACTAAAAATGATACAGTGGGGTATGAACACCTGTCCTCGGGAAGACGGTATTTCCCCTCATGAACGTGTTTACGGTGTACCCCCCCTGTTACTGCCATTCCACCACCACGCTCACCTTCCCTCCACCACCTCCACAATTGACCCATTGCAACATCTGCAAAACACCCTCCATACCGCCCAGATCTGTCAAGACACCAAAACTGACAACATCGATGAAAAAAACCCTTTCGCCATCCATGACACCGTAATGGTAGCCAACCTCCCTATCACCAACAAGTTAGGCCCTCGCTATGTCGGACCCTACACCGTAATACAAGTCCCAAATGCCTTTCAAGTCACCATCGACTATCACGGCATAACTCGCACGCTCCGAACTAGATTCGTCCGAGCGTTTAAACCTCTAAAGCCACAAGACATTACCCCACCCCACACGTCCGACCCTAAATTAAATACCCCTACTCACCCCCTCACTCAGGCTACGAATATTCCCATACAAACCCCTAAGGACCTAAGCCCTCCAGCACCGAACCGACAAATCTTTTCTCACCATACCCCCCCAACTAACCTCCACAAACCCCAAGCCCCCAATATCACACCCTCTTCCACCATGACACCTTCTTTCACTTCTGATAGTCAAGTTCCTCCCCAACTTATCCAAGTACAAAAACCTCCACCCACAACCCCGACCACAACAGAAACCCTCCCGTCTAGCCCTGACATACCTCCACCAGGCACCACAGTGAGAAAACCACCACCGCCACCCCAAACCAAGTACACACCCAACCGCACCACACAATCTACCTCAGTAACCTCACGCTACAACTTACGCCCACGACAAACATCGTTTAAAACCTCCAGAAAACACACCCTACTAACCAAGTTCCGTAGGGCTGCCAGACCACTACCCTCCTCCTCCTCCTCCTCCTCTTCTTCTTCTTCGTCGAATTCTCCCCCACAAAGGGAAAGAAGACGAATAATCACCAGCAAATCACCAACCTCATCAAACAACACACGCCCCTACCCCCAACCCTCCAACTTAAATCTACACTCCTTACCCACCCGTCTAGCCCCCCCCGCATCCGCCCCTTTCCCCTCCACGATCCCCACCACCCCACCCACACACCGACCAACCTCCTCATCTCACCGAACCCCCAACCAACCCCCACCTAAGAAACCCCCCCCCAAAGTCACCCCCGAGAAAACTCCCACATGTCATTTACCTATAAAACATGCTTCCCCTCACTATAAAACATCGTCGAGCGACTCAAGTCCCACGACAAACATCTACCTTCCCACCAGGACCGCCAGAGGTAGAATAATCAACAGACCCATCAGATTTAAAGACAGCGATACAAAAATAACACCCCGTTCTGACACTAAGGACCCAAGCCACACAACACACACACCCCCTCCTTCCCACACACCTCCTTCACCCACCTTACCTACACCGATTTTGCGCATTGCCTCACTATATATTCCCAACCTACAACACCGCCTAAGAAAACCAAATACAACCCAGACTCACATTCCCCCTTCATCCCCAGCCCTGTTGTCACGCGCGAATCCCCTTTCGGTTAGTAACCCATTCACCACACTAAACAGACTTCCTGTCAACCCCACACACCTCACTCCGACCCCCACGGGGGAAAGCTACAAACCATTCATACGAAAGGTTAAAGTAAAGACCCCCACTGGACACTTGGCCCGTGTACCACACCCACACCAAGCCCGGGCAGCCGCCCGCCACAACACAGAGGACACATTCTTACAGGTATACATTGACCTGCAAAAGAAACCTGACCGTCGCTCTCGTGTTTGGTGGAACTTTCTAAATACCCTGAAAATGACCCACCATTACTATGATTCTTTTAACTTCACCCTTGAGGCTCGAGGACGAGCCTATAATGAAGGAGAGGGAAGTAAAATGCCCCAGAACAAGAAGCCCACCACAGAAGCCACGAGCGAACACCACACAGAAACACCCGGAAGAAAGGTCCACAGAACGAAAGGACCAGCTGACCGAGCCCGCCATTCCAGACAGGCCCAAGCCCGCAGGGCTAAACAGCTCCAGGACACACCCATTTACCTTTTCTAAACCGACCATTTTCCACACCTCACGTACACTAACCCCTCGTGTCCTACACTTATTAACTACAAAGATGATGAACAGGAATATACATTCATATTAAAAACACCCATGCCCTGTCCCGACGTTGAGCCAATGCCAACACATCAGACAGCCATAAATATATCTATGTATGTTCTTACATCCGAGAAGTAGATGTTATATATCTTAGAAGTTCAAACACCCACGCTTGTCCCTAGACCTCTTATATCATTTTCCATGACGAGTATAGATATATGTAACCCGTGCTCAGTCGCCCCTTGCATTGCTCCTCTAGTAACTAAGTATTAATATTAACATTCCCTAACATCTTGTCTTGCCAGACTAAGCTTCTGAAGACCCATCGCCCCATAAATCTATGTATGCAATCCTTAGGTTAAGTATTTTTATCCGCCATTGTGTTCACCTTTTTCCATTTACTTTCCACAATTGTCATACGTCTTCCCCTTGCCTCCTTCGTATCCACAGCCCACACTACGCCAATTTATTTCGTGTCTTACACCTCTTACCCCAACCAGAGATTGTATAAGATAACCTGGTTACCAGTATCTGTCATAAGTACCCCGAAACAATAACTAAGTACCCCTACGAACTGCCGCTGTGGTTAGTATTTTATATTTAATAGAAAACGCAGTTCCCAGGGCCAACTAATAGTATCCATAACCCTCTGACTGATCACATAACTCTATCTTTTCCAGACTCATATACCACCCCATAGTTGCATTCCCCGGTAGCATTTGGCTAACGTATTCTACTGCCTTTTCAAACTTCCATATCAATTGTAGCCTAATGCCACCCCCACGCCCAGGGACCTTAGGGGCAAAATTTCCCTGTAGCCCTTGAACTCTCCCCCCCCCTCTCATTAAGACACCCGCGCTTCTCGACTCTTGTCCGACCTAGCCTCTCTCTCATACCTCTTGAAGATCCTTGAATTGTCCGTTACTAACGCTCTCCAACCTTTTATATATATACTCCTATCCAGCCTACCTTCACTTAGTAGGCCAGAACAACATTAGAACTTTACTAGCCCCTTGCATGCCATCTATTCTCTTACAAAACATTCACAACCCTGCACCCAATGGTCGTCGGTGCGAGGCTAGCCGCCCCGCCAGTAACTAACTTCTATTGTCATACTTCCAGATAAATGTGGCAGAGTTAGCAACCCAGTCTCCACCATATCCAGCAAACCCTACAATTAACAACCAGCAGAGTAAAACCAGCTAGCTAAGGCACCTTCGGTTTTGGTATTAAAGACACTCACATCTGTCTCATACACAGAGGGTTATTACAAACACTGGTGATATGGCAAGCCCCTAGCCACAGCCGCCGGACGACTATATCAGAGAGAGGGCGCCCAGCTCCCCCTTTTTGCCCACCCGAGGAGGGAGACCCCCACCCCCGCGGAGGTATACCTGGCCCCTGTTTTGACTTTCGAGTCATTGCCAGGTAGCACAGGAATTCTTCCTATCAATGAACTAACCATGAATGACTAACACCTTTACTAACCTCTATTACCTCACAATAAACCATTTACCTTTCTTGCATGCTCTGATCACTAAATTAGCACCTCAGCTATACTATAGAATGAAGATTGAACAATCTAGAGAGACGCTCCTATCACAGCTGTCCCCATCCTCCTCGCAAAGTAGATCCAGTCTCTCTCCCCTAAATACGTCCAGTATAGCCAAAATAGTACCTCTTACTAAGGCTCAGTTATATGAAAATATAAAGGCTTCCTATCGCCCTGTGCCACAACAGTAAATACCATCTTACCTAGTCCCCATATCTATTGAGAGCTCAATTAAGTCCATAAGACTCGAGATCCCTACTGTCTACAGGGTCCAGAACCGAGCCTATAAATCTAACTCCCGCCCCCAGTCAAATCAGTTGAAAGCTAGACACCAACCAGTGGTCACTACCCTGCAGTTTACCTCTAGCTCTGCCCTTGTGTTGTTCCGGAGTTGAGAGATTCCAGATCCGGCAGACTCCGTGGCAGAGAAGACTGATAGAAGCATCTGTCCATGTACAAGTCCTAACGTGCACCTTATAACCTTCACACAAATTCGTGGGTATATAAGTGTGTAGCCAGCAACGATCATCAAGAGATCCGACTTGAGAACTTCCTACATTTTGGACCATCTGGACGGCCGAGGAACCAGTCGTTAGCCCCCAACATCACCGGAAGCAAGATAACCAGGACCAGATCTACCCATACTATTCAAGATTAATGTTACTAGTACTAAGTGTTATAGTACTAGCTTGATACTCACCTATTAACTTTCTATAAAGTGGCTAAGACCTTGCCCAGTGTAATTCATATTTAACCATTCCATTTGGGACGTACTAAGCGATCAGTGTTTTTTTATTAACAGGCGACCTTGACTCTCGTAATTACCTTATTCAGATATTAAAACTCTAGTGATATCTAACGTTCGCCCACTGATTCGTGTTCTACATATTTCTGCCTTAAGAATATCAAACTTAGTTCAGTACCCCCATGAGGTTGCTAGAGATTTCCGTGTTCTATAATCTACGCGTCTAATCCTAACTGTGAGTTGCTACGTGGGCACGCGACCAGCCAGCAAGAGGTAAAATCAGTGACATTGAATTATACGAATATATTGAGGTCTTCCAGTAAAATATAAACTTGCTAATTAAACCCGTGATCAGAAGAATATACCTGAACGTTGGAAGTGGGAGACTAGGCTCCATCCAAATCCGCAAATGCTAGCAGTTCCCTTCTATCATTTGTTTTGTGCGAATATAACTATCTTTCTATGCTCTTTATTTCTTTATTTCAATAAACGTGAACTTGTGTCGTGTTACCGTGTGTTTATTTTGTGTTCTCTATTCCTCATACCTTGTATTGTGCATGCAGCCTTCTATACCCAGTCATTCAGAACTCACATTACCCAAGTTAAACCTGTAGAAAAACAGGGCATAACAGTATTATATTATTATTATCATCAGGATTAATAGCAAAGTCACATAAAAAGTTAGATATATATTTAATAATTAGTTTAATGTATTTCTTAACCACGTAACATTGAGGTTTGATTATGAGTAAATTAAGTTACAGGATGGCTTCATAGATTCGATTCAGGTCTCACTCAAATAATATGAAAAGCAAAAATAATATTTTTGTTATGCCCTGTTTTTCTACAGGTTTAACTTGGGTAATGTGAGTTCTGAATGACTGGGTATAGAAGGCTGCATGCACAATACAAGGTATGAGGAATAGAGAACACAAAATAAACACACGGTAACACGACACAAGTTCACGTTTATTGAAATAAAGAAATAAAGAGCATAGAAAGATAGTTATATTCGCACAAAACAAATGATAGAAGGGAACTGCTAGCATTTGCGGATTTGGATGGAGCCTAGTCTCCCACTTCCAACGTTCAGGTATATTCTTCTGATCACAGGTTTAATTAGCAAGTTTATATTTTACTGGAAGACCTCAATATATTCGTATAATTCAATGTCACTGATTTTACCTCTTGCTGGCTGGTCGCGTGCCCACGTAGCAACTCACAGTTAGGATTAGACGCGTATATTATAGAACACGGAAATCTCTAGCAACCTCATGGGGGTACTGAACTAAGTTTGATATTCTTAAGGCAGAAATATGTAGAACACGAATCAGTGGGCGAACGTTAGATATCACTAGAGTTTTAATATCTGGATAAGGTAATTACGAGAGTCAAGGTCGCCTGTTAATAAAAAAACACTGATCGCTTAGTACGTCCCAAATGGAATGGTTAAATATGAATTACACTGGGCAAGGTCTTAGCCACTTTATAGAAAGTTAATAGGTGAGTATCAAGCTAGTACTATAACACTTAGTACTAGTAACATGAATCTTGAATAGTATGGGTAGATCTGGTCCTGGTTATC
>CM064582.1:29786340-29968842 GCA_032716605.1 Paralithodes platypus
CGACGGCCAGGGGTTGGGGTGGCCCGCCCTTTTCGACGAAGCTGGGGGGGGGGGGGGTAGAGGTGTTCAACGAGGCGCTCATGCCCGAACGGACCGTACCGGGGGTACCTCCACGTCAAAACAATGTGTAGTTCTCTGGGTCGGTCTCATTGTTCTCCTTCTCGCCTGGCCGACCGGGTCGCTCCCCTCCTCTCGGGAGCTCCCACGGGTTGTTTTCGACCTTGCGCCCCTAGGTGGCCGCGAGGGAGGTTGGGGACGGCGGATTGCGCGGCGGGGTCTCCCCTGGAGGTGGCCGACCAGACCCCCACTCCGCTCTTGCCACTGACGCCGCCCCATCTCTTCAGAGGTGGCCCACGTGTTCACATCCATGCACGGGCAGGGTATCGTCGAGGAGAGTTGACCACCGGTCACCCGGTTTTCCTCTCCCGTGTATTTCTGGTACCGGAATAGAACTGCGACGCAAGCGCCCGGTGGTGGTTATGTTGGCCCTCACCGGGCGCATCGTGCACACACGGTTTCGGATGCTGCCGGTACCCCAGGTACGCCTGGCCCTGCGCCCTCTGTCGTGGGTAGTGTCGCTGGCCCTCCAGGATGAGTCTCGGCTCGTTCCTCTCCATCCTCGATTCCAGCGATTCTTGGCCGTTCGGACTTCCGATCGTGTGTTCCTGTTCGCCGGCCTTCCCTTCGGTCTCCATATCGCACCGCGGATCTTCTCCGAACCGGTGGGACAGGCTCTGGGTCCTCTCTCAGGAGCGGGCTCCAGCTCCTGTTTTCCTTGGCCGATTGGTTGATAGTTTCCGCAGCCCTCGGACTGTGCGTACGCGAAGCCCTCACAGTCGTTCGCCACGTCGCACAGTTAGGGTTCCCCATCGATGTTCCCAAGTCACGCTTGACCCCGTCGCGTGTCGTGCCATGGGTCGGTTCTCGCCTGGGTTTTGTCCGGCGCTACGGTGACCCAGGGTCTGCCGGACGCGGTGCACCTTCGGCGGAAGGTCTTCGCCGTGTTGCACTCAGTCTCCCTCCCGGGGTGGCTCTGGGACTCGTTAGTGGGTTCGCTGCATTGGGCCGCTCTGCCCATTCCCTTCGGGAGCCTCAGGCTACGCCGCCTCCTCCTCATGTGCACCGAGGTGTTTTCCGTTGACCCCTATGGATCGGCTCCTGCCGCTCCCGCGTGCCATTTCGCGGACACTTCGGACACTGGGTTGCTCGGGGCACGTTCTCTGCGGCTGTGCCCTGGGACTGCCCCCCGCCGACGATCTGGGTAGACACAGATGCGTCGAGCATGGTAGGGTGAGGTTACCCATCAAACCTGGGCCGTCAACTTCCCGGCGGATGGGTGGGACTCACGCCCCTTCCCCGTCTATGCCCTCGAACTGTTGGTTCCTTTGTTCTTCCTGAGGGACCACGCGCTGGCCCTTCGGGGAAAGTCGGTGGCCTTCGGGATGGACACTCAGACAGCTGTCCACTGTTTCCTAAAGCGGGGGTCCTCCAGGTCGTTGACTCTCTTGGGGATCTCGGTGGAGTTGTTCTTCCTCGCGAACCGACGCGCCTTCTCCTTGCATGCCTCCTCCCTGCCCTACCACCCTGTGGGCGGATGCCCTGTCGAGAGGACAGGGCGTTCTTGTAGAATGGGCAATGCAATGGACTGTGTTCGACGACCTCGCGGCTTCCGGGGGTGTTCCGGAGGTCGCCTTGTTCGCATCGGAGGTGCCGCGCCCGTTGCCTCAGTACCTATCCCTCCGGCCTCGCACTCCGGAGGGGGGTCCGGACGCTTTCATGGTAGACTGGAACGGGTGGCGGTCGATATACATCTTTCCGCCACCAGACGCACTGTTACCTTACCTTACCTTATGATGTGTTCACCACTCTTCTAGCGGCACCAAGGAGCGCGACGCCCCTCGTTTTGGGTGGTGATTTGGTGCAGTAGACTGTTTGAAGCGACAGCTCGCTCCCTTGCGAGGATGGGCTCGTCTGGCACCTTTTGCAGTTCGACATCCAGGGCTCTCTTGAAGCTGTCTAACGACACGTCCCTCATGTCTCTTACTCGCCGTGGGAGTTTGTTGAAGAGACGTGGGCCTCTGTGTGATAACCAGCCCTCTCGCAGAGAGCCCATAGCACCCCTGTTATTCATCCGGGGGATTTCGCATTCCCAGCCTCTCCTATCACTGAATTTCATGACTATCGGAGTAAGTACAGTGTAGGTTTGGTACTAAACCCTCTGCGATTTTCCACGTGTATATTATAGGTAACGTTCTCTTCTACGTTCCAGTGAGTACAGATTCAGTGCTCTTAAATGCTCCCAATAGTGTAGCTGTTTTATCGAACTTATATGCGAAGTGAAATTTCTTTGGCACTCTCTACGTCATTTATTTCACCTGCTTTGTATGGGGATGTTAATACGCTACAATATTCAAGCCGCGGTAGCACTAGAGATTTGAAGAGCGTTATCATAGGTACTTCACCGCGTGTTTTAAAAGTACGCAGAATCCAACCCGTTAGACGTTTCGCAGCCGCCACTTTGACCTGGTTATGTACTTTGAAACCCATATTTTCAGACATTAATACCCCAAGGTCTTTCACACTGTCTTTCCGTTCTATTACGTGGTTAGATTATGTTAAGTAATTTGTAATTTCTTTAACACCATTATTATCTCCGTACCGTATTAATTGGAATTTTTCCTCATTGAATTGCATGTTGTTTTCCCTGGTCCACTGGAACACTACATTCATGTCTTCCTGCAGTCGGCCCGTGTCTTCTTGTGTGTTTACTATCTTGCTTAATTTTGTGTCATCAGCAAAAGACGACACCGTACTGTGTCTGGTGTTGGTATCTATGTCGCAAATTAGTATGAGGAACAGAAGGGGCGCTAGCACTGTTCCTTGGGGCACTGAGCTTTTGACATCGAAGGCTCAGATGTGACTTGGTTTACTGCTACTGATTGTTTTCGGTTTACGAGGAAATTGTATATCCACCGTCCGATTTTCCCAGTTATACCTTTTGCTTTCAGTTTGTGGGCTATTATACCATGGTCACATTTATCAAATGCCTTAGCAAAATCGGTGTAAATGACATCCACATTTTTCTTTTCTTCTAGCGCTTTAAGAATTTTGTCATAGTGTTCCAAAAGTTGTGAGAGACATGATCTTCCCGCTCTGAACCCATGTTGACCGATGTTGTGTAGTTCATTTGTCTCCATGAATGTTGAAATTTTTCTTCGCAGGACTCGTTCGAAAACTTTAATGATGTGAGAGGTTAGAGCTACCGGGCGGTAGTTTTTTGGTAGTGCTTTACTCCCTCCTTTATGCAGTGGGACAATTATTGCGTTTTTCAAGCTATCTGGTATGTCACCAGTGTCTAGACTCCTTCTCCACATTATAGCCAGGGGTTTTGAGAGGTTTTCCTTACATTTCTTCATTAGGATCGAATTCCATGAGTCCGGGCCTGGTGCCGAGTGGGATGGCATGTTGGAAATGGCCTCTTCTATGTCTTTTGGACCGAAATCAATATCCAGCATCTGAGGGGTTTCCGTGGGGGAGGTTTCCATGAAAAATATTTTGGTCTCTGATGACTTTTGTTTCATCAGGCTCATTGAATGCTATTTCATACTGCCTGCTTAAGAGTTCGCTCATTTCCTTTTTGTCCCCTGTGAACGAGCCGTCCCCTTTGCTCAGTGGGCCGATGTTTGATGTTGTTTTAGCCTTTTGTTTGGCGTATGAAAAGAAGTATTTGGACTTTTCCTTTATACCTGCAATAGCTTTCCTCTCCTCTTCCATATGTTGTAGTTCATATGATATTCTTAGCCTTTGTTCAATTTCCACAATTTCTCTATCTATTTCGGCCTTTTGCCTATCCTGTAGATTTTGATGTGTGCGTCTTTGTGCGAGTAATTTTCTTCTTCTGTACAGCCTCCTCCTTTCCCGATCTTGTTTGCTTCTTCGTTTTGTTTGTCTTGCAGGTATATGGTGGCTACAGATTTGGGTCATGGTTTCTGTTATTAAGACTAGACATTCTGCTGGTGTCAGGTTATTCATTAAATCTTCCCAGTCTATTTCCTCCATTTCTTGATTTACCTCTTCCCACCTAATGTTTTTGTTATTGAAGTTAAATTTACTGAAGGGGCCGGTTTTTTGTTCTCGATTCTGAGGTTGTCTGTACACTTTCTAAGGTTGTTTTGATCTCAATTAATTTATGATCTGAGTATGTTGTGTCCGATATGTTAATGCTGTGTACTAGAGAGTCGTTGTTAGTGAAGACCAGGTCTAAGACATTGTTTTCCCGTGTGGGTTCAGCAATATGTTGGGTAAGACTAAAATAATCGCAAAGTTCAAAAAGCTCTCTCGTATTTGCTTCTCCGATGTTGTTTGCCACTAACTGGTTTTCTAGTTGTCTCCATTTAATGTTTGGTAGGTTAAAGTCTCCTAGCCATATAATATTTGGTGTTGGGTTCCCCAGGGTTTCCACTTTTGATTTTATTTTGTTGAGCTGGGTTTTGAATTCTTCTCGGGATGAGTCTGGAGGCCTGTATGTAACAATAACTGCTAAATTTAGGGATTCTATTTTAACTCTTAAGTATTTCCACCACTTCATTACTGTTATTTAGGAATTCAGTACATATCAGTGAGTCATGGATGTACAAGGCTACACCTCCATGTGATCTATGCGTTCTGTCCGCCCTATGTAGGTTGTAACCAGGAATCCATACCTCACTATCTTCCTGATCTTTAATGTGAGTTTCTGTGAGAGCCGTAAATATAGCGTTTCCTTCTTCTAGCAGGCCCCTAATAAATGGTACTTTGTTCGTGGTTCTATTTTTTAGGCCTTGGATATTGCAAACAAGATTGGGGAGAGATTGTTTGGAGTACTATGTGTACCTAATAGTCTTCGGGATGTATTTGCCACTCTTGGGAGGCCAGGAGGTGCTCGAGGTGTTCTATGTGCTCTTCCATCTCCCTCAGTCTCTTCATCTTCGTCTGCCCTTTCCCTCCTTGCCTTTTTCCTCTGTCTCGTCCTCGCATAGCTAGAGAGTTTTTTGGGCTACCATTCGTGTTAGGTCTAGCATATCTCCAAGTCCCTTTAATATGAAATGCCCAGCTTTTCATATTGTAGCAGGTCTTGTTCTCAAGTGATGTCTTGCAAAGGGATGGGTGGTGGTATTTGCAGGTTTCACCAAATCTACATTTTCCATGACTGGTTATGTTGTTGCAAATTTTGGGATGAGCAAATCTACATGACTTCCCATTATATTGGCCCTTTTGACCAAAGTAGCACCTTCTTTCCAGATAATATCTGCACACTGGTGTAGGCAACCCCAGTAGGTGTGGCTGGGGCTGCGAGGGGTTATGTGGTGAGCTAAGTGTGGTTGTGGTTGATAGTGGGCTTGGTGTATGGGTGGGTGAGGCCTGCAGGGGGGTGGAGTTACGTGTCGGTTGTAGGTGGGCAGGTGGTGAGCTATGCTGGGTCTGGGAGGGGGAGGTCTGGTAGTTGGGGGAAATAGTGGTGTGGTTTAGGGATGGTGTGGTGTTATGAGGTGGTGTAGAGGGGGGCTGGGTGTCATGATCTGCCGGGCGTAAGTAGGCAGATGGCAGAGGTGTGGAGGGGGGCGGGTCATGTGGGGAGGCGGCGGCGGTGTGGTATTTGGTGACGTCGCGGTGTTTCGAGGTGGTAGGGAGGGGGCTGATGAGAGTTTTTGTGTGGGAAGAGTTGTGTGTGGTGTTTGTTCAGAGGGAGGTGTTGTTGGTTGTTTTGGGTGAGACGAAATAGGAGTACTTGAATTCGATACGGTTGTGGTCAGGGATGTATGAGGGGAAATTCTTGGTGGGTTTCCCCAATTTTGTTGGAATAACACCGCCTCTTGGCTATATTTAGGTCTATCTTGTACCTCTGTTTTTTCCACAGTCTGGATGATTTGCATTGTGAACTCGGCACATCTGTTGCAAAAATGGTAGTTCTTCCCCTTATTATTATAAGCCATGTTTATCGGTGGTGAAAGTCCTATGCAGCACCAATGAAACTTGTCTTTGCATATTTGGCATTTTGTGCCACGTTTGTCTCTCACTCTGTCCCTACAGATACTGCAAACGTCCTTGGTATTCATATCTATAAGAATATTTTACTCGACTTTCTTGTATGTAACGACGCAGGGGAGGGAAAGGGGCTAGAGAGAGAGAGAGAGAGAGAGAGAGACGAGAGAGGAGAGAGAGAGAGAGAGAGAGAGAGAGAGAGAGAGAGAGAGAGGAGAGAGAGAGAGAGATGAGAGAGAGAGAGAGAGAGAGAGAGAGAGAGAGCGAGAGAGAGAGAGAGAGAGGAGAGAGAGAGAGAGAGAGGAGAGAGAGAGAGAGAGAGAGAGAGAGAAGGGGGGGGGGGGTCACTGTTTTGTGGTTAGGACTTGTTCGAGCTTCCACTCATTAACACTGGCTTTTTTTAAACTTTAAGTAACACTCTCGATAAACTTATGAAACAGAATCATCACTGCCCTAACCACTTCCTGTCTCTCTTATCCCCGGTCCGAATTTACACTATTGATGGTTGCATGAGAGTTTCTTCCTCAATAACGTCACTACTAATATCCCGCGATATGCGATTTGTTAAATAGTTAACTTATTATGCTTCTCTGTTTTATTTTATTTGTTTTATATTTGTTTTACCTGTTCGAGTTTAAGTTCCCATTTCAGTAAAATCGTATACCGGTACCACGGTTTAGAATGTGTCTACGTCAAGGGGGACGGGTGGTGTTGGTGAGAGGGGGGCCTATGACACTCGTCAAGTGCTAAGCGATTTATGTGTTTTTGTACGGTGGTGGTAGGACGCTCACTTACACTGGCCCTAAACTTTCTTTTGAAATTGTAAGTTCTGTATAAATGCTGTTTTTTTTGTTTTGTTTTTCATGAGATACAGTTTACATACATGAATAGTGATCTAGCCACTTTTCACTAATATGCGATTTTAACTTTGCACACTGGACTAAAAACCCATCGTTCCCTTGGCACTCCCTTGTTTATGCTTGGCATTGGGGAATAACGGTATTTGTTTTTCACACGCTATTGTTATATCTCCGAAGATATTTATGCCATCAATTCGATTTGACACTACACAGAACCGCGACACTAAGTTTGGTTATGTGGATGATTTTGGTTCAGTTGTATCATCAATATCTCAAGTTATGATACAAAAACTTGGACCGCGGCGCCGGCGACCTCTCCCCTCACACCATACACACACTCCTGTTGATGTGCTAAGTCCTCGTGAGGCTGCGGCTGTACCGCGGCGGCGTCTGGCTACTCGCGCCTCTGTGGCCGGCACAGGCTTGGTACGCCCGGTTGACGCGGTGGTGCCCGAGTCCGGTCCCTCTACCTGTCTCCGACTTCCACTTGAGCTAGGTTGGGGACCTGCGGACCTCGTTGGCCTTCGCATCGTTAATGTTCATGAGGCACGGTGGCTCCCAGTCCTCGGCCGGGACCTGACTGCCTTCCTGAAGCGTTCCTGGCCGCCTTCTCCTTGGGGGACTTACGGTTCCCGCTGGAGGTCTTTTACTAGGTGGGTACAGGACACTCGCCAGACCGTTGGCTCTCCTTCCCTCGTCCTCCACTCCTTGTTTCACCTCTTCCGTACACGTCACTTTCACGTCGACGCTATACGTAACCACTTGTCTGCCGTCCGGGGGGTCTTTGAGTCCGTCGCTGGGCTGGTCATTCCGCCGCAGGAGCTAGATTCCTTCATGCCGGCTGCCTTCCGGGAACGCCCGCCTCCGCGCCAGGTCCCTCCACAGTGGGATCTGGGGCGGGCTCTGGACCTTCTGGCTTCACCCACGTATACCCGGGCCGCTACACCGGTTCCGTTGCTCGGGCGTACACTCTTCCTTGTCGCTCTGACCACTGGGGATCGGGTGTCTGCACTAGCGGCATTGTCACGGCCCCGGGACTTCGTGCGATTCTCCCCGTCCTTGCATGGCGTCACGTTCGCCTCCTCCCCTCATTTTGTTGCCACGAATGAGAGGGAGACCCACGTTTTCCAGCCTTTCACCGTCCAGGCTTTCCAGCGTGGGCATACTCGCCATGTTTTGTGCCCGGTGTCAGCCTTGCACTCCTCTGTTGCGTCTGTGGCGCCGCCTTCGGGTACTGCTGTGTGGGTGTCTCCTCGGACAGGTGGGAGGCTCTCGCAGGTGCAGATGGGACGCCACGTTTGTCGGACCATTCGTACCAGTACCCCTGTTTGTAGGGGTTCTGCGCACGATGTGCGATCCGTTGCTGCCTCCTTCCGGTTCCTGCAAAGTCGATCCTTACCTGACATCGCCTCAGCGGTTTTGTGGTCTTCTATCAATTCCTTCATCTCCTCCTACCTCTCCATGTCCAGTGTTCGACCCCCTCGGCCGGTGATGGCTCTCGGGGGTCGTGTTTCCTAGTGCTCTGGCGAAGATACCTGGTCTTCCTCCCTTGTCCCTCGTTCTTTTCCTTTGTTGTATTTGACAAAGGGGGGGGGGGGGGGGAGTACGGGTTTGCAACACTTGATTGCAAGTTTGGGATTATGAGTGTTTTTGCCACATTGAAAATTGTGTTTTGTTAGTGTTCCATGTTTTTGTTGGTTTTGGAAGAAAGGGGATTTTGGGTACAGTACCTTTTTGGTTTAAGACAAGTCTATGTTATTGCATTACTATGAATGACGGGCATGTGTTAAAACTGTTCTTTTTAGCTACTCCTCAGTTTTTCACTCTTTTATTAAACTCTCTTGTTTAAATTGTGTCTTTGTCATTCATAATTTTGTTTTATGCATTGTTTTTTTTGGCATGTTGGGCTTGGATGTCCTCCTCCTATTTGTTATGCAGCCTTGACGTTGGATTTGCCAAGAATACTAACAAATTGGGAGGTTTGACGTACCTCCCAACCTACCAAATAGGAAAACCTACTATTTGGTAGTAGTCTTGGAAAATCCAACGTCCATAATACCCTCCCTCACGCCGGACCCCTGCCCATCCGCGTTCTTCTGCTGACGTGAGATGTGATGACAAGAGAGGGTCGCTCATGCGCATATTCGACAGGGATCTGCACATGACGGAACACGGGATGGGCCTTAAGCGGTAACTAAGGTAAACCCCTTTTTCTTCTCTTCTATGCTTTTTTCACCTTCGGTGGTAGGTTTGGTTAATGTACAACGTCTCCTATAGCAAGATAAGGAGTAGACTCTAGACGTTTTCTTTTTAACCGCGGTTGGAATGACGACATAGCAGTCAAAATAGACAAGTCGTCATTGCAATTAGGTTAATAGCCTTGACGTTGGATTTTCCAAGACTACTACCAAATAGTAGGTTTTCCTATTTGGTAGGTTGGGAGGTACGTCAAACATCCCAATATGTATACATAAACATCCAAATCATAAGAAAATATAACAATAATAATAAACTCACCTTAACCCTCCAGCCCCGGGGGCTATAGCTTGCGACTGTGCTGCGGTACCGGGTGTTTTGACGATCTTTGGCCTATGTTAACTACTCTGTAAGTCAATGAATATGGCATGTAATGTTGTGAATAAAAAAGAATAATGTTCCACAAACCTTCCTCTGTCGAATGGCGTTACGTAGAGGTCTCTAGCCCCTCTGGTTGCATAATGGTGAGCGCGGGAAGACGAGTGCTTTTCGGCGGCAAATTCTTCCCGCGTTCGGACGCGTCGCCCCGGCCATGGCTACGACGCACCTAGCCGCTCGTCGCGCCAAAGTATTTATCTCCCTTAGACGATTTTAGTGTTTGATATTGAGAATGTGATGTTTATTTGATATTTTCTAGTTATTTTGAGGCCAATTATATAAAATATGTTTATTAGGGTATCACTGTCACTGATATTGCTAATTTTCACTCGATACCGTACATTTTATTAGTAATTGAGGTAGGTTATTGTTGTATTAGGCACTGATTATTCGTTATCACAGGTGTTTATTATACTTTGGCCATCAAATATTAGGTCTTGTGTCACTTTCACTTTGACAAATATGCTTTAGAGAGTGTCACTGTCACTGATAATGCTCATTTTCACTCGATACGGTACATTTTATTAGTAATTGAGGTAGGTTATTGTTGTATTAGGCACTGATTATTCGTTATCACAGGTGTTTATTATACTTTGGCCATCAAATATTAGGTCTTGTGTCACTTTCACTTCGACAAATATGCTTTAGAGAGTGTCACTGTCACTGATAATGCTCATTTTCACTCGATACCGTACATTTTATTAGTAATTGAGGTAGGTTATTGTTGTATTAGGCACTGATTATTCGTTATCACAGGTGTTTATTATACTTTGGCCATCAAATATTAGGTCTTGTGTCACTTTCACTTTGACAAATATGCTTTAGAGAGTGTCACTGTCACTGATAATGCTCATTTTCACTCGATACGGTACATTTTATTAGTAATTGAGGTAGGTTATTGTTGTATTAGGCACTGATTATTCGTTATCACAGGTGTTTATTATACTTTGGCCATCAAATATTAGGTCTTGTGTCACTTTCACTTCGACAAATATGCTTTAGAGAGTGTCACTGTCACTGATAATGCTCATTTTCACTCGATACCGTACATTTTATTAGTAATTGAGGTAGGTTATTGTTGTATTAGGCACTGATTATTCGTTATCACAGGTGTTTATTATACTTTGGCCATCAAATATTAGGTCTTGTGTCACTTTCACTTAGTTATATGATTTGTAAACGTTTTATATACAATTTATTGTGTCTTTTTTCACTGATTTATATTTCTATAGGTTCTAATCATATGAATGTCACTTGGTATATACATATGTGTCACTTTCACATATTATTATGGTGTAATTGTATTTGTATAAATGTTTTCATAATTCATGACTTTTGTATAACAATAAATTGGTTTACTTCCACTTTTTGCCTATATATATACTGTACATATTGTCATTATCTTTGGCACTTTCACTATGATTATTAGAACTCCAGCTTGGAGTGGTAATCAAAGAAGCACTCTAAAGCACAGAGTGCCACCTTGCACTCCACACACTCCATGGTTGACTTTTTACCTGGCCTCGGCCTCACCCTGCTGTTGTAGCAGACATGGCACCGCTTCTGCTGTGTTCTTCCTGATTCATTCTGAGGCAGGGAACCAAGCCTGTGCCTAATCAAGTATTGAGCACACTGCAAGCGGTCAATAACGGCGGGCCCAGGATGTGCCACTGCCCTCTGTGGCGTAGCATACTTCTCCAGGAGCTCCGTCAACACCTGCTTTTGGAACCTCCGCAGGCTATTGAACTTCATGGGTGTGTTCACATTCCGAAGCTTGTATATATTGTAGGCATTCAGAACTGACATGTCCACCATATGCAGAAAGAACTTTTTGTACCATCTGCACGAGGTACGCAGGCAGTCAATGAAGCCTATCTGCATGTCGGACTTGTCCACCAGCCTCATGTTGATGTTGTAGTCCAGGACAGCATCGGGCTTGGTCACCCTGGCCTGGGTGCGGCGATCCACCTTGCCAGTCTCCACCATTTCCCCCTTGTGGATGGTGGTCAGGAGGTTGACCTTCCGCTGGTCGTGCCAGTGGATAGCCAGAATGGGCCCCGACTTCTTCTTGAACACATCACCTTTTTTGGTCTTTGGAGGGAAAGGTGGCATGCCCTTCCTTTTCCCTCGTACTGTGCCTACAGTCCCCGTCTTGCGCTCATGCAGGTACTGTGAGAGAGTGGGGGACGTGTAATAATTGTCCGTGTAGAGGACGTGATTCTTGTGAAAGTAGCGGTCCATCATGGCTTGCACCACTGCTCCGCCAAAGCCAATGAGGGGGTCCACAAGCAAGTCCCCTTCCTTCCCGCTGTAGACCAGGAAGTCCAGGACATAGCCAGTTTGGCAGTCGCACAGCACAAAGAATTTTATGCCAAAGCGATGTCTTTTTGAGGGGATGTACTGCCGGAAGCTGAGTTTTCCCCGGAACAGCACAAGAGACTCATCAATGACGACCTTGCGGAAGGGCTTGAAGTAGGAGGTGAAGCGTTCTCGCATCATCTCGTATAACGTCCTAATCTTCCACAGCTTGTCACCGAGGTGGACGTCGGTGTTGGTGACAAGATGGAGCGCTGCGAGGATATCAAGGTACCGGTCGCGAGACATATATTTCCCGAAGGCAGGGGTGGATATCAGATCATTGGTGATCCAATAGTCAGGCAACCTATGCTTCTTGACATGAGGCATTAGCATGGTGAGTGCCAGGAACACCATGAACTCTTTATGAGTCACTGGGGTCCACTGCCTCATGTGGCCCTTGGTCACCTTGCCCAAAAAGTGGACCTGGAATTGGTGCTGCTTATTGTCTCTTTGACAACATAGCCTACCACCTCCTCATCAAAGAAGGCCTCAAATAGTTTGTGTGGTGGAGCATTGGGGCCTGCAGGAAAATTGGGGGTAATGCCTGAACCCTCCAGTACCTCATCAAAAGCTGGCACATCAGGGTTGTATCCATCCCCATCAACTACGTCTTGCCACTGAAAAACGTAGAATGGGTCTTGTCTACGCTGACGAGGAGCTCCAGCTGGTGGCCCAGCACGCCCACGGCCAACTCGGGAGGCGCGCGCCCTAGGGCGGCGAGGGCGTCGGCCAGGGCGGCGGCCAGCACGACGGGCAGCACGACGCCGGGCCAAGCGGATGGGTCGAGGGTCGTCGATGTCCATATAGTCATCGTCAGAGTGGTCATCTTGCCCTGACGGTGGACCTATGTAATCATGGCCAGAGTCTTCAGAGAGGTGCCCTTCATCATCAGTGGCCCCCACATAATCTGGCGGGGAACCAGTGATGCGTGGGCGGCGTGCGGGGGCAGGTGAGGCTGTGTCCCCCCGAGGTCCTGGGCTCCTTGGCCTGCGACGAGTGACAGAAAGCAATGTTTCACTGTCACTAGGCCCAGGTATTGGTGATGCGAGCTCAAAGACTTCTTCAGGAAGAGATGTTGAAGGCGGGAGAGGTGGGGAGGACCGTGGGGAAAGTTGCGGGGACGTATGGCTGGGGCCGGCAGGGGTGGACGCCGCGGGAGCCTCGAACAAAACTCTCTTACTTTTCTTAATTTTGTTGGTATATTTCCTACCTTTCCCCTTTTCGGCAGCAGTATGTCTCCTGTCGGGGGACCTAGGAGGCAAATAGACCGAAAGTGGGGGGTCCTCAACCCTTGGCAATGGTGGGGGTGGTGGGGAAGAATGCGGGGCATCCGGGTCATCTTGGGTGGCGTGGGTAGATAAGGGAGACAATGGCGGACGAGAAGGGTCACCACGCTGACCCTCACTCACAGCCTCATCCTCACCAAGTATTTTTGCTTGTTCCCTAGCTGCCGCGGCCGCCTTCTCAAGTATTTTCTGCTTATACAAGTGTAGCTTGAAAGGCGATTTACCTGGGGAAGGGCTTGGAGTCGTGTCACTTATGCGAAATTTGGTGAGTGACCTTGAACTCTCCCACTCACTCACTCTCTCAAGTTCACTGTCTTTAGGTAAACCAGCTTCCTCAACAACTGGTACATCACCTTCATCACTCTCACCACTGTCATGTTCTCTCGCAAATCCCAGGAATTGCTCTTCTTTCTCACTCTCATGGCCATAATCACTCGACTTATAGTTACTGGAGTCGTCACTGACTATATCATCAACACTATACTTGGCATCAGCACGCTCATTTAGTCTCAATGTCGTCTCAATACCTCCGGGAGATAACACATTTAGGCGATGGCGTCGGGGCAAGGCGCGACGAACTAGCAAGGGCGTCGTAGGAAGCACGGTATCGGACACAGCGGAATCACTATTTGGCGTACTGTCCATGATGGCGTCGGGGTAGATACTGTTGTTGTGGCGTCGTTTACGCCGGGTGGCGCCACCTACCGTCCCATGATACCAAAAATGTACGCGCGGCATTCGAAAGCACGCACGCAAGCAATGGGCGTTCAAGAGCCCTTCCGGGTTGCGCGGGCCGAGGTTGTTATGGGCGTTCAAGAGCCCTTCCGGGTTGGAGGGGTTAAAATTAACAGTAACTGTAGATTCCGCTAAACCCATTGCTCGACCGATGGCTGAGTTTCCTTCTCCTTTTTCTTTTCTTTTGATGACATCCAGCTTCATTTGGTGGGTGATAAGTTTGTTCTTGCGAGGGGGCATGATGATGGGGGCAAAAAACTATATCACTGCACACGAGTCGGACTGCTGTTGCGCGAGCGTGGACTGAGGGTAGACTGGCGTATCCCACAATGCCCTGCGTGCCTACGTAACTGGCGTCCCTGCGCAGATGGATGCGCGGAATGGTGGGGGGCCTCGCGTATTAGCTGAACTCCCCGGAATTGGCCTTATATCGGCCCCGGATTCGCGTTTTAAAGGTACATCACGCGTTTTGAAAGTTTTGGGTATGATTCGACCCCCTCCTCGCGTATAAGGTGAATCGCGTATTAAAAGCTCGCGTATTGGCAGGTCAGACTGTATATTTATATAGGAAGAGATCGTCTATCTCTTATATTATAAAATTCAGTAGTGATGCTCGAGCTAGGACTATTGGCCGCTTCCGTGAGACTATCCCGATATAAGAATCCATAAGTAGAGTCCAGAGCATATCCGCTCAAATTAATGTTACCAGTGTGTAACTATGAAAGTGTAGAATACTTTGATATATGAGCAAATAAGTAGTGATCACGTAAACTGCAGACTATGTACGTAATACGTATCTGCCATAACTTATATAAGAATGGATTCCAGGGGGCTATATTCTATCGGCTATCATGAATACGATTAGAGTGCTATCTAATCGGGATAGTATCCTGAGGAAAACATTGTTCCTCATCTTTATCTAGGTCAAGCCTAACAAGTTTGGGGTGAGGACAGTTAGGGGAGGAAGTGCCTTTTAACTCTGTAGGTATAGACCTCTTTTTAGGGGTTTCTGTTGTGGAAGACACAGAGCGTCCAGTAAGAAATAAACATAGTCCTACTGACCCTGTCTGGGACTTTTTTTTTTTTTTTTTTTAGTTGAGGATACTGTATATAAACTTTCACTTCATCCCAAATGTTTAGTAATACAGTCAGGACCCCCAATTCGCGAGAATAGGGGTGACAGGAGGCATCGCGTATTGCGAATTCGTGTATTGTGGAACTAACTTTAAATGGGAATAATTAGATTGGGTGACATCTCTCAATTATGGCCTATTTTCGACATTTTTGGCCCTATTTTCGACATTTTTGGCTCTACAGTACAGTCTATATCTTATATATAAGAACAACAATGAATAAAAATATGAAACATTACCTTAAAATTAGTAGTAGATAGGCTAGGACTAGGACTAGGACCGTAGGACTTCACGATTTTCTCCAACTTCTCCCTCCCTGACCAAATCGTACGAACAGTTTACTCTGACAAGCCTATTGCACAGTTTCCTTCTCCTTTTTCCTTGCGATCCAACACTTCCACCTTCATTTTGTGTGTTATCTTCTTATATTGGCGTGGCATGGCGAAAAAAGTGGCAGGCACTACAAACGTTTGGTCACTCCGCACGGCTATGAGCGCTTGAGCGGGACTGTGGGAGGGAGGGAGGGAGGGTAAGCGGGAGGGAAGGCAGGCGTATGCCCGTCTTCTTCTATTTTCGGAGCTACGCCTGGGCCTCGCGAAACGTAGACGTGCTCGCGTATCAAGCGGGAATAGCGGATTTGCCCCTTCTTAGCTCTCGATTCGTGTATTGTGGTACCACCTCGCGTAATTAATGTTTAATTAATTAATGTTATTTTCGAGGGGTAACTCGTGTATTAGGGTTTTCGCGCATTGTGGAATCGTGTATTGGGGGTCCTGACTGTACCTGAGTCGCCCCCGCTGCTGTTATGTGGCCACTCGGATTGTGGTAGTGTTACACGAAGAGTGCACAAATTGTACATTTTTTAGGAGCCTACTTAGTCAATGTACGATTCACACAAGACATCTGGCGTACATACCTCGTCAGTTGTGGCTCAGGTGAGGGGGCGGAGATTACTGAGGAGAGCTATAGCCCACCTGTCAGAAAAAGGCCAAGAATCAATGTTACATTATATAAGAGCAAAGAACCAAAGCATGTACCAGTTCCTTATGTATAAGGCTCATGTAATGTCGAGTAGCCTGCAATGTTTTAAAGAATTTAGAGTAGGGTAGCATATTCGCTACATCGTATATAAGAATGGATTTAAGTGGGATAGTCTATAGGCTATCATAAATGCCACTGGAGTACTCTCCTCCCTTCTTTTTCCATTCATTGTTCTACATTGAGAACTCGGAGGGAAACTTTGGTCTTTAATTTAACTGGAACCTTTTGGTACATCGGATGTTTGTTTCTGAAGGAAAACATTGTTACCCCCCCCCCCCCGGAGTTCCCTGAGTACCCGGAGTATTTGGAGGAAACTCTTGTTCCTTAATTTAACCTGAACCTCATGGTTCCTTGGTTTTCAGTATTACCCGGAGTACTTGGAGGAAGCTCTTGTTCCTTAATTTTAACCTGAACCTCTTGGTTCGTGGGTTTTCAGTATGTACCCGGATTACCCGGAGTACTTGGAGGAAGCTCTTGTTCCTTAATTTAACCTGAACCTCTTGGTTCCTTGGTTTTCAGTATTGCTCGGAGTACCCTGAGTACCCCTAGTACCCGGAGTACTTGGAGGAAGCCTTGTTCCTAAATTTAACCTGAACTTCTTGGTTCCCTGGTTTTCAGTAGTACCTGGAGTATTCGGAGGAAGCTCTCGTTCCTTAATTTAACCTGAACTTTTGGTTCCTTGGTTTTTGTATTACTCGGAGTACCCGGAGGAAGCACTCGTTCCTTTATGTTAACCTGAACCTTTTGGTTCCTTGGTTTTGTTGGTGTTTTGTGCACCTGGAGGAAAACTTTGTTTCTCCATTTAACCGGAACTTCTTTGTGCATCGTTGTTTTGTTTTTGTTTTTTATTTTTTATTGTTCCTCGGTTTCCTTGAAACCATTTAGTACCCGGAAGTCTAAAACCCTGAGACCCGGAGAGAACGGAGGGACACAGGAGCCCCACCGACTCCGGGACTCGAAGCATGCAATTGTATAGGGTTAGTTGGTGCTCTTGCACTGGAGGAAACTTTGTTGCTCAATTTGTTTACATGCAAACTCTTTCTATTTTAAGAAATTAACACATAATTGTGTTGGTGCTCTTGCACTGGAGGAAACTTTGTTGCTCCATTTGGTTTCATGCAAACTCTTTCCATTTTAAGAAATTAACATATAATTGTGTTGGTGCTTATATTTATTTACTCGAAACCATTTAGTACCCGGAGTTCTAAACCCGGAGACCCGGAGAGAACGGAGGGACACAGGAGCCCCGCCGACTCTGGGACTCGAAGCATGCAAATTGTATAGGTTTAGTTGGTGCTCTTGCACTTGGTCATGCAAACTCTTAGGAATCATTGGTATCGAAGCACTTCATAACATATTACTCATATAGGAAGAGAACAATTGGTCCCTCATGTAAAATTCAGTAGAGGGAAGCCGAGCTAGTTAGGCCTATTGGCAGCCCTCGTGGACACTTGCCCGAGGTGGCGAACAAAGCATGGCCTTATAAATAAGTACTGGTACAAGAATGGGACATATAAGGGAATCAATAAGTCTAGCTAAGACCCTATCAGCTCGAAGTAATGCTAGAAGCATGCAAACTATAAAGTGAAGCGACTTATAAAAGTGAAGCGACTTTGAAAAATTTAATATTAGTAAAATTTCAGGAAATAATGTAGGCTACTTTACAACAAAGAAAACTTTGAATTAATAATATCCTTAGAGTTCAACGTGTATCCTGAGGGCACATGAATAAGATGAATAATAACCTACAATAAGTAAATAATGAAATGCAAGCATTGTATAGGATATAGCCTAATATAACACTGTGAACGACCGCAGCAGTGCAAGTACTGGTACTGAGCTGGATACACAGGCCTAGTTTGCCTTTTTCCAGAGGATCTACTGTAAGAAACTGTAAGAAATAGCAATAATCACTTACTACGACGAACAACAAATATTAAGAATGGCGAAGCAGTATCCATATACTTTCGGTGTGGACAGGCGTGGACGGTGGCCCTCTGAAACATACAGGGCGATTACTCAATTCATGTTTGGACCTAACTCAAATAATATATAACAAGGACTCACTAGGAGTGAGAAAGCCAGGCAAACGCTGAGACGCCCAGAGCAAGGGGGCACACGTCGGACTCGCCTGGATCACAACCGTAAAGAGACTGATAAACACGCTAGAAAATCTGGCATCACATGACGACAGCACAGCTGGAGGGCTGAGAGCCTGAGGCACCGGGAGGTTTGAAATGATAGATTCTTCTTTAAAATTTTATTTCTAGTGGTATTCATTTTCAATGATGAGCCCTTGGTAAGATTTAATGGGTATTAACCAAGGATTGTTTTTATGCTATATACGCAACGGTTGTGATAAGAACTCCGGGGAATCCCGAACGGGTCCCGGAATCTCAGCCTATATATAGTATAGGCTCTTCGTCATTGACGAAGGAACCAATACTAAATACAGGGGTTTGCCGGGAAACTGGTGCGCCGCGCCAGCCAATTACCGGACTTTTTTCGAGCAACGGACTTTGTCCGTTGCTGGGTCCATTGTCCGGCTACGGACAGAGTCCGTTAAATCCGAAATCCGTTGTATCGGGGTCCGTTAAATCGAGGGTCGACTGTACTGTGTATTTTGCAGTGTTACCCAACCAGCAGGAGCGGCAGCCGGGTAGAATGTAGAATTCGGGCGAACCGCCAGCCTTGTTTACACTACGCGGAGCGACGTCGAACGCTTGCCATCATGTTCCCATGTATTTTGACTGCCTTTGCATACAGTGCTCCCCCACTAAATGCGCCTTCAGTAAATGCGGATTCCCTATATGCGGTGGCTAATCAGAAATAATATATTTTAAGGACTCTGTAAATGCGGCTCGAAATTCTGTATATGCGGTTTGGCCGTTTTGATTCAAGGGGAAATACATACTTCCAGCCATATTACCGAGTGTCGCCTACCGAAAATGCGGCCTCTATCTAAGGTAAATGGTGTTATATTTGTTGATTTATTTGATATTTCTACAGTGGAATCTCGCATCGAACGCATTTTGATCTAACGACCTATTTGGAGCCCGGGATCAAATTTGCAAATTTCCCGCCGATCGCCGTATGTTTAACGCTACCTCGCGTCCTTCCCTCCCTCCCCATCTCCCTCCCCGCCACTATCGTCTAGTGTTGCCAATTTAGCTATTTTCCCGCTAGATCTGGATATATTTACTTTGATCTAGAGGCAAATTTGTATGCTACATCTAGCAAACATGAATTCTAGCGATATTTTTGAGATTTTCGGCATTTTGTTAATAATATTTGAGATTGTGGCATTACAGTTTCTTACAGTAGATCCTCTGGAAAAAGGCAAACTAGGCCTGTGTATCCAGCTCAGTACCAGTACTTGCACTGCTGCGGTCGTTCACGGTGTTGGCGGCGGCGGTAGCAGACGCAACATTTTTACTATTCTGTATTTTTGTTTTATAATCAAACTTCAAATCTTGTTTTCCCCATGCTTTATCAAGATTACTTTCAAACTCCCTTATTGATTCGGAATCGACTACATACTGGAGCAGTGCGTTCCACTCATTTACCACTCTATCACAAAATGAGTTCTTTGCCTTCTCAAGCCTATTTCTTTCTTTGTAAATTTTCTTAGTGTCCTCTCGTTCTTGTTCCCTCCCGCATCAAGAAGATACCTTCACACACATCCTCATCATACTTTCCTGACACTATTTTAAAAGTCTCTATCATATCCCCTCTCTTTCTCCTATATGCCAGTGTCGGAAGCCCCAGTGTCCTCAACCTCTGCTCATAGCCCGCGTTCTTCAACGTTGGTACCAGCTTGCTAGCTCTCCTCTGCACTTTCTCCACTGTTTCTATATCCTTTACCATATATGGAGCCCACACCTGGTTCGCATATTCCAGGTGCGGCCTAACCTCGTTTGGATCGTAAGGTCTGTGTGGCCAGTGTATCTATGTAAATCTATGTAACCAGCGCTGTATAGATTCCTGAAGATTTCTTCGTCAAGTATGTCCTTATCAGCCCTACAATTCTATTGGCTTTGTTTATCTTTTCCGCTAAATGTTCTGAGAAATTTAACTTATTGTCTATCACTACTCCTATATCCTTTTCTGCATTCACTTCCTCCATCGCTTCATACATACTGTATCCTACCTTGTCTATCTTGCTTGTCCCAATCCGCATGTACTTGCATTTTTTTGGATGAAAAGGCATTAACCAATGCTCAGACCATCCCTTCATGCCCTCCACATCTCCTTGAAGCAATCCCACATCTTCCTTACTCCTCACTCTTCTATACAGCTTAGTGTCATCCGCATACAGGTATACCTCACTTCCATTAGTTATAACTTCAGGTAACTCGTTGATAAATATAAAGAACAGCAGTGGTCCCAACACAGATCCCTGAGGTACCCCACTTGTAATTTCCCTCCACCCCGAGCGTATTCCATTCACCAGTACCCTCTGTCTCCGATCTTTCAGGAAGGCTTCTATCCATTTCACACATTTCTCCCCTATATTATAGCTTCTAACTTTCTCTATTAACCTTTTATGTGGGACCTTATCGAAGGCCTTCATAAAATCGCAATATACCACGTCTATTACATCACCATCTTCTAGAATTTGCATCCAATCATCTACCACCTTAATTAGCTGTAGTACCGTCGACCTCCCCGGCAAGAATCCGAACTGTTTCCCACTGAAAAGTTGGTTTGACTTCACATGCTCCATTATTCCTTCTCTAATTACCGTTTCCATTAGTTATTTATTCTTAGTTCCTTAGTTATTCTTATTTATTCTTAGTTAGTTCCATTATTCTAGCGATTTTCAGCATTTATTTAATATCTAGATTCTAGTGCATAGCGGACTGTATTTGGTAACCCTGCTATCGTCAGTCCACGCCATGCTCGATGCGTGTTCTAAATTGCCTGTCTAGCTCCAACCTTTTGTTCTGCCTTTCGAATTTCCGCCCCATCTAAAAATTGTCTGGCGGTGTGTTATGCCAAGCCTCAGGCACTGGAGGTGGGAGTGCAGAGAATGGAAACATGTAACAGTGAAGAGAGCTAAGCCTTCACGGAGAGAGAGAGGGAGGAGGTGGTGGAGGTGAGGAGGTGGGTGGCGCTGCTCGGTAGCCTAGCCTCCCTGCCTTGGATATCTTAGACATCGTCTAACTTACACACCTCATTATTCACTCATAAATTGGTTTATTATTAATTCTTCTAATAATTAATATATTACATGATTTGTATATATTTTATGTCTCAAAATATGCATGGTAGGCTAAAAAGGGGTTAGTTCAGAGGGGCTGTCTGACCATAAGCATTTATTCCCATTGATTATTAACTCCACAATATGCGGATTCCGTAAATGCGGCGCATTTTGCAGCCCATATAGGCGCATTTACTGGGGGTGCACTGTACAATAAAATGTTGAGGGGGGGCTTTGGCCCCCCCCCCCCCCCATGACATATTGTCATCATCATATATATTGCCAGCAGGAAGCAAATAAGCGAAAAATCACCGTCAAAATAAACACAAACTTAACCACAGCAATCGACATATGTAAACATGATGGCGGCGGACGCTTGCAATCATGTTCCCGTCTAGAAAGCCAAAGAAGATGCAGGAAGGGCCATCAATCAGTATTTGGGGGTGGACAGTGCCTTCAGTGTCTCCGAACCAAAGAAGATGATGCCAAAAATGACTCTGGTAGGCATTGCTAATGACGCTGAGGATAATGAGATCATTCCCAGCATCCTCAACAAGAACCCAAGAATAAAGTCCCTGGTCGACGATGGCTTAGCTATGAATTTGCTATTCACTAAGCAAAAGAGTGATGCACACACTAAGATTGCGGTAGTAAAAATGTCACCTGAAATACGCTCTTCCATTGTGGATGATGGCAATTCTGTGTATGTTGGACTTGTGAGATGTCGTGCATACGATCGCTTCTGGGTAACACAATGTTACCATTGCCAGGGCTTTGGTCATACCAGTGACAGGTGTTATCGGAAAAATGAGGATCCAAAATGCAACTTCTGTGCTGGTACTCATAACTCAAAAGACTGCACCAACAGGACTTCTCCCAAATGTATAAATTGTATGAGCTCCACATCAGTTACGGAGCCGCCAAATCATTTCGCCTCAAGTAGAAATTGTCCTTTAATGACAGCTCAGAGAAATAAAGTTATTGAGAACACCGATTTTGTAGGTTCAAAAAACTGAAAAATGCACATGGGAGCCGGTTGAAACTGGGTCTGTTGAATGTTCGTTCCTTGCGTAACAAAATGGATCATATTTGCGAGATCTTGGATGAACGTAACCTTGATGTATTATGTCTCACTGAGACCTGGTTGTTCGAGTCAGATCTGAATATTATACAGGCGGCATTGCCTAAAACCCATTCCATAATAAATGTTCCTAGGCCTAGGGGAGATCATCCGGGTGGTGGAGTGGCAGTTGTCTACTCCACATCTCTGGTGAATATCTTGCAAATAAGCCATAACCCAGCCCCTCTTTATTATGAACTGTTGGAAGTGGAAATAAAACTCCATCAACAAATTCTAAGAATGGCAGTTGTCTATAGGCCTGGCCATCGTGGCACAGATAGGGGTTTTATGGAAGAGTTTTTGGGCAGTTTCTCGAGGAATTTTCTGCTAAAACTGGAAGACTTTTGATGTGTGGAGATTTTAATTACTGGGTTGACAGCCCTCATCTGAAGCCATTCTCTCCTGAGTTCCTTGAGTTGACTGATCAGAACAATTTTGTAAACCATGTGTCCCACCCAGCTCATATCTTAGGACACACCCTTGACTTGGTTTTCTCTCCTGTGGGTTGTGGTGGTGTTCTGGATGTTGATGTTGAGAATGCTGACCCTAATACCTCTGATCATGCTTTGATTACTTTCAGCTTTGATTTCCCTAAGCCACTCACACATGAAAAAGTAATCAGATTTAGAAATTATAAAAATGCAGACCTAAATTTGGCTAGCAGTGAAGTAAAACAGTACTTGGGAAGTGTTGATACTTCCAACCTTACTTCAGATGAGCTGGTGGAGGTACATGGAAATGCACTTAAATTAGTGTTCGATCATCACTGTCCAGAAGTAGAGAAGAAAATCATAGTACGAGATGATTCGCCCTGGTATAGCACTCGAGTTAAATTTCTTAGAAGAGCGCGTAGAAGAGCTGAACGTGAATGGCGGAAAAATAAAACAGACTCTACATGGTTGCAATACCTGTCAGCCAGAAGAGCTGTGGTCTACAAAATCGAAGATGAAAAGAAAGTGTATTATCAGGGAAAAGTTGACTCGTGTGGTAACGACCAGAGGAGGTTGGCTTCAATTGTAAACAGTTTACTTGGAAAAACAAGAGTCAGCTTAAGACCTTCTGTACCTGATGCCGAGTTGGCTGCCAACTTTGTGGCATTTTTTGCTGGCAAGATAACTCGCATAAGACAGGAATTGGATGATGCTTCTGTTGGTGAAGAACTTTCAGTTGTACTCCAACCCCGACACATTCCTAATAATGTCCTCTCATCCTTTCACTCAGTAGAGGTGGACATGATCTCGTCCTACATAAGAAACCTCAATAAAACATTTTGCCCGTTGGATCCCATAAATGTTTCCAAGCTACCAAGAGTTTATGATCACACAGTTGAGTTTATTTCCAAAATAATTAATAAGTGCTTCTCTGAAGGTAGCTTCCCACATTCTGAAAAGCATGCACTACTCCGACCTACTCTAAAGAAACCTGGACTTGATGTTGAGAACATGTTGAACTATCGTCCTGTCTCCAACCTGTCCTTCATATCAAAGATATTAGAGCGTGCAATACTTGACCAATTACAACCACTACTTCAGCAGAATGAAACTATCCCAATTTTTCAGTCTGCTTACCGACAGCATCATTCAACTGAAACATCATTGATTAGAGTACATAATGATCTAGTTGAGAACATTTGCAATGGTGTGGCCTCACTATTGGTCTTGCTTGATCTCTCTGCGGCTTTTGACACAGTGGATCACGAGTTGTTATTGAGTGATCTTTATGATTGTGGTGTGCGTGACTCCGCTCTCTTGCTTCTTGGGTCGTACTTGTCAGGTAGATCCCAGAGTGTGATGGTAAATCAAGTGGTCTCGGACTCGACACCCCTGCAGTATGGTGTTCCGCAGGGATCAGTTTTGGGTCCTATCCTATTTATAATTTATATTAGCAGTTTGTCTCTTCTGCTTCGTGCACATAATGTCACCTTTCACTTTTATGCAGATGACACCCAGATTTATGTGAGAATCACAAATATAGTTGATATACGGAGTAAGATGGAATTGTTGATGTCTGATATCAAGAAGTGGATGAGAGCGAGAAAACTTAAACTAAATGATGGTAAAACTGATATTCTCATCATCCGAGGAAATAGAAGAGCTGATGATATGGTAGGTGCCCTCTCCATCAATGTGGGTGGATCTCAGCTGCGACCGGCCAACTCTGTTCGAAATCTGGGTGTATATGTGAACTCCCGATTAGATTTCAAAGAGCATGTAAACCAGATAGTTAAAAGTTGTTACTTGCACATCAGAAATCTCTATTTGGTGAAGCCGTTTATAACCAGACGTTGCCTTCTGACGTTGGTTCACTCATTGGTCTTCTCTCGTGTTGATTATTGCAATGCCCTGTTGGTGGGTCTTCCAAATTATATTTTGAAGAAAGTTCAGTCTGTTCTTAACAGGGCCGCAAGACTAATTTTTGGTGTTCCACCTAGAACTCCTACTACATCTCTTCACATAGAACTGCACTGGCTGCCAGTAAGAGCAAGAATAGAATTTAAGTTGTGTTTGGTGACTTTTAAGGTTCTCAAATTTGGTGAGCCTAGGTACCTTGCGGAGCTGCTCAGGCGCCCACCGGCACACCATGGTGTAGTTGTGCGTCATGACAATGACCCTTTTCGTCTTGATGAACCAATGGCTTTCCAGCAGTCTTCTTTCTTTGAGAGGTCATTCTCCTACATGGCTCCGAGGTTGTATAACAGGTTGCCGCTGTCCATGAGACAACTGAGTTCTGTTGAATGCTTCAAGAGACAACTTAAGACTTTTCTCTTTGAGAGAAGCTATGATCTTGAGAGAGGTGTCATGACAGATGGCTATAGAGTTTAGGCTATTTTGCCACTGCTGGTGATTGTTAAATGTGTGTTGTATATGAGCCTTCTTTTGATGCATTGATTTTTGTTCTTTTTTCTTTCTCTTTTCGAGTGCTAGTGAATTCTTCGGAAAAATTGGCGCTTATGAGAAATAAGTAACATGCTTATTATTATTATTATTACTGTATTTTGAATGCCATTGTATACAATAATATGTTGAGGGGGGCTTTGCCCCCCTCACCCCCCATGACATATTGTCACCATCATGTACTGTATATTGTCAGCAGGAGGCAAATAATTGAAAAAACATCGTTGTCAAAATAGACGCGAACTTAACCGCGGCGATCGACCTATGTAAACATGACGACCATACGCTACATCCATCCCCGGCAGCACCCAACCACAATACTAGGATAGGTTAGGTAAGTTTGTTAGGTTAGGCTAATGTTTTCTCAAAGTTGACTCAATTTTTATAACATAAGCTAGGCCTATTACTCACTCCACCCCAACTGTATTTCTACCGTTAGCAGCTTTACCCAACCAGCGTGGGTGTGGGGGTAGCAGCCCCCACCCATAATACCAAATAGGGTAGGTAAGGCTAATTTCTCTTAAATATTATCCACTCAACCCGTATCGAGCCAACTTTCGTCAAAAGTTGGCTCGGGTTTTCAAAAAATCGGGTTTTAGGCTATGGGTCTTGAAAATGCACAAACCCGAGCCAACTTTTATTTAAAATTGCAATAGGCCTAGGCTAGCCTATTAGTTTTATAAGTTTTTTACCCTCAATTTCCCTATTCAAATAAGCTCTATTTGGCAATAACCTTAGACGTGGGCTACATAGGCTAATTAGTCGAGGCCCTCATAGACATTCTCATATATTTTAACAGTAGGGGGTCAAACCTCCCTTATAGTACATTTACGACGGTAGGCTACAACCATGTAAAAAAATGTACCGGTACTGTACTTTCCTATTTTAGTCAGAAATCACACTGGTTTATGGTGATTTATTTGTTTAAGTGTGTTTTAACTATACTATACAGTATATAGCAATATAAATGTGTGTTTTAACTATACTATACAGTATATAGCAATATAAATGTGTGTTTTAACTATACTATACAGTATATAGCAATATAAATGTGTGTTTTAACTATACTATACAGTAAGGCGTCATTCCTCCTTCTCTGCTCTGCGCTCAGCCTGCCCGGACCTGTCTCCCCACGCTCCGCGGGTTCCGCATTTGTTGCGTCCCTAGTGAGTTTTTTCTCATTGGTTTACTCCGGGATGTATCGAGTAAGGTTAGGATATGCGTAGCAGGAGTGTCCTGGGCTGGTTGGCCGCAGTGCAGTGTATTTTGGGTCGTATGTTTGGGGCATCTATTTCGGATGTACCCTCGTGGTCCTGTTGTGGACAGGTGAATTTTTTCACAGTTAAGCTAGCTTTGTGATGCAGGCGGCTTTCATTACGCGTTATTGCTTCCTTTTATCTTTCTGATGAGGTAGCGTATTTTTGCTGTCGTTCCCAGCGTATTTTTCTTCACTTAGTGAAGTTTTTTCTGGGTCCCGAGTCAGTTCTTCCCTTTGCCGGAAGTGTTTGCTACAGTGGTGTGTTGGCGGTGGTTCCTGTTGTGATATAATTCAGTGCTTTTTGTTTATATTCCGACATGTTACTGTTATCCGTCTGCTAGGCCTAGCCAGCCTCTCGTAGCTTTATCACATATACAAGTGTTATTGATTTATTTTCTAAATATGTACTACTGTGTCATGTGTATCCTGGTTTAGTTGTGTATTGGCTAATTCCACGGACTATTTATGTGTCCTGGGTTAGTTGTGTTTTGGCTAATTCCACGGGACTATGTTGGGCCCGGCGTTAGTTGTGTTTTAGCTACGCCTCGGTCCGGTGTTGCGTTCAGATGGTATCTGGACGGGGTGGGTTTTTTCCGGCGGGTTTTTCTCGGTTTCACCTTGATAACCCCGGCTGGTTGCCTAGTTTTGGCCACGCGTGGTTTAAAACAGGCTTGTTTCCCCGGCGAGTGGGTGTCTGTGGCTCCCCAGGTCTGCGTCTCTGGGGTGCCTGTTTCATCCCGGCGGGTTGGCTGTACCCATCTAACAGTGTTCATACGGACACGTGTTGTTTGTAGTTTTTTCGGTTTTGCAAAGCCAATATAAAACTATGCTGTAGTTGTATTTCCTCCCCGGCGATCTGTTTCAAAGAAGTGGGGATAGGAACAATTGGGGTTAACTTTTAAACTTTAATTCACCCGGTGGGTGCAACCTGGAAGGTTGGGATGACCGAATTTGCAAAATTCAGTTTAGTTGACCAGTCAATTGAGGGATGCTTTGTGTATCGCCTCCTTCAACATACGGCGCTTTAGGGCACATTTGGGGTTAACGTTTTTTAAACTATTATTCACACCCGGCGGGTGTTTCTTGCACGGATGAGAATAACGAATTTACAATTCAGTTAGTTAACCAGACATTTGAGGGATACGTTTTGTATCGCCGCCTTCAACATACGGCGATCTAAAAGATACTTCGGCAGAAGTTAGATCTCGTATATTTGTCAGGCTTCCCAGTTTTTTATCTACGAGATAATTCGGGGGCCGGCGTCTTTTTTAGGGGGTTTTTTCCAATATTTAATATGGAAACAAACACCACCGGAAAGACTTAATCACTTATAAACGCCATGATGGTCTTTATATATTATGTCAGAGGGTATTCATAAATCTTTTGGACAAATTAAGATATTCTGAAATCTTTTACTTAGGAAACCCCACCGCGTGGCGAGCTGTGGTCGTTGAGTATTACGTCTCGTTACCCGGCGGGTTATTTAACACCTGTGTGCGAACATGAGTGGGTTAACCTTATGAGCATTAATTCCTGGAAATTTTAAATTTTCCAGAGCTGGGTCCCGGCGGGTCTATGCAGAACCTGGAGTAGTTTCCCTCCAGTCTCTGTCATGGCTACCTTTGCCCCGGTTTTTGCTGTATGCATTACGCCCTCCTGTTCAGGTATCCCTATTTTTGCGCACACACTTTGTATAAAATGTGTTAAAATGTCTCGTTTGGTGGGGGTTACCTTTCCGGCGTTTTTCTCGTTGCTCCGAGAACACCGTTTTGGTTTACCGAGTTTTAGTCAGGATGGCTAAAATAGGTAAGTTACCCCGACGAGTTTGGTCGCTTGAGGGCTCATCAGAAACTGCGTTTTTCTGTGGTCGAGCCTGGGATCAGGCTTCCTGTGTTATTCATTGCTTTATGCATTACGCCCTCCTGTTATGTCTCGTTTGGTGTGGGTTACCTTTCCGGCGTTTTTTCTCGTTGCTCCGAGAACACCGTTTTTGGTTACCGAGTTTTAGTCAGGATGGCTAAAATAGGTAAGTTACCCCGACGAGTTTGGTCGCTTGAGGGCTCATCAGAAACTGCGTTTCTGTGGTCAAGCCTGGGATCAGGCTTCCTGTGTTATTCCCGGTGAGGGGGGCTCCACACAGTTATTTTGTTTGGTCTTTCCCTCCCGGCGACCTTTTTTACAAAGAGGTCTGGGGCAGGTATAAGTGGTTTGACATTGCATATAAAACCCGGCGGTTGTACCTTCGGGTGGTTATATTAACGAATTTGCGATTCGCGATAATTTGCCAAACAATTGATTGATACAATAGGGTATCACGGCCGTCAAGACGGCGATCTATGAGGGCTTCTGGCAGAAGCCGGATTAGAGATTAAGATAGGCTTAGACTTTTTATGGGATAAAAAGATGCCTGAATCTTACTAGTGTTTCAAGTGTAAAGGGATACTTGAAGGACTTCATCTTTAATAAAGATATGTTTCATCTTTATGAGGATTCAGAAGTTATGCTTAATTCTTTCGAACAGGTAAAAGATATGCTGAAATCCTTAATAAACAATTGGAACAATGTTGTATGTTGTTAAGTCTTTCTCTCCGGCGACCTTTTTACAAAAAAGGTCTGGGGCAGGTACAATTGGTTTGACATTGCATATAAAACCCGGCGGTTATACCTTCGGGTGGTTATATTAACTGATTAGCAATTCGCGATCATTTGCCAAACAATTGATTGATACAATAGGGTATCACGGCCTTCAAGACGGCGATCTATGAGGGCTTCTGGGAGAAGCCGGATTAGAGATTAGGATAGGCTTAGACTTTTTATGGGATAAAAAAGATGCCGGAATCTTACTAATGTTTCAAGTGTAAAGGATACTTGAAAGACTTCATCTTTAATAAAGATATACTTCATCTTTATGAGGATTCAAAAGATATGCTTAAAAATCTTCTGGACAGGTAAATATATCCTGAAATCTTTAATATGAAACTAAAGGAAAACGAAAAGTAGTGGTGGAGTGCTACGGTTCGTTGACCGGCGGTCTTGTGACACATATTTTGTACCATTTTTTGGGTGTAACCCTATGAGCATTAATCCCCGGAAAATTCTCTTTCCAGGGCGGAGTACCGGTGTTGCACCAGGTGACCAGGTAGTTTCCCGGGGGCGGGGTAGTTTTCCCCCAGTCTCTGCCATGTCGGCACTTGAACCTCTCATTGCTGTATGTTCAACGCCGTTAAGATCAGGTATCCCTATATATTATTTTCATTTGTTAATGAAATAATTTAATCACTGAATAATAATAACCATATATATTTCTATGATTATATTAGGATAATATTGTATTTATTTATAGTAATTTATTTTAATACAATTAAATATAAATTAAATTAATTAGTATACTTTATGATTTTGCTCACCAGCTCTGCTTTCAATGTGTTAATGAGCTATGGGAGCTTTTAATTATCATAAACCTTTACAGGGCTCTCTTTTAGAGAGTATACCGAGCTCGCAAGCGAGGGACAGCCACAGCCAAGGTGTATGGCGATACTCACAGTCCTGGCAGGACAGAACACATCCCTTTGTGACTCAACTAGTGCTGACGTCCACGGGATGCCGATGTACCATCTTCTACCCCAGTTTTAACATGGCAACATGTGGAGGTCCCGGCTTCGGCGGGATCTTCCCATGATAAGCCAGACTTAACGGATGAAGAACAACGATCTCTGGTCTCAGAGATGGAGGTTGAAGAGTCCAGTCACCTTTTAGGCGACTCTCAGGGTACTGTCGAATCTCCACGGAGTTCGTCATCGGCTAGGTATGTACCGGCGGAAGAGATTGATGGACTACTATTGAATGCACTTAATAGGTTCTTGGGCCCTACGCCGGAAACTCCTCCTGATACGGGAGATCCCGCGATGTCGACGAATGTGCGACCTCTGGCTACATCCTTTGCTTTAGCGAAAATACCTAGCCATCCGCTTGTGTCAGGCCCAATTTCCAATGTGCCAGGCACAACAGCTCTCACTACTTCCACTGAATGCAGTTCACTGAATTCAGAAACAAGGGTCAACGAGGTCAAGGAAGTTGCTACTCGTGTCGGAAGAGATTTTTTGTTCTAGCCAGCAGTCTAGATATTTATCTTCACGCATCTTATCTCCCAGGCGTAGCGAACGTCTGGGCAGACGCTCTGTCCCGGAGACAGAGCACGACAGTAGAATGGGAGCTCAAGCAACCCATTTTCGACCTAATGATTGCGGAGCTCTCCCATCCACAAGTGGATCTTTTTGCGTCCGAGGAGACTCACAAGCTCCCTCTATACCTCACCCGCCGGGCGATAACGCCGGCAGGGGGGCCAGACGCCCTAGTGACAGACTGGAACAGATGGAGCTCCATCTATCTGTTTCCGCCGCCAGATGCGTCACTAATGTGCCACGTAGTGAAACAAACTCGAGTTTATCGAGGCTTAGTCTCGCTAATCGCGCCCCTGTGGCTGGCGCAGGTGTGGTACCAGCAATTAATAATGTGGTGCCCGGACCCGGTATCGCTCCCGGTCGGGTACTTCCACTTAGACACGATTGGCAACCTAGCGACCTCGCTGACTTTTGCATTATGGACATTCAGGAGGCCAAGTGGCTAGCACCATACGGTAGGGATGTGACCAATAAATTGCTCAATCAATATACTCAGTCTACTAAGCGACAATATCAATCACATTGGAAAGCTTTTACTTCTTGGATTGTTAGAACGGAACAAACTGTACCCTCAGTGGCATTGGTTTTTAATTACTTGAACTATCTGTTTGAGCAGAAACGTTTATCTGTGGTAACTTTGAAGAATCACTTGACTGCGATTAGAGTGCCCTTTTTCGACCTTACAGGTCTATCCATACCGGTGGCGGAGGAAACAGGATTTATGAGAGAGTGTTTTAAACTCCGCCCACCTCCCCGTCAGCTCATGCCTACTTGGTCTCTGGACAAAGCTTTGTCTTTACTTCATTCTCGTCTGTATCAAAATACTGCAGACTTTGCTTTAATCTTAAAGAAGGCAGTTTTCCTTTTGGCTTTGGCCACCGGAAACAGAGTGTCTGAGCTGGCGGCGATGAGCAACACACCTAATTGTCTTAGGTTTGGTAGACTTAATGATTCAATTTCCATTGCACCCACCCCGGCGTTTGTAGCCAAGAATGAGCATAGTGCACACGTGTTTTCTGAGTTCACGGTGCCGGCGTTAAAAAGGGGAAAAGTGCATCATAATTTATGTCCAGTGCAAGCTCTAACCAAATATTTGAGAATAGCTCCTCAAAACCCCCAAGGTGCTTTATGGGTAGCGAGTACGGGTAAACGCTTACTTAAACGGCGATTAGCCTCTCTTCTGGTAGAAGTCATTAAAGAGAGTAATCCCGGCGTTGTGGGTAGGGCCCACGATTTACGCAAGTGGGCGGCCTCTTTACGTTTCCTGAAAAACTTTTCAGTTGAAGATATTGCGTCCACACAGTTGTGGGCGTCTAATCATACGTTTCTCTCTAGATACTTGTCAGTTGCTCTAGACAAACCTTCCGTACCATGTATAGCTTTAAGGCAGAGGGTCTAGGTGGCCCTGCAGTCACTTATGTTTACTTTCACGGAAGGGGGGGGGTGCAGTCAGTTGACATAGGACACCCTAGACCCCGCCGGAGTATGAGAGCTGTGATACAATTTAAGGTTAAAATGTGATATGAAAATTTCTCTGCGAGAAATTGTGCTAGTACAAGGTTTAGTACAAAACAACGGTGTTGTTATAGTAGTTTTAGCTGCGAAAGCAATGTAATATTAGTTCAATGGAGTTCATTTGCAATTGATCTCCACATGTATTTTGGGGTTTATGATGTGCACATATAAACTTATAACTTATTATTTTTGTCACCACTCGTTGAGTGGGGTGCCTTTTGTAACTACAGATCTGTGTTCAGAATCTTCAGGGTTACCCATTTTTGTCGGGCAGGCTTCTTTGAAGCACGCACCTGCCTGAACCCCTTTTTCTTGTATATTTCCGGCCTACGCCGTATTAAATACATTTTTCAAAAGTAAGAATACTATGTGGTTGTTTTTATTATCTGCTTTTCTAGAGTTATGATATGATTACGAATGTCCCCTTCCAGTCTTAGATATCAGGCATGTTCGTCAATGATGGAGGGGCCACTAATAAATTATAGGTTTGACTCCTGTAAGGAGATAAAGAAAACCTAATATTTAGTAGTGGCCCCGTAATCATTGATGACTGGGGCCCTCCCGACCGTCCCCTTCCCATTCGTTGATGTATTAAGGATTTTAGTTTACTTGATATGTCAGTGAAGGAGGAATGACGCCTGAATCAGCGTCTGGTCAGAAATCCACACAAGTACATCCACGATATGATGGAAAGCTTATTGGATAGTTATTCTTATTTTCTTTTGTTTTTATTTTTTACGAAGTTTTTTCGTAGTGAGAACCCAATTCATAATGACTGAAGCCATGAGTGAGGTCGCGTGCGCTCATGATGAAGGCTCCTCAGTTTTTTAAATGCTCTGCGCGGTAGATTCAAACTACGGCGGATTAGTGTTTGAAGAGGATGCCTTATGTAATAGGCATGTTCGTCAATGATTACGGGGCCACTACTAAATATTAGGTTTTCTTTATCTCCTTACAGGAGTCAAACCTATAATCTATCTATCTATTGCCTGACGCCGTGATCCCCGAAAGGGTGGCCACGAACGAACCGCCCCCATGCACCTCTGTCCCCAGTCAGTCGATGCCCTCCCCCCAACCAGCACCGCCTTCGTTCATGTAGTTCCTCACTCCATCCTTCCACCTCATATTCGGTCTACATCTCCCCTCTGTCCATCCACCTCGCTCTCGTACACCCTCTTAGTCATTCTCTCGCTTTCCATACGTTCCATATGGCCGAACCATCTCAAGTTGTTCCTTTTCACACTTTCCAGCACATCTACCTCCACACCACACCTCCTTCTTACTTCCTCATTAGTCTGTCTATCCCTCCATGTAACTCCGCACGCACTCCTTAAGTAATTCATTTCCACTGCTCTCACTCTTGGTCTGAGTCTCTCAACCAACGTCCATGCTTCGCTTCCGTAAGTCAGTGTCGGGATTACCACACTGTCATGCAAGGACTTCTTCACTTCCATACTGACCACCCTATTTCTTGTTACTGCTTTTAGCGTTCCTACAACCCTCTTCCCCTGTTGTACCCTCTCCCGCACCTCTTCATCCATAGTCCCATCTTTACTCAACACACTGCCCAGATACTTAAAAGAGTTGACGATCTCCATAGCCTGACCGTTCAGCTTCACCTCACACTCTGTGACTTCACCCCTTTCGAAGACCATAACCTTGCTCTTCCCCGTATTTACCTTCAAATTCCGTTTTTCGCACACTGTTCCAAACTCATTTACCAGACCCTGCAACTCCCATTCATTATCACTCATCAGAACTGTATCATCCGCAAACAGCAGTATAGGTAGCTTCCACTCAATTCCCTCCCTTTTCAGCGATACACCAACATCCACTGCTCTTGATAGTATTTCTTTCATAACTCCATCCATATATACAGTAAACAACCACGGGGACATCACACACCCCTGTTTCAAACCAACATTCAGGTCAAAGAACTCGCTCTGCTCACTCTCCATACGTACTGCCGCCTTTGCACCCTCATACATGCTCTTCACTGCTTTCAGCAACTTGCCCTCTACTCCGTATATTCTAAGTACTTTCCACAAACCTTCTCTATCCACTCTGTCATAGGCCTTCTCCAAGTCCATAAAGGCAACATACACCTTTTGTTTCTTCTCCAGATACTTCTCCACAACACAATTCAGGGTAAAAATCTGATCTACACATCCTCTTCCCTTCCTAAAACCTCCCTGCTCGTCGCCTACCCATTTCTCCGTTCTCACTCTCACTCTCTCAATCACTACCCTACTGTATACCTTCCCTACTACGCTTAGAAGACATATTCCTCGGTGGTTACCACACACTCCTCTTTCCCCTTTGCCCTTATATAGGGGACTATTATGCCAGTCTTCCAGTCATCGGGTGCACTCCCCTTCTCCCATGCTAGTTTGCACATTTTCCATACCCATTCTATCACTATCTCACCACCATACCTCAACATTTCCCCACACACTCCATCTGTTCCTGGTGCTTTCCCCAATTTCACTCTTTTCATGGCTTCCGACACTTCTGACCTCCTGATCCCCACCTCCTCCTCCACTACTTCTCTTCTTCTCCCTCCCATACCATATCCAGCTATGTTTGCTGGCTCTTCATTCCTTTCATTTAGCAACTCACTGAAGTACTCCCTCCATCTTTCGACTCTCTCTTGCTTCTCGGCTAGCATTCTCCCATTCTTATCTTTCACACCCTTACTGTTTCCCTTGCTACCTTCCCTAACTTTCTTGATTTCTTTCCAGAACAGTTTCTTACTCTCCCTCCATTTTACGTAAACTCAGATTCCTTCCAAATTCCTCATCTACTCTTCTCTTACTTTCCTTCACTACTCTCTTCACCACCCTCTTACTCTCCACGTACCTCGCTCGTTTCTGTCTCTCGGAATCTTCATTCCCTCTACTACCCAACCACTCTCTATATGCTTTCTTCTTTTCTTCCACAGCTATTCTTACCTCTTCTGTCCACCATGCTGTACCTTTCACTCCCCTCCCTCTTCTCCTCACTCCACACACCTCCTCACATGCTGCACAGATCTCATTTTTATACAGTATATACCAATATAAATGTGTGTTTTAACTATACTATACAGTATATAGCAATATAAATGTGTGTTTTAACTATACTATACAGTATATACCAATATAAATGTGTGTTTTAACTATACTATACAGTATATACCAATATAAATGTGTTTTAACTATACTATACAGTATATACCAATATAAATGTATTATATATTGACAATTGTTACTGTTTTAACCCTATTAGATGCAGGGCGCGCCAATTTCGATCCTCCCTGTTGTACTCCATTAGTTTGTAGATTTTAAGACGTTTCACCTCATTAGTTTGGCGATTATAAGATGCTTCAACCCAATAAGGTGTAAATTTTTCCTAGGCGAGCGAAAGCGAGCCTGCAATTTGGGAGAAACCGGCCTTTGGCCGGAACATTTTTCTACCGAAACATGTACATATTTAGCTTGAATGGGGTCTGGGGGATGTTTTTTTTAGTTTGAAGGAGGTCTGGAGAGGCGTGTTTCTAAGTCTTGGGGGTAAACTAAAAACACATTTTTCAAAAATGGCTAAAACAATGAAAACCCTCAATAATAATTAAACAAAATATCATAATAACCCCCAAGATGTTGCACCTAATAGTGTTAACTATGAATATGCTACTGGGCCTAATAAACCAATGTTAAATTGACGATTTATATTATCATTATTGAAACAAAATGTAAGCATTATATATATAACAATGTTTACTGTGTTAACTATCAATATCCTAATAAACACTAATATTAAATTACCGATTGTTATTATAATTATTACCAAGTCGTTATTATCATTATTGAAACAAAATATCAGTTTGGACAAATTTATTGAACAATCGAAAAAAAGAGGTTACTAAGTCATAATGCCGACGTATCCATTCAAGACGAAATGCCGACGCTGGGGGCAAGTAAAAATACCGGCGTCGGCATTTTGGTACGCCGGCATTACGACCAGACACCTACAAGACAATTCGGAATTACAGTCAGGACCCCCAATACACGATTCCACAATGCGCGAAAACCCTAATACACGAGTTAGCCCTCGAAAATAAAATTAATTAATTAAACATTAATTACGCGAGGTGGTACCACAATACGCGAATCGAGAGCTAAGAAGGGGCCAAATCCGCTATTCCCGCTTGATACGCGAGCACGTCTACGTTTCGCGAGGCCCAGGCGTAGCTCCGAAAAGAGAAGAAGACGGGCATACGCCTGCCTTCCCTCCCGCTTACCCTCCCTCCCTCCCTCCCACAGTCCCGCTCATAGCCGTGCGGAGTGACCAAACGTTTGTAGTGCCTGCCACTTTTTTCGCCATGCCATGCCAATATAAGAAGATAACACACAAAATGATGGTGGAAGTGTTGGATCGCAAGAAAAATGGAGAAGGAAACTGTGCAATAGGCTTGTCAGAGTAAACTGTTCGTACGATTTGGTCATGGAGGGAGAAGTTGGAGAAAATCGTGAAGTCCTACGGTCCTAGTCCTAGTCCTAGCCTATCTACTACTAATTTTAAGGTAAGGTTTCATATTTTTATTCATTGTTGTTCTTATATATAAGATATAGACTGTACTGCAGAGCCAAAAATGTCGAAAATAGGCCATAATTGAGAGATGTCACCCAATCTAATTATTCCCATTTAAAGTTAGTTCCACAATACACGAATTCACAATACGCGATGCCTCCTGTCACCCCTATTCTCGCGAATTGGGGGTCCTGACTGTATTCTATACAGTAGTTGCACCTAGCCTATACGAGCTAGCCTAAACAAATTATTATTGTATTTAACAGGAAGGTACGACGAAGTATGTGATGTGGTATAGGCCTAGGCTAGGTAGCAATATGCGGAAATAGATTATAAGGGCATTCCGCCCCCTCTGATCCCCTTACGAAAATCTACCGTTACTCACTCCACCCCAACTGGATTTCTACCGTTTGACCCAACCAGCGGGGCTGAGCAGTGTGCCAAAATACCGGTAGGTCAAATCTTTTAGTCATACCGAAATGGAGAAAATTTCAAAATTCATACCAGTTTGGCTGCCTAACCAAAAATTTCTTCGATTGGCCTGGGGCCTTGCTGCTGGCAGGCAGACTGTCAAAAGTCCGCAAAACTCGAATGTCTCGCTACTCTAAGCTAATGGTCATCATTTGCAAACTCTCATTGTTCATTAGCACATAAACAATTCCATAAAAATGGTAGGCTATATAGGCCTATCCAACATTCAACAAAAATTACATAATAACTCGTAGCTACCTTCCACATTGAGGGATAAGCCTTTACAACGGCACCTTCTTGTTTGTTTACAAAAACATAACTGACGATGCGAGCGCCCTCTATACTCTATAACCGGGCAAGTATAAAGACGTAAGAAGAAACAAGAACCAAAATCAACAACCAAGAAGGGAAAACAAGCAAGAAGAAACAAGGAATAGCACATAATAAATTTTACTGCCAAATTAGAAAACTGAAAACATGACAAAAGGGAGGCGCCGTTGCAAAGGCATAGCTTCCCGACCAGCAACTGAACTGAGTATTTTTCATAGCGCAAATTATCTCGGCCTATGAAATATCAAGATGCTCAAATAACAATTTCCCGACCTAGGGTAGGGTGGGGTGGAATCGCCGCGGCGATTCAAACGCTCATATTTCCGAAACTAGTGAATGGATTCGGCTGCTGTTGGGCTTAGGTTTTAGAGGAATGCCGACCTAACATCAAGTCATTATGAGGTTTTTATCCATTGTGCAAAATAGCTTGAGAAATTGAATTGTTTACCACGGTAATTGATTTAACGGTCGCAGAGATAAAATCGGCGGTTTGGTTTTCTCATAATAAAATAAAGTTAGTCACCACATCCTCCTAGGCGAACCAATTAACGTAGAGACTTCTAGTTTTCACCATTCTCAAGAGGAAGATTAGAGCTTGATTAAGAAATTTAGTTGATGTCTGTAACCCTTTCCATTTCGGAATACGATCGAGTTCAAATTAGTGCGTAGTATGCGGCGATCTCACCCCTCCGGGCGGGGTGAAATCGCCGCGCCGTAGGTATGTTTATTAAAATCTGTGGCGTGGCCTATATAATTTTATGAAAAAAAAACGATTATAGGTGAGGACCAGAATATATCGATAAAGCAAAGAAAAAAAATTATATTCCATATGTGGCAGTTTTTATTGAGCGAAAACTTCCGTTGGCGGCGGATTCACCCCGCCCTACCTTACTGTATTTACCTAGTAATAATGAGTATAATCATCTTCATGGTAGTAAGTGATGGTGTACCTATAAAATAATAGCGATTATAATGAAAAAAGTGGGTAATAAATGTATTATAAATAACATGTGAAATATGAAGTTACGGATGCTCGGTCGGCTATTTTACTGTATTTATCTTGTAATAATGCATGACATCATCTTTAAATTAATGTCCCATAAACTTTGACGGTCAGTGGTGATGTGGACCCCCAAAACGGGGAATTTGTTAGTAGTCTTGGCAAATCCAACGTCAAGGCTATTAACCTAATTGCATGGACGACTTGTCTATTTTGACTGCTATGTCGTCATTCCAACCGCGGTTAAAAAGAAAACGTCTAGAGTCTACTCCTTATCTTGCTCTAGGAGACGTTGTACATTAACCAAAACTACCACCGAAGGTGAAAAAAGCATAGAAGAGAAGAAAAAGGGGTTTACCTTAGTTATCGCTCAAGGCCCATCCCGTGTTCCGTCATGCGCAGATCCCTGTCGAACGTGCGCATGAGCGACCCTCTCTTGTCATAATTTTTTCACGCGTCGCCATTGTTGAGTCCGCTTTTGTTGTGCTCCTTCAATTCACCCTGTTTTAGGTTCGTTTCGGCTTATCTAGCCTTCTTTTTTGTTAGACAGATGTTACGTGATCTAGGGCACACGTAAATGGGCTCCTCAGTGTGTATAATGGAGACGCGTGTGGAAATAGCTACCTCAGGTACGGGGGCGCCTAGCGTTCCTCGTCTATGTTTTTCATTTCTTTCTCTTTTCATATTCTTTTTTCCTGTTAGTCTGGGCATAGTTTAGCTTTTAGCTTATTTTAGCCTAGCTTGTTTTCTCATTCAGGAATTGCTATGCCCATAGAGTTTTCATTTTTTCATAGCCTAGGTGTACAGTTGGTAAACAATCTGAGATTTCGTTGGTGGCGGTGCTGTTTGTAGAGTTTGTGTCGGCCGCATTATTAGCGTTATTCCCGAGTCCCCCCTTTCGAGCCTTCACTGTGTCTCAAGGGTCTGGGCGACAGGTGGTTCGTGATATCCAGGGGTACCCCACGGGGGCCCCTCCTTCACACCACAGGGTTTTTCGCCCCTGACACATTCTCTCCTCACGGCTAGGCCACCCTTTTTCTCGCCAGTTTCATTTACTGGTTTTTGTTTTCCCTTCCTGTTTTCACCTCCATCCTTTCATAGTCTTTTGCCCAATCCAGGGGTACCCCACGGGGGCCCCTGTTTGTGCCAAACCACCCTCCCTGCCACTTCTCCTCATGGGCTTTGCTCTATCTCTGTGGTTTGGGTGGTTCCTGGGGGATGTGCCTCCTCTCCCCTGGTGTGTCTTCCTTGCCTCTCCCTTGACCGGTTGAGTCAGGATATTATCAAGGAAGACACTGCTCAGCTTGATGGCCATTGTCGCTTGGAGTTCATAAGGAGATGACGCTTTTTTATGGGCCTTTTTTGGTATTCCCTAGACGCTCCTCTCGCTTTTTCGGCGCCGGACCATTTCGGCCGGTCCCGCAAATTTGCGGAGAGCTCAATTCGGTCCTCTGGGACGTTTCGGCTCCCCACAAATTTGCGGAGATCGCTGGGGGGTCCCGCGGAGATGCGGGAGGGTTGTGTCGGTACGGTTATGCCTCCATTGGCCCGCAAATTTGCGGTTATAGTTGGCTTTCACTGTTGACCTTTTTTAGGTCATATTGTTGCCTGATACTATATTGGTGTATGCACTTTACTGGTGTTATGGAGCCTGCTTGTAAGGTGTTGAGTGGTGGTTAACACTTTCTCCATCTTTGCAGGTTCTGCTTGTGCTCTTCCACCTCGCCCGCCCTCCTCACCTACCTTGGTGCTCCCGGTTTAGAGTGAGTACGGATACCGGTTTGCATGTGTGTTCCTGTTTACCCATGCTCATTCCCTGGTTTTTATTGGACATTCTCTACACTTACTCCGTCGACGTGCTGCTTATGGTGTGTGTTCTTCCGTTGCAGGTGGGATGCCTTGCTTTCGCCAGGGCTGTGGCTCCCCGTGCTTGGAACGCCACAGGTCCTGCTTACGCCACTCACAATGTGTGTCCTCTACGGCCTACCTCCCTGCTCTGTGTGGCCCGTGTATGGACCTGGTGGATGTGGTGGACCATCACCCTGGTTCCTCAGACGCGGCGGTGGCCTCTGCTTCCCTTCAGTCTGTGTGGGCGGTGGTCTCCCACCACATTAGGACTGTGGGCCACCGTTCCCCGGCCTTTGTTGACGACCGGATCCGCGTCGCCCTGGGCATCCCTGACCCGTCTGGAGGCCGTTCACCTGGCCCTCTCCCTGCTCGGGCCCTCCTCCCTGGGTCCCGTGGTCGGTCGTCACATCGTCGGGAGGATCCCCAGCTCCGTCCACGCTCTCGCTCGCCTCATCGCCCGTCCTCTACTGCCCCTCATCGTCCTCCTGATCGCCTTGACTCCGCCCATCGCCCTCGTCATGGTTTTCGCCCTGAGGCCGGGGTTAGCGTCTCTGCCCCTGTACGCCCTCCCCTGGCCTCTCCGGATAGGGGCTCTACTACCTTCCGCCCGCTTCCCCTGCACAAAAGACGTCCTCTTCATTTGTCCTCTACGCGCGCGGATGTTCATGCTGTAGCTGGCCCTCTGCTCCCTCCTCCTACTCTGTCCAGGGGGGTCCACCAGGATGTAGTTGCTTCTCCTCCTACTTCTCCTGCTTCGGTGCCTATTCTTCCTTCACGGTCTCGTCCCAAGGTGGAGGTCCCTCCCTCCTCCGCCTCGGTGTCAGGCCGCCCTGTTCTCTCAGCCCCGGGGATCCTTGCTCTGTTTCCCCCCGCGGCTCCTTCTGACCTCCTTTCACCCGGCCAGCCTTCCCACTCCCGTCATCCTGCTCCTCTTCATTCTTCTATCCCTGATCTTCACTTACCAGCTCGCCAGGGGGGTACCCCGCCTCTTGACTCGGTGGAGTATAGCGAGGTTTCGGGGTCCCCTTTCTCGGGAACGGACGTGTCGCTGGAAGAGGGGGATGGTGATGTTTCCCCCTCGGGCGTTAGTGATCGGGGACGAGACCATCAGGGGCGCCACGGCCGTCGTCGCTCGCCTTCTTTGGGCCGCGACGCTGCTGTTTCGTGTCGTGAGTCTCGCTCCCGCTCACGCTCACCCCTGCGGGCCGAACAATCTTCGGGGGGGTCGCCTCTCTCGGATCGATTTTCGGCTATGCAGGGGTGGGTTGTGTCACACTTCGACGCGCGCTTTGAGGCGATGCAAGATTCCCTCTTATCGCGCTTCTTGGCGGTGACACAACCTCAGCGCCTCACCCAACCTACCCCTGCTTTGGTCCCCCTCCCTTCTGCGGTGGACCACATTCCTTCTCGCCCTGCTTCTCCTCCTGCCCTAGCTCAGGTGGTTGCCCCTGCTGTCTCCCATGCGGGGGTTCTCCGTCTGCTAGGGCAGGGCCCGCGCTTGCCCCCCATCCAGAAGGCCAAGGTCCCATCGCGGACTATGCCGCTCCTCTATGGCTCCTTGGCTGTGTGGAAGGGGGTGCAGGCCTCACACCCGGAGCGTGCTACCGGCTTCCCGTCAGGTGAGAGGGCCCTACCTTCGGACTGGTCGGTGCAAATTAATGATAAGATGCAGTTCAGGGCGATCAGGGTGGATGGTCAGGTGGCCGACGTGGAGGTGCGGGCTTACCCGACGAGGACTGACCTTCAGTACTTTTCGGTGAAGCCCTGCTCCTCGGACTAAGCTCTGGTCAGACTTCAGCCGCCAGGACATCCTTCAGGATGTTCAGTCCCTGGCTGTGTTGACGGGCCTGTCCTCCTATGGGACGGGTTTGTGCGACGACGGTAAGCCTGGCTTAGCCGTCGTGCTCGATAATCCTCTCCCATTGGAGGCCTGGTTTGCTGAGGCCTTAGAATTCGCCAACCGTTCCGTCGACAGATCTGTTTCAGTTCCTCCCCCGGAGTCATCACTGCTTTGCCTCCTCTTGTATCTGTCGGCGGCTTGGATGGCAAGTTCTGGTCCTGGATCAGCGCGCCCAAACTTGAAATTTGTGCTATTGCTAACCCGTTCTTCTCTCACCCAGATAACTCCTCTGTCGACAGGGATTTTACCTTGCGGCAGAGGGTGGCGAACTTATTATCTTGTCTTTTAGGTTCCCTCCAGACGTCTGCTCACCACCTGAGGCTTATCGAGGCGACTGCACCAGGCGATCTTCGTGAGGGTTTGGACCACGTTCGGCGGATCCACCTTCAGCTCGCGGTGTCTTTGGTTCCCGAGCTGAAGGCGGTTTTCTTACAGTTTCTTACAGTAGATCCTCTGGAAAAAGGCAAACTATGCCTGTGTATCCAGCTCAGTACCAGTGCTTGCACTGCTGCGGTCGTTCACGGTTTTGTGCGAGGCAACTCGACAACGCCAGACGGTAAGGTCCTCGTTCTGCCGGAAAGCCCCCTTGGATATTCGTCAGGGTTTGTTGTACTCTGAGCTCTATACATCGGGGCTTTTTGCGCAGGATGCTTGGGAGCGCTACGCTTCTCTGTCAGCGGACCCTGCTTACGACACGCAAAGACGCGCTGTGTCGCGACCAGGGTCTTCGCAGTCCCGTCCTTCTGACGGTCCTCTTCGGGGTGCTGCCGCCAGTGCTGCCGCCAAGAAAGGGCGCAGGAAAGGGAAGTTGCCGGCCAGAGCGTCGGTTCCGCCTCGCCCTTCTGCTCCTGCTCCCTTTCATCCCCGCCGAGAAGGGGCTGGCCAGCCTTCCACTTCCGGCCGCACTTCGACGGGGTCAGACGCGAGACGGACAGGGGATGGGGTGACCCGCCCTTTTCGACGAGGTGAGGAGGGGGGGGGGTAGAGGTGGTCAACGTGGCTCTTATGACCGCAGGGACCGTACCGGGGGACCCTCCACGTCAAAAAATGTGTAGGTTCTCCAGGTCGGTCTCCTCCTTGTTCTCCTTCTCGCCTAGCCGAAAGGGTCGCTCACCTCGTCTCGGGGGCTCCCACAGGTTGTTTTCGCCCTTGCGCCCCTCGGTGGCCGCAAGGGACGTGGGGGCGGAAGATTGCACGGAGGGGTCTAACCTGGAGATGGAAGTCCAGACCCCCACTCAGCTCTTGTCAACGAAGCCGGCCTGTCTCTTCGGAGGTGGCCGACGTGATAACATCCATGCACGAGCAGGGAATCGTCAAGGAGGTGCAAGCCGGTCAACCGGTTTTCCTCTCCCGTGTATTTCTGGTACCAAAGAAGGACTGCGACGCGATGCGACCGGTGGTGGATCTGTCGGCCCTCAACGGGCACATCGTGAACACACGGTTTCGGATGCTGACGGTGCACCAGGTACGACTGGCCCCCTGCGACCTCTGTCGTGGGTAGTGTCGCTGGACCTCAAGGATGCGTATTGGCACGTTCCTATCCATCCTCGTTTCCAGCAATTCTTGGCCGTTCAGACTTCCGATCGTGTGTTCATGTTCGACAGACTTCCCTTCGGTCTCAACATCGCGCCGCGGATCTTCTCGAAACTGGTGAAGCAGGCTCTGGATCCTCTCCTCAGGGGCGGCCTCCAGATCCTGTTTTACTTGGACGACTGGTTGATAGTTTCAGACACCCTAGAACAGTGCGTCCACGACACCCTCACAGTAGTTCAACACATCACACAGTTAGGGTTCAAAATCAATATTTCCAAGTCACGCCTGACCCCGTCGCGTATCGTGACGTGGGTAGGTCTCGAATGGGATCTGACCAACGCTACAGTGACCCAGAGTCAGCCAAACGCGGTGAAACTTCGCAGGAAGGTCTTCGCCGTGTTGCACTCGGTCTCCCTCACGAGGAGGATCTGGGACTCGTTAGTGGGTTCACTGAATTGGGCCGCTCTGACCATTCCCTTAGGGAGGCTCAGGCTGCGCCGCCTAATACTCATGGGCAACAAGGTGTTTCCGTTGGCCCCTATGGATCGGCTCATGCCGATCCCGCGTACCATTCACAGACACTTAGGACACTGGGTTGCTCGGGGCACGCTCTCTGCGGCTGTGCCCTGGACCGCCCCCCCACCGACGATCTGGGTAGATACAGATGCGTCGAGCGAGGTAGGGTGGGGTTACCAATCCAACCTGGGACATCAACATCACGGCAGATGGGTGGGACACACACACCTACACATCAATGCCCTCGAACTGTTGGTTCCCTTGTTCTTCCTGAGGGACCACGCGCTGGCCCTTCGGGGACGGTCAGTGGCCTTCAGGATGGACAATCAGACAGCTGTCCACTGTATCCAAAAGCAGGGGTCCTCCAGGTCTTTGACTCTGTTGGGGATCTCCGAGAAGTTGTTCTTCCTCGCGAACCGACACAACATCTCCCTGCACGCCTCCTACCTGCCCGGGACTGCCAACCTGTGGGCGGACGCCCTGTCGAGAGGACAGGGCGTTCTTGTAGAATGGGCAATGAAACAGACTGTATTCGACGACCTCGCGGCTTCCTGGGGAGGTCGACTTATTCGCATCGACGGAGACGCGCAAGTTGCCTCAGTACCTATCCCTCCGGACTCGTACTCCGGAGGGGGGTCCGGACGCTTTCATGGAAGACTGGAGCAGGTGGCAGTCGATATACATATTTCCGCCACCAGACGCACTGTTGATGTGCAAAGTCCTCGCGAGGCTGCGGCTGTACCGCGGCAGAGTCTGGCTAATAGCGCCTCTGTGGCCGGCCCAGGCTTGGTACGCCCAGTTGAAGCGGTGGTGCCCGAGTCCGGTCCCTCTCCCTCTCTCAAGCTTCCACTTGAGCCAGGTTGGAGACCTGCGGACCTCGTTGGCCTTCGCATCGTGGATGTTCGTGAGGCACGGTGGCTCCCAGTCCACGGACGGGACCTGACTGACTTCCTGAAGCGTTCATGGACGTCTTCGACTTGGGGGACTTACGAGTCCCAGTGGAGGTCTTTTACTAGGTGGATACAGGACACTCGCCAGACAGTTAGCTCTCCTTCCCTCATACTACACTACTTGTTTCACCTCTTCCGTACGCGTCACTTTCAAGTCAACACTATACGTAACCACTTGTCTGCCATCCGGGAGGTCTTTGAGTCCGTCACTGGGCTGGTCGTTCCGCCGAAGGAGCTGGATTCCTTCATGAAGGCTGCCTTCAGGGAGCGACCGCCTCCGCGCCAGATCCCTCCTCAGTGGGATCTGGGGCGTGCTCTGGACCTTCTGGCTTCACACACATATACACGGGACACTACACTGGTTCAGTTGCTGGAGCGTACACTCTTCCTTGTCGCTCTGGCCACTGGGGATAGGGTGTCTGAACTAGCAGCCATGTCACGGTCCCAGGAATGCATGCGATTCTCCCCGTCCTTGAATGTCGTCACGTTAGCCCCCTCCCCTCATTTTGTTGCCAAGAATGAGAGAGAGACCCACGTTTTCAAGCCTTTCACCACCCAGGCTTTAAAGCGTGGGCATACTCACCATGTGTTGTGCCCGGTGCAGGCCTTGCACTCCTATGTTGAGTCTGTGGCGCCGACTTCGGGTACTGCTGTGTGGGTGTCTCCTCGGACTGGTGGGAGGCTCTCGAAGGTACAGATAGGCCGCCACATTTGTCGGGTCATTCGTGCCAGTAACCCTGATTGTAGGGGTTCTGCGCACGATGTGCGGTCCTTTGCTCCCTCCTTACGGTTCCTGCAGAGTCGATCGTTGCCTGACGTCGCCTCGGCGGGTTTGTGGTCTTCTGTCCATACCTTCGTATCCTCCTACCTCTCCATGTCCATTGTTAGACCCCCTCGGCCTGTGATAGCTCTCGGGAGTCGTGTTTCCTAGAGCTCTAGCGAAGATGCCTGGTCTTCCCCCCTTGTCACTCTTTCTTTTACTTTGTTTTATTTGTAAAAGGGGGGGGGGTACGGGTTTGCAACACTGGATTGCAAGTTTGGGATTATGTTTTATGTATACAGTACATAAGTGTTTTTGCCAAATTGAAAATTGTGTTTTATTTTTGTGTTCAATGTTTTTGTTGGTTTTGGAAGAAAAGGGATTTTGGGTACGGTACTTTTTGGTTTAAGACAAGTCTATGGTTTTGCATTACTATGAATGACGGGCACGTGTTAAAACTGCTCTTTTTAGCTACTCCTCAGTTTTTCACTCTTTTATTAAACTCTCTTGTTTGGCCAACAACACAATCTACACTCAATGAGAGCTCTGTGGGAAAGCCCGATCGTGGCCATGGCCTTTCTCAGGGACTCGGGGCTGTTCGGCCAGGCAGCTTAGGGAACAACAACAACAACAACAACTCTCTTGTTTAAATTGTGTTTCTTTGTCATTCATAATTTTGTTTTATGCATTGTTTTTTTTGGTATGTTGGGCTTGGATGTCCTCCTCCTATTTGTTATGCAGCCTTGACGTTGGATTTGCCAAGACTACTAACAAATTGGGAGGTTTGACTTACCTCCCAACCTACCAAATAGGAAAACCTACTATTTGGTAATAATAATAATAATAATAATAAGCATGTTACTTATTTCTCATAAGCGCCAATTTTTCCGAAGAATTCACTAGCGCTCGAAAAGAGAAAGAAAAAAGAACAAAAATCAATGCATCAAAAGAAGGCTTATATACAACACACATTTAACAATCACTAGCAGTGGCAAAATAGCCTAAACTCTATAGCCATCTGTCATGACACCTCTCTCAAGATCATAGCTTCTCTCAAAGAGAAAAGTCTTAAGTTGTCTCTTGAAGCATTCAACAGAACTCAGTTGTCTCATGGACAGCGGCAACCTGTTATACAACCTCGGAGCCATGTAGGAGAATGACCTCTCAAAGAGGTTCATCAAGACGAAAAGGGTCATTGTCATGACGCACAACTACACCATGGTGTGCCGGTGGGCGCCTGAGAAGCTCCGCAAGGTACCTAGGCTTGGTAGTAGTCTTGGAAAATCCAACGTACATAATACCCTCCCTCACGCCGGACCCCTGCCCATCCGCGTTCTTCTGCTGACGTGAGATGTGATGACAAGAGAGGGTCGCTCATGCGCACGTTCGACAGGGATCTGCGCATGACGGAACACGGGATGGGCCTTGAGCGGTAACTAAGGTAAACCCCTTTTTCTTCTCTTCTATGCTTTTTTCAACTTCGGTGGTAGTTTTGGTTAATGTACAACGTCTCCTAGAGCAAGATAAGGAGTAGACTCTAGACGTTTTCTTTTTAACCGCGGTTGGAATGACGACATAGCAGTCAAAATAGACAAGTCGTCATTGCAATTAGGTTAATAGCCTTGACGTTGGATTTTCCAAGACTACTACCAAATAGTAGGTTTTCCTATTTGGTAGGTTGGGAGGTACGTCAAACATCCCATTTTAGTGTTAAAAAAGTGGTTAAAAACGCCAAGTATGAAATTTAACTCAAGGCCGAGTTGCCCAGGTATGAAAATTATGGTTGGGATTTTTCAACTATACAGTAGGCTGCAGGGGCATTCAGGAAGACTGAGAAACACATTCGCCATTTTGATCATATTGTCGTAGGGAATGTAGTGAACTTAAAATGTTTCCTGCATTTTAGCCTACAGTAGTTATATTAGAATTTTGCCTAGGCCTACTTACAAATGGCACATTGACACAGACGGCTTTTATGGACAGCCTACAGTACAAGGCCTAGGCCTAAGGTAAGTAAATGTGATTTAGTCATATTTTAAGCTAGTTATTTATATATCTACCCTATGAGTCTGGAGTCTACTCTCAGGATCTGGCAGCTCTGGCCTCAATTCCTGGTCATGAATGAATGAGTCGACCAAAATGTTGTGTAGGTAGAAAATAGTGATTAGATGAAAATAGTAATTAACCTCGGCAGACGAGGGGGGTCCGGGGGGCGAAGCCCCTTGGCCGCCGGAGATTTTTTTTAATTTTTAGTTGGCAGAAACTGTATTTCCTGCATTCTGGTGATGATTATACTTCAATACTTATGAATAGAAATGGAAGAATTTTATTAAAATGTGAATGTTTTAATTTTCTGTTCACAGTGTTACATGGTGAGACGAGAGTTGAGAGACAGCATCGCGCATCCCTAGGCCTAGCGACCAGCCCAACAGTGGATGCAGATTGCAGCCTCCTCATAAAATAGATATATAATAGGCCTATAGGCCTAATGCATTTTGAAGTGTAATAAATTTGTAGAATATATATTTATGGTAATAAGTATTACTATTGTTATTATCCTCCCTACAAACAATGGTAAACCTGACTTTTTGGACCGACAACAATTTCAGTAGGCCTAGGCTAAGTTTTATTTTGTTTTTTTGTTTTTAATTTTTCTTTCAGATACAGTGCTTGTTTTATACTGAAGAGGAGCTGAAAAAAGGATTTACCCATTAGCCAACAATCTAAAAAAAAACCCCCCCCCCCCACTATACTGGGGAGGGTTATGAAGTTTAGGGAAAATGAGGGGATAAATGTGTAAAAAAGACATGCCTAACTTAACAACCTTACCTAACCTATTATGGATTATGGATATTATGGATGGGGGCTGCTGCCCCCACAGCCCACACACCTGCTGGTTGGGTAATAGTTAAAAAAACCACAGTAGCCTACTGTATTATGAGACATACCTTACTCCGGCAACGAGTGGCAGTGAGAGTGCCGAGAGGTTCACAACAATAACATGAGTGCTGGGCGGACGTAAGCTAAAATAAGAAATCATCGTATTTATTACCCATTAATTTCCATTAGTTTAAAACTAGGCTATGCGAAAAAATCTTAATATTTGTTTCTTTGCCATCACCCATTAAGATTGCACTGTTAGCCGTGGCGCGTATTTTAGTGTTTTATTTTTTGTCTCCCTTATAATACATTTCAGCTCTTAATGACATTAGAGCATTGATGTATAGTCTATGCTCTACGGACCTATTAGGCCTAGGTCTACTCTAAAAAAGATTGATGGGCTAACTGTCAGTCCAAATCATCGGTATAACCCAAACAATAAAGGCTGCGGATGCCTGGCTGCCCGGGCTCCGGGTAGGCCAAAGCCGCCTATTATCCTATATGATACTACGTTGTTGAAAAAAAGGGCAGTGATGCTGCATACCACTATTGTTGGTGGTTACAGTTACTTACAGGTGGTAGGCCTAAGCTCCTAAATTCTTAAAATGTAACAAGCTATAACTGACGAGGGGCCGTGGCGAGGGGCGCCAGTGGCCAGCCTGCATTGGCCCTGCTTGGAGGGCGGAGGCCCAGGCTCAAGCGGTCCAGCCCAGCACAGTTGAAAATTAGCATTGTCAGCAATTCAGATAATGTAGCCTCTCTGTAGGGTTACTAGGGTAGGCTAGGCTAGCCTAGTCTAGGAGTCCTTAGAAATTTAGATGGCCTACCACCAGGCATAGTCTACTCACATGTATACTCAGTATCACTCACTAGTCACTACTTTACTAGCCTAGGCTAAATATTACAGGCCGGCCACCTGGGGATGTGTATCCCACTGCCCACATCACTTATCTCATATTTTACAAGCACATATCAAAATAAGAGGTCATTATCAGTAACTTGACTGCCTTGGTAACATGTTTCAGCTTTTCACACCTCTAATTTCTTATAATATAACGGTATTTTCACTTTAAAAGTCACAGTATAGGCCGAGTATACACTTTCTGAACCACTCACAGTAAGATCAAAATGGCGACTGAGGAACTTTTCTTACCATTAGTTACTACTGAAGACTTGTCTTTCATTGCAACTGCTCCATATCTTGGCAGCCACACATTTAAGGCTCTGAAAAACCACTGAGATGGACATAATACCATAATTCTATATATGTATCTATATCTACAGCCCCTTGTGGTACCTGTCACCAATTCTGAGGAGTCTATTTAACTGTTTTATGTGTTTTTCAGACTTATCACATTTCAAGAAATCTCACCAGCAAGATAGAAGTTGAACTTCAGGTTTTCGTAAATATAAGTACAGTATATAATAGTATTGTGTTGGATTTTGTGTGTTCTTTGTTTCAATTCTCTATGTATTGGATCTGGTGCAATCTGAAACTAGTCTTGATCTTCTATTATTTTGTTTGTTTGTTTTACTTATGACAATTTATTTTCTTATTATTATTATTTCCCGACTATTAACTGAACTGAGTATTTATAGATTTATTTATAGATAAATATATAATTACAGTATAGATAAGATGATAAAGCACAAATTTGGAGGGAATCCGATCCCATACGAGATAATTCGGCACTTTGGCAATCATAGCCCTCTATAAATATGATCATCTGGCTAACGACTTTGTATTTGATAATCTTGCTAATTGCAAAGCAACATAAAAAATTACTAACATTTACCTGTAGTCACTGTTACGATTGAATTAGTATACATGGCTTAACCCTTCCTCCCCGGGCTGCCTTACCGGTTATGCAAGGTTATGCATTGTAGTTTGAGACGAGGCAATGTGGAAAAGAGCGGTGCATACCCATGTGCAGTGTGTGGAAAGGGAGTGGGCGTTAACTCAATTCAATGTAGCATCTGTCGATGTTGGGTACACCATGGGAGTAAGCTCTGTAGTAGAATAAAGGGGCCCCTGCCGAAGGATAAGTCAGAAATAGAGAAATTTGAGTGCGTAGTGTGCAAAGGCGAGCTTGTGTTAAGTGATGATCCTGTGGCTGTGAATTTTGGAAATGAGTCTTTGGAGCTGGTGAACAAGTTTTGTTACCTAGGAGATACCATCTCTGCCGGTGGTGGGGCCGAGGCTGCCACTGTTGCTAGAATTAGGTGTGGCTGGGGGAAGTTCAGAGAATTGATGCCAATCCTGACCATGAAAAGAATGCCTCTCCCCCTGAAGGGAAAGGTGTATGCCTCATGTGTTAGAAGTGCAATGACGTATGCCTCAGAAACATGGGCCGTTAAAGTAGAGGATGTCAACAGAATGGAGCGTAATGAGATGAGAATGGTTAGATGGATGTGTGGGGCCAGGCTACAGGATAGAATAACAAATGTTGAGCTGAGGAGACGTTTAGGTATAAAGAGTATTAGCGAGGTGATGCGTACAAGTAGACTGGGATGGTATGGACATGTGGAGAGAATGGATGAACAAAATTGGGTGAAAAAATGCAGGTCTGTGATTGTGGAGGGAGCTGCACCAAGGGGTGGACCGAGGAAGACCTGGGATCGGACTATACGCGCCGATCTCAAATCCAAGAACTTGACAAGTGAAGCAGCCCTTAACAGGGTTGCCTGGAACGCCGCCATTAGGACAAGAGACTGAAACTGCACTTATGTGTGGAACACTCAGTCTTAAAATTTTATGTATGTATGTTTTATGTATGTACTTAAGGACGGAGGCTGTATCCAGGCGATTTGGCTGAAAACACAACATACGTTAACTAAGGCTAATCTCACTTAATATACTACCTACATTAATCAAACATACGTCAAAATGTGCGCCTTACCTTGCTGGGTAGAATGGCATTGAGTAGAGCTTTCTAGCTCAACTGGTTCCGGAGTGATGGTGATGGAAGTGGAGGTAACTTTTGCCGCCTATTTACATCGCCGCGTCCGAACACTCAACAGGCTACGACGAACGTTTTGACTCGTCGCTCTACCTTGAATTATGGCGGGAAGCGATTTTTTAGTGTTTTATTGTTTATTATGCCATATATTATTGTTATTATGTTATTTTCACTCAATAAACTTATTTTTCTGAAGTAATTTGTGTCTCTGTCACTTATACTTAGTTTTATTGTTATTATTAAAGTAGTTATGATTATTTATACTGGACTATGGTAATTGATAGTGTCATTTTCACTTATTTATTGTTAGGAATATATATTTTAGTGTCACTTTCACTTGTTCATATTGTTCTGAAGGCACTTATTATTACTTATGTGTGTCTCTTTCACTTATACTTAAGTTATATTATTATTATTATTATTGAGTGTCACTATCACTGTCACTTACACTTCAATAGTTTGTCATAGTGTGGAAATCATTGAAGCAGGTGCCAGCACACAGTCCCACCTGACACTCGAGGCATTGCCAAGTGCTTTTTGTGGGTTTGCGGGGTCGTCGAGCTGTGCGGCTGCACACATAGCACCTCTTCTGCATTCTTATTCTGCTGTTAGGACCCTGGAAAGGAAGGGCGACGAGCTGGTGCTTTCTGAAGAACTTGGCACACCCTGTTCTGTCCAGCATGCCTGGTCCTTGTAGTGGCCTCCCTGGTGTACCCGCATGTTTACCCTGGAGCTCAAGTATCAGCTGCTTTTGGAAGGTCCGCAGGCTCTTGTACTTCATGACTGGAGTCCTCAAACGGTAGATGTTGTACGCGTTGAGGACAGACATATCTACTGTATGCAGGACAAACTTCTTGTACCACCTGCAAGATGTTCGTAGTTGAGGCTTGGTGGCGCTACGATCGCCCACGCCAAGTAAAATTTGCCCGCGCTAAATTTAAAAGCGCGCTTTAAAGCACATACCTTAGGTAAGGACGCCCGGGTAGCTGCCCTTACCTAAGGCAGCCCGGGTAGGAAGGGCTAAGAAGAGAATGTGTCGAGATATTTTATGGTGCGAATACGTTGATCCCATGATTCTCATCAAAACAACAACAGTTTTGGGTGTATGTGAGTTTGTGAGGACAGACTTGGCTTATTTCATGCTTCTCCAGTTTCCAATCATTATTATTTGGAGTGAGGGTAGTAATATAATACTTATTAAGAGTTAATGGGTGTTTATTGAAATAGAAAGAGCCTTGTGCTGTGCCCTGTATAGGCTGTATTAGTGCGTTTTAACTTGTGTTGGTCTGGTGGGTGCCGTGGGCTGGTCGGCTGGGCCCTGAATCATGATTTTCGTATATCGGTAGCAAGATGTAAAATTACCTATTTCGGCACACTGGAGTCAACACTATGCATGAATCTATCTATTAAATGAAATTATAGCACTGACATTGTCACATCTCGCATGGCAAGCCCAAGCAGAAACAGTGATTTTGACAAGTCTAGCCTAGCCTAGGGGCTAGGGCAGCCAAGGCTAGCTGCCTAACCTATTTTAATGTAGCAGGCTATCCGGGCTATAGCCTTTTTTTTTTTTTCTATATTCCAACTACTCCCTCTTGGGCATAGGCTGAGAGCCTTTACACTACACCGCTGAACACGGTGAGGCCCGTGAGGTCTTGTTCCAGTCTAGGGAGTGAGACATGCGAAGCACCCCGGCTCGAAGCAACTCCATCTTCTGAAGCAGCTTCGCCTCTGCTCTTCACGGTCTCACCCCCGACACTCGGACCTTCACTCTCAGAACGCCACCTATTGAGCAATTAACTCACTAGGCATTGCCCCCCTGTAACATATTTTGAATATGGGAATATTCATACAATGCTATTTAATCAGGGAACAATGAGGGTATTTTTTTGGCATTTCGGTGTGGTGTGGTAATGCACTGGAACTAGGTACAGCACAAATTCCATCCCAATAATATCTTCCCATTGACATATTGGGATTCGAACCCGGGTCCATTGGATTACCAGTCCAGTGGCAAGACCACTCTGCCAGACCTCCTAGCCTAGGCCTATTAGGCTAACTTACACGATTTTAAGGTTAGTTAGCAACTTAGCCATATCAGTATTAGTAAGTCTATTGGTAGGAGGTAGCCCAGTAACCCAAACCCATTTTTGTTTTGCTAGGAAAATAATTATTTAGTTTAGGCTAGCCTAGTTTCATTCATTAAAATTTCCTTTGTAACATCTAGGCTGTTTCCTTAATTTTGTTATTTTCACATTTCACAGGCGTCCAGGTGGCTTCGCCCCACGGACCCCCCCTCGTACGAACTTTATTTCATACCTCGCCCAATTTCAATAATTCATACCTAACTGGAAAAATCCTATTTTGGCACCCTGGGACTCGGGTGTGGGGGCGGCAGCCCCCAGGCACCCCACCCATAATACTAGGATAGGTTAGGTAAGGTTGTTAGGTTAGGGTAATGGGGAAGGATGTAGTTACCGGGTGTACCACTACCGACATACAGTACAACATAAATCATCTAGACTATAAATACTTATAATAAAATAAATAGGGGTAAAACACCGATAAAGGGAGTCTGGTCTCTCCTACCGTAATTGGGTACCGCCAACTTCAGCTGGGTGTTATTCTGTTGTTGTTGTTTTCAGCTTTTGTACACATGCCAGCTGGACTCACACACTCTCACTCGTCACTTTAAAGGTAAAATATATCATATTTAAGCATTTCCATAGGTCCTACAAGTTATTAAGTGAATATATGTGCGAGGCAGAACAAGATTCGCCGATTTTCGGTGCGGACAAGGTCTATAACTTTCTTAATATTCATAAAAGTAATTCACCTGCACTCAAAATTGCATTTGCTATCGAACTAGGGGTGATCAGCTGACCATGTGTTTAGATTCCAGATGTATGATTAGCAGCCTGTGGAAAAATACAGATTTTTATAAAAACGTACGCAATTTTTGCGGTCGGTCAATAAAGGTAGGCCTACCATTGTTTTGGGACAGGAAAAACACCTTAAAACACACTAATGAATGAAGAAACTGATGAGAAAAAGGATTAGCCTATAGTACAAAAAACACATACGTGACCTAAAATCCAATTTGACCCCCAGAACCATCCTCCATCCACCGATAAATTCGCCGTTTCGTGCCAACTTCACGAAGGTTCACCATGTTATTACATGGCTGCCGTAAGCCGATTTTAGTGTTTTAAATGACTTATGAATAGCTTAGAGTGTGCCCTTTATGAATATACCAATGAAAGTTATATACAGAAAGTTTTTACATGCATAGGCTAATGTGCAAATGAAAATCGGTACTTTAATTGACGGACGGTAGGCCTACTTTTATCGGTGTTTTAGCCTACCCCTACTTATAAATCTATGGAAAATATTAAGGCAACCACCCACCAATTATTTTCATTATTTGTTTTCTTAGTTTTAGTTTATTTGCATCAATATATAGTGATTGACATTAGTTTCAACCTCCGCAAAAATCGTTTTCCCCTTTATCCAACGATCTTAAGACACGGCGCCCGATAGTGGGGAGGGCAATGAAGATCAGGGAAAATGTGGGGCTAAAGACATAACAAGGCGATATAATGGCTTTTATGATGAAAGTTGGCTCAGGTTTTGTTGTTTTTCAACTTGAGAAAACCCCAAAATGAAAAAACCCGAGCCAAGTTTTGGCAAAAGTTGGCTCGGATTTTAAGATTTTTCAGCTTCATAAAAGTCAGAAAGTGGCAAAAAAAAAAGTTGGCTCAGGTTTTCTTGTTTTTCAACTTAAGAAACTCCCAAAATGAAAAAAAAAAGTCAAGTTTTGGCAAAAGTTGTTGGATGATACATGGGATAGAAAATGAACTTGCCCAGTAAGCTCATTATCCATTAGCCAACAATTAAGCAACATTAAAGATTTTAGCCTAACCTACCAACCTCACCTAACCTAACCTAGTATTATGGGTGGGGGCTGCCGCCCCCACACCCCCGCTGGTTGGATAGTACATTGGATAGAAAATTAGGTAAATTCCTAGTGTTAATTAAACTGAAAGGCAGGGAGAAAGAGGTCCGCCGAGTCGTGTTGTGTGCCGTCTATGGGGAGGCGAACCCTGGACAAAGATCGTTACAGGTTACAGGTTCTAGGTTCTGTATCTTCCTTAATAGAATTTTTCAAGGGTTGACACTTATTTTAACATGGAGTACAGGTTATATTACATCCTAAATGAAATTTAAAACATCTGTGAAAATTCTTGGGTTGTTTATATAATAGAATTTACTGTGGGACACGTAATATGTTGAAGGGGGAGTTCTGCCCCCTCTAAACACCCGTCACTTATGTCATCATAATCTGTTGTACTTCATAGGGGGTCCAATTAAGGAGAAAGTGAATTAACAGACAAAATTAGGCCACAAACTACAATAACATAGCGGGCCGCCGTTTATGGGAGACTTTTTACACATCATTTTCAATGTTAATTTTCTCCCTTAACCCTTAACTAGCGGCTCGCGACTTATGTCGAGTTAAAAAAACTGGCAAAAAACGGGTGAAAAAAAGGTGAAAATCGAGTGAAAATGGGTGGGACAGTAATGATCCATACGTCCGACATCTGTGGCCTCCCGGCCCACACTAACTCCAGTTCCCCCACCGCGCGGGAGGATGACAGTGTGACCAATAGTTCGCTAAAAGTGAGCAATATATCAAAATCAGCTAAACTTCCATCTTTGAGGTAACACTGTCAGGGCTCCACGAGTGCTACGTAGCTGTATGTGGTGTCATTGTGTAGCGATTTCCGCCTAGTTTTCGGCACAATACAGTTCCTTTCATGCTGATGGTTGATATAGCAGTCAGAATGGCCTGAAAAGGCCTGAAAAGGCCCAAAACGGCCACAGAGCACCCGCTAGACAAGGGTTAATCGATTTTTCCCAATTATCAAACTTACATAAAAATGAAGTACAGTTAATAGGGATTCTAACATGCATTTCAAAATTGTCATGAAAATTGGTGGGTGGTTTGCTTAATATATACCAAATCTATAATACTAGGTTAGGTTAGGTTAGGTTAGGTTGTTTGGTTAGGGACTTAGGGTAATGTATTTTTGTATCCAAAGGCAGTCAAAATAGACGGGAACATGATGGTGAGCGTCCGTGTAGTGTAAACAAGACGGGCAGTACACCCGGTAACTACATTCGGGATCAGGGCGCCAAACTAGGCCCCTTTTTATCTTACTACCGATAAAGGAAAATTATCCTAATTACTGTTTCCAGATCTCCCCGAGCCTGGAGAGCCCTGCCCCTGGGCCTGAAGAGTGGAGTAGCAACCTCAGACCAGCCTCCTGCAGACGTCAATTTTCTACTGAATAAACTTATACTGAACTTTCAATAGTTACTATTATTACTTACCTACCTATATATAATAACGTTTGGAGTGCTGGAATTTCTGGAAAGCCATAATTATGCAGAGTGTAGGCTGTTTGGACTCTGGAGGCAAGGGGTTCTGGGATTCGGGAAGGAATGATGATGATGATTGTTATTGTTAAGCGATTGAAGCATTCGGACCTTAAGATATCTCGACAAGTACGGTACTATAGACCAAACTTCAATTCATACACAATGAACCAAATCTAAGTACAGGGTTAAGATAAATATAGTTTCATATTATGTGTTGTTTTTAAACACACAAATGCTCAAAGTACAATTCATTGGCCATATTATCAGGTTTAGTAGAGGGAATTAGTGCCGAATGCCGAAGCCACCATAGTAAATGTATAGATGAACTAATACCGTCATCGCGTTTGATGATCTGGCATTCTGGCAAACAAAAAACAATAAGAAACTACTTACAGATAGTACCAGATCCTATGCTTATAGGTATTAAACCCCTACGATATCCAACTCTACGTGAGCGTCCTATGGTACCTTATGACACTACTCCAAGAGGTAATATTCTAATAGATTTTTCTTGAGTTTGTTAAATGCTTTTTAGTGTATATGTTATTTTGACGGTCCAAAATTTGTATCAGGTACAGTAGTGTATTGTAGATTACGATGCATATGTAATTTTTTGCTTTCATTATGGAGAAAGAGGTTTTCCAGAGTGTGAAATATGCAGCCGGTGTCATGCCAGAATTTAACAACATTCCCTTGAAGTAATTAGCAGTGAGAAAGACACTTACTTCAGGTCCAGTAGCCATTTTTGTATTGCTGTGACTAGGTTAAAATGTGCATTGAAGTGGAAAATAACACATAATATAGGTAATTTGCAGTCAGTGATATATAAAAGGAGATGAGAAGTGTTCAAGGAATCAAGTGTCCATCAATTATAGCCTAGGCTATTATTGTTACCCGTAAATGTTAAATACTAAAATGCGAGTTACACTTGACTCAGTTAAGTTACTTAAAAATTATATGCCTAGGCCTATAATCCTGTAGAGTGCTGAGTGTACTAGTGTAGGCTAGGCCTTAGCCTATTCCTGAATCCTAAGCCCTACAGTCACAGTGCCAGTGTGGGGCCGCTGTAACGAGGTTTCTCCAGGATTCCAGGAATGTCCATAATTGAGTCTCCGAGTCAGAGACTCAGCCTCAGAGGGATAACCATTAATTAACCTGTTATGTTACCTGTTGCAGCGTAAGTAATTTGGGTTCAACGTTATTTTAATACCACAATTTTGTTTGATATATTTGAAGATAAATATTGAATCTATAGGCCTAGCCTAATTCTATAGCCTATGCTCTAAAGATCATAAGAAAATGTGTTTTAACCCTCGGCAAAACCTAATAAAAAAGTAGGCCTATGGGCCAGTAGTGTAGATGTTTTTATCGAACTTATATGCGAAGTGAAATTTCTTTGTACACAAGTCATTTATTTCACCTGCTTTGTATGGGCATGTTAATATGCTACAGTATTCAAGCCCCGGTAGCACTAGATATTTGAAGAGCGTTATCATAGGTAATTCACCGCGTGTTTTAAATGTACGTAGAATCCACCCCGTTAGACGTTTCGCAGCCGCAACTTTGACCTGGTTATGTACTTTGAAACCCATATTTTCAGACATTAATACCCCAAGGTCTTTCACACTGTCTTTCCGTTCTATTATGTGGTTAGATTCTGTTAAGTAATTTGTAATTTCTTTAACGCCATTATTATCTCCGTACCGTATTACTGTAATTGGAATTTTTCTTCATTGAATTGCATGTTGTTTTCCCTGGTCCACTGGAACACTACATTCATGTCTTCCTGCAGTCGGCCCGTGTCCTCGTCCATCATCATTCGATGTAGGCTAGGCTAATTATCTTAATTAGGCCTATGCCCAGGGTCTGAAACAGGGTGTCAATCCACAAAATATGAATTGTGTTATCATTATGGTTTATTATTTTGTTATCATTATAGCGCGACGGAGCGGCGAAGGCGCGAGCTCTAGGGGGGTCTGGGCCCCGGGGGCATGCCCCCCCCGTGATTTTTTTGAGAATTTAGGTGTCTAAAACAGTATTTTCTGCAATCTAAAAGCATTCCAGATGGAAAATATAGAGACCAAAATTATGTCAATTTACCTTTTTTGTTTCTTTAAAAAAAGAGGGTTGGGGGAGTTTCTGTTATCATTATACAAAAAGTTCATTTGCGTTATCACTAAAAAAAAACAGCGTTGTTTGACACCCTGCCTATGCCTAATTTGACTTTTTCTGAAATGAAGGCATAGGCCTAGGCTAGGCCTGGCCTTAAGGAAAGTTAAGTACGCGATCACATCACACTGTTCACACGTGCCGTGCGTGATTCGTGAAAGGGTTGAACCTTCATCATGAATCATTATCGCTGATCTTCAAAACTAAGCCTACTTAGTTTTGGTGATGGGCTGGTCTATCAGAGTGAGAACTGAGCGATCTCTGCCATACCCATAGCTTACTCTGACTGTTCCTTTTACTTATATATTTTCTAGATCTCAAGTGACGGCGTCTCTTGCGTGGATTGACCTCCTAATCTACCAAGATTGGAAGCCAAAGCGTCACATCTTTCCTTTGCCCCTCAACTTTCTCTTCATAATTGCTGAGGGGCACAGGGCCCTGGGTGGGGCTTTGGTTTCCCGGGCGTTTCCGCGCCCTCCTCAGCTCCCCGCCATGGAGTGGCTTCGGTCACCCAGGCTTTATTGTGGTCGGCGGGGAGGGTTCTGTGGGGGCGCTCGGTTGTGGCCTTGGCCTTGCTCGGGGCCTTGGGGCTGTTCGGCCAGGCAGCTTGGGGAAAAACAACAACAACAACAACTAAGCCTACTTACTTATGTGTTTTGTACAATTTTATTATTGGTGTTATGATGTTATCTACTGTTGTGCCATAATATGGAATCATACATTTCTGTATTAGGCCTAGGCTAGGCCTATCTATATTTTTATTAATTTCACCACAACACCAAACACCTCCAATGAAATTATTAAACTAATGAAAGCATAGGCCGGTAATTATAGGCAATAGGCTCGCACTCTTTAGTTTTCAGGGTTTTTTCCTCCAGATTTTGAGAAATTAGTGTTTTCATGGTCTTAGTTATAATTCCAATGTGGGATACACGATGGATAACTTGAGGGGGTGCTTTGCCAAGTTTGCAGCCTTTGGCCCCCGACTTGCGAGCAGCGATAATGTTCCCATTTATTTTGAGTCAAAATAGATGGGAACTTAACACAACTTACTTCAAAATTGTCCAATAAATTGCAATACAGTAGTTAGTAAGGAGTAATCATAATCATATGTTGAATTGTAGCTGATTAATCAAAATTATTATTAACCATCTCAAATAACAATTATACTGTACTTGACAGTCACCAGTACTTACACTCATACCGTGAGCTAAACCACTACTTCTCTCAACTCTATTACCCTCTCGTCTACCTCACTTATTAACTTCCTCATTGCCCTTCAACTTTCTCTTCATAATTGCTGAGGGGCACAGGACCCTGGTGGGGCTTTGATTTTCCAGGGCGTTTCCGCACCCTCCTCAGCTCCCCGCCTTGGAGTGGCTTCGGTCACCCGGCTTTATTGTGGTAGGCAGGAAGGTTTCTTTTATGGCCTGCTCGGGGCCTTGGGGCTGTTTGCCCAGGCAGCCTGGGCAACAGCAATACAACAACAACGATAACATCCGTCCAGATGAGACAGCACATAGCAAGTGCATCCATAAAAAAAAATCCTGCTCAGGAGTCCTATTTCCACCTCCCCGTGGTGAGCAGGGGGCAACAGACTACTTTACAAAATAAATTTGAGTTATTAATTTATTTTATAATCTCTTGAGTCTGGCTAACGGAAAGGGCATCTTAATCCAATTGTGCATACTGTATATCTAATTACTATTTACATTTTGCTGGATATACCGGTACTGCATGTTGATACAGGTACTCAACATCATTTTATGGGGAATTAACCAATATCTGTCACAAACCAATCTGACTGTCACAGTTCAGTGACAGTCAGTGACAGAGAAGGTTGTGTTAATCTGAGCTCCTGCCCGGACCACTTACCAGTGACCTTTAGTGACCATTACACCTACCTGTGTTTGGGGGCAGTGCACTCGTGTTATATAAAAGTGTTATAGCTCAGTTTTTAGCTGTTAGTTTACTTGTTTTTGTTTTTCTGTACTTAGTTTCTTGTTCCTCGCTAAGCTTATTGGGATCATGGCAGGTATGGAGTGCGAGTCTCTAACTGATCTGCATCATCTTATTCTCCAGGTAAGAGAGGAGATGGTTGTGGTGAAGGAAGAGGTCTTGGCTCTAAGGGAGGTTAATGTTAAACTTCAGAGGGAAGTGGATTTGATTAAAGACGAAAATCTAGCTTTCAAGCTTAGCCAAGAGGAAATAAAGTCAAGTAAGGGGAAAAGGGAGGAAGTTGATGAAAAATTGTATTCATGGCAGGTTGTTAAAAATACGGGTGGGAAAGTCACACTCAAGAAGCAGGATAGTAGAATAGGTATGAGTGTGACAAATACATTCTCCCCTTTGCGAGACGAATGTGAGGGAAAAGATAGTCAGGATAAGGGAGGGATAACCGAAGTGCCTGCCGCCGACTCAGCTCCAACCTCTGACGCTGTGCTACCTACCACCACCACTACCCCCACCACCACCACCACCAAGGGACCTTCTGCCACCACCGGGGGTTCTCCAACTGCAGCTGCTGGATCCTCCCGAGGGAAAGGTAAGTCTGTGTCCCGAGAAGGTAAGTCTGTGTCGATTGTGGGCGACTCCATGGTACGACATTTAGTTAGGGCTACCCGCACTAAACTTAGGAAGGTTGTGTGTCTGCCTGGCCATGGAGTTGGGAGGGTTTTAGAGAAGATGGACCACATCTTGGAAGATAGTGGAGATAACCCCATTATCTGTCTCAGTGCCGGGAGTAACGATGTTGGTAAGGGTAGAAGTGAGGAACTGCTGCAGCAGTATCGGGATGTGTTAGATAAAGTTAGGATGAAGGGAGGGATCCCTGTAGTACATTGTATCCTACCCAGAAGAGGAGTTCCCAAGGAATGGACATCCAGGGCGATTGGTGTCAATTGCCGTTTGGAGAAATATTGCAAAGAAAAAGCAATACCATTCATTGATAACTGGGATAGTTTCTATGGGAGAGATGGGATGTACGCAAGGGATGGGGTTCATCTTTCACGGTTAGGGGTTTCTACATTAGCTAGTTCTTTAGATAGGGTGGTTGTGGGGTTTTGAACAGAAATATTGAGAGTGTAAATGAGAGGTTAATTGGAACAATTTTAGCGTCAGGCGAAAGCGATAAGGATATTCAGTCTCATGCTAAAAATGATGACTATAATGCAAATATAGTAGTGATGGTGCAACAGAAGATGGAAATGTCGCTAAAAACAAAGGTAAATTAGGTATAAAGAAAAGAAGTAAATTGAGAGTATATTACACAAACTGTAGGAGTCTATGTAACAAAATGAACGAACTTAGAGCCCTTGTTAGCAAAGAAAATATAGACATAATAGCGCTAACTGAAACGTGGATTAATACAGAAACCAGGCATTTTTTAGCAGAATTTGATATACCAGGATATAGTTTGTTTAAATATGACCGAACAAGTAAAAGGGGTGGCGGTATAGCAGTGTTTGTTCAGGAGTACATTAAAAAGCTGTATTAAATCAGGTATTAGACTAAATAACGATAATGAAAGTGTTTGGGTAGAGGTTAACGAAGGTAGTGAGACCATAGTTATTGGAGTTATGTATAGACCGCCAAATATGAGTAGAAATGACGGAACGTCATTATGGGAGGAAATTAAAATGGCATCAAGGTTTAGCAATGTGTGCATTATGGGGGATTTTAATTTTCCGAATATAGATTGGCAGCATCAAATAGGAGACTCTGATTCTGAGGAGTTTATAGAGGTAGTACAAGATAGTTTTTTATTCAATTCATAGATACGCCGACTAGAGGTAATAATATTCTCGATTTAGTTTTTCAGTAACAATGAACATATGGTAAATAATGTAGAGATAGGGGACCACCTAGGAAATAGTGACCACAATTCTGTGTATTTTAATATACAATGGAAAGGTAATACCAGAGAGAATACAACATTAATACCTGACTTTAGAAAAGCCAATTATGGTGGGTTAAGAAGAGCCCTATTAGCGGACCCTATGGTCAAAAAATTAAGTCGATCCAGGTGTCCAAATGAGTGTACCCCTTCTCAGGCACCTGTCATCTTAAGTCAGGAAGAGACGTCAACCTTGGTAGATACATACGATAATTTTATCAAGTCAGTATTCAATGCACAAAATAAATACATCCCCAAAAGAAAATTTAGATCAACACAGAACCAACCCAAATGGATGAATAATAGACTATTAGATCTTCTAGGACAAAAGAAAGGAATATATAGAAAAATTAGAAAAGGCGAAATTCACCTACTTGCTTACTATCAGAATCTATCAAGACAGGTAAAAAAGGATATTAGGAAAGAAAAAAGAAATTATGAAATTAAGGTTGCCAATGACTCAAAAAATAATCCTAAAGCTTTTTACCAACTATATAAATCCAAGGTTAGAGATGTAATTGGTCCCCTTAAAACTTCGATAGGAGAAATGACAGAAAATGATTTAGGAATGTGCAGTACATTAAATGGTCAATTTCTTTCCGTTTTCACTAATGAAAATTTGGCACAGTTTCCAGAAGTCCGTAAGGTATATAGCGATAGTATAGAAAATAGGTTAAGTACGGTTACTATAAGTAGAAATGATGTGCTTAAGGAAATTGACAGACTGAAACCTCATAAATCGCCTGGTCCTGATGAGGTATATGCTAGAGTATTAAAAGAATGTAGGGATGAGTTAAGTTACCCATTAACATTTTTATTTAACAAGTCATTGGAGACAGGTATAGTTCCAGAAGCTTGGAAGCTTGCAAACGTAGTTCCGATCTTCAAAAAAGGTGACAAATCAATAGCATCCAATTACCGTCCCATTAGTCTTACATCAATCATAGGAAAGCTACTAGAGTCAATTATTGCTAGTAAAATTAGAAACCACTTAGATACATTTAATTTAATAAATTCTTCTCAGCATGGATTCACTCAGGGACGTTCTTGCCTTACTAATTTGCTTAGTTTTTTCTCAGAGGTATATGAAGCAGTAGATAATGACAAGTCATATGATATAATATATTTAGATTTCAGTAAAGCTTTCGACAGAGTCCCCCACGCGAGATTGATGAGAAAGGTTGAGGCGCATGGAATAGGTGGGGCGTTGTTGGGATGGATTAGGTCATGGCTAATTGGTAGGAAACAGAGAGTCAGCATAAATGGTACGAAGTCAGAATGGGGAGCAGTCAAAAGTGGTGTCCCCCAGGGATCTGTATTAGGTCCTCTGTTGTTTGTTATATACATAAATGACCTTGATTTAGGTATAACTAGTAGGATAAGTAAATTTGCAGACGATACCAAGATGGGGAGAACAATTGATTCAGATAGAGATATAGAGAGCCTCCAAAGGGATCTAGATACCTTACACGAATGGTCAGTAAATTGGCAGATGAAGTTTAACATTGACAAATGCAAGGTATTAAAGATAGGGAAGATGCATACAAATGTTAAATATAAACTAGCTAATGTGGAATTAGAAAACTCGAATTGTGAGAAAGATCTAGGTGTGTTTGTTAGCAATGATTTGAAGCCTAGACAACAGTGTATAAGCGTTCGAAACAAGGCAAACAGGATTCTCGGGTTCATCTCAAGGAGTGTGAGTAACAGAACTGCTGATGTTATCTTAAAACTTTACTTGTCATTAGTGAGACCCCATATGGATTATGCTGTTCAATTTTGGTGTCCTTATTACAGAATGGACATAGATTCATTGGAGAGAGTACAACGTAGAATGACAAAAATGATCCATAATATTAGAAATCTTCCGTATAAAGAAAGGTTGAAGAAATTAGGCTTACATTCGTTAGAGAGACGCAGAGTTAGAGGGGATATGATAGAGGTGTTCAAGTGGGTTAGTGGGATTAACAAAGGGGACATGACAAATGTACTAAAGCTCAGTGATAGCGAAAGAACTCGTACCAATGGTTTCAAATTAGATAAATTTCGTTTCAGAAAAGATATAGGCAAATATTGGTTTGGTAACAGAGTTGTAGATGGGTGGAATGGACTACCAAGTGCTATAGTGGGATTAAGAACGATAGGGAGCTTTAAGATAAAATTGGATAAGCATATGGACGAGAAGGGTTGGGTGTGAGGGGGGATCAGCAGGGTTGGGCCAATCAGCGCTCTGCAGACCCCCGTAATCCTGCGTTAATCTCTAACCGTTTTGGTAAGATGATCCTCAGGGTATTAGAGTGTTGAGCCTATAATTGGGCTTTGTAATTGGGGTTGTGTGGGACAGGGATCTGCCTTGCTTAGGCCAATCGGCTTTCTGCAGACTCCCATTTTCTTATGTTCTTATGTTCTTATGTTATCATCACTGAACATTCGTAGCATTCCCAGGTAAGGTGCTTAAACTACTTACATTGATTTTAAAAACTATTAACCAGTAGGCCTAGGCTATGTAATTATCTGTGAGGGAGGACTATTATTTCACATTTAAATTAAAATAATCACTTGCATTTACTACTTGCAATCATCTGCAGAATACACAAAAACAGGTTGCTAACACCCTTGATTGCTCAAATTTTTTCGGGGGGCGGTGCCCCCCGAACCCCCCAAAAAACATATACGCCACGTACTAAACTCTAAAATTGGGAAACTTCCTTAATTACTAAAGATATCACTTTTTCTTCTTTTGGCACACTGTTCGGGATGGATGTAGTGATCGGGCGTACGGTCGTCATGTGCGCTCGCAGTTACGTTTATGTCTAGGCTATTTCTTACAGTTTCTTCTTACAGTAGATCCTCTTGAAAAAGGTAAACTAGGCCTGTGTATCCAGCTCAGTACCAGTACTTGCACTGCTGCGGTCGTTCACGGTGTTGGACGCTATATTTTCTGCTATTTGCCCCCTGTCATTAGCCTACTACATGAATAGGGCCTACTAGGTTAGGTTAGGTTAGGTTGTTTGGTTAGGCTAATGCATTTTTATATCCAAAGGCAGTCAAAATAGACGGGAACATGATGGGAAAGGTCCGATGCCACTACGCGTAGTGTAAACAAGGCTGGCGGAGTGGCGGTACGCCCGCACTTAACATTCTTGCCGGCTAATTAATGTCTCTCGGAAACATTATAAAATCTGTGTCACATCTAGAGTGATAGACTTTTGTCATAGGGGGCGGAATGCCCTTAGCCTATAATCCATTTCCGCATATTGCCACCTGTACCACATCGCTTTCCTTGTCATCCCTTCTTGTTAAATACTTTTTTTTAGCTCGTAAAGGTGCAATTAGGCCTATAGAAATTTACCGACAATTCAGTAGGTAGGCCTACCACAAAACATGGATGGATCCCGCGGGTGTCAGGCCGTAAAAACTTACCGGGGAAACAGTAGGTCAATGGCTACGAACGCTTAGAACGGGGTCAGAAACACGATTGGGAGTAGACAACCACTTTTACATAAGATGCTTGGTTCTTCTTCTTATTGTTTAAATGTGCAAGCTACCTAGGTAAGCTGGTCCAATAAACCCTGTCACGGGATATTTGGGAGTGCTACGGGGTAGAATATTAATTTATATAAAATTATTTGTACAAGCGGATACCATAGTCTCTAGCCCACTCCTCTCTGGCAAGAGGTGAGGCCAGAACCCTTACTGGACGGCGGCTCACAGTGATGGTTAGGGGTGGGGTTGAGGGGAAGAGGGCAACGCACACATGAACACACTGTGAAGCATTTGAGGTCTTTGAATCCTGCCTTAGCCTCACAAATAAGCATGAAATTTATCTAAGATTATTAATATTGCAATTATCATTATTATTATTATTATTGTTATTATTGTTATTATTATTACCTAGATTAAGTGCCATAGCCAAGATTTAGCCGAGATACTAATTTTACATGCATCTCTCTCACAGTCTCACTTTCTCTCTCTCTCCGAGTTCATATTAACGTCTTACTATTTATATTTATATACATGTATGTTAATACATATTGTCTTGGTATTTATTACTGAGATGCGGTCTCAGGATGATAAGACCGCATCTCTAGCTGCCACTAAACCAGCAGTTCAACCCATGCAGCAGTTCTAAAACCTTTTCTTATATGAATCATCCTGCACATGCCATTTCTCCTCCACTTCCTCCCCCACCAGGAAGTGGTCTTATAACAGAATCTGCCCGGGGGCATCTAGCTACAAGGTACAGCCAGAGTCCAGGCGCGCCACCCCCAGAGCTACAAGGACATAACCACCACGCGCCAAATGCCCTTGATCCTCTCAAGCCGGGCGCCTTAAGTAGGGGCAAGAAGATTGCCTTATACTCACCCAGCCTGGACATCAGTAACTAAGCTTGCCATTTGGTATTATTTAGTTCAGGGTAAGAACAGCCAGAGATAGCTGGTGTTCAACTTGTCAGTTGTGTGCTGTGATTGAAGATCTACCAGGTCGGGTTCCCCCCATCAGGAAGAGGACTAGCTTGGGCAACCCACTTGGGGCTCCCCCTTTCTGGCCTTTGATGCGGTGCACAAACCAAGTACCAAAGGATTCCTACCTTGTTTTGTTCAAGGGATTATGAGGATAGTGTAGTAACTTGAGATCTACCAGATCGGGTTCCCCCCATCAGGAAGAGGACTAATTTTGGGCAACCACTTTGGGCTCCCCTTTCTGGATTCTCTTTTTGCTACATGGTTCTGATAGTTCCACGAACTAGCAAGGAAGGAAGACACTTACCTTGACCCCCCTTAGACTACCTATAATGTCACTATCTAGACTGCTTGCCACTCTAGGTAGATCATTATGCTAGTCACCCTAACCCCCCAAACCTTGTAGCAGAACTCCAGCATATCCTTTGGGGATCACTGCACTGTGGGAGTGCAAGAGGAACCCGGTTGTCCCGTGGTAGGCGCCAAGGTCTAAGGAATCATCTTGTGACTCACCCTGGACCAGTAGCTGGAGTCATCACGCCCAGCCGCCCCCCCCCACCCCCTGGACCAACTTCCGGAGTCATCACGCCCAGCCGCCCTCCGGACTACTGGATCTTCCCTCGATCTACGGGCCCTCCTCTTCACTACAGCTCTCCTTTAAGTGCTTTTGTACCGTTTATGGGTATAGAGTTGACTCAGGGTTGTGGTAGAAGTTATCTTCAGGGGTTCTCATTAACATTATGTCTTGCGAGAGGTCTTTCTTCTCCCTACTTAAATTGACGTTAATTAGCCCACTTGCCGGGACCCATTATACATACCTATCAGGGGATCCTTATATATGCACCTTCCCGGGTTATTGGTCTCCCATAGCCCGACAGAGGGGGCGTGCTTATATAAGACCCATAGCATCAAACACAAACACATATTTGCACGTAATCTAGTCCCTTTGTATAACTTCTAGCCTAATTCATTTAACATGCTGTCAGGTTCATAACTCGAATAGATTTCACTCTATCTCAGCTCCCGACGATTGTTGCCTCAGCCTTCAGCACCTTGCTAGTACACAATTAGAATTAAGGATTAATCTTTGCCAGGTGAGATCTAGCACATCTATAGTATTAATATCATTTGTGAGCCTTTCCGAGCCCACTTCATTGTTGATGACCACTTGGCTATTATTGCTTTAGAGTCAGTTAACGTCACTATATGCCGGGGACATCATTGCATGATCCAGACGGCATTTGCCATTACTGCACTCTTGTCTTTTGTTGAGATCCTCTCTGAGATCTATTTTGGTAGGTGTACCTCCACCATTTTGGATACCTTATAATTGTATCCTAGGAGTATTATTATTACCTTGAGTCCGGACCCATTGTCCGACTCCTATTGCTTACTTGATAACCTGAGTATTGTATGTCTTAATTATTCTTATTGTTGTTGATGACCTCCAGGTTACAGGTATAAAATATATGTCTTGCTCCTCCATGAACCAGGTGTTAAACTGAATAAAACCCATGTTAACTTGTTACCTGTGTGCTTACTATCCTGCCATGTTGTCTCTTTATTTAAAGTTTAAGGTATACCTATCCAGTTAGAGAGCTGCTCATTGTACAAAGAATATCTCGCGTTCCAATTTGGACCGGGCATAACAATTACTTTACTTTTTCATTGTTAACATTATTATGTATAGAGGAAACATACAGTATATGCTTCTATCAAGAAATAGGTTTAAAGTGAACCCTACGAATCACACTACATGCTTCAGACTGAAGTTGTATTCATGGGTATTGCTTTACCTGCGTAGGAATGAAATTTCGCTAACAGTAAGGATAATGACAATCTTTAAATCGTGATACTAATATTATTACCCTACATGAAAGATATCATTCAGAAAGTTACCAATGACATAATATATGACTATGATTAGTTATTCACACACACAAATGTTTCTAATGAAGTTCTATCGTATTCCTATTTCATATTTCCTTCCAACACCTCACTTTCACTCAATCTCACTCCCTCTTTGACTCTCACCACCACAACCACATCACACCCTCTCCCTGTTTCTCTGCCTCCCAGTCTGTTACCCCCCCCCCCCCCTCTCCACCCCATCCCCCACTCACACACACTATCCTTCTCTCTCTCTGTGTGTGTAAGTGTGTGTGTGTTCCAGTCTGCCATATCTATACTGATCTATTTTGAAGCCTTAACCCTCCCCAGACAGAAATAGTTAACTTACTGACGAGGAGGCGGGTGACACAGTATTATCCCCACAACTGTCAAAAACTCACTGAGGGACCGCTAGAAGTCGGAGGAACGTGGGGTTGCCACCATTCGACAGATTTTGATCTAACTTACCTAACTTACTGAGCTCAATATGACGCTTGAGCGTCATGTAACTTATTAGATAGATATTAAGATAAATTCATATGACGCTCTAGCGTCATATGAGTATTTTGGCCAAACCGCCATATGACGCTCTAGCGTCATATGAGACTGAGAGTGTTAATTCCCTGAACTTCAATTTTGCTAATAATAGGAACTGCACTACCTAATAACTAATGGATCACACCGGTAGTTATACATACTCATGCTAAAGAAAATATTGCATAATATTATGTTTGTTCTCAATAGTATGGAATAAAGGATTTTAAATAATGCAAAATGATGCCAACAAATAGCAAATAACTACAAGAAAGTAACCAACAAAGATAGCTTCCTGGATTGCTTCACACAAATGCTTCACAGTGTGTTCGTTGCCCTCTCCCCCCAACCCCACCACTAACCATCACTGTGGGCCGCCGTCCAGTAAGAGTCCTGGCCTCACCTCTTCCCAGAGAGGAGTGGGCTAGAGACTATGGTATCCGAGTGTACCTGGCCCAAGTTACTTAGCATAGCTATACCCACTGTATCCCTTTGGAAAACATGCAGGGCTCTCTTAAAATTAATATTAGGTGTGGTATTTTATGCTGTGGTTGTCTCTCGTGACAGATAGTGTAGAGTTGTGACCCGATAATGGTAAGACTCCCTCAAAAGAAGATCCAGGTACAGTACAACCGACCACTTGCAAGTATAACTTGGAAATGTCAGTCCATTTATATAACCAAACCCAAAGGTGCCCAACCCCGAAAGGAGTTGAAATAGGGGAGCTATCCCCCCGCCAAAGGCGGATTTCTAGGGCCTTTCCAAGCTGATGCTGAGAGGATTGGGTTCTAGTCATGTGGTGATGGGCTGGTCTATCCGAGTGAGAACTGAGCGATCTCTGCCATACCCATAGCTTACTCTGACTGTTCCTTTTACTTATGTATCTTCTAGATCTCAAGTGGCGGCGTCTTTTCCGTGGATTGACCTCCCTACTGCCAACCTAGAAGTTGGCAGATTGGGAGCCAAAGTGTCACATATTTCCCTTACCCCTCAACTTTCCCTTCAATATTGCTGAGGGGGACAGGGCCTTGGGTGGGGCTTTGGTTTCCCGGGCGTTTCCGCACCCTCCTCAGCTCCCTGCCTTGGAGTGGCTTCGGTCACCCGAGCTTTGTTAGTGGTAAGCAGGGATTTTGTGGGGCGCTCATTTATGGCCTTGGCCTTGCTCGAGACCTTGGGGCTGTTCGGCCAGACAGCCTGGGGAACAACAACAACAACAACCAACACAATTATATGATTGATCCAAAAGCTCTTGAACTTTAATATCACACAGTATTTCCTTACGAAACGGACTCAAGGAGTACTCCTTGATGGCTCTTCCTCAGACTCTGTCCCTGTTTCTTCTGGTGTCCCACAAGGCACCGTTCTTGGCCCTCTTCTTTTCCTTCTTTATATTAATGACCTTCCTCTGTCAACACCTAACTCTTCTACTAGACTATTTGCCGACGATAGTTTGATGTTTAGGCCCGTACTGACTAGAGACGACTGTGGACTTATCCAGCACGACTTAAACGCCCTCACTAAACACTGGCAGATGTCTTTCCGCCCCGATAAATGTAAACTTCTCCGCTTTACCCGCTCCCGATCACCCATCATTTTCAATTACACATTACACAACCAACCACTAGAATCAGTTCCTTCATACAAATATCTTGGCATTCTCTCCACCAACCTAAGATTCAATACCCACATTCATATCATACAAAGTCAGGCAAACCGCACACTAGGGTTCGTGAGGAGGAATTTACACAATTGTACATGAGACATCAAACACATAGCTTATACCACCCTTGTTCGCCCAACACTGGAGTACTGCGCCGCAGTTTGGGATCCATACACACAATCTAACATTAACACACTTGAAAAAATTAACACAAAAGCAGCCAGGTTCATCACACACAATTACACGCAAACCCCAGGCATCACAACCCGTATCAAAAATCAAATAAACATGGAAAACCACACGAGGACTCAGGCACAGACTCACAGTAATGTATAAAATCACACACAATTATATTGACATTAAAAACATGAATACCTACACAACTCAAACACCTGCAACACTCATAACACACACTCTCATAAGTACCAAACATACCACACTAATACTGACTTCTACAAACACTCATTCTTTCCACGAACCATACAGGATTGGAACAGTCTCCCAGAAGATACAATAAATAGCCCTACGCTAGAGACACATTCAAACACAGAATAAACGAACATTTCGCCCACATCACACACACACCATAAACCCTCCACTTAGCTCTCCCCATCCTATATCCTGAACCCCCATCCTCCACCCTAATACCCTTATATGTGTGATATGCGCAAGTCCAGCGCCCTACACATTATCAATCGAGATCGAGATCGAGATAAAATAACAAGGATATCGATTACATTCGAGTTCCAGGCTACAAGGAACTTAGAGTTGTAAACATCAATATTTATCAGAAATTCAATAAATTCAAAGTAGGTTTCTGTTGGATACCAAGTTTATTGATTTTTATTTTGTGTCTATATAAATGCACTACTGCATTATAGCTAATATTTCTGCTAAATATTAATGTGCGCAGCTCCAATTTTTGTATAACTCGTTAAGGATCACTCGCACCTGGTCATTTACTACAAAACCATGAAGGAAAATGTATCAGAAAATAATTGACTGGGAATAGAACTAAAGTGACTCAGCTTTGTAGACACCTGGAGCTCTTTTAATCTGCCTTGAATGACCAAATGAGTCAATATATCCCCTAGACCATGCCCAAACTCAACAAGAGGCATGGATGACAAAGGAGGCCATTGATGTATAAAACATAATAATAAAATACAATAAATATATAATAGCACATATACACGGCACAGACCAATGCATATATGTGCTGAAAGAAGTGATTGATACATACAACAAACTAAATAGCTCAATTTTCTCTTGTTTTCTTGATGCAAGTAAGGCTTTTGATAGGGTGTGTCACAAAACCTTATTTGAAAAATTAGTTAACAGGGGAGTGCCTAGCTATATTGTTAGGATACTTATTTTCTGGTATGCTAATAAAAAATGTGTGTAAGATGGGGCAACATCCTGTCAGGCTCTTTCGCCGTAACCAATGGTGTTAGGCAGAGGGGATATTGTCTCCGTATCTTTTCAACGTCTACATGGATGATCTTAGTCTGGAGCTGAACAAGACTCGCACTGGGTGCTGTATTGGCAGCACCATTGTAAATCATCTCATGTATGCTGATAACCTAGCCTTAATCGCGCCCTCTGGACCAGGACTGGATAAATTATTAAGAGTATGTGAAAAATTTGGAATCGAACATTCAGTCAAATTTAATCCTATAAAGAGCAATATCATAATATTTAAATCTAACCTATTGAAATCAAAGCTACCTAAATTCCATTTGTATGAAGAAATTATAGAAGAAGTAAGTAAAGTAAAGTATCTAGGACACTATATTTCAAGTGATCGCTCAGATGATGAGGATATGGGTCGTCAGTGAAGGCAACTTTACATGCAGGGAAATTCAATATTAAGAAAATTTCATATGTGCACATGGGATACAAAAATAACATTGTTCAACTCCTACTGCTCACCAATGTATACAGCACAACTATGGTGGAACTATAAGAAAATGACAGTGAATAGACTAAGTATCTCATATCACAATATCATGAAAATGTTTCTGGGGCTCTCAAAATATGAGAGTACAAGTACGCTATGTGCCTATATGAACTTACTTTTTTTTTTTTTTTTTTTTTTTTTTAAAGACAATGAACGGAGGAAGGAAAACACAGATAAAACAAAAAGGTCCATGTGCCTAAAGGCATCCTCCATTCATAAAATGTTTGTAACAACTGGATTTAAACATTTGTAGATTGTAAGTTTGTAGAAAGCAATTCGAGGGAAGTGAATTCCAAAGAGTAGTAGTTCTAGGGATAAATGAATTTTGATAAGCAGAAGTTCTGCATTGTGGAGGAGAAAGTGTAAATTCATGGGCGCTCTCAGCTGCCCTAGTTCTATGGGGAAAGATGTGGAGAGGCGGCACAATTGAAGCAAGTTCCTCGGAACAATTGCTGTGAAAATATCTGTAGAATAATGCAAGGGATGCAACGTTTCTTTCTTCGTATGGATAATGTAGGAAGGTCCCTGTGTGATTGCAGGGTTATTGATTAATCTAATAGCTTTATTTTGAATTTTGTCCAACTGCCTCAATGCAACCACACCACTTCCACTCCACAGAGGTGAACAGTAATCCATCTGAGAACGCACATGACTTTTATATATTACGACCAACTGCTCGTCAGTGAAGAATTCTCAAACTCTGTACAGGAGTCCCAGTTTTTTAGAGGCATTCTTAGCAATGCTTCTAACATAATGTGTCCAGCTCAAGTTAGTAGTTAATGTTACACCGAGAATGTCAATACTAGGGGAAGTGGGAATATTTACATCATTAACAAATATATTTGTTAAATATATTTGTTAAAAAAAAATGATGAATTGTAGCCCAGCCTCGGAGTCCCCAGGGGGGGGGAACATAAATGCCCCCTCACCCGACCGATCATCCCCTGACGACCCCACACAATTACCTGGACCTCGGCCTGTTACTCTTTCTATTAATTTCTGCAACATTCGCGGACTTTCCTCTAACTTTCACTCTGTTGAGCACCATCTCTCCTCCTACAAACCTGATCTTCTCTTCCTCACCGAAACTCAGGTGTCTGTAGCAACATCCAGCAACCCCTTCTCTGTATCCTCCTACTTTCTCTATCCTAGTTTCAAAGCCAAAGGCGGATGTTGTGCATATGTGCACAACAAACTCACTTGCTCTCGTGTTCCCGATTTCGACTCCTCTGAATTCTCAACTTTATGGCTCAAACTTTCCTGTCATTCTCTTACTAAATATTTCTGTGCTGTCTATCTTTCCCCTAACTCAACCAACTTTCCCAAATTCTTTGACTATCTAAACTCTACAGTGGAACACATTCTATCCATTTCTCCTTTCTCAGAAATCTCCATCTTAGGAGATTTCAACGTTCACCACCGCCATTGGCTCTCCTCTCACACTACTGATCCCCCTGGTGAACAAGCCTTCGTCTTTTCTATCCTAAATGACCTAGAGCAGTTAGTTCAGCAACCCACCCGTATCCCGGATCGCATCGGAGATCGGCCCAACATTCTTGACCTGTTTCTAACTTCTAACCCTTCTTCTTATACTGTCGATCTTTTCTCTCCTTTGGGCTCCTCCGACCATAAACTTATCTCTGTCACCTGTCCTATCTCTCCAGTACAGCCACCCGATCCTCCTAGCCGGCGGCGCTTGTGGCACTTTGGCGCTGCCGACTGGGAGGCTCTTCAGCAGTACTTCTTTGATTTCCCATGGAATTTCTGCTTCCATGGCCGAGGACCCTCGGAGAGTGCTGAACGCATTACCGAGGTAATCCTATCGGGCATGGAAGCATACATTCCATTCTCTTTCTCTCAGACTAATGCTAAAAAATCTTGGTTTACTCACGCCTGTTCTACTGCTGTCCGCAATAAGGAGGAAGCATTCAAACGGTACCGACGCCTTAAAACTCAAGACTCTCATTCTTCATATGTTTCTGCCCGGAATCAAGCCAAATCTGTTCTTCGACTTGCCAAACACTCTTTCATCAATAATAAATGCACTGAACTATCCAACTCTAGCTCTTCCCAAGCTTTCTGGCATCTAGCCATAAACCTCTCCAACAATTTCTCTTCCTCGTCTTTCCCTCCCCTTTCCCACTCTGATGGCACATCCATCACTTCTTCCTCTGACAAAGCTAAACTCTTCACTCAAACTTTTGCTAGAAACTCCACCTTGGATGATTCCGGTGCTATTCCTCCCTCTCCGCCCTTCTCTCTCTTACTTATGCCTAATATCCTAATCTCTTCTAAAGATGTACTTTCTACCCTCTCTGGGCTTAACACTAATAAGGCGTACGGTCCGGACGGTGTTCCTCCTGTTGTTCTCAAAAACTGTGCTTCCGTGCTGACTCCCTGCCTAGGCAAACTCTTTCGTCTCTGTCTATCCTCTAACGTCTTCCCTTCATGCTGGAAGTTTGCTCACATTCAACCTGTCCCAGAGAAGGGTGACCGCTCTCAACCCTCCAACTATCGTCCAATTGCTCTTATCTCTTGTCTTTCTAAAGTTTTTGAAACTATTCTTGCTTCCAAATTTCTTAAGCATTTCTCTTCTCATAATCTGCTCTCAGATCGCCAGTATGGCTTCCTTAAGGGTCGCTCTACTGGTGATCTTCTTTCATATCTTACTAACTCTTGGTCATCCTCCTTTCGGGACTTCGGTGAGACTTTTTCTATTGCACTAGACATATCGAAAGCCTTCGATAGAGTCTGGCATAAATCTTTAATTTCTAAACTACCCTCCTTCGGTTTCTATCCCTCCATCTGTGCCTTTGTCTCTAATTTCCTTTCCGGCCGTTCCATAGCCGCGGTTGTGGACGGCCATTGTTCACTTCCTCACTCTATAAACTCCGGTGTTCCTCAGGGCTCTGTCCTATCTCCTATTCTCTTTCTAATTTTTATAAATGATCTCCTTAACTGTACCTTAATTCCCATCCATTCATATGCAGACGACTCAACCTTGCACTACTCCATTAGTTTTTCAGAACGCCCCAGCCAGCAATCCCTCAACGACAAACGTAATGAAGCCATAGAACTCTTAAATTCTGATCTAAATACTATTTCCAATTGGGGCAGAGAAAACCTTGTTAACTTTAATGCTTCCAAAACCCAATTTCTCCATCTATCTACCCGTCAGGATCTCCCAGCGGACTATCCCTTATTCTTCAACAATACAAAAATCAACCCTTCATCTTCTCTCAATATTCTTGGTGTCTCTTTTTCTTCTGCTCTCATTTGGAAGGACCATATTACCAGTCTTGCTAAGGCAGCCTCCCAGAAGCTGGGTGTGCTCAACCGCCTTAGGGGGTTCTTTTCCCCTGCACAGCTTCTTGCTCTGTACAGGGGCATAGTGCGCCCTTGTATTGAGTATTGTTCACATGTGTGGGGAGGTTCCTCTCACACTGCTCTCCTAGACAAAGTTGAAAGGAAGGCCTTTCGTATCATTAACTCCCGTCCACTCACCAACTCTCTGCAATCTCTCTCTCTCCATCGCAATGTTGCATCTCTCTCGCTATTTTATCGCTACTATAATAATCAGTGTTCCTCAGAGCTATCCCAGTGCATACCACCTCCTTTACGTAGGGCACGTGGTACCCGTCTTGCAACTCAATCCCACCCCTACTCTGTGCAACTCTCCAACCCAAGAGTGAAACGTTACTCTCAAACTTTCTTCTACTCAACAGCTGAGCTCTGGAACTCTCTCCCAGAATCAGTCTTTCCCTCTTCCTATGACTTAAATTGCTTCAAACTCCGTGTGTCCAGGCATTTTGGCTCGAACGTCCCTTGATTTTGGCCCTGTCACTCTTTCAACTATGGGGGAGGCACTCGCTATAGGCAGTTATGCCTTTTGCCTCCCTCAATCACATAGAAAAAAAAAAAAAAAAAAAAAAAAAAAAAAAAAATGGGAGTCAGTGAGATTCTGTCGGTTAGAACATTGAATGTACTTAGTTTTATGTGCATTAAAGGAAACACTGTTACCAATCACTCATTATAATAATAATAATAATAATAATACTTTATTTCAGACTCACACAGTACAGAGGGGACCATACTGGGGTCCATATACCTGTATACCTTACAGTAACATAAATATATATAAATATATATAAGCTACTGTACATAGGCTACATAAAATAAAAAGAAATTAAATAATACCCAGCTTGCTATCATGTAGTTCACAGCACTGCCTCAACCAAAAACCGTGGTCATCAAACTACTGTGTTACCAAAACCACTGTCCTAATTGTGTACAGTACCATGCCTCACATCATTTAGCTTCCGGTACAGTATGTTGCTACAGTACAGTATAGGAATATCGGTACTGTACTGCACTATGAGGATCAGTACCGGTATGCTAATTCTGTAGAGTAGCAGACCTGAAATCATTACTTAAGGTTAAATATAGAGCAACTTCCTCCAGTGTGCCTGGATCCTGGAGGTGTACACTATGCTTGGAGTTTGTAGCATTTTAATGATCCTGTTCTCAGAAGTGTTAAGGCGCTGAATGAATTTATATGTTAGCTTTCTAATGAGTGATTTGTAACAGTGTAAGTTCATATAGGCACATAGCGTACTTGTACTCTCATATTTTGAGAGCCCCAGAAACATTTTCATGATATTGTGATATGAGATACTTAGTCTATTCACTGTCATTTTCTTATAGTTCCACCATAGTTGTGCTGTATACATTGGTGAGCAGTAGGAGTTGAACAATGTTATTTTTGTATCCCATGTGCACATATGAAATTTTCTTAATATTGAATTTCCCTGCATGTAAAGTTGCCTTCGCTGACGACCCATATCCTCATCATCTGAGCGATCACATGAAATATAGTGTCCTAGATACTTTACTTTACTTACTTCTTCTATAATTTCTTCATACAAATGGAATTTAGGTAGCTTTGATTTCAATAGAAGGTTAGATTTAAATATTATGATATTGCTCTTTATAGGATTAAATTTGACTGAATGTTCGATTCCAAATTTTTCACATACTCTTAATAATTTATCCAGTCCTGCTCCAGAGGGCGCGATTAAGGCTAGGTCATCAGCATACATGAGATGATTTACAATGGTGCTGCCAATACAGCACCCAGTGCGAGTCTTGTTCAGCTCCAGACTAAGATCATCCATGTAGACGTTGAAAAGATACGGAGACAATATCCCCCCTGCCTAACACCATTGGTTACGGCGAAAGAGCCTGACAGGATGTTGCCCCATCTTACACACATTTTTTGATTAGCATACCAGAAAATAAGTATCCTAACAATATAGCTAGGCACTCCCCTGTTAACTAATTTTTCAAATAAGGTTTTGTGACACACCCTATCAAAAGCCTTACTTGCATCAAGAAAACAAGAGAAAATTGAGCTATTTAGTTTGTTGTATGTATCAATCACTTCTTTCAGCACATATATGCATTGGTCTGTGCCGTGATTTTTCTTAAAGCCAAACTGATTGCTGCTGGTGACAATATATGCAGACATTCTTTCTAGCATTATCATTTCAACTACCTTACTCACCACACTAGCAAGTGCTACTGGGCGGTAGTTGTCTTTTGCTGTAATTTTACCTGATTTATCTTTAATGACAGGAACAAGTATTACGGATATCATAGACTCCGGCAGGACACCATGCGTAAATAGACTGGTGATGCAAGAACTAAGTTTATCTATTACCAACTTATCTGCATATTTAAGATGTTCTGCATATATACCATCCAGCCCACAAGCTTTATTTAGGTTAAGTTTTCTTATGGCATTCTCAAGATCACTTTCAGTCACTTTAATGTCTTCATAATTACTATCTTTCACATATTGAATTGCACCATTAGTAGACCTTTGGTTTACACTGTTAAGTAGTTCCTTAAAATGAGTTTTCCATAAGTCAGCAATGTTCTCTTCACCCGTAACCCCCTCAACACTGACAGGTAATGGTGTGTTACAATTTTGCATGGATCTGATGTCCTTCCAAAAAACAGTTAGTATCCTTTTCTGCCAGACTCTTTGCAAGGGCTTCCTTCCTTAATTGGTTTTCATTTTGCTTAATAAATCTAATGGCATATTTGGTCCTAGCCTTTGCTCTTTTGTGAAGTTCAAATATAGGCCCCTGTCTAGGCTGACCTACTTCAAGCCAATGAGACCTAGCATCTCTGGAGGCCTGATACAGGTCAGCCACATAGTCTTGCCAACCTGGCTTATTGAATGAGGACTTATATTCACGGCTATTAAAAATACTTTCCCCCGCTTTTGATAAAGAATCTATTATACTATTGTAAAATGTAATAATGTCCTTTCTGTGTTGTGCATCACTACATTTTGGATCCCTGCATTGTGCTACACCATTACCATCATATTGCACCCTATTTAATAAGTCCTTGGTTTTATCACAGTACATTTGGCACTCTTCATTTGAGATTACATTCCATGGAACTTTTGCCTTGATGCTATTGCTAGTTTCTGTTATTTCCGGTGCTTTATTAATTTGGATTGTTAATTCTATAGGTATGTGGTCGTCATCCGTAATGTCGTATCTTATGGCCATTTCTGAGATAGAGTCATGAAAGTCAGAGCTAGAGATTGCATGATCAAGCCACGGCCTGGTCTCCCATGCTTCACTAACATATGTATAGCTATTTTCTGGAAGCAGGTTTTTGGAGGACAAAATTAAACCTTGCTCCTCACAAAACCTTAACATATGTTTAGCAAACATGGAACCACCCAACTCGTGAGGGGTAGCATTCCAATCACCTACCACTGAGTAACACTATAGTAACACATTAGACAGTAACACATTAGAAAGCTAACATATAAATTCATTCAGCGCCTTAACCCGGGAACTGCCGGAAGACTCTTAAGAGTTCCCCCGGCGGACTGCGGGAAGACTCTTAAGAGTCAGGGGGAAAAAAATCAATTTAAAACACCGAAAAAAAAAAAAAAAAATTTTGTTTTGCCCCTGGGCCATGAAAAATATCACTCCTCTACCTCCCCTCCTTCCCCACTTTCCTCCCCTCCTTCAGTTATCACCTATTTTCCCTGTTATTCCCTTATTCTGTGGTATATTTTCGTGCTAACATTAGCGAGTTGCAAGCAGGGCATTGTCATCACTGTTAGCAAGCGAGTACAAGAGAGAGAGAGAGAGTATCGATCGACAGGGTCTCTCCAGCCTTGGGGAAAATTGGCGGGAGAGGAGCTTGCCTCAGCCATACATTATGTAACTCCCGGCCTGTATCGCCGATTTTAACCATCCAAACGCTGTTTTCACTTGTTTTATTGTTGTAACAGGTTAATACCTTTATAATCAACCTATAATAGGCGCATATGGATAAGTATTAATGCTATTTATGGTAAAATAAATATTTTAGTGATGGAAACAGCTCAAATACATGCGCACAGGCAGAGGTGTTCATTACCCCCCATGCGCACTTCAGAGGTTAACACTTCTGAGAACAGTATCATTAAAATGCTACAAACTCCAAGCATAGTGTACACCTCTAGGATCCAGGCACACTGGAGGAAGTTGCTCTATATTTAACCTTAACCCGGGAACTGTGGGGAGACTCTTAAGAGTTTCCCCGGCGGACTGCGGGAAGACTCTTAACCTCTGAAGTGCGCATGGGGGTAATTGGAAACGTCCCCCTGTGCTGACGTATTTGAGGTGTTTCCGTCACTAAAATATTCATTGTGCCATTAATAGCATTAATACTTATCCATATGCGCCTATTATGGGTTGATTATAAAGGTATTAACCTGAAACAACAATAAAACGAGTGAAAACAGCGTTTGGATGGTCAAAATCGGAGATATAGCCCGCGAGTTGTATAATGTATGGGTGAGGCAATCTGCTTTCCCGCCAATTTCCCCCAAGGCCACTGAGACACAGTCGATCGATACTCTCTCTCTCTCTCTTGCACTCGCTTGCTATCAGTGATGACCACACCCTCCAATCGGATTTCTAATGTTAGCACGAAAATATACCTCAGAATAAGGAATAACAGGGAAAATAGTGATAACTGAAGGAGAGGAGGAAAGTGGGAAGGAGGGGAGGTAGAGGACTGAGATTTTGCATGGCCCAGGGGCCAAAAAAAAAAAATAAATAAAAAAAAAAAATTTTTTTTTTTTTTTTTTTTCGATGTCAAAAGTTGATTTTTTTTTTCTCTGACTCTTAAGAGTCTCCCCGCAGTGCGCCGGGGGGACTCTTAAGAGTCTCCCTGCAGCTCCCGGGTTAAGAGTCAGAGAAAAAAAAAATCAACTTTTGACATCGAAATTTTTTTTTTTTTTTGGGCCCCTGGGCCATGCAAAATCTCAGTCCTCTACCTCCCCTCCTTCCCCACTTTCCTCCTCTCCTTCAGTTATCACCTATTTTCCCTGTTATTCCCTTATTCTGAGGTATATTTTCGTGCTAACATTAGAAAGCCGGTTGCAGGGTGTGGTCATCACTGATAGCAAGCGAATGCAAGAGAGAGAGAGAGTATCGATCGACTGTGTCTCAGTGGCCTTGGGGGAAATTGGCGGGAAAGCAGCTTGCCTCACCCTTACATTATACAACTCGCGGGCTATATCTCCGATTTTGACCATCCAAACGCTGTTTTCACTCGTTTTATTGTTGTTTCAGGTTAATACCTTTATAATCAACCCATAATAGGCGCATATGGATAAGTATTAATGCTATTAATGGTACAATGAATATTTTAGTGACGGAAACACCTCAAATACATGCGCACAGGGAGAGGTGTCTAATTACCCCCATGCGCACTTGTTAGGTTAAGTAATGATTTCAGGTCTGCTACTCTACAAAATTAGCATACCGGTACTGAACCTCATAGTGCAGTACAGTACCGATATTCCTATACTGTACTGTAGCAACATACTATACCGGAAGCTAAATGATGTGAGGCATGGTACTGTACACAATTAGGACAGTGGTTTTGGTAACACAGTAGTTTGATGACCACTGTTTTTGGTTGAGGCAGTGCTGTGAACTACATGATAGCAAGCTGGGTATTATTTAATGTCTTTTTATTTTATGTAGCCTATGTACAGTAGCTTATATATATTTATGTTACTGTAAGGTATATATGGACCCCAGTATGGTCCCCTCTGTACTGTGTGAGTCTGAAATAAAGTATTATTATTATTATTATTATTATACAAATAATCGAAAGCGTTGAAAAATTACAAAGGAACTCGAGCTCATGTTGACTTAATTCATTCTTGGACTTTTACTTGCCAGGAAATATCCATAATCCCAAGATTTGTTACGTCCCACAATGGCATATCATGTCAAGTGAGATAAGTCTTTACAATGGCACTTTGTATTTATTTTTCGAAGTGTTAATAGGGCAGAAGGGGTGTTGGAGAGAAAGGAAGTTGGTAGAGTCGCTCTCTTGTGTGTGTTAGCCTGTATATTTATTAGTGGCCCCTTCATCATTGACGATGCTCCTTAACATTGTTTATGGCCAATCTTTGAACTCAGGCTTGCCTTTCAAATGACTCGCCTAGGAGAGTAACATATTACGATTGCCACACATCGTGAGCGAAACGCTCTTAACCCAGCAAGTGCAGATCGCCTTATATAAGGCCTACCGGTGGGCTGCGGAACTCCTTATATAATCCAAGGCCTAAAAAAAAAAACATTCAAATCAGCCCAGTATCCATTTTTTTATTGCCCCTTGGCCATGGCAAATATCACTCCTCCACATCCCCTCCTTCCCCCCCCCTTCAATTATCACCTATTCTCTCTCTATTTCCCTTATTTCGTCGATATATTTTGTGCTATCAATAGCAATTCATAAGCAAGCTGTGCTTGTATGTGTTACCAAGCGAGTGCAAGAGAGAGAGAGAGAGAGAGTATCGATCGACAGTCTCTCTCCAGACGTTGGGAGGAGTGGAGGAGCGGGAGGCTGGCTCACACTCGATGAATACAACTCCCGGCCTCTGTTGCCGATTTTGACCAGCCAAACGCTGTTTCCACTTGTTTTTATTGCTGTAACAGGTTAATACCTTTATAATCAACATAAAATAGGCGCATATGGATAAGTATTAATAATATTTATGGTACGATGACGATTTGAGTGAAGGAAACCATCTAAATACCTCCACACAGGGGTGGCTGTATACTATAGGGGATACACAGCGGAGAGGTTAAATATAACAAAGCCACTCACGGACTCGTCCTTATGATGTGGGTACCACCACTAGAAAAAAACTAGTAAAAAATAAATAAATAATAATAAGTTAAACATGATACAGCTTAGTGCACTTCTCAGGCTTCTGCTGTCTAATGTGCGCGTCACCCCAGACTCTCGGAGCATCATACGTCCTTCTACTCCTAGGCACCACATGGGCCGGATATGTCTTGAGGTGTGCCCAGCCTCCTTTATTCTTCTCCTGCCCTCGTGAATCGTGAGTTTTTTCTCCTATGTACATGCTATATGCTGAGGTCAGGGTAGCTTATATACTAGGTTAGGCTGTGTACACCTTTTCCACTTGCCTTAGGAGACTGTTTTCCGGGTACTTGGCTAAAGTTAAGCTTTGTCAGGAGGAGTCCTCGTTGTGATAAGGCGAGGCTCCCACATGTGTTTTATTGTCCTAGATTATTCTATTTTAGCAATGTGTTTTATTGTCCTAGATTATTCTATTTTAGCTCTTATACTGTAGTCATGAGGCTTCTTTTAGGCAATCCGGGGCCTGTTTTTCTGCCCTTTTAAGGGGTGAAGCAGTTTGTTATCTACACCAAGAGGGGCACGTGCGTTTCAGGTTGTCGCACTTAGTGAGGTGCCTGGCATGTGTTCATTACGCTTTTCAGCCTACGCTTCCTGTTGCTTCATGATGGGTTTGGAGAACTTCGCTGGATTGCAGGTTTGTGCATCAATATTATGATTCCTGTCACATGCCCCCATCTAGTTGGTCTCCTGTAGGTTTTTTAGTTATACCTAGGATGTGTTATTTATTGATTGATTAATTAATGTATAATTATCTATGCCATAATGTGTGCACGTTGTGATATCTAGTAACTGGGAGGTATGGCCCTTCTGGCGGGATTGGTTAAGTGAGACTTGTGACAGCATGCCTCTAGTCGCTTCACGCGGTTTCCCCGCCGGGAAATTTCCAGAAGGCCCTAGAGTAATGTTGATTTCAAGTTGTCTTTGTTTGGTACAAGATGGGTTGAAATTATTCTGTTTAGTTTTGCCGGCGGTGGTAAATTTTCGGGAGGCGGAATTTTACTTATCTTGTCTATTGGGGTCCCCGGCTTGGCTGTCGCCCTCAGGACTTTTCCACCTTAAGGCCTAGCAGAATACGTTCATAGTTTGGGGCTAGTCAGAACGTAAAACTAGCGGATAAAAGTGGAGAGCCACTTCCGCCGGGATAAACAGCTGAGCCAAATAACGAACTCACCTCTTCCTATCATGAGCATCTCGGTAAACTGTGCAGCTTTCATATCTAGACACTGTGTGCCGGGGTTGAGAGGACGATAGATTCATTTAGCGTTGGTCGCCGGAATCAGGTTCTTTTCTAGATGGGATTAGGTCAGTGTTGGTTACTTAGGTAAGAAATTATAACTCAAGTAACATCTGGTATGATACACAGGACTCTGAAAGTAGCATTTGGAATAATACTTAACGTAATGGGAACCAAGATTGTATAGTGCTATTCAATTTTTTTTTTTGTTCTCTTTAATGTTGGAGATTATTTTAGCTTTTCCAGCCTAGCATCTCCCTATGAGCATTGATTCTTGAAATGTTCTCCCTCAGGTTCGCACCCTGGACGCCTTGGAGGATTAGCATCTTCCCGGCGGGAGGGAGCCATGGATCCGAGTGTGTATTCGTTTTGCTCTGGCTCTTGCTGTGCGAATTTAGCTGTAATTGGACATAAACTATGCATAAAATGTGTTACTTGCTTAGACAGATCTCGTGGTCGTTGGCTCGCCAAATATTGCCCACAGTGTTAAGTTCTTAGAAACGGCTTTCTCACTCACTCGGATAGTAAATGTAAGACAATTTTGCTCCATATCCAATCTGTTTTCGTGACTAACTGCAAAACCGTAGCCCATAAATCTCTACAGCTGGATGATCCATTATTAGATGATTTGTTAAAGAAGGTGCCTTTTTCTTACGTAGCCAGTAGCTCAAGTGTGAAAAAGACAGTTACGAATCCTCCCGATACCTCTAGTACTCGTGATGCTCCCTCCCGCCACCTCAAACGATCCAGGACCTCTGACAGGTCCTCGCTGGGGGTGTCTACTCCATCGTCCCAGCGAGATAGGTCCCGTTCACCAATTGAAGCCCCCAGGTCATCCTCCCCTTTCATACAACGAGCGGCGAACATGCACCGTCCTGATATTACCCATGCCGTAGCTACGGGCGATGACAGGTCGAAGGACACGAAGAAGAGATCTAAACGATCGTCGACGAAGAAGTCATCTAAGCTGCCTAAGCCGGAATGTACCCCATCTTCATCACGGCAAGATTCTTCCCAATACTCTGATATTAGTGTCATAGGCCCTCCAACTCAGTTTACGATCCCCCGCCAGGTGCAGCCAGAACCCCAAGTTATTCCGGTCCTCGGATCAGATCGCAGCAGCAGTGTCTATTCTAGCCGCCAAGACGAAGAAACCTATTCTTCTGAGCAGTATGAAGAGCCTATGGAAGCCTCACCTATACCGGATCTCTTTTTCGAGGAGGATGCTCAGCGCGGCGTTCCTGTATCGCAGACAAGAACACACGACACTGCTGTCTGGGCTGGCGAGTCTCGGTCGGAGGCTTTACTAGCCCCCCCCAGCCCGGACACCGGGTGTCACACCACTGCAATATTACCTCGCAGACTCGGAGGAGATTCTGTCTGGCCAACGGATCGCTCCTCCACCTTCAGGAATGCAGTGCTCAGATGTCTCTCGACCTGCGTCCTCCTCTGACCTGGAAGGCAGAATAGTGAGTTAGTGACCCAAGAACAATTCCAGGAGTGGTTTCAATTCATGAAAACAGTAAAAGACGAGTAACAGGTTAAGGTAGCTACATCTGCAGCCCTGGTGGTGCGACCTCTAGGGCAAATCCAAATTCAACCTCAAGTTAATGTTCAAAATCCTCCAGTCACTGGCACTCCGGCGGTCCCTACTTCAGGTTCCGTGGCTATTTTGCCATCTAATATTAAATTGTTCACATATTTAATTCCGCCTCTCCTTGATCATTCACTACCATCTAAGAGGGGCCCTTTGCCTCTTTTATATGGTCCTGATACGTCCTGGACATTTATTAAGCCCACCCGTCCAGAGATCGCACAGCCCAAGGTAGCAGGTAAGATCCCAGTGCCGGAACATTGGTCTGTGGAGATAAGTGACGCTAAGAAATTAAGGACCAAGAACCAGTCAGGTGATGTGTTAGAGGCCCGATGTGATTATCAAAGTTATCCCCAGTCTTTATACTCATGAATATTTTGTCTACGCTCAATCCCCGGCTCTACCCCCAGCTTCATCTGGAAAATTATATTTAGATTGGAAGAAGACTGATGGGTTAAATGACATCAAAGTCTTGCAGGGCATGACCCCAGAGTTAAAAAGAGTCCCTTTTCGAGATGATTCAGGTACCTGATCAGTTATCCATATTGAGGGTGGGGAGTCTGGGCCGTGGGTTGCGTGTGGACAGGAGGCCCAGCTGTTTGCCAGCACCATTACTAGTAAGAGCAGTCATCAGCTCCCGCCGGAAGATCATCATTGGTTTCCCATGCCGGTAGGCAAGGCGGAGGGGATACCACAAAACATTCTAGTCTTTTTGAGTGACCAAAAACTATCATTATGCCAGTTAGTAGACCCTTTTTGTTCTCCTACTCAGCTACAGATAGATAAGGATTTTAAGATGAGGCAGAAAGCCTGGAGGTTGGCATCCAGTTCTTATTCAGCCGCCAGCTTGTGACTTCTTTAGCCAGGACGACTGAGTCAGTCACGGATGCTAACACCCATAAATCACTATCCCTTACTAGGCGTCTCTTGCTCCAGAACTCCATTCAGTCCCTTGGCGACATCCGCACGGCTCTTTTCGAGGCGGTGAGAGTGCATCAAGATCTGAGGGTATATCTGGTAAAAAAACTCCTGGTGGAGATAGGTAGAAGGTTAATTTTATCTGATGTATTCACTAAAACCCTTGCCTCCACAGATGCCTGGCGCACAGTTATTACGTATTAGACTCTCACAATGCCACTGCTTCCAAGTCAAAAGGTGAGTCTGCATTTAAACCTAAATTCAGTAAGAGTCCCTTTCATGGACAGTCCCAGTCACATCAGTTATCGAAGACTCACACAACCCCTGGAACCGGTGGCACAGCTAGGGGTCGCGGTCAGTTCAGGGGTAGAGGGTAGAGGGAAGTGGTTCAGGGGCCAATCGAAGGTTAGACCCGGCAGCAATGATAGCAAAGCCTCTCATCCCACTAATAATAAGTCAGAGTCACAATCCTCCCAATAAAAAAACTGAGCCACCACGTAGCTCTCTCACTCTCAGTGGTGAGTTTCTCAGTTTCCGACTCGCCAAGGCGAGTCGGAAACGAGAGTAGCCGGACAACACCAGTCTTGTGACTGGAAGTTTCCGGGAATTTGCCCCGAGACACATGGGCAAGAACAGTGGTCCAGAAAGGCCTCTCATGGAGATGGTCCCGGCGACCTCATTTACATATCCCCACAGAATTAACTCATGTTTCTTTAGAGGTGGGATCCGTCATCAGAGAGATATGGCTCTCAAAAAGATCATTGCCCCTATTCCAACAACTCAGCCCGTTTCACTTCCCGGATATTCCTGGTGCCAAAGAAGGATAGTGTTCAGATGAGACCGGTCATTGATTTGTCTTATCTGAACCTACACATTCACAATCTATCATTCAGGATGATGACTGTGAACCAGATCAGGCTGACACTGCCGCCGCGAGGTTGGATGTGTTCCATAGATCTGACAAATGACTACTGGCAGGTCCCATTAAACAAACTATTTCAAAAGTACCTGGCCTTGCGCCAAGGGAATCAGACGTTTGCATTTCAAAGAATGCCCTTTGGTCTCAATCTAGCACCCCGTATTTTCACGAAGTTAGTCCGACAGGCTTTGCTACTATTGCTCAAACAGGGAATCATGGTGTTATGGTACACTCGGATACCTATAGATAGTCTCTAGCCCACTCCTCTCTGGCAAGAGGTGAGGCCAGGATTCTTACTGGACGGCGGCCCACAGTGATGGTTAGGGGTGGGGTTGGGGGGAGAGGGCAACGCACACACGAACACACTGTGAAGCATTTGTGTGAAGTAATCCAGGAAGCTATCTTTGTTGGTTACTTTCTTGTAGTTATTTGATATTTGTTCGCATCATTTCTCATTATTTAAAATCCTTTATTCCGTACTATTGAGAACAAACATATGCAATATTTTTTTTTAGCATGAGTATGTATAACTAAAGCGGTGTGAACCATTAGTTAGTAGGTAGTGCATTTCCTATTATTAGCAAAATTGAAGTTCAGGGATGGCCTCAAAATAAATCAGTATAGATATGGCAGACTGGAACACAACAAAACACACACACTCACAGAGAGATATAGAGAGAGAGAAGGATAGTGTGTGTGAGTGTGTGTGGGGGGGGGGGGGGGGGTAACAGACTGGGAGGCAGAGAATCAGGGAGATGGTGAGATGTGGTTGTGGTGGTGAGAGGCAAAGAGGGAGTGAGATAGAGTGAAAGGGAGGTGTTGGAAAGGAAATATGGAATAGGAATACGATAAAACTTCATTAGAAACATGTGTGTGTATGTGAATAATCATATTCACGTAGTCATTGGTAACTTTCTGGAAATCAGGGAAGAGTACAGGAGAGCAGTAGAAAGACGACTAGGTGGGTTCGACCTGGAAGATATGGAGGAAGTGGAGGAGGTAAGCAAGGTGTTTAAGGAAGAGATCTGTGCAGCATGTGAGGAGGTGTGTGGTGTGAGGAGAAGAGGGAGGGGAGTGAAAGGTACAGCATGGTGGACAGAAGTAAAACTAGCTGTGGAAGAAAAGAAGAAAGCGTATAGAGAGCGGTTGGGTAGTAGAGGGAATGAAGATTTGGAGAGGCAGAAACGAGCGAGGTACGTGGAGAGAAAGAGAGTGGTGAAGAGAGTAGTGAAGGAAAGTAAGAGAAGAGTAGATGAGGAATTTGGAAGGAATCTGAGTGTAAAATGGAGGGAGTGTAAGAAACTGTTTTGGAAAGAAGTCAAGAAAGTTAGGGAAGGTAGCAAAGGAAACAGTAAGGGTGTGAATAAGAATGGGAGAATGCTAGCCGAGAAGCAAGAGAGAGTCGAAAGATGGAGGGAGTACTTCAACGAGTTGCTAAATGTAAGGAATGAAGAGCCAGCAAATATAGTTGGATATGGTATGGGAGGGAGAAGAGAAGTAGTGGAGGAGGAGGTGGGGATCAGGAGGTCAGAAGTGTGGGAAGCCATGAAAAGAGTGAAGTTGGGGAAAGCACCAGGAACAGATGGAGTAAGTTGGGAAATGTTGAGGTATGGTGGTGAGATAGTGATCGAATGGGTATGGAGAATGTGCAAACTAGCATGGGAGAAGGGGAATGCACCTGATGGCTGGAAGACTGGCATAAAGGTCCCCCTATATAAGGTCAAAGGGGAGAGAGGAATGTGTGGTAACCACCGAGGAATATGTCTTTTAAGCGTAGTGGGGAAGGTGTACAGTAGGGTAGTGATTGAGAGTGAGAGTGAGAACGGAGAACGGAGAAATGGATAGGCGACGAGCAGGGAGGTTTTAGGAAGGGAAGAGGATGTGTAGATCAGATTTTTACCCTGAATTGTGCTGTGGAGAAATATCTGGAGAAGCAACAAAAGGTGTGTGTTGCCTTCATGGACTTGGAGAAGGCCTATGACAGAGTTGATAGAGAAGGCATGTGGAAAGTACTTAGAATATACGGAGTGGATGGCAAGTTGCTGAAAGCAGTGAAGAGCATGTATGAGGGTGCACAGGCGGCAGTACGTGTTGAGAATGAGCAGAGCGAGTTCTTTGACCTGAGTGTTGGGTTGAAACAGGGGTGTGTGATATCCCCGTGGTTGTTTACTGTATATATGGATGGAGTCATGAAAGAAATACTAGGAAGAGCAGTGGATGTTGGTGTATCGCTGAGGAAAATGAGTGGAAGCTGCCTATTCTGCTGTTTGCGGATGATACAATTCTGATGAGCGATAATGAATGGGAGTTGCAGGGTTTGGTAAATGAGTTTGGAACAGGGTGTGAAAAACGGAATTTGAAGGTAAATGCGGGGAAGAGCAAGGTTATGGTCTTCGAAATGGGTGAAGTCACAGAGTGTGAGGTGAAGTTGAACGGTCAGGCTATGGAGATCGTAAACTCTTTTAAGTATCTGGGCAGTGTGTTGAGTAAGGATTGGACTATGGATGAAGAAGTGCGGGAGAGGGTACAACAGGGGAAGAGGGTTGTAGGAACGTTGAAATCCGTAACAAGAAATAGGGTGGTCAGTATGGAAGTGAAGAAGTCCTTGCATGACAGTGTGGTAATCCCGACATTAACTTACGGAAGCGAAGCATGGACGTTCGGGAAGAGACTCAGACCAAGAGTGAGAGCGGTGGAAATGAGTTACTTGAGAAGTGCGTGCAGAGTTACATGGAGGGATAGACAGACGAATGAGGAAGTAAGAAGGAGGTGTGGTGTGGAGGTAGATGTCCTGGAAAGTGTGAAAAGGAACAACTTGAGATGGTTCGGCCATATGGAACGTATGGAAAGCGAGAGATTGACTAAGAGGGTGTACGAGAGCGAGGTGAAAGGACAGAGAGGGAGAGGTGGAAAGATGGAGTGAGGAAGTATATGAATGAAGGCGGTGCTGGCTGGGAGGAGGGGCGTTGACTGACTGGGGACAGAGGTGCATGGGGGCGGTTCGTTCGTGGCCACCCCTTCGGGGATCACGGCGTCAGGCAATAGATAGATAGATAGAACTTTCTGAATTATATCTTTCATGTAGGGTAACTAGTATAACAATTTCAAGATTGTCATTATCCTTACTGTTAGAGAAGTTTCATTCCTACCCAGGTAAAGCAATACCCATGAATACAACTTCAGTCTGAAGCATGTTGTGTGATTTGTAGGGTTCACTTTAAACCTACAGTACGCGCATGTATTGTTTTCTTGATAGAAGCATATGTTTCCTCTATACATAATAATGTTAACATAATTGTGAGATGAAAAAGTAAAGTAATAAATACCAAGACAATATAATATTATATAGTAAGACGTTAATATGAACTCAGAGAGAAAGTGAGAGAGATGCATGGAAAAATTAGTATATCATTTAAATCTTGGCTATGGCACTTGTATCTAAGTAATAATAATAATAATAATAAAAATGATAATTGCAATAATATTAATCTTAGATAAATGTCATACTTATTTGTGAGGCTAAGGCAGGTTTCAAAGACCTCAAATGCTTCACAGTGTATTCGTGTGTGCGTTGCCCTGTCCCCTCAACCCCACCCCAAACCATCACTGTGAGCCGCCGTCCAGTAAGGGTCCTGGCCTCGCCTCTTGCCAGAGAGGATTGGGCTAGAGAATATGGTATCTGAGTGTACCTCGACGACTGGTTAATTGTAGCTCAGTCCAAAATAATTTGCCTCCAACATGTAAATCAAGTATTAGCTCATGCCACAGCCCTGGGGTTCAAGGTGAATTTGGCAAAGTCCAACTTGAACCCCATGAGGGCCATCCAGTGGGTGGGCCTACTTTGGGAGAGTTACTCTCTCTGAGTCAGAGCGAGGACAATCGTCAGAGATGTCGGAGGAAACTCTTTCGATTTCTTCATGCTCTGAACACCACAAGGAGAATCTTTGAGTCTCTGGTGGGTTCACTCAACTGGATAAGGTTGACGGTTCCGTTAGGTCGTCTAAAGGTAAAAAGAATTATTTTGGAGGGAAACAAGTGCTTTCCGCTGTTGCCAGCCGAAACACTATGGCGAATCCCGAAATTAATCAACAACCTGCTGGCGGCTTGGGTGTAGCCAGAAGTAATACACTCCTCTTTGACGTGGACAGCTCCTCCTCCGACGGTCTGGTTAGACACAGACGCGTCAGGTACCCTGGGTTGGGGGTATCAGTCGAACCTAGGCCGTCAGGGTCTATGGTCCAGGTTCAATCATCTTCATATCAATGCCAAAGAGTTGTGAGTCCCCCTGGTTTTCTTAAAGGAGCACGGCATAAACCAGGCGGGAAAGTCTTTAGCCTTCAGGGTGGACAATCTGACTGCAGTCACATGCATTCAGAAGCAAGGGTCAGTAAGATCTCGAGTGCTACAAGGGTTGTCGGAAAAGATCTTTCGTCTAGCTGCAAGGCTAGAGATTTATCTTCACGCAATATATCTGCCCGGTCTGGCCATTGTATGGGCAGATGCGCTGTCTCGGAGACAGAGCACTCTAGTAGAATGGTCTCAAGCAAAACGTCTTTCAACAGATGGTTGCAGAGCCATACCTTCTACAGGTGGACTTGTTCGCATCAGAGGCAAATCACAAGTTGCCTCAGTTCCTCACACGCCGGGGTCAGACCCCGGCGGGAGGACCAGACGCATTTCTGGTAGACTGGAACAAATGGACCTCCATTTATCTATTTCCATCTCCAGACGCATCCTTAATGTGCAAAGTAGTTCACAAACTACAGGATTATCGAGGCATGGTCTCGATGATCGCGCCTCTGTGGCCGGCCCAAGTGTGGTACAACCAATTGAAGACGTGGTGCGAGAACCCGGTGTCGCTCCCGATCTCGTACTTCCATTTAGACACAATTGGAAACCTCAAGACCTCGCTGACTTTTGCCTTGTGGACATTCAGAATGCCAGGTGGCTAGCTCCGTTTGGGGAAAGCGTGACTCAAAAGTTGATTAATCCGTATGCTTTATCAACCCAAAGACAGTACCAATTACATTGGTACCTGGATCGTAGAAACTAACCAACAGCAGTTCGCAGTGGCTTTGATATATAAATATTTAAATTATCTTTTCGAAATTCGTAAATTGTCAGTTGTCACATTAAGGACTCACCTCACAGCTATTAGAATGCCTTTTTTCGATTTAACTGGCCTTTCCATACCGGAGGCGGAGGAGAAGGGGTTCATGCGGTCTTGCTTCCGGCTTCGCCCTCCACCACGCCAACTCATGCCCACCTGGTCTCTTGATTTAACCCTTGATATGCTTCACTCCCATAGGTATTGTCACAATCCTCCTTACGAGTTAAAACTAAAGAAGGATATTTTTCTTATGGCTCTGGCCACGGGTAACAGGGTTTCTGAGTTGGCAGCGATGAGTTCGGAACCGTCTTGCTTGCGGTTCTCACGGCGTGATATAAGTGTATATATTGCTCCTACTCCTCATTTCATTGCAAAAAATGAGCATGCTAATCATGTATTTTCTGAGTTTGAAGTCCCCATCTTTTAAACAAGGCGATAAACACCATTTGCTTTGCCCGGTGAAATCACTCATAATTATATAAGCAGGAATCTCGACCAACTCAGGCCGGGGCCCTCTGGCTCTCGCGGACAGGTAAACGTCTCCAAAAGCGGCAATTAGCAGCATTATTGGTCGGGGTAATCAGGGAAAGTAATCCGGGTGTCATTGCACGATCACACAATATTAGTAAATGGGCAGCTTCGCTCCGATGTTTACACAATTATTCCCTTGATGACATGCAAGCGACCAACTTATGGTCCTCTAATCATACATTCATCACTCGTTACCTGCCCATGAATCTTATGAGGCCTTCTCGGCAATGTGTAGCTTTAAGGCATAAAGTATATGTTTAAGCTGTTTTTTGTATAAAAGGGGGGGGGGGGAAGTGTTCTAGCTAAGACCTCCTATCTGCCTCCTATGTGATACATTATTGTGAGATTAAGGCTCATGTGATATACCCATTCCTAAGACTGAAGTAAGTCTAGTCAGGAAAGTTTATTTTTAGTACTTTACTTTGGCAATAGTATTAATTTATGCTCAGTAATCTTAAGATTATTTATATGTGCATTGTACACAACCATTTTGTAATAAGAGTACCTGTTGTTATGGCTATGTATACATTGTAATTTTATCAGTATTTCCAAGAGATGAATATTGATTTATTTATTTATCATAGGCTAAATTAATAGTTTATGTGTGTGATCTACTGTTCTATCAAATGTAAAGGTTATTACGCAACAGGCTAACCCTTAATAAAAGCCGCCTATACACCTTTTTCTATTTTTCTATTAAACATTGATAGTTTTTGTGTGATTTTCATTTGACCCTAGTCATTTAATTTGTTAGTGGTTCTGATATTCTTGATGAATGTCCCCCTCCCGATTTGTGACATCAGGCGCATCGTCAATGATGATCTCTAATAAATTATAGGTTTGAGTTCCAAGGGAATAATGAAAACCTAATATTTAGTAGTGGCCCGGAATCATTGACGATTCTGGCCCTCCCTTCCATCACCTTCCCATTCATCTGCTGTATTTTTAGAAAGTCTTGATATATCAGTTGAAGGACGTATGACGCTCCGAGAGTCCGGGGTGACGCGCACATTAGACAGCAGAAGCCTGAGAAACGCACTAAGCTGGATCATGTTTAACTTATTATTATTGATTTATTTTTTACTAGTTTTTTCTAGTAGTGGTACCCACTTCATAAGGACGAGTCTGTGAGTGGTTTTCTTATATTTAAGAGCATTTCGCTCACGATGTGTGGCAATCGTAATTTGTTACTCTCCTAAGCGGGTCATTTGAAAGGTAAGCCTGAGTTGAAAGATTGGCCATGAACAATGTTAAGGTGCATCGTCAATGATTCCGGGGCCACAACTAAATATTAGGTTTTCCTTCTTCCCTTCAGGACTCAAACCTATAATATAGGTTTGATTCCCGTAGGGAAGTAAAGAAAACCTAATATTTAGTAGGGCACCGTAATCATTGACGACTTCGCCTATTAATAATAATAGTCTCCATTCAACATCCTGCGCCAGCATTTGAATAACCCGCGCAGAAGTATTATGGAGTACTCGTCATAAGTGCACGCTAATTTCCTTATGGGATCGTCATTTTGATCGGGTACCCTACAGAAAAAGAACTTCGTAAAATATAAAAAATAAAAAATAACTTAATATCTGTTATCATATGACGCCATATGCGTGGATTAATTTTTCATGTTTCGCTTTCCCAACACCAGGCCCTCTAGCGGCCATCTTCGTCCTTCACTGATATACCAAGAATAAACTATAGAAATCAACGAATGGGAAGTGGGATGGTCGGGAGGGACCGCGTCGTCAATGATTACGGGGCCCTACTAAATATTAGGTTTTCTTTACTTCCCTACGGGAATCAAACCTATAATTTAATAGGGCCCCCCCATCATTGACGACTTCGCCTGATTAACAAGACTGGAGGCGGGATATTCGTAAAATATCCTAACCTTAGGAGCGAAAAATCCAAGTAACAATTTTTAAGTTTTATTGTATGCAAACAATATATAAAAAAGTATAAAAGAGTTGCAGGCAGTGCGTGACATTAAGGGGACCGACCGGTTAATTTAGGCTTAAAAAACTCGAAATCCTGAAAATACCAATAGGTGTTTACTCAACAAGAGTCAACATCCCTTCATAAGCCAGTGAAATGTTATTAGTGAAAACCCATTGGAAATAGGTTTTTTTTTTATGTTTTCCAAACTTTTCCTGTAATTCTAAAAACGTTATATAACGAACTTTGAAATTAACATGCTCAGTAACTACTGGTCGTACGAGGAGCATACCTATATAAATCGAAAGAGCGTAAGCTACTCTACAACCTCCTATACGCTTTATCTTCTACTTTGCCATGTTCCCACGTAAAATAATATTATAAATCTAAAAAACAAAAGTAAAAATGATCACCTAATGACCTTAGACGTTCACCTGTTTTTCTCAGAACCTATATTGCCGCACTATCGGATGTTATTCTACAGTTATTATTTTACCTATAGGAATGGTGTATATACCATTGGAAAGGTAATTAAAAACACTAAAAGGCCTATAAAGCCAATTTACTCTAGTAATTTAATGTTTTTCACAATATGTCGTCAAAGTTGTAATTTTCTATAAATATATTCGCCTGAATCCGTAATCACCTAAATCGAACAAATACACAAAATATATAAAATGTTTTTTATAGAAACTACAGATACACCTTTTGTGAGTTGTTTGATCACATAAAACATGTGCTATGGGGATTTCTGTAGGAGTTTATCATTTTCTGCAGTGCTATGATTTTCAACGTTTGTTTACCTAAATTGCAAGATTTTTTTTTTTTTTTTTTTATATAGTTTTATGGTCATAATATTATACACCTGTGCCAAATTTCATTTAAATTGAAAGTAAGACCTGGAAGTTTGTAATTAACCGGTCGGTCCCCTTAAGAAACTACTTGCTCATGGTCAGATCTTTACATTAGATCGTATGCATGATAAAGTGGGACACCTATGTGTTCCCGAGAACTGTAACTCTGCAGCAGTTATTCGTTCCATTCTTAAAACTATTTGTATCATCAATAAAATTGTACAATCTTGTAAAAAATATACATAGTTGCAACTATGCTAGACATCTTCTTAGAATTTAACATAAAATTAATATTGGACTGTAGAACCAGTCCTATCACAGCTCGTGATTCATCACAATCTTCAGGGGCACAGATGGGATATGGACTATTCTGCACCCCCCCCCCCCCTCTTTAACCCTTAACCCTTAAAAAGAGGCTCACCACATAAGTCGTATTTAATAAAGCTGGACTATGTGGCGGCGCTCGACATAGGTCGAGTGGCAATTTCAGCACGTAATGTTGCTGAGAGAGAGAGACAAGTGGTGGCAGGAGACTAGCGAGCGTATGACTGCTCCAGACCACCGCGGCGAACCTACTGACACGAATCTCAGCTCCCTCCTCCCTCTCTCACTCGCTATATACGGAATTGTATCGGGAAAGTGGCTAATTACCTGCTTTTTGCACTCGCGTTGCACGGTTATTGCAAGAAAACTAGCCATCATAAAAGGATCGTTATGGTGTCATTCGAAAGCTCTGTTTATGCCCTTTCAGGGATAGATACTTGTTTTACGTTCTGGGTCTTATTTAGGCATGAAAATGATCACGTAAACAGCCCTATTTTGGCTAAAAACACCCCGCTGGGCGGTACATATAAATAAACCGCATAGGCCGCTCTTAAGGTGTTAAAGAGCGGCGCGCAACATAAGTCGAGTTGAAAAAACTGGCAAAAAACGGGTGAAAAAAGGGTGAAAATCGAGTGAAAATGGGTGGGATAGTAATGATCCATACGTCCGACATCTGTGGCCTCCCGGCCCACACTAACTCCAGTTCCCCCACCGCGCGGGAGGATGACAGTGTAACCAATAGTTCGCTAAATGTGAGCAAGGTAGCAAAATCAGCTAAACTTCCATCTTCGAGGTAACACTGTCAGTACTCCACGAGTGCTACGTAGCTGTATGTGGCGTCATTGTGTAGCGATTTCCACCTAGTTTTCGGCGCAATACAGTTCCTTTCATACTGATGGTTGATATAGCAGTCAGAACGGCCTGAAAAGGCCCAAAACGGCCACAGAGGGCCCGCTAGACAAGGGTTAAACATCAAAACTTAACTTAACCTCTTAAGTGCGCATGGGGGTAATTAGACACCTCTGCCTGTGTGCATGTATTTGAGCTGTTTCCATCACTAAAATATTCATTTTATCATAAATAGCATTAATACTTATCCATATGCGCCTATTATAGGTTGATTATAAAGGTATTAACCTGTTACAACAATAAAACGAGTGAAAACAGCATTTGGATGGTCAAAATCGGCGATACAGGCCGCGAGTTACATAATGTATGGGTGAGGCAACCTGCTTTCCCGCCAATTTCCCCCAAGGCCACTGAGACACTGTCGATCGATACTCTCTCTCTCTTGCACTCGCTTGCTAACAGTGATGACAATGCCCTGCTTGCAACTCGCTAATGTTAGCACGGAAATATACCTCAGAATAAGGGAATAACAGGGAAAATAGGTGATAACTGAAGGAGGGGAGGAAAGTGGGGAAGGAGGGGAGGTAGAGGACTGATATTTTGCATGGCCCAAGGGCAATTTTTTTTTTTTTTTTTTCTCTGACTCTTAAGAGTCTTCCCGCAGTCCGCCGGGGGAACTCTTAAGAGTCTTCCCGCAGTTCCCGGGTTTATAGAACATTATCTACTGTACCCGTTGATGTAAAGCTACACAGGTACGCTTTGGTTTATCTAGAGCGACGGACAGGTAGCGTGTTAGGAACCTATGATTGGAAGCCCATAATTGAGTATTAGCAATGTCCTCTACTGAGAAATTTTGTAGAAATCTGAGAGAGACTGCCCACTTCCTGATATCGTGAGCCCTGCCTATCACTCCGGGATTACTTTCCCTAATAACGTCCACAAGCAAGGAAGCTAACTTTCGTTTTGTAACACGCTTACCTGTCCGGTTGACCCATAAAGCACCTGGTTGGCGAGGCTGCGCAGCCCTCAAAAACACTGTGAGTGCTTGCACAGGACATAAAAGGTGATGAGTGGGGCCCCTTTTCAAAGCCGGGACGGAAAATTCGGAAAATACGTGTTCAGAATGTTCGTTTTTAGCTATAAATGTGGGAGACGGCGCGATTTGCACATGATCGCGCAGTCTTCCAAACCTAAGGCAATTAGGTTCGTTGCTCATTGCCGCCAGCTCAGACACCCTGTTTCCGGTGGCTAGAGCCATTAGGAAAACAGCCTTTTTCAAAAGTGAATCAAAATCCGGCGCATTATTCTATTTGCATGATTGAAGTACTGATAAGGCTTTGTCAAGTGAGCAAGTGGGCATGAGCTGACGGGGTGGTGGGCGTAGCTTGAAACACGCCCTCATAATACCTTTCTCCTCCGCCTGCGGTATGGAAAGGCCAGTGAGATAAAAAAAAAGGGGGTTCTAGTGGCAGACAAATGATTTTTTAGAGTGGTTACTGAAATTTTGTTTTGTTCGAATAGATAGTCCAAGTATTTAAAGACTAAAGCCCCTGAGGCAGTAGTTTGCCCTGACTCTATAATCCAGGTTGTGAAGGTTTTCCAATGGGATTGATATTGTCTCCTGGTAGACACGGTATATTGGTTCATTAATTTATTAGTGACACTCTCCCCAAATTGAGCTAACCATTTGGCATGGTAAATGTCCAAGGCAAAACTGAGCGAGGTCCGAAGGTTGCCAATTGTTTCCAAGTGGAAGGCGGAGATGTGGAGGGACACCGGGTTCCTGCACCATTGTTGCAATTGGTGGTACCACACCTGGGCTGGCCATAGCGGCGCGATCATTGCCACTCGGCCCCGGTAACCCCTCAGTTTGTGAATTACTTTGCACATTAGCACAGAATCTGGTGGCGGAAACAGATAGATTGAGGTCCACCTGTTCCAGTCTACCAACAATGCATCGGGTCCCCCCGCCGGGGTGATCTCCTGATGAGTGAGGAAGAGGGGAAGTCTGTGATTCTCTGTGGATGCAAACAAGTCCACCTGTGGACGGGCCGGCTTTGCAATTATCTTGTCGAAGATAGCCTGTTTGATTGTCCATTCTACAAGAGTGCTCCGCCGGCGAGAAAGAGCGTCTGCCCAGACGTTCGCCACGCCGGGAAGATATGCTGCATGCAGGGAAATTCTAGGGATTCGGCCAGGGCAAAAATCTGTTCGGAAACCTTCAACAATTCTCGTGACCTCACTGAGCCCTGTTTCTGAATACAAAAGACTGCTGTTTGATTGTCCATTCGAAACATAATTGATTTGTTTGTTAAAGTCATGCCATGACTTTGGAGAAAAAAGAGGGGGACTAAAAGCTCTTGCTCGTTGATATGGTACTGACTGTCTACCGGCCATGTGCCTTGACCTTGATGGCCCAGGGTGGACTGGTAGCCCCAACCTAGTGCCCCTGAGGCGTCTGTGTCTACCCACACCATAGGAGGGGGAGAAACCCATGTCGTGACAGAGTAGAGAACTTCTCGCTTGGCCCAGACCGAGAGTAAGCTGTGGATTAATGGAGGAATTGGCCATAATTTCTTCTCCGGCGAGAGAGGGAAAACTTTGTTGCCTTCCAGGATTAATCGTTTGACTTTCAACCGGCCCAACTTCACAGTTAATTGTATCCAGTTGAGAGAGCCGACTAGGGAATCCCACGTTTTCCTGGTCGTATCCAGACTGTGGAGAAAACGGAACAGTTTCTTGCGGAACCTGCTCCGGTTGTCCACACTCTGAGTAAGAGTCAGATTGACTGTGTCCCAGACCAGCCCTATCCACTGAATAGTCCTTGAGAGGACAAGGCGAGACTTCGCCAAGTTCACCTTGAACCCTAGGGTTGCTACATGAGCTAACACTTGGTTTACATGATCTTGACATAATTCCATAGAGTTCGCTACTACTAGCCAGTCGTCTAGATACCAAAACACCTGTATGCCTCGAATTAACAGGGGTAACAGAGCTTGCCGGACAAGTTTTGTAAAAATTCTCGGTGCTAGGTTCAATCCAAAAGGCATTCGTTGAAAGACATAAGTCTCTCGCCTGATCCTCAGGGCGAGGAATTTTTGGAACCGTTTGTTTATTGGGACATGCCAATAGGCATCTTTGAGCATCTGCATACTGTCCCTTTTTGGCACTAAGAAAATTCGGGAAGTATATACTGGGTGACGCATTGACTGGGATAAGAACTTGCTTGGTAATCATTTCCTGAAGCAGAGTCTCCTCCTCCTGAGACACATTGACGTGTTCCCGCGGCAGACGCAGTCGGGGCCGCCGGAGCCACCGCCAGGTGATTCCTTTGCTTACTACTTTCCTGGCCCAGGTCTTCTTGGGCCAGGCCGAGCGGAATGAACGGAACGAACCCAGGTGCAACCGGGGTCCGATCGTCGAGGCAACTCTCAAATCCTGTGTCCTTAAGCACGGCGTTGGGATGCTGAGAGACTGGGTGGCTAGTTTTTTGGAGGAGGAGGTGGGTTGGTATCTGACGCTTGGCTAGATTTGACTGATGGCTGGCCTTGAGTACCCTTCTGAGGGGCCTTACATTTATTCCCAGAACGTTTACCTTGTTTGGTCTTGTAAGAGTTACCTCCCTGCTGCGGCGGGAGTCTGGGATCCCTTGCTGACTGTTTAGATTGTGGTTGGTATTGTTTGGGACCACTCTTTGATTTATGAAAGGGCTTCTTAACAGGGTCCTTCCGAGCTTGGGAGGTAAACTGCTTCCAACCACTAACCATGTTAAACACTAGACTTCATGTTTCAGAGTTAAGGAGGGTGGCAGTAAGGACCGGAGAGAGAGTTAGCCGGCGACCTATGTCCGCCGGCAACTTTCTCACTAGATGGACTCTCAGATCTTGGCGGGCTCGAATCGCCTCCATAATAGCAATTCTGATGTCTCCTAAGGACTGAATAGAATTTTGAAGCAACAGTCTCCTAGACAATTCAGTAGCTCTTATAATTTGGGGTTCAGCTATAGCTGAAATAGTACGTGACAGGGAGGCGGCGACCTGGTGACTAACCAAGTACTGAGAGAACATCCGGTAAGCCTTATTTGTTAACTTGAAGTCCCTGTCAAGGTGAGCAGCCGGGGGAGTAGAAAAAGGTTCATCAAGGGAGTGCAAGGAAACTTTGGGGGCCGAAAGAAAGGTAAGTAAATCTGGGGACACTCCCTCTGCTTTGGCTACTGGCAAAGAAAAGTAAGCATGATTTTCTTGGGGAACCTGATGTGAAGACTTAGACGTAATTGTAGCAGCAAAAACCTGAGCTTCTATCTCCCAGTCTGCCCATGGTCCCAATCCCACCGGCCCCATCTGCAAGACTGGTGTATGCGTCTGGTCTAGGACCGGAGTTGTAGCCAACTCCGGCGTGAGAGCATTCAAAGCTTTGACATCATTGATGCCATCAGCTTTTGACCAATCCGCAAACAGTCGTGCAGGCGATGCGGGAGGAATCGCCGGGGCAGCCGTGTACAGAAAATAATCTTGGTTGTACGAACTCGGTACACCCTTAATTAACACATCCATAACTCTCCCTGCCTCATCTTTTGCCCTAAATTTCCTGGTCTTATTGATTTCAATATAGCACTCGCTGGGTACCGGAAGTTCCCCTGACCCAGAAGGTTGAGCTAAGTGAGGGTTCACTGGCGTCACAGGGATCCAGGAACAATCTGCGCCATAGAGGAGGGGCATGGGGCCCTTCTTCAGAGGCACTTTATCTAAGGGAGGTGGGGGAATATCTGCAATAACCCTCAAAGATGAGGTGGCCAGCGCCGCCGGCACTGTAGTGCCGGAAGCCGCGGATACTACCGGGGTAGGACATGATGGAAGAAAACCCGGGGAAGCTAGGGGTTTGACAACATAATTACTAGGGGCCACCAAAGGTTTAGAAACTGGGGGGTCCGAAGAGGCAGGGAGTTGATAATGTTGCATAACCTTATGCAAGAGCTCACTTAACTGATCAGAAGTTACACACTTACTGTGGGAGTCCCTGGATGAGAGGGATCCTGCCTCAGAGTCTTCACCTGTGAGTGACTGGGGAGCCGGGGAGAACCTAACCTCGCCCGACTCTCCACTCATCTCGGGATTATCCTGTCCCATCCCTAACTCAGTATCCGCCGAGGGCCACGTTAAATCAGGAACCGATGATGGCAACAGTTCTATGCTACCTTCCTCAGTCCTTTCGTGATTGACGTTAAAAAGAGATTGAGAAGGTTCAGGTTGATGCCAGTAGCCCCCTGCCACCACGGGCTGGGAGTCTGGAATAACTTGAGAATGCAATTGTGACCCCGACGGATATCCCCTGTACTGGTCAGCCAGAACCCTACATGGGCCTGCCGATCTAACACTACGAGGTACATAGTTCAGTTTAGGTATGGCAAAAGTAACACTAGGAGATACACTCAAGGATTGTTCATGACTAGGTGCGGATTCCGGTGTGTCAGACTCCACTTCTGAATCCCCCAAATCTTGGCGAGGTATGTCAGAGCTAGGGGTAGGAGGCAGGTGCTGAGGGGTGTCCCTCCAGCTGCCGCTGTTCGCTTGACACGTTGTTCCCTCAGAGTCCTCTCTCCGGCGTTTGGTAGACCGGGAAGACTCTGCGGAAGAGTGTCTAGATTGTTTGTGGGGGGATCTAGACCGTGACCTCGACTTGCGCCTAGGGGAGGGTGATCGTCTCCTCTTGGTACGGTCAGAGGGGGGAACCTCGGTGACCTCACTTTCACTGCTACTACTCACTACCTCTTTGCTGAGGGCTTTCGACTTGACTTGAGGTCTGACAGATTTAGAGGAACCGGGTTTCACAAGGGGTGACTTAATAATGAGTTGTTCCCATAGTATTTCATCATCACAGTGAAGTGCCTTATGGGCAGTGTCTTTGGCATAAGAATTAAAAATACTCTTAACTTTCTGTAAGGCTGCCAGGCACGTTAAGTCTTTGTTTGTTATTAACGCAGTTTTCAATTCAGAGCAAATGGAACAACGTTTAGATAACCACAAGCCTCCGGAACGATCCAAACACTTGACGCATTTAATGCAAAGTTTGTGAGCAAAAAGCTGGCAAAAGAGAGCAGGTAGGAGTAACGCATAGTTCGAACCTTGTCATGGTGCTAATAAGGGGACCCCCCCCCCCCCGCCGGGATGAGCCGCCCAACCCTCCGCCGGAGAAGCAGTCAGGAGCCTAGAAAATAAGATTTCCAGGAATCAATGCTCATAAGAATAACCTGCGAGGTGTTATACATCCTAACTTGTGTCCGCCGGAAAATTAGCTATAGTGCACCACTACTCTAACCTTCCGCCGGACCCGTTTAAGCTGGGTTTAACTACTAACCTTTGACAAGTGTCCCAGGTCCCTTGACCTTTAGTGTCTGATCATCTATAAACAAGTTTGCGAAACTAATCTTATCACTCTTGTACTCTAGACTTGCTGCGCCGCAGGGCGAGAAGACTAATCATGTAACTGGGTCAGTTAGGGCGAGTTACTCGGCGTGCCAAGTTTGCAGCCCCTGTAGGAATGCAGTTCCGCCGGGAGCGTGTGGTTCAGCCAAACCACACCGGGACCTTTTGAATGTTCCTACTCGTTTATAAGACGGATAACTTGGGCCCACCGCACGGGGTCGCCGGAAAAAACAAAAACTCGATAGACAGGGAGATGGCACAGTTCCCCAGCCCTGAGTCCCACACATAACACATCATAAAGAATATATAAGGGACGTCTCCCCTACCCCTCAAACATGCTACAACGCATGTAAAACACATTAGGGGCATACATAGGCATATAATTAAAATACAGAAAATTTAGCATCCTAAATTACCTGAAGCCTACTCCGGAGACCCCTACCAAAAAAAAGGCAGACCACGAGGTACGACGAGCAACACCAGCAGACGACGCTCCGTGGACCATCACAGCGCTCGGATGAGGGAGGCCCACTTCAAGGGGCCCAAAGCAAAACACGAACTCAGGAAGGTGGAGCACCACGTGCAGACACCCTTAAACCCGAGCATTTGCTGATAATTAATAATCCGACATGTACTTTCCTCAATAATGACAGTCTGTATCATGCCTTGTAGAGTGGTAGCTTTCTAGCTAAGTAATCGCAAAAGCTAAAGGCGTATCACAACAAACAATAAAACACACGCGGTACGAAGATCCTGGACTCGTAGACGCCTGTTACAAAAGTACCCTATTTTAACACATACTTCCTGCGGACACACCAATCTGGCAGCCGTGCTAGCTAATCTAAACCTTGTTACTACAACACAGATGTATACAAATGAGTAAGGACTCACTAGAAGCTCTGGAACGTCGAATGAAGCGGAGCGCGGCGCAAGCCAACATTGTTGTCACTGTGGCCGCGGAAGTAGGAAGGACGAAGATGGCCGCTAGAGGGCCTGGTGTTGGGAAAGTGAAACATGAGAAATCCACGCATATGGCAAGTCATATGATAACAGATATTAAGTTATTTTTTCTTTTTTATATTTTACGGAGTCTTTTTCTGTAGGGTACCCGATCAAAATGACGATCCCATAAGGGATTAGGCGTGCACTTATGACGAGTACTCCATAATACATCCGCACGGGTTATTCAAATGCTGGCGCAGGATGTTGAATGGAGACTATTATTATTAATAGGCAAAGTCGTCAATGATGGAGGGGCCCTATTAAATTAATGTAGTCGAGGTATCCCCCAACTGGGTGCGAGCATGTGAAGCACTCTAGGACGTACTACCACACACACTAAATATGTCTGCCTTAGCGGGGATCGAATCCGGGTCAAGCATATTTACATGTGAGAGTGCATGAAATACAGGAACGTCATCTGGTATCCAAGATGTAGGGGAGAATAGCTAGAGATTGAGAAGATACAGAGAAGAGCCACCAAGTTTAAGAAACCTAACAAACGAAAAACTACTTGAGACATTGAACTTGCCATCACTGGAGTATTGTAATAAGAGAGGAAACATGCTCTAGGTATACACAATCCTGAATGTCAAGAACAGACTTGGCCCAGGGAAATTCTTCACAATCATTCTAGATTCAACCACCCAAGGAAATAGCAAGAAGATCTGCAAGGAAAAGCTAAGCCTTTGTAAAAGGAAAACACAAAAAGTAATCAGTCAGCGAACACTCAATGACTGGAATTTCCTACCAAGTTGCTGAATTTTCTACTTTCAACACATTCAAGACCGACCTAGACAAGCACTTACAGAGCATAAAATATATATTTCCATAATGGGCCAAATTATATTTAACTCATGTAAAACTAGGATACGGTGCCCAACTCTCACAAACATATCTGAGTAAGTGGGTTCGAATCCTGGTCATATACCTCAACTCTCTCCCAACACAGAAAGATATAGTTAAGGAAAACATATGACATACCATATGAGTTTAACTGGAATTACAAATAGGTATTATGCTTAAACTATTCTATTTGCTGGATGAAAGTAAATGTTTGTTTATGTCGACTTAATTTTGCTGTGATATGTTGACTTATTGGTTCATTTAGGATTATTGAAAAGTAGCTCCAAGAATCTTTAATCCAAGAAGTGCAATAGGCCTTCAGGAAATGTCTGATAGGCGAATGCGATAGACCTTCTGGAGGACAGCCCCCCCCCCAAAAAAAAAACAAAATAAAAAAAAAAAACAGTAGGCCTACCAGTGAAGTGGAAGCAATATTTGATTAGATTTTATGCCTGTTTACAACCAGCTTCTGCCTTTATCTAACATGTGTCTTACCCCCACCCCTTCCCTTTCCTCCCCACCCCACCCCCCTTTCTACATCCACTTCACCCCTCCTCAATTCTCCAAATTGTTCTGTCTTTATTTCCCCTTATTTCTTCCTTCCACCTGTAATATGTCGAGTCAGTACTCTCCCTTCTTCCCTCCACCTGTTCTCCACCTCCACCTCCTTCCACCCTCTAACATTGCCAGTGCCTCGCGAGACCTTGTAGAGGGAGGGTCTATGTCGCCTGGTCTTTTACATGCCTCAACACTCCCTTGTCACAAATATAAAAATGTTTACTGGATATTTGCTGTTTACACATATTTTCTGCTCTTCACTGTTCATATGTTCATCATACAAGTAAAATATATGCACATGGAGCAGAAATAATGCTTTATATGGCAATGTACTGTATTGGTGGTGTAATGGTTTAGGTGCTTATGTTCCGAGTGTGGTGTCCCGAGTTAAAATCCCGGTAAGATCATATGGTCTCATTGGTTTATTCAAGTAAATTTGGGTTTGTGATGGAGGAGGATTAATGTTAAGAATGGGGTGTTCATTAAAATATGACAAATTCTGTCAGATTCACAGGTAATTAATACGCATAGGCGAATACGAGATAGTCTATTGTCCACTACAGGATTCTAGTTCTTTGGAGAGAGTAGCAGTAACATTATTGGGGTCTTATCCTGAAACCATATATTATGGTCATCAGCATAGAGTAGTAATTTACACGAGACACTCAGTTCCATGTCGTTTACGTAACAGAAAAATATTAAATGACCAAGGATATGTTGCCATCTATTTTTACACTTTGGGTTCTACCATTAAGATAGGATTTAAACAAGTTCACCAACCCTATGCCCATTGCTTGTAGTTCATTACAGAGTACATCATGGTATACCGTATCAAAAGCTTTCTGTAGATCAAGAAGTACCATGCCAGTGTAGTTACCTTTAGACACTTTGTTACAAATGTGGTCTGTTTAGTGGATGAGACATGAGTCTGTTGAGTACATGCCTCTGAAACCGGATTGAAATATGTAGAGCAGATTATTTTCTTTAAAGGTGGGTGTGCATGATATTATTTTCCTCCACAATCATTACCGGCAGTGTGCACTATAGCTTTTGGTGCAATATTTTCTGCTACAAGGGCTTAATTATTTATATAATGGCCAAAATAGGATATGGGTGACACTTTTCTGGATTCGGAGTTTAAGCGCTCTGATGACGTATGCCCAGCAACACAACAAGCTCTTCTGACAGGTGGAAATGGAGGATAGTGACAGTAGTTCCGATTCGTTTGCCAATACTGAGGGTGATAACCGTGATTATGGCAAAGAACCTCAAGTGATGAATATTGGTGGTGTCCAGGCTTATATGTATGAACCTGTAGGACGAGATCCAGCAGCAGGAGAGGAGGGAGAAGCAGCTGTGATTACCGCCCGCCTTGTTTACACTACTCGGAGCCGCGGCGGACGCTAGCGATCATGTCCCCGTCTATTTTGACTGCATTTGGATACAATAATGAAAGCCCGCCCCTCACGCCTCCATGACTTATTGTCATCATCATAATTATACATTGCCAACAGGGTGCAAATAACAGAACAGATCGCCGTAAAAATAAACGGGAACTTAAACCGAGGCGATCGTTTTTTTTTTTTTTTTTTTTTAAGCCTAGTTGCTAGTAGTTTAATTTCAGCCAATAATTTGTTTTAGCCTAGGTTAGGCCTATATCCATCGACACTGACTGTATAATTTGGGCTAGGCTTAAGTTAGCCCATATTATCCACTCTCCTGACTCTTGAAATTGGCAAGCACGTATGGGTGGGAGGGTGGTTTGGGGGATGGTGGGGGGAAGGTAGAAGGGTGATTGACTCGTGTTACAAATATGGAGCCGATTGGTGAGGTAGTTTCGCCACCACGGATTTTCATTTTTTTATGTGATGATCTACGGATAGGCTGGAAGTGGGTGGTGGGAGGAAGTTGGGGTTGTGGTGGGGGGAAGACAGAAGGGTAGGGGACTTGTCACACAAATATGGAACCAATTGGTGCAGTCGTTTCGCCGCCACATATTTTCCTTTTTTTCCTTTGTGATGGCCTGATGCGGCGACCCATGGTCGGCGAGTGGATTGGGGGAGGGGGTTGGGGTGGTGGTAGCAAGACGCCAGAAGGGTAAGGTGTGGTAGAAATATGAAAGCTATAGGTGCAGTCGTTTCGCTGCTACAATTTGTTTTCGGCGAGTCCGTATATATACGTACCTGGCACTGGGCGTGACAAGACCCCAGTCCGTATAGGCAATCAGCGGGTGCATCTAGCCATACCCATACTCCACTGCACTTTATTGTCAAAGCATTCATCACGAAAATGTCCATTGCATATGAAGCTTGTTTTGGGCTTTGCCTCCCACACTCTGGTTCTTTGTATAAACTTCACCCATTTGTTACAATGGTATGGATCACTTGGAAACTTGTGTAGTGCTATGTTTGGTCCAGGGATGTTGCTACACCCGAAAACAGCACACCTATTCACCATTTTTGCTATACTTGCTGATGTTTACTTCCCAAATGTTTGCCTGGGCATATGTCACATCCTCACGTGAGTACTAGTTGCAAGGGGTCGCAATTCAATATCTATTTTTGATTTGTTCTCTAATATTGAAGATTAGTTTTGACAAAGGAGTAGTCAGGTTGATTACTGGAGATCTAAACATCTCTTTAAATACATTATAAATTAATTTTAATTTCGGACGCCCCACCACCTTTAAGGTGGGTGTGGAAAGGACTTTCAAGGATTATCGATACAGTGCATAATATGCTAACTGGTCTGTAATCATTATTCTTTTCTTCAATAGAGGGACAACAATAGCTTCCTTTAGTTAATCAGGTACTGTTTTGGTGTTTATGGACCTGCAATACCTAAAGCTCCATCCCTTAGAAATTTGGCAGGAATTTTATATGGTTTCTCGAATGTGTATTTTGGTGTAGGCTAACCATTTTGCAATCTAAATGTATTCGGGTGTTTGCCTTTGTTCCTGTAGAAATTTTGAAAGGTGGCATTGGTTGTGGTGTATTTATTGAGGGGTTGTGGTAGGTTCTGTACGAGCGTATTTGCGATGAAGGTGAAGAAGGAGTTGAAGTAGGTCGAAAATTGTTGTTATTCATATCTCCCTTATAAAGCACTATTATTGCACCACGAGGGATATGTGAAGAATTAGGACCCAGAAATTAGGTGTATAGAAAGAAAAAGCATGACAGTAAGCCATAGGGTAAGGCAAAAGCGGGTTGGAGTCAGTGAGTGGTGGGAGGGAGGGTGGAAATCCTCCTACCTCCCACCCTTTGCTATCAACTGGTGCTTACAAGCGATACGCTCATTCTAGGGCACTTCCACTCGCTCCCTCTTACATGCATCTTATATGTATAGTATTAGTATACGGGAGGTGGGGATCAGGAGGTCAGAAGTGTGTGAAGCCATGAAAAGAGTGAAGTTGGGGAAAGCACCAGGAATAGATGGAGTGTGTGGGGAAATGCTGAGGTATGGTGGTGAGATAGTGATCGAATGGGTATGGAAAATGTGCAAACTAGCATGGGAGAGGTGGAGTGCACCTGATGACTGGAAGACAGGCATAAAAGTCCCCCTATATAAGGGTAAAGGGGAGAGAGGAGTGTGTGGTAACCACTGAGGAATATGTCTTCTAAGCGTAGTAGGGAAGGTGCACAGTAGGGTAGTTATTAACCCTTAAAGAACGGCGCCCGTCTATAGCCGGCCACCAATTTGCAGCAAGTTAGGATCATTATTATGGCTTTTAAAGGGTTAAAATCGAGTGCAAATGGCCGGGAGTGCAGCGGGCCACACGTCCGACTCCCAGGGCCTACCGCCGCCCACTGACTCACCCTTCCTGTGTTCTCGAGAGGGCGGCAGTGTAGCCAGTAGTGAGTGTAGCTGGGAAAAATATACCGCTATATTATGCTAAACTCCCATGTTACTGGTACCACTGTATGAGAACCACGAGTGCTACATAGCTCGTTCTGGTCTCATTTTGAAGCTTTTAGCGCCTAGTTTTTTGCTGAATACATTTATTTTCATGCAGATACTTGATTAATCATTCAGGAGGGCCTGAATATGCCCAAAATAACCCAAAATCCCCCGCTAGACGAGGGTTAAGAGAGTGAGAGCGAGAACGGAGAAATAGATAGGTGACGAGCAGGGCGGTTTTAGGAAGGGAAGAGGATGTGTAGATCAGATTTTTACCCTGAACTGTGTTGTGGAGAAATATCTGGAGAAGCAAAACAAGGCTGTATATTGCCTTTATGGACTTGGAGAAGGCCTATGCCAGAGTGGACAGAGAAGCTATGTGGAAAGTAGCCTACTTAGAATATACGGAGTAAATGGCAAGTTGCTGAAAGCAGTGAAGAGCATGTGTGAGGGTGCAAAGGCGGCAGTACGTGTGGAGAATGAACAGAGCGAGTTCTTTGATCTGAATGGTGGGTTGAAACAGGGGTGTGTGATGTCCTCGTGGTTGTTTACTGTATATATGGATGGAGTCATGAAAGAAATACAAGGAAGAGCAGTGGATGTTGGTGTATCGCTGATAAGGGAGGGAAATGAGTGGAAGCTACCTGTACTGCTGTTTGCTGATGATACAGTTCTGATGAGTGATAATGAATGAGAGTTGCAGGGTCTGGTAAATATGTTTGGAACAGTGTGCGAAAAACGGAAACTGAAGGTAAATGCGAGGAAGAGCAAGGTTATGGTCTTCGAAAGGGGTGAAGCCACAGAGTGTGAGGTGTAGTTGAACGGTCAGGCTATGGAGATTGTCAGCTCATTTAAGTGTCTGGCCAGAGTGCTGAGTAAAGATGGGAGTATGGATGAAGAAGTGCGGGAGAGGGTGCAACAGGGGAAGAGAGTTGTAGGAACGCTGAAAGCAGTAACAAGAAATAGGGTGGTCAGCATGGAAGTGAAGAAGTCCTTGCATGACAGTGTGGTAATCTCAACACTAACTTACGGAAGCTAAGCATGGACGTTGGTGGAGAAACTCAGACCAAGAGTGAGAGAGGTGGAAATGAGTTACTTGAGAAGTGCGTGCGGAGTTACATGGAGGGATAGACAGTATATGAGGAAGTAAGAAGGAGGTGTGGTGTGGAGGTAGATGTGCTGGACAGTGTGAAAAGGAACACCTTGAGATGGTGCAGCCATATGAAACGTATGGGAAGTGAGAGAATGACTAAGAGGGTGTACGAGAGCGAGGTGGAGGGACAGAGAGGGAGAGGTAAACCGAAAGAGAGGTGGAAGGATGGAGTGAAGAATTATATGGATGAAGGCGGTGCTGGCTGGGAGGAGGGGCATCGACTGACTGGGACATAGGTGCATGGGGCCGTTTCGTTCGTGGCCACCCCTTCCGAGATCACGGCGTCAGGCAATAGATACGGGATGTATCCATGGTTGAGAGACGATCTCAGAGCCCTGCCGCCAGCTCCACGATAATATATGTGTGCGAGTGTGTGTCTGAGCTGTAGGTGTATTATGATGTCTGGTATCGAAAGTTGCTAAGGGAGCCTAGATATGATCCATTCTTCAGCCACCTATAGGCCTGTTGCTGCAGTTTTTGTACATTTCAAAATCCTATTTCCTGAAGGCAGGTCGCAGCTCCCTTACAGAGCCTTCCCGAAGTCATGTCGCGGCTGCCGGTTTAATATGTGTTTCCATTTCTGTCTTGCAGTTTATATTACCTTCCCATTTCTGTAAACTTGCGACTCCCGTGGACACTAGGAGTAACTATCTCTCCTCACTTAACCTAACCTAATTATAAGCTTTATTTGCTTAACTCTCTCACTCACAATTAATAATACTAATTCGTAGTAATATGGTGCCAACAAAACAACCAATCAGAAGCCAGCATTTCGAGACATGGAGCAGGTGATGCATCGGTCTGATCAAACACCTTTGCCACGCGCTGATTGGTCAGCGGTATATCACTCACTCACAAAATCTCACACCGTACATCCCAGCAAAGAGATTACTATATCTCTGGTGCAAGCTGCATACTCCCGTAAGCCACTCAAGAAATGGAAACTCGTTGCCAGGACATTTATTACGGAGAGAGGAAAGCAGAAGAGCAGGATTATCATCATAGGTGCCGCCGGGGCCAGTCTGCTCAGTCTATAAGAACACAAGCTGGCATGACTGAGAGGTATATAAGGAGAGGAGAGTGGGGGAGGGAGGTCTGCTAGAGCGACAGAAAGCACTGGCCGGGTCAGACTTTCGTTGACACTTCTGTGACCTTCCAGCATAATATATTCTTATAGTTTATACGGGAAATAGCAGCGGACAAAAGTGACGGATTGTGGGTGATGTTCAGCAGTAGTATCAAGCATAGAGCAGTCTCCATTTCCAATAATACACCTAAAATACCTAAGAGCCTGTTCCCACCATCGCATGTTTGCATCAGATATCAAGACAGCTGCATGGTAGAGAGGTTGTGGTAACAGAAAAGAGTGACATGAGCAGATTTTATTTGCCTATCCCAAGACTATAAGACGAAGGCAAGATTGACATCAACATTATCCCCCCAGGGGGTAAGGGGGCCTTCACCTATGGTGGAGGAAAAAAATAATATGCCTCCCGCATCCTACTGTGTGTCGTACAAGGCGACTAATAGGGGGGATGGCGTTAGACTAGCGGACTAACAGCCATCACTATAAAATGAAGCCTTGTTATTGGCGCTGGCATTGTTTTCATATGACAGTGCTGTGACAGGGCTTCATTGTTCTTGCTCCAAGTTGCCTAATGGCGGCACACTGGCGGTGGGTGTCGCTGCCTCTGGAACCGGACCTGGCGCCTTGGGCCCAACCGTTACCTGGACGAAATGGATCCAGAGGGTACAGTACGTAGTGTTTCCCCGGACTGGCACTTTCCGCCCAATAGTATAGGGGCCTGAACCTGGTGGTAGTGCGCCAGGAGGCTGCCCTGTCATTGGGCGAAAAATACCAGGCCAGTCGTAGTGCCGTGTACGCGCACGGGGTACACCCCTGTGGCTGGTTCTGGTGGGGCGTACCGAGGCCACTGGATCCTACCCCCTTGTAATCTCTTGGGGGAAGATGCTGGGAATGGTCCCCGGGGTAGACTGGAGCCGGAGTTCTGGGGTGGGTGATGCCCATTTGCCAGCCAATTTACCGAATATATAACTAAACCTAAAGAGAAACAACGTAAGTCCGATGATCCAAAACCGCACAGGATAAGGACAAATGCCCCCCACAATCTCAGACTTGCTAGTGTGAATGTTGGTAGTTTGAATCTGTGTGGAAATGAAGTGGCTGAGATGTGTGAGAGGAGGCGAATGGACGTCTGCTGTGCCCAGGAAACACTCTGGAAAAGGCATGGGGTACAGTGGATTGTTGGAAGAAAGAAAAGATATAGGATCTACTGGATGGGGGTGGAGACTTGTAAAGCGAAAGGAGGAGTGGGTGTTCTGGTGGCTGTACAGATGGCGGAAAGTGTGCTTCAGATTACGAGAGTTAGTGAAAGGCTGATTGTTTTGAAGTTGAAAGTTGGTGAAATAATTCTGAATGTGATATCTGCATATGCCCCACAAGCTGGCCTACAAAAAGAGATAAAAGAGGACTTTTGGAATTACACCGTCAGTGTCATTTCAGGCCTCTAGGAGAATGAAATAACAATCGTGGGAGGGGACCTGAATGGTCATGTGGGAGCATCTGCAGATGGATACGAGGGGATACATGGAGGAAATGGTTACGGAAGGAGGAATCTGGAAGGCGAATATATACTGGAGTTTTGGGTTGCACTCAACATGGTTGTGTGTAACACGAAGCTCAAGAAAAGACAGAGCCATCTGGTCACATATAACTCTGGGGTCTCCAGTGGCCAGATAGATTACTTCTCGGTTAACAGGAAAGACTGGAAACTGGTTCGGGATGTAAAGGTCATCCCGAGCGAAGAATGTATCCCCCAGCATAATAATAATAATAATAATAATAATATTTATTCAGTTAGCAATTTACAGAGTTGGTACCACATAGTTTGTTACAAATATGACATGTACCAGCCTTGCATAATTCCAACTAAGGATAGCCCAATAAGGCCGTTAGGCGTATTTCCATTGGGGTCCTTGTGGGATTGGGTTAGCTGGGGAAAATGGGGAGGATAAAGAAATAGATACTTTAGAGAAAGTATTTCTAGGGGGTTATTTTAAGATACCTTACATCCTATAGTAAATATCAGTAATCCGTAATCAGTAATCATTTCAGTTTGGTTTGACTATCTCTTATGTCGCATTTAGTAGTAGACATAAGCTTGGTGCTCCCTTCTCGCAGCTGTCCGGTTCAGGTGTTCCTTAAGGCTACGTCTGAAGGAATACAGTGTTCTCTTTTCACGGACTGACTGGGGTAGGTCGTTCCAGTCTTTGATGGCGGTGAAGAAGAATGTTTGCTTACCCTGTCCTTGGATTCTCGGGACCTTAAAATTAAACATCATGTTTCTTGTATTATGTCCACTCCTCTCACTTGCTTTAACAAAATAATTCTTTAGGTACTCTGGAGCTGTCATAGAAAATTTTGAAGGCATTAGTGAGCCTGATTTCTTTGGCCCTGTCAGCGACATTGAGCATACCTAGTGACTGAAGTTGTTCCTGGCCAACATGTGATCTGGGTCCTAGGTTCAGCATGAACCTAACCATTTTATTTTGAGTGACCTGAAGTTTGTGCTGTGCTGATTTAGATGATGCAGAGTACCAGGATGACACAGAATAGTCAAAATGACATTGAACAAGTGCTTGGCAGAGGGTCTTTTTGGTCGCCGCGGGCAAGCATCCCACCTGTCTATACAGGTATTTTATACGTGCTCTACACTTACTCAGGATAGATTCCAAAATTGTTTCACCTGACAAACTCGCGTCCAGTTTTAGTCCGAGATATTTAACTTGTGACACTGTTGTTATAGGAATATCATTACAGTTGACCGAGAAGCCCACAATGTTTTTCAGTTTGCGTTTTGTTCCACATAAGATGGCTTCCGTCTTGCCCAGGTGAAGAGATAGTCTATTGTCCACTAGCCATTCACTACATGATTCTAGTTCTTTGGAAAGTGAAGCGGCAATACTTATTGGGTCTTTTCCTGAAACCAGGAGCACGCTGTCGTCTGCATACAGTAATAATTTACATGAGACGCTCAGTTCCATGTCGTTCACATAACAGAGAAAGAGTAAGGGACCAAGGATGCTTCCCTGCGGGACCCCACAGTTAATTGGCATAGGATCAGATATATTATCATCAATTTTGACTCTTTGGGTTCTACCACTAAGATAAGATTTAAACCAGTTCACAGACCTATGCCCATAGCTTGTAGTTTATTACATAGGATATCATGGTCTACTGTGTCAAACGCTTTTTGTAGATCAAGAAGAACCATACCGGTGTAGTTACCTTTAGACATTTCTTTACGAATGTGATCCGTTAAGTGGATGAGACAGGAGTCTGTCGAGTACATGCATCTGAAACCTGATTGAAACTTATAGAATAGATCATTTTGTTTGAGGTAGTGTTCAATTTGGGTGTATACCGCTCTTTCAAGGATTTTAGATACAATACATAATATGCTAACTGGTCTGTAGTTACCAACTTCTAGTTTATTTCCTTTCTTGAATAGAGGGGTTACAATAGCTTCCTTCAGTTCAGCAGGTACAGTGTTGGTGTTAATTGACAAGTTGATGATGTGGGTTAGGGAGCCTGCTATACCAATGGCTCCATCTCGTAGAAATTTGGCAGAAATTTTGTCTGGTCCTGTGCTTTTATGTACATTTAGGTTAGACAGATCGTCAAAAGTGTATTTTGGTGTAACATTTTGCAATCCAAATGTGTTTGGGTGTATGTCTTTATCTCTGTAGAAATTTCGAAAGGTGGCCGTTGTTGTCGTGTATTTATTGAGAGGTTGAGGTAGGTTCTGTGCAAGTGTGTTTGCTATGGAGGTGAAGAAGGAGTTGAAGTAGGTTGAAATTTGTCGTTTATCGTGGCAAATCTGATCATTAATGGTGAGTGCAATATTAGTGTTAGACGAATCCCTTGTCTTGTTGCTGTAGCCTGTTGTTTTTAGGTGCCTCCATAGTTTCTTTGGGTTATTCTGATATTCCTCTGCCTTACTGTGAAAATTATAGGTTTGACTCCTGTAAGGAGATAAAGAAAACCTAATATTTAGTAGTGGCCCCGTAATCATTGACGAACATGCCTATTACATAAGGCATCCTCTTCAAACACTAATTCGCCGTAGTTTGAATCTACCGCGCAGAGCATTTAAAATCTGAGGAGCCTTCATCATGAGTGCACGCGACCTCACTCATGGCTTCAGTCATTATGAATTGGGTTCTCACTACGAAAAAACTTCGTAAACAATAAAAAGAAAAAGAAAATAAGAATAACTATCCAATAAGCTTTCCATCATATCGTGGATGTACTTGTGTGGATCTTTGACCAGACGCTGATTCAGGCGTCATTCTTCCTTCACTGACATATCAAGTAAACCAAAATCCTTAATACATCAACGAATGGGAAGGGGATGGTCGGGAGGGCCCCAGTCGTCAATGATTACGGGGCCACTACTAAATATTAGGTTTTCTTTATCTCCTTACAGGAGTCAAACCTATAATTTATTAGTGGCCCCTCCATCATTGACGAACATGCCTGATATCTAAGACTGGAGGGGGACATTCGTAATCATATCATAACTCTAGAAAAGCAGATAATCAAACAACCACATAGTATTCTTTCTTCGAAAATATATTTAAACATGGCGCAGCCCATATATATACAAAAAAGGGGTTCAAGCAGGTGCGTGCTTCAAAGAAGCCTGCTTGACAAAAAAGGGTAACTCTGGAGATTCTGCGCACAGATCTGTAGTTACAAAGGCACCCCACTCAACGAGCGGTGACAAAAATAATAAGTTATAAGTTTACATGTGCACATAATAAACCCCATAATATTTGTGGAAATGTTTCACAAACGATCTCCACTGTTTAAACTAAATTGCTTTCACAGCTAAAACTACTATAACAACACTGTTGTTTGTACTAACAATGTACTAGCAAAATTTCTCGCCCTGAATAGAACAGAGAAATATTCATATCACATTATCCATAATTTGTCTCACAGCTCTTACATTCCGGCGGGGTCTAGGGTGTCCTATGTTACACTGACTGCACCCCCCCCCCCCTCCTTTTCCCTTTGAAAGTAAACAAAAGTGACTGAAGGGCCACCTAGACCCTCTGCCTTAAAGCTATACATGGTAAGGAAGGTTTGTCTAGAGCAACTGACAAGTATCTAGTCAAAAACGTATGATTAGACGCCCACAACTGTGTGGACGAAATATCTTCAACTGAAAAGTTCTTCAAGAAACGTAAAGAGGCTGCCCATTTGCGTAAATCGTGGGCCCTACCCACAACGCCGGGATTACTCTCTTTAATGACTTCGACCAGAAGAGAAGCTAACCTCCGTTTCAGTAAGCGTTTGCCCGTACTCGCTACCCATAAAGCACCTTGGGGGTTTAGAGGAGCTACTCTCAAATATTTGGTTAGAGCTTGCACTGGACAGAGATTATGGTGCACCTTTCCCCTTTTTAACGCCGGCACAGTGAACTCAGAAAACACGTGCGCACTGTGCTCATTCTTGGCTACAAATCCCGGGGAAGGTGCAATGTGAATACATTCATTAAGTCTACCAAACCTAAGGCAATTAGGTGTGTTGCTCATCGCCGCCAGCTCAGACACTCTGTTCCCGGTGGCCAAAGCCAAAAGGAATACAGCCTTTTTTAAAAGTAACGCAAAATCTGCAGTATTTTGGTACAGACGAGAGTGAAGTAAAGACAATGCCTTGTCCAGAGACCAAGTAGGCATGAGCTGACGGGGAGGTGGGCGGAGTTTAAAACATGCTCTCATAAAACCTGTTTCCTCCGCCACCGGTATGGAGAGACCTGTAATGTCTAAAAAGAGCACTCTAATCGCAGTTAAGTGATTTTTTAACGTTACCACAGATAAACGTTTCTGCTCAAACAGATAATTCAAATAATTAAATACTAATGCCACGGAGGGCACAGTCTGTTCTGTTCTAATGATCCAAGAAGTATAGGCCTGCCAATGTGATTTATACTGTCGCTTCGTAGACTGAGTATATTGATTGATTAATTTATTGGTCACATCTCTACCATACGGTGCTAGCCACTTGGCCTCCTGAATGTCTAATGCAAAAGTCAGCGAGGTCGCTAGGTTGCCAATCGTGTCTAAGTGGAAATACTCGACCGGGAGCGACACCGGGTGCGAGCACCACGTCTTCAATTGCTGGTACCATAACTGCGCCGGCCACAGGGGCGCGATGAGCGAGACTAAGCCTCGATAATCTCGTAGTTTGTTCACTACGTGGCACATTAGTGACGCGTCTGGCGGCGGAAACAGATAGATGGAGCTCCATCTGTTCCAGTCTGTCACTAGGGCGTCCGGCCCCCCTGCCAGCGTTTCCGTCCGGCGGGTGAGGTATAGAGGGAGTTTGTGAGTCCCCTCGGACGCAAACAGATCCACTTGTGGATGGTAGAGCTCTGCAATCATTAGGTTGAAAATGGGTTGCTTGAGCTCCCATTCTACTGTCGTGCTCTGTCTCCGGGACAGAGCGTCTGCCCAGACGTTTGCTACACCTGGGAGATAAGATGCGTGAATATAAATGTCTAGCCTGTTGGCTAGAGTAAAAATCTCTTCCGACACGTTTAGCAACTTCCTTGATCTCGTTGACTCCTGTTTCTGAATACAGTGAACTGCATTCAGATTGTCCATTCTGAAGGCCACCGACTTTCCCCGTAAAGTAGAGCCGTGAGCCTGAAGGAAATACAAGGGGACTAGTAATTCTTTGACATTGATGTGGGAGATTTCTAAGTGGGACCAAAGCCCCTGACCCTGGTACCCCTGGTTTGACTGAAATCCCCAACCTATCGTGCCTGACGCATCCGTGTCTACCCATACCGTTGGCGGAGGAGAGGTCCATGACATTACCGAGTGCAGCGTTTCCCTCTTCGCCCAGACCGCCAGTAAGGTGTGGATTAATTTTGGGATGGGCCATAATTTTCCCGCCGGTAAGAGTGGGAAATATTTGTTGCCCTCCAATATTAACCGTTTTATTTTCATCCGGCCCAACATTACAGTTAGTTGAATCCAGTTGAGAGAGCCGACCAGAGACTCCCAGACCCTCCGTGTCGTAGTCAGACTGTGAAGAAACATGAACAGTTTCCTGCGAAACCTGTTGCGATTGTCCACACTCTGACTCAGAGTGAGAGCCGCTGTGTCCCAAACCAGCCCTATCCACTGAATTACTCGTGAGGGGACAAGGTTTGACTTTACCAGATTTACCTTGAACCCTAGAGCTTTGACATGAGTTAAAAGTATGTTGACATGTTTGATGCATAATTGCTCTGTCTCCGCCACCACCAGCCAGTCGTCTAGGTACCACAGAACTCTGATTCCTTGCTTTAACAACGGCATCAGGGCTTGCCGGACTAATTTCGTGAATAGTCGAGGTGCCAGGTTCAAACTGAATGGCATCCTCTGAAAAAAAAAAATTTGGTGCCTGATCCGTAAGGCCAAAAACATTTGAAATCGTTTGTTGACCGATACGTGCCAATAAGCGTCTGTCAGGTCTAGGGAACACATCCAACCCCCCGGCGGAAGTGTTAGCCTGATTTGGTGTACTGTTAACATTCGGAATGACTCGTTGTGAATGTGAAGGTTCAGATAAGACAGGTCGACGACCGGTCTCATCTGAACACTGTCCCGTTTGGGAACCAAAAAGAGCTTGGACGTGAATACAGGGTAATTCGGGGGGACCGGGATGATGACATTCTTGGCAATCATTTCCTGGACCAGTGACTCCACCTCTAAAGAAAAAAAAATCGCCGTTGTCGGCTGACGTAAGCGAGGTCGCCGGAGCCACTGCCAAGTGATGCCCTTGCGTGCCACCATCCGGGCCCAAGTGTTTATCGGCCATGCTTTGTGACACGTCCGAAACGACCCAGTTAGCAGACCAGGGTTTGCCGGCTGTACTACCCTCGGATCCGCCGGCCTTACTACTGGCACCGGGAGTGAGAGAGACCTTAGTTTTTTTACGGTGGTGGAGTTGGCGGTGGTGGACGCTTCGCCGGCTGGCTGGCGTTGGCAGAAGATGGGCCCTGACCTGGCTTATTAGAGCCTCGTCCTTTCTGACCTGAAAACCTACCCTGTCTATGCCTGAACTGACCTTGAGTGGAGGAGGACTTAGGTGGAAGAAAGGGCTTAGATCCCCCGGCTGAGCTTTAGCGACTGGCCTGGGTTTGGGGAAGTTAAAGGCAGGTTTCTTAGAAGGGGTGGGACTGTGTTTAACGGCCTGAGCCATATTAAAAACCGTTCGCCACACATCAGGGGACATTAAAGAGGGAGTGAGCACTGGTGACATGACCACCTGATTCGCAATGCGATCAGGCAGTTTGCGGACTAAGGATATTCTCAGATCTTGTCTCGCTCGTACCGCCTCAAGCAAGGCAGTGCGTACGTCACCTAATGATGGATTGACGACTGAAGCAGTCGCCGGGACAATTCAACCGAACGTCTGGCATCCGCGTCTGCGATTGCCTGAGTGGACCGGAGCAAGGACTTAGCTACCTGTTGAGACACTATGTATTGAGAGAACAGGCGAAAAGCTTTCCCCCGTAGCCTAAATTCACGGTCTAGGTGAGTTGGGGTAGGGGTAGTGAAAGGGTCTTTTAGCTCACAAAGATTAATTTTAGGGGCAGCTAAGAAAGCAAACAAAGCCGAAGGGACTCCGCCGGCAAAACATACTGGCATGGAGAACCAAGAATAAGTATCTTGAGGGATCTGGTGGGAAGTTTTGGAAGTAAATGTGGTCGCAAAGTTTTGAGCCTCTGTCTCCCATTCCACCCAAGGTCCTGGGCCCAACTGCCCCACCTTCAAGACTGGATTAGCTGCCGCGTCTGTGACGGTTTGCAAATCGAGTTCTGGAGTGAGAGCTGACAGTGACTTAATGTCATTAAACCCATCATGCTTAGACCAGTCAGAAAACAATCTTGAAGCTGAGGCAGGGGGTAAAGCAGGCTTAGCAGTATAAACAAAATAGTCCTGGTGATAATAACTAGGTATAGCCTTGATGTTGACATCTAGCACATTCCCCAAAGTATCCAAGGCCCTTAATTTCTTAGATTTATTGCCCTGGATGACCCACTCACGTGGCACTGGGCTAGCTCTGGTTTAGTGGGGGTCAAAAGGACCCATGACTCGTCTGGTCCGTAAAGCAAGGGCATAGCTACCTTTTTGAGAGGCGCTCTGTCTAGAGGGGGCGGATTGGCATCCGTTATAACCCTTACATTCGAAGTGGTCAATGCCGCCGTAGCAGGCTTAGTAACCACCGATGGTGACATAGAGGGGGGGTGAGGGATCTGAGGCAAAGCAATAGAAGTTATCAGAGGCCGTACCGTAGAGCTTGTCGTGGGAGCTCCCAAGTCCACTGTGGGAGTTTCCTGCTGTGGGCCAAAAAATCTAGATAAAGCATTATCAAGTAGCCCATCAATTTCCCGTGCAGTGACAAATTGATTTGATGATGTGTTCACTGATGAATCATTAAGATCTTGTGCGGCATCGAAGCCTGAACCTGACTCTTGCCCTTCCATATCCGATATCATCGAAACCTCGTCTTTGTCATCCTGTTCCTCCTGAGAAGATCCCGCCGAAGCTGGGGTACCATCTCGTCGCCAAGATAAGTTAGGAGTAGAGGAAGGGATCGCCGCGTCCCGATGGACGTCAGCCACTGTGTGAATAGTTTGAGCCGGAAGTGGGTGGTCAGGCCCCGGACGAGAATATCGCCAAACACCTAGGCCTTGGCCTCTACTCCCGTGGGAGTCTGAAACACTCCCAACCACTGAGTCCTCTGAACCCTCCAACTCCAGGGTTAAAATGTTAATGGGTAAATCATCGTTAGGTACAGGTACTACACTGGACCCCTGAGACCGAACACCAACTCTGTCTGGGGTAGAGGTATGACGAGAAGCACCAGAAACAGGTGAGTGTCGGTAGGCCTGTCTATCATGGGAATCCTTTTTTGAAGATTTATGGCTGCGGTGTGACCGTGAACTACTCTTCGATTTGGAGGATTTATCGCCGTGACCCCTGGTGGAACTTTCTGTCTTACTCCTCTTATTCGATGGTGAAGAGGCAAGACTGGGTGGCTGGTGTCTAAGGGGTGACCTAGACCTAGATCTCGCCGGAGACGAGGAGACTGCCGCCGGGGGTGTAGGCTCACGGTGACGTTTCGAAGTAGCAGGGGCAGGAGATGACACAGAACCCTGTCCAGTCTCCGCCGGCTTATGACAAGTTACTCGAGAGGAACGTTTATTAGGGGGAGGGTGCTCAAGAAGAAGCCTATCCCAAAGAGGGACGTTGTCACATTGAAGTGACTTATGAGCCACAATCGTAGTATACGCTGACATTTGTTGCCGAACTTCTCGTAAGGCGACCGCTGCGGTCTTATCATTATCTTGGAGGACTTTGGCACTTAGTTGGGAGCAAAAGGAACAGTTGCGCATCACCCACAGACCTCTTAGTTAGTTTTCGCTGATTTTATTTCCTACTTAGTTTATTTATGGCCCTGTTGAACTCATGTTTCAGACCTTGATCCTGTCTATGTTTCGCTAGCCTTTTTAACAGATTGTCTCTGTGTTCCAGATGGTGTAGTATGTCATTGTTGATCCATGGGTCTGACCTTGCTTTAATTCGTATGTCTTTCAGAGGAGCTATTTCGTCTAGAATGTTTGTGATGATGGTTCTGAAGCCAACCCATGCGTCATTAACGTTTGTACTTCCAAACACTGGAGACCAGTCTGTATTCCATAAAATGTCAAGAAATGTTTCTTTATTGTAGTTTCTGAGTGACCTTGTTTTGATAATCTTGTGATTCTCTAGGGTAATTTTTGTGGTTTTTCGTGTGCAATATGTGACGAAGTGATCACTTATCCCAGTCTGTATAACCCCTGATTGGGATATTTTGTCCTCTCTGTTACAGTTTGTGTGGTCTATTATTGTGGCAGTGTTCTCAGAGATACGTGTGGGGGTTGTGAGGAGTTGTTTGTGATTGTGCATTGTCAGTATATGCCTATATTCTCGTACAAGCCTATCATTTCGTTGTTTGTAACACAGGTTAAAATCCCCTAGTATGATGGATTCATTCCGAGGGTCTAGCGATGACAACGTTCGTTCAAATTTGGTCAAGAATTGTGTGTCGTCTGGTGGCCTATAGCATACCCCAATTGTGATGGGTCTTGTCCTCGGCAGGTGTAGATCGATCCACAGAGCTTCGTGATTTTCTACATGGAGGTCGGTCCTGGTTGTGTGTGTGTGAGGTTGTTTTTTACATACAGACATACTCCTCCCCCATGCCTATTGCGATCATTCCTAACCATATTGAAACCTAGAATGTTTATTTCACCATCGTTTATACTTGAATCCAGCCAGGTTTCTGTGATTGCAATTATTGAAGCTTTGGCCTTATTAGCTAACAAGTTTAATTCTGACAATTTATGGTACATTGATCTGGCGTTAATGTGGATAAGATGGAGCCCTTTGTTGGTGAACACTGTATTCATCTTTGATTTTGAATGTGTCCTGGCTGGATTCTGAGTTGTTAATACTAATTGGTTCACATACATTAATATTCGGTAATGAATGCAAGGCACATATGTTGCATAGGAATTCCCGTTCTTCACTGTTGGTCTTCTTAGAGATGCACTTCATGTGAGCTACAGTTTTACACTTAACACAGTTTATGATCCTTTGTTTTCTTGTTATGAGTGATTCACATATTTCACAAATGATTTTAGGACCCTTAATAGCTATTTCCCTACATTTATCGCATTCCACTTCTGTTCTGCTAGTAACGTAAGTACATCGATCGTGTACTGTTTCATTACAACTACTACATTGTGACGTACTCCTTTTGTTGAATCCAATATCGCACACTATACATATTTTCCTGTTACTGTTCATCGTACGTCTGGCGGTGTGGTGATCAGCTGTGCGCCGTGAGCGGCTGATGGTGTGTGAGCGCGTGAGATGAGGACAGGTTGTGGCTCCCCCTTGCCCCCCTCCCACCCCTACCTGTATTTGTTGTTTTATGTCCTTGTTCTTGGCCGTTGTTCCTGTTACTTAACCTCTGAAGTGCGCATGGGGGTAATTGGAAACGTCCCCCTGTGCTGACGTATTTGAGGTGTTTCCGCCACTAAAATATTCATTGTGCCATTAATAGCATTAATACTTATCCATATGCGCCTATTATGGGTTGATTATAAAGGTATTAACCTGAAACAACAATAAAACGAGTGAAAACAGCGTTTGGATGGTCAAAATCGGAGATATAGCCCGCGAGTTGTATAATGTATGGGTGAGGCAATCTGCTTTCCCGCCAATTTCCCCCAAGGCCACTGAGACACAGTCGATCGATACTCTCTCTCTCTCTCTTGCACTCGCTTGCTATCAGTGATGACCACACCCTCCAATCGGATTTCTAATGTTAGCACGAAAATATACCTCAGAATAAGGGAATAACAGGGAAAATAGGTGATAACTGAAGGAGAGGAGGAAAGTGGGGAAGGAGGGGAGTAGAGGACTGAGATTTTGCATGGCCCAGGGGCCAAAAAAAAAAAAAATAAATAAAAAAAAAAATATAATTTTTTTTTTTTTTTTTCGATGTCAAAAGTTGATTTTTATTTTCTCTGACTCTTAAGAGTCTCCCCGCAGTGCGCCGGGGGAACTCTTAAGAGTCTCCCCGCAGCTCCCGGGTTAATTGTCGATGTGTTTGCTAGAGCTTCCTGCTTGTTTGGGTGTTCTGGTTGCATGTTGTGTTACTTGGGTCACCGATATCTGTGGTAGTGATGATACAGTTGAGGGTAATGTTGAGTAGGTAGAATGTTGGCACTGTGCTGGCGGTTGCCCTGCGGTCTTGGTTGTGAGTTGGAGCGTGACGGGAGACTTGGGTGCCTGCTGGCCCAGTTTGTTATAACAAATTTTACTGCTAGGGACTGTTGAAATGTCGGTGTCTGCCTTACTTGTTTGGTGGTGAGGTTTCTTCAACATTAAACTAGGGCCGGGGTAGGTCTCTACATCTCCGCAGCTAATTAGAGTGTAGCACAATAGGTGTTGTAGCGAGGTTGTGCCATAGTATTTGCCCAGCCGCGGCGTCTTCCCGATATATGAAATAGACCAGGCAGGAATGGTGACAGAAATTTCACTCGTGTGTGATTTCTGTGTGACGAGGTCCCTCAATACTTGTTTAGTGTTGACCTGGTACACTACTGGTCCCCTCTGCACCTGTATATCAGCACAGCCCCTCTGGATGTTGAGAAGGATGATACATAGAGAGAGGGCTACGCCCGCACCCTTCATCCCTCCCGCCATCTTACTAGAAGCTACTTGTGTGCGACATGAGCTTATAAAGAGATCCTAAGCGCAAGAAGGTATACATGCCCAAAAGGAAAGTGTGGCTGCTTGTTATGCCCTGTTTTTCTACAGGTTTAACTTGGGGAATGTGAGTTCTAATTGACTGGGTATATAAGGCTGCATGCACAATACAAGATATGAGGAATAGAGAACACAAAGAAACACATGGTAGCAAGTTACACGATCACGTTTATTGATATACCACTGCAGAATACTTGTGTAAGACAATATAATAGAATCGAACAACACTAGCATAAGTGGATCTGGATGGAGCCTAGTCTCCCACTTCCAACGTTCAGGTATTAATCTTCTGATCACTGGCTTTGATTTAACAGGTTTATATACCGAAGACCATCAATGTTACTTATAGAATCATATTCACTGTTAGATTTCTTACTGGTAGCTCTGGTGCACAAGTAGTAGTTCACGGACTAGATTAGACACGCGTATTTTAGAGCACGGGAATTCTAGTAACCTCAGGGGGTACTGATCTAAGTTTTCTATTCTTGTCTCAGAAATACATAGAACGCAAATCAGTGAGCGAACATTCAGATATTACTAGGGTTTCCTTCTAGGTAATAATATCTGGGCATATGGTTGATTACGAGAGTTAGTATCGCCTGTTAAATAATGAACACTGATACGCTTAGCACTTCCTAATTGAATGGTTATATGAATTATACTGGGGCAAAGAGATAGCCACTTCGTAGAAATATTAATTAGTGAATCTCTAAAACAGCACAGTAATATGTAGTACTGCTAAAGGGAATCTTAGGTAGCATCTGATGGGTCTGGTCCTGGTTATCTTGCGTCCATGATGTTGGGGGCTAACGACTGGTTCCGCGGCCGTCCAGGGGGCCCATATGTGTGAAGTTCTTAAATACGTGGGCAGGTTCTTCTATCCAAATCTGCCACGGAGTCTGCCGGCTCTGGGATCTCACTCCGGAACAACACAAGGGCAGAGCTAGAAGTTAACTGCAAGGTAGTGACCCCTGGTTGGTGTCTAGCTTTCAACTGATTTGACTGGGGAAGGGAGTTAGATTTATAGGCTCGGTTCTGGACCCTGTAGACAGTAGGGATCTCGAGTCTTATGGACTTATTTGAGCTCTCAATAGATATGGAGACTAGGTAAGATGGTATTTACTGTTGTGGCACATGGCTATAGGAAAGCCTTTATATTTTCATATAACTGAGCCTTAGTAAGAGGTACTATTTTGGCTATACTGGAAGTATTTAGGGGAGAGAGACTGGATCTACTTTGCGAGGAGGCTGGGGACAGCTGTGATAGGAGCGTCTCTCTAGATTGTTCAATCTTCATTCTATGGTATAGCTGAGGTGCTAATTTAGTGATCAGAGCATGCAAGAAAGGTAAATGGTTTATTGTGAGTTAATAGAGGTTAGTAAAGGTGTTAGTCATGCATGGTTAGTTCATTGATAGGAAGAATTCCTGTGCTACCTGGCAATGACTCGAAAGTCAAAACAGGGGCCAGGTATACCTCCGCGGGGGTGGGGGTCTCCCTCCTCGGGTGGGCAAAAAGGGGGAGCTGGGCGCCCTCTCTCTGTGATAGTCGTCCGGCGGCTGTGGCTAGGGGCTTGCCATATCACCAGTGTTTGTAATAACCCTCTGTGTATGAGACAGATGTGGGTGTCCTTAATACCAAAACCGAAGGTGCCTTAGCTAGCTGGTTTTACTCGGCTGGTTGTTAATTGTAGGGTTTGCTGGATGTGGTGGAGACTGGGTTGCTAACTCTGCCACATTTATCTGGAAGTATGGCAATAGAAGTTAGTTACTGGCGGGGCGGCTAGCCTCGCACCGACGACCATTGGGTGCAGGGTTGTGAATGTGTTGAAAGAGAATAGATGGCATGCAAGGGGCTAGTAAAGTTCTAATGTTGTTCTGGCCTACTAAGTGAAGGTAGGCTGGATAGGAGTATATATATAAAAGGTTGGAGAGCGTTAGCAACGGACAATTCAAGGATCTTCAAGAGGTATGAGAGAGAGACTAGGTCGGACAAGAGTCGAGAAGCGCGGGTGTCTTAATGAGGGGGGGGGGGAGAGTTCAAGGGCTACAGGGAAATTTTGCCCCTAAGGTCCCTGGGCGTGGGGGTGGCATTAGGCTACAATTGATATGGAAGTTTGAAAAGGCAGTAGAATATGTTAGCCAAATGCTACCGGGGAATGCAACTATGGGGTGGTATATGAGTCTGGAAAAGATAGAGTTATGTGATCAGTCCGAGGGTTATGGATATTATTAGTTGGCCCTGGGAACTGCATTTTCTATTAAATATAAATATACCAACCACAGTGGCAGTTCGTAGGGGTACTTAGTTATTGTTTCGGGGTACTTATGACAGATACTGGTAACCAGGTTATCTTATACAATCTCTGGTTGGGGTAAGAGGTGTAAGACACGAAGTAAATTGGCGTAGTGTGGACTGTGGATACGAAGGAGGCAAGGGGAAGACGTATGACAATTGTGGAAAGTAAATGGAAAAAGGTGAACACAATGGCGGATAAAAATACTTAACCTAAGGATTGCATACATCGATGAACGATGACATTATAGTCGTCGTCCTAATAAGGTGATGAAACCTGGTTGATCTGTACTTGGCACAATACGACACAAGGACAGTGCCGCTATGTCGCATCAATGCTGGTGGCAGTTAATATTATAGACTTAGTTACTAGAGGCACAATGCAAGGGGCGACTGAGCACGGGTTACATATATCTATACTCGTCATGGAAAATGATATACGAGGTCTAGGGACAAGCGTGGGTGTTTTAACTTCTAAGATATATAACATCTACTTCTCGGATGTAAGAACATACATAGATATAATTATGGCTGTCTGATGTGTTGGCATTGGCTCAACGTCGGGACAGGGCATGGGTGTTTTTAATATGAATGTATATTCCTGTTCATCATCTTTGTAGTTAAGAGTGTAGGACACGAGAGGGTTAGTGTACGTGAGGTGTGGAAAATGGTCAGTTTAGAAAAGGTAAATGGGTGAGTCCTGGAGCTGTTTAGCCCTGCGGGCTTGGGCCTGTCTGAAATGGCTGGCTCGGTCAGCTGGTCCTTTCGTTCTGTGGACCTTTCCTTTGGTGTTTCTGTGTGGTGTTCGTTCGTGGCTTCTGTGGTGGGCTTCTCGTTCTGGGGCATTTTACTGCTGAATAACAAGGAAGTTAAGGATAGGTTTCATAGTGAACTGGAGGAAATAAATAGAAATAAGGAAGCTAGGCCTAACGATGTAAATAATCAATGATTTTTTTTTAAGCATAGCCTTATTGCTGTCACTGACAAAGTATGTGGGAAAACAAAGGGTCACCCCAGGAATAAGACCTCCTAGTGGTGGAACAATGAGATAGAACATGCTGTGAAAGAGAAAAGGAGATGTTTCAAAGCATGGAAGAAGGGAGGCAGCAAGGAGGAATACCAGGTAGCTAAACGAACTGCCATAAGAGTTATTTACAATGCTAAAAAAGGCATTAAGGACCTGGTCCTCGAAAAAGTGTATAACACTAACAATCCCAATGGGATCTTTAATCTAGCTAGGCGAGTTAAAAATGACAGTAGGGATATTATAGGAGAACAGTGTGTTAGAAACGATAATGGGAAGATTGTGTATGCAGAAAATGAAATCAGAAAAGCATGGAAGGCACACTATGAACGATTGCTAAATGTAGAGCTTGAATTGGATAAGGAACAGCTTAGCATCGAAATAACCAATATCTGGACCCCCTCCTTTGATAGCACCAGCTGTAGTGTCTGACGCAATCAATAAAATGAAGGGCGGTAAAGCTCCAGGGTGCTCTGACATTGTCGCTGAGATGATAAAAGCCTCAGGGGAGACTGGTGTCAACTTAGTCACAGAGTGATAAACCCCATTATTAAAGATGAGAAAATCCCTGAGGATTGGCACTAAAGTGTAATAGTAAATATATACAAAGGAAAAGGGGATGCAATAGACAGAGGTAATTATAGGGGACTGAAAATGCTTGAACAAATCATGAAGGTCTGTGAAAGAGTCTTTGAGGGTTTGATCAGGCAAAGTATCTCCATTGATGATATGCAGTTTGGCTTTATGCCAGGACGTGGTACAACCGATGCTATCTTCATAGTCAGGCAGATACAGGAAAGATACTTACTAAAAGGCAGGGATCTATACTTCGTGTTTGTAGACCTTATTATTATTAAGGCTTTTGACAGGGTGCCTAGAGATGTTGTGCAGTATGCTATGAGGAAACTTGGTATGGAAGAGTGGCTGGTACGTGTGATAATGAGCATATGAGCATTCACGAAGTGCGGTGAGGGTGAAGGGTGTACTGAGTGATGAGTTCGCAGTCCGTGTTGGAGTTCATCAGGGTTCAGTGTTAAGCCCCCTCCTCTTTATTATGGTCTTGGAGGCACTGTCTAGAGTTTTTAGAGGCGGACTCCCATTGGAACTGTTTTATGCAGACGATTTAGTCATAATAGCTGACAATATGCAAGATGCTGAGGCCAAATTCAGTAGATGGAGAGAGGGCATGGCGAGCAAGGGTTTAAGAGTCAATATTAACAAAACCAAGGTTATGCATTGTAGAATGAGACGAGGCAATGTGGAAAAGAGCGGTGCATACCCATGTGCAGTGTGCGGAAAGGGTGTGGGCGCTAACTCGATTCGATGTAGCATCTGTCGATGCTGGGTGCACCATGGGAGTAAGCGCTGTAGTAGAATAAAGGGACCCCTGCCGAAGGATAAGTCAGAAATAGAGAAATTTGAGTGCGTAGTGTGCAAAGGCGTGCTTGTGTTAAGTGATGACCCTGTGGCTGTGAATTTTGGAAATGAGTCATTGGAGCTGGTGGACAAGTGTTGTTACCTAGGAGATATCTGTCCAAACTCTGATATGGACAGTCTTACTTTAAGTATTACATTAAGTATTTAGTATTAAGTTTGTGGGATCAATGGTTATATAGAATAATTAAGAAGTTAATAATTATGTTCTATATTGGATATTGGGTAGTCTATCATTCCTATGAACTTAGGCAATTATAATTGGGTGGGAAAATATATACCTACCCATTTGCGCATGCGTGATATTGGCGGACCTCTCGCGAATACTGTGAGGGTCCTGCACTCTCTCCCTAGCCGCCACAACTACCAGACCGTCTGCCTATGCTCTTGTGTTTTCACCTCACCTTTCGCCCCATTAGTGATAGCACTTAGCTCATCAATTCTCCATCTATCCATACTAATCCATAGATCATTAATCATCATTCCCATCAATCATTAAGTATAGTGGCCCCCTTCTTTATTCATCAACTCTATCCTATTGGCTAACACACCCGTTTCACACACCATCTTGTAACATCATCACGGCTCAACAGGTCAACTAAGTTCTACAGCACTAGTTCCAGTCTTCAGGTGATATAAACTATTATATGATATTATTATACAGTCCACTGAACCATCTAACTAACGAATATCCATAATATCATCTCTGCCTGTGGTGGGGCCGAGGCTGCCACTGTCGCTAGAATTAGATGTGGCTGAGGGAAGTTCAGAGAACTGCTGCCAATTCTGACCATGAAAAGAATGCCTCTCCCCCTGAAGGGAAAGGTTTATGCCTCATGTGTTAGAAGTGCAATGACGTATGCCTCAGAAACATGGGCCGTTAAAGTAGAGGATGTCAACAGAATGGAACGTAATGAGATGAGAATGGTGAGACGGATGTGTGGGGCCAGGCTGCAGGATAGAATAACAAATGATGAGCTGAGGAGACGTTTAAGTATGAAGAGTATTAGCGAGGTGATGCGTACAAGTAGACTGGGATGGTATGGACATGTGGAGAGAATGGATGAACAAAATTGGGTGAAAAAATGCAGGTCTGTGATTGTGGAGGGAGCTGCACCAAGGGGTGGACCGAGGAAGACCTGGGATCGAACTATACGTGCCGATCTCAAATCCAAAAACTTGACAAGTGAAGCAGCCTTTAACAGGGATGCCTGGAATGCCGCCATTTGGACAAGAGACTGAAACTGCAGAAACTGCACGTATGTGTGGAGCACTCCGTCTTAAAATTTTATGTATGTATGTATCCATACTCAAATCACCTACCAAGCCATCCAGTCACACAAAGATAACACTCAGCTACATGCACGGCCCCCTGAATAATAAGGTTGAATAACCTTACAAATTAATTTCACCAGGGGGGAAATCCCTAATTGTAATGAGTTCTACAGCATTAAGGGGCAAAGGCGACATATATCACTGGATATTGCCGTAGCATCAGGGGTGTAAAAAGTACTTAATAATTTTACTCTAGTTCAAGTAAAAGTATGTACTCAAAAAATTACTCAGTTAAAAGTAAAAATACCTAACTAGAAGGGCGGGTGCCCGACCCCGAAAGGGGTTGAAATAGGGGAGCTATCCCCCCCGCCAAAGGCGGCTTTCTAGGACCTTTCCTAGCTGATGCTGAGAGGATTGGGTTCTAGTCATGTGGTGATGGGCTGGTCTATCAGAGTGAGAACTGAGCGATCTCTGTCATACCCATAGCTTACTCTGACTGTTCCTTTAACTTATATATCTTCTAGATCTCAAGTGACGGCGTCTTTTCCGTGGATTGACCTCCCAATCTACCAAGATTGGAAGCCAAAGCGTCACATTTTTCCCTTGCCCCTCAACTTTCTCTTCATAATTGCTGAGGGGCACAGGGCCCTGGGTGGGGCTTTGGTTTCCCGGGCGTTTCCGCACCCTCCTCAGCTCCCCGCCATGGAGTGGCTTCGGTCACCCAGGCTTTATTGTGGTTGGCGGGGAGGGTTCTGTGGGGGCACTCGGTTATGGCCTTGGCCTTGCTCGGGGCTGTTCGGCCAGGCAGCTTGGGGAACAACAACAACAACAACAACCCGGGAACTGCGGGGAGACTCTTAAGAGTTCCCCCGGCGGACTGCGGGGCGACTCTTAAGAGTGAGTGAAAAAAAAAATCAACTTTTGACATCGAAAAAAAAATTTTTTTTATTTTTATTTTTTTTATTTTTTTTTTTTTTATGGCCCCTGGGCCATGCAAAATCTCAGTCCTCTACCTCCCCTTCTTCCCCACTTTCCTCCTCTCCTTCAGTTATCACCTATTTTCCCTGTTATTCCCTTATTCTGAGGTATATTTTTGTGCTAACATTAGAAATCCGGTTGGAGGGTGTGGTCATCACTGATAGCAAGCGAATGCAAGAGAAAGAGAGAGAGTATCGATCGACTGTGTCTCAGTGGCCTTGGGGGAAATTGGCGGGAAAGCAGCTTGCCTCACCCATACATTATACAACTCGCGGGCTATATCTCCGATTTTGACCATCCAAACTCTGTTTTCACTCGTTTTATTGTTGTTTCAGGTTAATACCTTTATAATCAACCCATAATAGGCGCATATGGATAAGTATTAACACCTTAAGAGCGGCCTATGCGGTTTATTTATATGTACCGCCCAGCGGGGTGTTTTTAGCCAAAATAGGGCTGTTTACGTGATCATTTTCATGCCTAAATAAGACCCAGAACGTAAAACAAGTATCTATCCCTGAAAGGGCATAAACAGAGCTTTCGAATGACACCATAACGATCCTTTTATGATGGCTAGTTTTCTTGCAATAACCGTGCAACGCGAGTGCAAAAAGCATGTAATTAGCCACTTTCCCGATACAATTCCTTATATAGCGAGTGAGGGAGGGAGCTGGGATTCGTGTCAGTATGTTCGCCGCGGTGGTCTGGAGCAGTCATACGCTCGCTACTCTCCTGCCACCACTTGTCTCTCTCTCTCAGCAACATTACGTGCTGAAATTGCCACTCGACCTATGTCGAGCGCCGCCACATAGTCCAGCTTTATTTAACTCGACTTATGTTGCTCGCCGCTAATTAAGGGTTAATGCTATTAATGGTACAATGAATATTTTAGTGACGGAAACACCTCAAATACGTCAGCACAGGGGGACGTTTCCAATTACCCCCATGCGCACTTGTTAGGTTAATAGTTAGCTGTTACAGTATTAACCCTCTCGTTCTCTTACAATCACATTCCGCAAAAAAAATAGGAACATGGAAGAAAAAAATCCAGTGTCTTTATGCGTATATAATTGAATAGATTCTGATGATATGGATATGAGAACGTACAGTCATGTGATTCGGAGTAAAGTCTCGATCCCTAGAATAATTTATAATCAACCAAGTAAAAGCTGCAATTAAGCTTCAGTTAGTTAATGACAATCACAGGGAAGATTATAATATACAATGTTACTTCAGATTAAGCTATATTAAACCATTCAACTTAAGACATAATATTTGGAAAATAAAAATACGATTATGGCAAGTCCGATTATATTAGGTTAGAATATATTGTTAGATAGGAAATAACAGGGTGATGTGATAATAGATTGGTTAGTGAGACTTTTCAATGTGTGCTTTGCGGTGTCAAGGGTACCAATAGACTGGAAGAGTGCATGTATTGTGCCGTTGTACAAGTAGTTGTTGTTGTTGTTGTTGTTGTTCCCTAAGCTGCCTGGCCGAACAGCCCCGAGTCCCTGAGAAAGGCCATGGCCACGATCGGGCTTTCCCACAGAGCTCTCATTGAGTGTAGATTGTGTTGTTGGCGTAAGTGGTTGTGTGAAATGCAGTCTTCTATGATGTGTTTAATGGTATGGGGTGCTGTGTTACATCCCGGGCAGGCGTCGACAACAGAGTCATCCAGTCTCTTCTGATAGCTCAGGAGAGCTGGATGGTGTCCGCATCTCAGCCTGGCCAGGTGGACTCTGTCCTCGCGAGGAAGGGAGGATTCGGAAGGATGGATTTCGGGAGGTCGTGTATGCAGCTGCGTGTTGTCTGTGAGTGAGTGGATGGATCGGTGAGAGATATGAGTATGGATGTGCTTTTGGAAGTTGGTTCGGGGTGGGCAGGGAGGGAGAGAGGACAATAATTGTTTGTGATACCGTGTGCTGGGTGTTGTTTTGATATTTCTTGGTGTTTGTGGGTGCGTTGCCATGTAGTTTAGTGGGTGGTCTTGGTTCGTAGAGGCTGCTGCCAGGAATTGAGTGCACAAGTGTACAAGTAGTGAGGCAGCTTAGGTAGTTGATGGGGACATGCCGGATAAAAGCACCAAATTTTTTCCAGGTACAGTCAGGACCCCCAATTCGCGAGAATAGGGGTGACAGGAGGCATCGCGTATTGTGAATTCGGGTATTGTGGAACTAACTTTAAATGGGAATAATTAGATTGGGTGACATCTCTCAATTATGGCCTATTTTCGAAATTTTTGGCCCTATTTTCGACATTTTTGGCTCTACAGTACAGTCTATATCTTATATATAAGAAGAACAATGAATAAAAATATGAAACCTTACCTTAAAATTAGTAGTAGATAGGCTAGGACTAGGACTAGGACCGTAGGACTTCACGATTTTCTCCAACTTCTCCCTCCCTAACCAAATCGTACGAACAGTTTACTCTGACAAGCCTATTGCACAGTTTCCTTCTCCTCTTTTCTTGCGAAACAACAATTCCACCTTCATTTTGTGTGTTATCTTCTTATATTGGCGTGGCATGGCGAAAAAAGTGGCAGGCACTACAAACGTTTGGTCACTCCGCACGGCTATGAGCGCTTGAGCGGGACTGTGGGAGGGAGGGAGGGAGGGTAAGCGGGAGGGAAGGCAGGCGTATGCCCGTCTTCTTCTTTTTTCAGAGCTACTCCTGGGCCTCGCGAAACGTAGACGTGCTCGCGTATCAAGCGGGAATAGCGGATTTGGCCCCTTCTTAGCTCTCGATTCGTGTATTGTGGTACCACCTCGCGTAATTAATGCTTAATTAATTAATGTTATTTTCGAGGGGTAACTCGTGTATTAGGGTTTTCGCGAATTGTGGAATCGTGTATTGGGGGTCCTGACTGTATTCCTCAGAATCCAAGCTTCAATTCTAGAACCGGCGCCAAACGATCCAAACAGCAAGATATGCCTGCACGATAGAACTTTAATTGTTTTTATTTAATTACATGCATATTACATTAAATCTGCTATATGTTGTAATTATATCTGCTATATGTTGCAATTTTCCTTGTGTTGCAGGTTTCGAGCGCTGGATTTCATGAAGATGGAATGGACACAGTGCATAATTTGCCAACAAACTACACCTGAATCTCTGCGCTGCCCCTTGAATGCATGTGGAGCAGACACATCAGCACCGGCGGCCTATGCATCATTCCTAGAAAATGTGGCTCACTTCAGAGAACTGAACTCGTTGCCGGTGCCGCTGCATTTCGGCAGTGATATCTTGGATGACCTTATCAGGAATCGTGCACAGTGGCACAAATCCTGTCATTCAGAGTTCAATGCAAACAGACTGGAAAGAGCAAGAAAGATGGAAAGAGATGCTACCCCTGAAAGTGGCACTACTGAAGGCAGGCGCCGGCGGGCACGCCAATCGCTCGACAAGGCCAGCTGCATATTTTGCACTAAGCAAGATGGACTCCTGCATGAATTTGGAACTCTAGGCGCAGATGATAACGTCAGGTCTATGGCCAGGGATCTGCAAGAGACAGAGTTAATGGACAGGATTGAAGGAGCCGGTGACCTTATTGCCCTGGAAGCAAAGTATCATCTGGCTTGCCCCGTTGGACTTCAGAATCGTCATCGCTCTCTAGTGAGACAAAGAGAAACTTCCAAGGATGAATCTGCGAATGTGAAGAAGTTCAAAGCAAGAGCTTTCACAGAACTCCTCACACACATTGAAAACGAGATAGAAGAAGATACATTCTGCTTCAAGTTATCCTCATTGAGGCACCTCTACGAGAAGCGCCTTGCGGACTTTGGTATTACCAGTGAGATCAACAAGGGCCGTTTCAAGGAGCAAGTTTTGAATCACTTCCACCACGCCCAAGAGCAAAGTGACGGGAAACAAGACAGTGATACTCTTGTTTGAACAAGGAATGCAGCAAATGCTGAAGCAGCCGTTCAAACAGGACTTTGAGGGAGATGCTCTGATTTTGGCGAAGGCTGCCAGGATTGTACAAAATGAAATCTTTAGCTCAAGCGGGTTCAACTTTGATGGTGCCTTCCCCAGTGACTGCCAGCAGAAGGCTGTACCGACCCAACTCAAATCCCTGATAACCATGCTGATGAAAGGGGCTGATCTGAAAGACCAGGACACCACGGATTCACAGCTTCACAGGTCATCCTTTACAACTGCAAGAAGACCAAGAAGCGTGAACAGAGGGCCCCAAGTGACACACAATGAGAATGAGAAGTAGCTTAGCCGGCTTAGTGTGAAATGTAGTAATTGAATTTTGCGCAGAGAAGGGATTTAAGACATAAACACTGCATGTTTCCATGTTTTAATGTCAGTTCTTAGCAGATGCCTTCATTAAAACCTTTGAACTGACCTTCATGCTTTGCTCTCCTACTTAATTGTCAGTATGATTATTTCATGTGATTTAATTATAAACACCCCTAATGGGCCAAATAATGAGCAACCATACTCAGAAAATACCTCGACACAAGAAACATGGCAATTTTGCACCATGTTGGGTAAATATACGCACGGTCTGAAAGAGTATACAGTACTGTACATTTTTTCTTGAGTTTCGTATGTGTTAAATTGCTCACAGTACAAAAATGTATCGTAGAAGCATAAGAGTGGTCGTATCGCTTGGCGCCGGTTACAGAATCAGAGCTGGGACCCTGAAGATTGCCTGATCAAATTTGGTGCTTTTATCCGGCATGTCCCCATCCCTTTGAAATTCGGTGCTAAGCTGCCTCACTAAAGGGGAAGGGATATCGGCAGGAGTGTTCAAGCTATAGAGATATTAGTTTATTATCAGTGGTTGGAAAGCTGTATGGCAGGGTGTTGATAGAGAGAATAGTAAAGTGTACGGAAGTGGCAATAGGAGAAGAACAGTGCAGTTTTAGGAGGGGAAGAGGGTGCATGGATCAGATGTTTGCAGTAAGACAGTTATACGAGAAGTATTTAGAGAAGCATAAGGAGATATTTTGGGCTTTTATGGATTTGGAAAAAGCGTATGATCGTGAGGATCGTGAAGCAATGTGGAAGGTGTTAAGGATTTATGAAATTGGAGGAAATTTGTTGGAAGCAGTTAAGAGTTTTTATGAAAGGAGCAGACCATGTGTTAGAGTAGGAAATGGTGAGTCGAGTGAATGGTTTGAGGTAAAGGTAGGTTTGCGACAGGGTTGTGTATTGTCACCTTGGCTGTTTAATATGTTTATGGATGGTGTGGTGAGGGAGGTAAAAATGAGAACTATGGGAAGAGGATTGGGTTTAGTAGGAAAGAATGGTAGAGATTGGGAGTTGAATCAGTTGCTGTTCGCTTATGACACAGCGTTGGTGGCGGGTTCTGAGGAGAAATTGCAGCGGATAGTCAAAGAGTTTGGAGTGGTTTGTGGGAGAAGGAAACTGAAGGTGAATGTCAATAAAAGTAAAGTAATGGTGTGTAATAGGGGTGATTGTAGGGTGAATCAAGATGTGAGGCTGGATGGGGAAATATTGGAACAAGTAGTGTTTTAAATATCTAGGAGGATCGATAAGCAGGAGTGGAGGTATAGAAATGGAGGTATAACAGAGAGTGTGTGAAGGAAGGAAGGTTTTCGGAGCAATGGGAAGTATGTGGAAGACGAGAAATCTCGGAATGAATGTAAAAAGTGCAATGTATCAAGGAATTGTTGTGCCAACAGTGATGTATGGGCTGAGGCATGGGCTCTGAAGAAAAAGGAGAGAAGAAAGCTGGATGTGATGGAGATGAGCTGCTCGAGGAGTATGTGTGGAGTTACTCGTAGAGACGGATTGAGGAATGAAGAGATACGTAGGAGAGTGGGGCAGCAGGAACATTTATCAGCCAGAGTGGACAGAAGAGTGGTGAGCTGGTATGGTCATGTTGAACGAATGGGAGATGAAAGGCTTACAAAGAGAATGTGCGAGTCAGATACAAGGGGAGATAGAAGGGCAGGAAGAACCCCATTGAGATGGAGAGACTGTGTAAGACAAGCTTTGGATGATAGAGGAATGACTATAGATTAAGCAAAGGAAGTGGTAATAAACAGGAATGAATGAAGAATGCTTGTGAATAGTTGAGTGAACACGTGGTCATTTGGGGGAAGGGGTTGGGCGCAAGTTGGACTAGATAATAGTCCATCAGGCGCCTGGCCCGGGGAGACGATTAATATGAAGGGTGCGCCTGGAAGTGTGGTGGGCGGGCTTGTGGCTTCGGCTCCGCTGCATGTCTGCCTGCCGAGATCAGAACCTCTCCGGGTGGTCGGGGGAGTGCTGGAGCGACCTTGGTGACCCTGGTCTCTGGGTCTTCTCCTGGGTGACCTAGGTGTGTGTGAATTTGTGTTTTGTCTGTTTGTTCGTTGTTTTATGTTGTGTTTTGTGTTTTCCCTGTTCTTGCTCTGTCTTGAGGCGGCCAACCCCAAGAAAAAATAAAATAAAAAATAAAAAATAAAAATAGGAAAAGTGGGGATTGGGCCTGAGCATATAGATAGATAGGAAATAACATTAAATATTATTATGACACTATAGTTGTGTACAAGGGATTTTGTTCAAGACCTTGGGGATTTCCCTAGAGCATACAATCGATGGAGATCTTGATTGTTGGTTGTAGATCTGTGTGGGCAGGCCCAATTAACCCTAATCGATGGAGAGATAATATTTATCGTTTTATAATTTCAACTCTCCTTTTCTTCAGCCATATTTTGCAAGTTTTATGAAAGGAATAACAACTTGTATTTTCTTATATAATTATCTTCTTCATATCAAGAAATGAGTGGATGGGACTCATTAGCCTTGGTCAGCAACTCATCTAGGGGAGACAACCTTATACAAATCCGGGTGGATGGGACTCGTCAGCCTTGGTTGGCAACCTGTCTAGGGGAGTAAACCTGATACAAATCCGTACTGCTTACCTAAGGGTAAGGCAGGTTAGTGGATGAATTAGCCGAACACCACTGTAGAAAAATAGTGCTAACAAGATACACAGAGGGCCTCGGAGTCGGACGGATCCTAAATTGAGGGGTCAATCCTGTAAGTCCTTCACGAAACTGGCTCGGGTTGTCCCTCTCACAGGGAATAGGGCCGCTTGGGGGAATTCTGTGTATGGCCACCCTCGTAAGGGGAGTAAGGTGTCCGGCAATAGATAGATAGATATCAAGAATGTACAACACTTTATGTTATTTGTTTTTGCACGAGTTATTTTTGAATAGCTAATGCTCGTTTTATGTTAACGGTTGTCTTTATTACATGAAATTGGGGAAAAAATATATATTCAAAATAGATGAGCGTCTAGTGAAATAGCAATGCCGAGTCGATCACGGGTGGAAAGGGTGAGGTGTGAAACCTGTGGGATCAGGTGGGACGAGGGGAGTCATTAGGATACCTGGGGGGTTGGTGGAGAGGGAAGGCTTATCAGCTCCATATATATAATAGTGGTGACATTTGAACTAGCCAAGGAATGTCACACCTACACCCCGACACCCAGGGGAATGTCCATAGGAAATGCTACTGGGAAGTTCACATCTTATTGGAAGGAGTATTTCGGAAATTTGCTTAAGTTTTACTCCACAAAATTAAAAGAAGTAAATTAATGTAGTGGAGTAAAGGTACAAGTAATTTTTAAAAATAATACTCAAGTTAGAGTAAAAGTACTGGGCAAAAAATCTACTTTTTAAAAAGTAGGTACTGAGAAAATTTACTTAAGTACTGTACTTGAGTAAATGTACTTTGTTACATTCACACCCCTGCAGCACAGGTGGGATTCGAATCCTAAGTGGTCAGTCATCACTGACACAGCGTCGGTGTCCTAACCCACTAGGCTACGACAGCACCACGGCCCCCTGAAGCCCATCCCTCAGAAACCCTCCTTTCCCATGAGGACAGAGTCCACCTGGCTAGGCTGCAATGTAGGCCCCATCCAGCCCTTATAAGTTATCATAGGAAGCTGGAAGACTATCCAGGATAACTGTCCAGGCTGTAACAAAACACTGCACACTATCAAACACTTTATAGAAGACTGCAGAGCACACAACTACTTACGTCAACAACACAGTATACATTCCTTGAGAGCCTTGTGGGAAAACCTGGTTTCAGCCGTGGTCTTCCTTAGGAGCTCGCGGCTGTTCGGCCAGGCGGCCTAGGGAATGAATATTACTACTACTGTACTACTACCTCAGGTACCAAGCTCACTGTGTGGTTTATTGGGATGAGAACACACTTTGGTCGGCTGATGGAGGGGCCCAACAGGAGCGGAAGAGACACCGATTATCCCACACTGACACAGAGGGACAAATGGATCCTGGACACCTTCCAGTACCTTGGATCACACATAAACCGTTGACCCAGTCCTCAAACCACTCAGGTGAGTCTAAGCATATTTTTATTAACCTTAGCACATACAAACACTTAATATTTGAGGAAACTTAAACACATATACCGTACTGTACATCATATTCCTTTTAATAATTGTGAATTAACACAATAATACATGACATTACATTTACACAACATCACAACAGACAGCACTGCTCTATCCAAAATATTGTGTTTAAGCTTGCAATGAATCCCTGAAAACATTCAACCAGATAGTGTCAAGTAAGTCTAGGTTAAAAACATGCTATAGTCAAACACGCCAAACCTTTGTGGCCTCAAAACACAATTATCATATTATAAATGACATTGTCCTGTCCACATTTCAGTTTGATAATAATAAGAAAGTGAAAGCAGAAGCCATCATACAGATCGTACATAGTATAGCCACAAAAACAGATTACTATACAGTAATATACCCGTAAAACAGTGTAACTTCGGACATTTTTCGAGTTTTTTTAACGATATCTCCTCACTGTAAACACATTATAGAGATATAACTAGGTCAAGTGATGTGTGGTGATAGTGCGCGGTAATCCAGGAAGCCTCCTAAAATTATCCCCCATAATAAGAGAGCTATCCTTATCCTAAATGGTGTCCGAAGTCATCTTGAAAAGTGGCTAACTTCGGACATGTATGGATAACTTCGGACATACAGTGATTTCTTTTGGAAAATTATTGCCAAGAAAGCTGGGATGGCCTCGGACAAGCGGAGGGGAACTTCGGACGTACGTTCGTGGTTTTATTTAATTCATTTTTCGGCTCCTACTATTTTATATGAATATTTTATTATTGCTGCTTATTCCTGTCCGATGTCTTACTGGATACTGCACAGTCAATACTTTTAGGCCTGTATAATTAGTATAGGAGGGGGTTATAGAGGATGTTTAACAAATATTCTCTTTGGATCTGTTCTCGTTAGGCATTGAACTCACTCTTAGAAAATATTGAGCAGGAAAAATAACCAATGCTGCCAAATCAATAACTCAAAAATTTAACTAGACCTAGTGAAAATATATAGGTATGTATACTCTATCACCGCATATACATTTTTATGAATTTGAGCATTTTTATAGGCATAACGTATGTGTTGGTGTTTCTTACGGCAGATAATAATTTTTTTGGACAAGATATATGCCTCTCCTAATTTATATATATTATATATTCAGAATTATCCTAAATACATAAATCGGTTAGCATATCATATTTTTATGGGTTTTTGGACTCAGAAAATTATTATTTGATCTTTAACCCGTTGAGCCCCGGCTAGTTATAATATTTTGTTCACCCCAGTCCCAAGCCATTTTCACTTATTTTTTTTTGTTTGCTAAAATGGAAGACAAGGATGAGAAATGAAAAAAAAAAAAAAAAAATCACCTCTGACATTTTTTTTTGGGGGGGGGGAGCTTCAAAAAAATTTGTTGAGCCAAAATGGAAGAGAATGGTGAGAAATGAACACACAAATAAAAAAAAACTCATTTCGGTCATTTGGGGGGTGGGGGGGGGGGGGGTTCAATAGTTCGTCTCCCCCGCATGACCACCCGCCCGGGAGCACTAGGGTAAAAACTGAGTATGGCATGTACGGCATACAAACTATCCCCACTAAGCCCACCACCACCAGCCGCGCGGCTGTCTCGGCCCGCTCACACCTACTGGCCCGGCTCCCCCACACACTACGGTACCTCCCCCTCCTATTCTCCCGCCATTTCCTACCTTACGAGCCACGTAAGTGTTTTTTATATGTCGGACGCACGTGATGCGTCGCTGGGAGTTGGTGATCAAAGACTGCCGACGCAACACGTGCGACGCTGGGTCTCAACGGGTTAACCACCATTTTAATGATGGACAAGTACCGGTATTATGAATTAATTTCATAGGGCAAATAATAACAAACGATTTGTTTGTTCCATGTCCGAAGTTACAATTTTTTTTTGTAGAAAACACAATAGGTTAAATGATAGTGTTCTAGCTAGAGCGTTATACAAGTGTAACAAATTTCCTTTGGTGGATGTTGTCTCTGGTAATTTTACTACAAAATTATATCAGTCACAACATCATTCATACAAACAAAGTTCTTCAGGGTGATAGAAGTTAGGCAGGGTAGCGAAAAATGTACAAATTTTTGTTATATATAATATTTTGTTCGTGTACATATACAGTACTCATGTCAGTTCCCTAGGACTTTTACATGCTCTTCCTTTGCCATTTCTCTAAACGGACCCCACAAAAAAAAAAAAAAAAAGCTTTTCCATTATATAATGACAATGTCTAATTACTTAATAATAATAATAATAATAGTTCTTAAAGCTAGCACATGCTAAGCTAGCTAAGGATAGCTCAATAAGGCCGATTAGGCGTATTTCCATTGGGGTCCTGTACTACTACCCCATCCCTTTGCTCATGAGGGATGGTAACGACTCCGTGCTTGTGAAAAATCTTTAATGCGCCGAGCGTGGGCGCAAACCCGGGCCTTCTGGGTGGAAGTCCGAGACGCTAGTCACTACACCAAGCGACCCGCTGAATTGCCGATGTCCGAAGTTACGACCCAAGTCCGAAGCGACCCGGTTTTACGGTATTTAACATTGTTCTTTCCACATATCAGTTTGATAATAATAAAGCAGAAGCCATCATACAGATCGTACATAGTATAGCCACAAAACAGATTACTATACAATAATATATTTAACATTGTTCTTTCCACATATCAGTTTGATAAGATGAAGAGGGCACCAGCAAAAGCCATCACCACCCAATTTAGTGGATCGGGACCTTGGGCCGCAATTATATATTTCAATACATAATTAACGGATGATAGTTTTACTGATTTATTCGGATTCCTTGAGCATTGAAACCTAGGGTTAGACACCAAAACCACCTCTCTATGTTGAATAGTAATTGAGATATAGCTATTTTAAGCTCCTGGTCGCCATCTTGAAAATTACCCTATTTCCGAGGTAAAAATCAATTAGATTTTTAGTATGTTATTTAGCATGCCCAATAGTACCAGAATCCATTAAAAAAACTTTTGCTTCAATTTGTTCAACCATATTTAGTAGCAGTCTCTACGTTTCCAACGTAGGGCTTATGATCTCAGCCGCTACCACAGCGGGCCGATTTATCGGTACTCACGCGAAGTAACCAAATAATCTCTAGAGTTGCACCTCAATTCACTACTAGGCACGTTGTACCCACTCCAAGACGACTAGGAAAGAAGAGATAGCGAAGGAGAGAAAGAATTGTTATAGTTACCCATTTAATCTAGCTGCTCTCCTCTGAGCCATGCTCCATGTTCTATGAGCCTGCGCCAGGACCTGCCAAAGTATCAGTCACTTCGCGCCCACTGTCGATGTCACACACCTTTTTTGTCTGTACTTCGCGAGTGCCTGCTTTGCATCCCCTTCTCTTCAACTGTTAGTGAGTGTGAGCCTTTTCAGGCTGTTGAGGTTTTAGAAGGATGTTCAGTGATGTAGGCAGCACTTTACTACGGCTTTATGGCGTGTTTATTTATTTGTTTTCTTCGGGGTGGTTGGTTCTCAACGCCGCGTAGCGGTCGTTGTGTGTCTATTCTACCCTCGCTTTTCGGGTTCATGTTCACTTTAACTACCCTTAACGTACCTTGGGGGGGGGGATATGCTTCCCGCGGGATGCATTGTGTTTCTTTCCCTTTGTGACTTTTTGTTTTATTGTTTTTTCATATGACTACGTGTCGATGTTTTACAAGACTTGAGCATGAAGTTTCTCTGGATTCTGCTTTGTGTGAGCATAGGCCACATAGCCTTTATTCTCTCACAAACATGCTGCTTTGGTCTCAACTGACCTACAGTATAGCCCTTCTGACTTGTTTATTAAACTTGTCCATAGTTGGTGGTCTTGTATTTCGTTCGCATGGTTCACGCTTTTGTCAGTTCCTTTTCGTTTCCCCGGGCCTACTTGACTCGTGGATACGTGGTTCTGGTGAAAATGTCGGTCAAGCCCTAGGCTATCCTCCTTTTATTTTATTAATTTAACGTAATTGTGGGGCTTCTCGGGCAGTGTTTAGCTTTGTTACTAGGTTTTTCACTTAGGGATTGACGCTGCCCTAGTCTTTTCTCTTTTATGTGAATTGTGTAACTAGGCTAGGCCTGTGTTTTTTAACTTGAGCTGACCGCCGTCGGATTGGGCCACATAGTCCTGTCCTTCTGTTTTCCTCTTGTCTCTACTGACTTGCTGGATGGTCTTCTACGCTCTTGTTAAAATTCTCATTAATTGTGTGTTTAAGCTAATCGGTTTTTGCCTTGAGTTGCCCGCCGTTGGAATGATCCACACAGGTCCTTTCCTTCTGTCTTCCTTTTGTCTCCACTGACTGGGAAGTCTCGGTCTCGTAGCTCTCGGTTAAATTCTCGTTTTTCTTACAGTACATGTTTCTGTTCTTCCCCTGCCTGTGGTTACTTGATCACTAAAAAGGGGGGGGGGGGATGTCTGGAAACTGTACGCGATAGGGGCCCCGCTCACAGGGAGGATATGCTTGGACAAGTTGACTCGATTTTCGTGTTTACTCACGTTTTTTCGCCACACAGGCAAGGGTCTTCTGGTGTCCTCAGCTCCTTCATCTTTTTAAATCCGCCCTAGAGGCGCCTTTATCTTTTTGATGTGCCCTGTGCCTTGTCAAGGCCTAGGCCACATAGCTTTTCACTTGACTTGGTTTATGCGCCCTGTTCTGCCCCCCTCTTCATGTACCTGGACAGGGCTTTTTGGACAACGGCTGATTGGCTGTTTTCCTATCCCTTATGTCCTGTTCCTTGTGTCCTCCTTCTGTACCTGGTTCCCGCCCTATGGGCGTCCTCCTTGTATACTGGGAGGACCCAAAGACCACCTGAAAAGTCCTAGGACTCGACCCAAAGTGGCGATGTCCTGTGTGTTTTTGGATTCCCTCCCCGCCCCTATTTACACTTATAGGGTACTGTTGGGTTGCTCACACTTGACCTTTTCCTTCCAGCTGGTTCCCGCTCTACTGCCGAGTGTCCCTACGCCGCCTCCTCCCTCCGCTCTCACAGAGGGTTCTCAGGTATTTCGAAGGGTACCACTTTCCCCGCGATTTTGGTTAGGACCTGTTCCCAGGGTTGGGCCTCGCTCAGGGGCTTGTCCCAGCCCTGGTGTTGAGGGTCTCTGGTGTGGGTGTTTTCTTTTGACTTTCCTGTTATACTTGCTACATAGCTTCTTACTGGATATTGTCTTATTGAGTCTTACATGCTGAATTGGCTCTACTGCCTCATATTGCCTGTCTCACCTCTACTGGTGGGTAATGCTTCCCCATTTTTTTTTTAGTACTGTGATGCCGGCTCCTCCCTGCTCTCGGCCGACGTGTCAGCGGACGGCCTTGCGGGATCATCGGGAATGTTGCCTCCACACGGCCTGCTATGGGAAGGATGTTTACGATCCCCGCCGATGTGGGGTGTGTCTCTCCGTTCTTCAACTACTCGAGACTCTCCCTACGTCGGCGGAAGGACAACGGGCCAGGACATCTCTACGCCGATCATGGGACGTCATCTCCCGTCACGTCCAAAGGGTCCTGCACAGGGCTCCTTCCTTCCGTGAGGATGACGTCCGGGTGTTGTTAGGGATCCCACCTACCTCCGATGCTGCACGCCGTTCCCGCTCCCCTACTGTTCGTCACTTTCGCTCTCCTCATACGGCTCGGGGCTCCCCTCCCGGGAGTTCGGGTCAGGCGGGCGGGAGGGCGCGTTCCAGGGAGCGGGCCCCCAGGCGTCATGAACACCGTGTGCCTCCCTCTGACCTATCCATGACTTCTGGAGCTTCTGGCAAGAAGAAACGTCGCCGATCTCCATCCCCTGCTGATCGACCCCGTCTTGCTTCTCCTCACCTCAGGATGAGCCCCCCTCCTTCGCAGGGTTCCACGGTCTTCAGGGCCAAACGCCGTCCTGCCCCGCCTGCCGAGGAGGTCGTTCTCCATCCTGCACCATCTTCGGCCACTGGTGGGGTGGAGTTCGAGCCTCTGCCTGCCTCCCAGCCTGTGAGGGGTCCCGGCCTCTTCCCTATGGCGGGCCCGGCTGTGGTGGTCCCGGCGGCGATGCCCTCCACGCCTCCTCCTCAACCTGGGGGTTCCGACGCCTCGATCCCTTGTGGCCAGCAGTCTCCTCCTCGTCTCCCTGACCATTTAGAAGATGTTCTTGAGATGGAGGTTGCGGATTTTGATCGGCTGGAGGACGAGGATATGGGGGTCGACTCGTCTTCGGACGGTGCACCTGATTCGGGCCAGGAGGACCCCGACGTGGCGGCTCAGTCCTCTCCACCGTCCCCTGAGTTCTCCCCGCTCACGGACCATGGGGCCCGTGGGCCCAGTGAGGCTGGTTCCCTGTCTCCTCTACAGACGTCCTTCCCTCCTGCTGCGGAGACGGAGTTACGGGCGGAGTTGGCGTCTATTCGTCTTGAGATGGCCTCCAATAAGGCAGACATCCTCTCCTCTGTCACGGCGGCCATGGAGGCAGTGGTCTCCCGGTTGGGTACTACTAACCCGGTGCCTCTGCAGACTCCGCTTGTGGCTCCTCTCCCGCCTGTTGCCGACCACATCCCATCTCGGCCTGCTCTCCCGGTCGTAGTACCGTTGACATCATCTACTTCATCACCTGCACCTCCGACACCGCCTACGACTCCTCTCTGGCCCGTTGTTATCCCGGGCCAGGGTTTGGGGTTGTTCTCTCACCCCCTCTCCGTGCCGCCTCTCTCCAAGTTTAAGATCCCCAAAGTCAAGATGCCATCCCTGTATGGGGATTCTGTTGCTTGGAGAGCTGTGATCGCCTCCAACCCTGAGGGGGCGGTCCACCTGCCGGCCGGAGAGCGGGCTGTGCCGGAGGGAGCGAGCGGCGCGCCAACTTTCAACTCTTCTTGCTCAGTTGGAACTGGCGCGGGTTCACCTCCGCCTTATTGAGTCGCTGGAATCGGCTGATCATCACCAAGGTTTTGAGCATGTCAGACGGATCACCCTGCAGCTTGCCCTCAACCCTGCTCAGGACATCCGCCACTCCCTCCATGAAGCCACTCGTTGCCGTCAACAACTTCAGGTGGCTTTCTGTAAGAAGGCCCCTGCCGACGTCCGCAACCGCCTCCTACTGACTGACATTCTGACCCCTGGACTGTTCCCTGAGGAGGCTTGGCAAGGGGCTTTCTTACTGGCGCAGAGTGACACGTACTCTGCTCAACGGAAGGTGGTGGCGAAGCCCACTTCATCCTCCTCCACCCGCGGACGCGGGGGCAGGTCTGTCGCTGGCAGAGGGCGCCAGGCTAGAGGTGTGGCCAGGGGACTGGCTCACAGGGGGCGTGGTGTACCCGCCTTCCGTGGTCGTCGGTCCCCGGATCGCCGTCCCCATCAAGAGGGGATGCGGCGCTGGCAGGCGCAGGGCCCCAGTTCCTCCGCTGCCAGACACAGCCTGGAGGGGATAGGCCGGAGCACGAGGCTCTCCATCGTTTCGGCGGGGCGGGGGGACGTCTGGAGGAGGACGTGGTGGCTCTAGCTCCCACTACGATAAGTCCAAGAGGGGCTCCGCGCCAAAAAACACGTAGTTCCTCCTGGCCAGTCCCCTCTTCCCTCGCCCGACCATCTCGTCGAAGCGGTGATGGGCCTGACACAAGGCACCCGCACCGCTTCTTTCGCCCCCACTACCGGCAATGGCCCCGCCGGTCGTGGGCGCGTCGGGTGGTCAAGAAGGGTCTGACTTGGAGGTGGAGGTCCAGGCCTCCTCTCAGGTGCCCTCCCCGACAGCGACCAGTGTCTCAGGAAGTGGCCCAAGTGATCATGTCCATGCACGAGGAAGGCGTTATCAAGGAAATATCTTCTACACAAAAGGTATTTCTGTCTCATGTGTTTCTGGTCCCAAAGAAGGACTGCGCTGCTATGAGGCCGGTGGTAGATCTCTCAGTCCTCAACTCTCACATTGTGAACACCCGTTTCCGCATGCTCACCATCAACCAGGTACGCCTGGCACTCAAGCCCTTGTCTTGGGTGGTCACCCTGGATCTGAAGGATGCTAATTGGCATGTGCCGATGGCTCCTCGGTTCCAGGGCTGCCTAGCACTGCAGTCGGATCAACGGGTGTTCCAATTCACCAGACTACCATTCGGCCTCAACATAGCACCGCGGGTCTTCACCAAACTGGTGAAGCAGGCTCTGACCCCCTTGCTCTTACAAGGGATTCAGATCCTGTTTTACCTGGATGATTGGCTCATCTCCGCAGACTCTCTCACACACTGTGTACAAGACACGCTCACTGTAGTCAGACATATCACAAACCTGGGTTCAAACTAAACATTCCCAAGTCCTGCCTCTCACCGTCACGAGAAGTGACGTGGGTGGGCTTGCACTGGGATCTCCAAAGCGCCACCGTTTCCCAGAGTCGAGTGAATGCGGCGAAACTTCGAAGGAAGCTCTTTGTCATGTTGCACTCGATTTCGATAACACGAAAAATCTGGGACTCCCTACTAGGGTCTTTGAATTGGGCGTCTCTGACCGTGCCCTTGGGCCGGCTCCGACTAAAACGCCTCATTCAGCTGGGCAACAGGCACTTCCTTATCTCGCCCCCTTACCGTTTGTGGACGGTACCGCGCTCAATACACCTGAGACTGACACACTGGGTCGCTCGGGGCACGCTCTCTGCGGCTGTGCCCTGGACTGCTCCTCCGCCGACCATCTGGGTAGACACAGATGCGTCGAGCGGGGTGGGGTGGGGCTATCAATCAGACATGGGACATCAAAACCACGGCAGGTGGTCGGGGCTCTCACACTTCCACATCAATGCCCTGGAACTGTTGGTACCGTTGTTCTTCCTGCGGGATCACGGACTGGCCCTCACGAGCAAGTCGGTGGCCTTCAGGATGGACAACATGTCCGCGGTTCATTGTATCCAAAAGCAGGGCTCCTCCAGGTCTGTTGAAATTGTTTTACCTGGCCGATCATTACAGCATCACCCTGCATGCGACTTACCTGCCCGGGACGGCCAATCTTTGGGCGGATGCTTTGTCGAGAGGACAGAGCACCAAGGTAGAATGGTCATTAAGACAAAGCATTTTAGACGACCTCGCAGCCTCCTGGGGTCATCCGCAGGTGGACTTGTTCGCCTCCTCAGGGACGAACAAGCTGCCGGACTACCTCACCCGCTGGACTTGTACTCAGGCGGGGAGGCCGGATGCCTTCAGCGAGGACTGGAGCAGGTGGCAGTCGATTTACGCTTTTCCACCGCCCGACGCACTGCTTATGTGCAAAGTCCTACACAGGCTGAGAGAGTACCGTGGCAAGTTTGGTTAATCGCACCCCTCTGGCCGGTCCAAGCCTGGTACGCTCAGCTGAAGCGATGGTGCCCGAGTCCCGTTCCCCTGTCTGTCTCAGACTTCCACTTGGGACAGATTGGAGACCTAGGGACCTCGTTGGCATTCGCATCGTGGATGTTTGTGAGGCAGGGTGGTTGCCGAAATATGGACGTTGCTTGACTGATATGCTTAATCAGCACTGGACTAAGGCTACTTGGAAGACTTACGAGTCTCATTGGAATACTTTCACTAAATGGATCAATGACACCGAACAAACAGTTCCGTCGGTTGCGTTAGTCTTCCATTACCTTAATCACTTGTTTGCGACACGCACATACATGTACAACACCATTAAGAACCACCTGTCTGCTATTAGGGAGCCTTTTGAGACCTTGACGGGGCTGGTGCTCCCTCACAAGGAACTGTCTTTTTTCATGAAAGCCTGCTTTAGGCTCAGACCGCCCCCACGCCAGATCCCGCCTCAATGGTCTCTGGCGAAGGCTCTAAGGCTCCTTACCTCACCCATCTACACCACTAACCCAACACCTGTTCATCTGCTTGATAAAACTTTGTTTCTTTTAGCGTTGGCTACAGGAGAGAGGGTCTCGGAGTTGGCTGCCATGTCGAGGGCCCCGAATTGCATGAGTTTTTTCGCCTTCCTTGGGGTCAGTCACTTTGGCCCCTTCCGTTCATTTTGTGGCCAAGAATGAACGTGAGGCGCACATTTTTAAGCCGTTTACTGTACCAGCTTTAAATGTGGGAGCACGCATCATCCGCTATGCCCGGTAAGAGCCTTGCATACGTATGTGCGTGCCGCTGTGCCGACGTCGGGGACGGCGCTCTGGTTGGCCCCTAAGACAGGGACACGGTTAGGCAAACGTGCTGTGGGACTTCATTTACGCCATGTCATTACTGCGAGTAATCCCCTTACGAAGGGCTCCGCTCATGATGTCCGCTCTTTTGCAGCGACTGTGAGATTTCTCAACAATTCATCACTTTCGGATATAGCCGACACAGGGTTATGGTCCTCCCACAGCACTTTTGTCTCATCATACCTGTCCATGTCCACTGCCAGGCCAGGTGTGCCTCGTGTTGCGTTAGGCCAATGTGTCACGTGATTCATCTCCATCCTGTCTCTCTTCTCATCCCATACTGTATTTTCTTCCTTTCCCTACACTGGGGGGGGGGGGGGGTCATTTGGATGATTGTACAATGCCTTTCTCTCTTTCATTTTACATGTATGTCATCCCTGTTTAGTATTAAGGTTATCTCTCTTACTTCTTTACGTATAGACTCTACTGTCTAGGGGTTACTTGTTTGCTATGTCTATGCCTCATACCCGGTTTTTGTAATTAAAGAGTGTCCTTGGAGATCTTCCGCCTACTGTGCCTTGCCTTCAGATTCTTGTCTTCATGTACAACTTGCCTTCATTCTTCCCAGATTGGTGTGCCATTCTCCGGTCGACATGACCTATTCCTTAGCCTGCTGCGGCACTTTTAAGACCCTAGACTGATACTGGTAACATGTACTTCCTTAATATGCACCGTACTGTTACGCTCTTTTTCTGATAATAAACTGATTTGTTTATTTTGTGTCTTTTCTTGGTCCTCTGCTTGTGCTACGGCTTGGGGTTTATGGTTTATTGGATGTCCGCCTCCAATTTAGAGACTGCTACTAAATTGGGAGGTTTGACGACCTCCCTTATAACCAAATAAGGAAAACCTCTTATTTGGTAGCAGTCTCGGAGTATCCAACGACAAGAGTATCCCGCCCTCATGCCGATCCCCTGCCCATCCAATCTAAACTGATTACTTGATACCTCGATACTTTGGCAGGTCCTGGCGCAGGCTCATAGAACATGGAGCATGGCTCAGAGGAGAGCAGCTAGATTAAATGGGTAACTATAACAATTCTTTCTCTCCTTCGCTATCTCTTCTTTCCTAGTCGTCTCGGAGTGTGTAGAACGTGCCTAGTAGTGAATTGAGGTGCAACTCTAGAGATTATTTGGTTACTTCGCGTGAGTACCGATAAATCGGCCTGCTGTGGTAGCGGCTGAGATCATAAGCCCTACGTTGGATACTCCGAGACTGCTACCAAATAAGAGGTTTTCCTTATTTGGTTATAAGGGAGGTCGTCAAACCTCCCAATATTTACCCGCCATCTTGAAAATGGACCCATTTCCGGGGTCAGAATCTACTATATTTTTAGTATGTTATTTAGCATGCCCAATAGTACCAGAATTAATTTCAAAACCTTTTGTATCAATATTTTTGGGGTTAGCTGGTTATTATTTTGTAAATTGACCAGTCTCATGATAATTGCGACATTCCGCCACCCCGCAGGAGCCCTAAATGATTTTTTTTTTTTCTTCATTACTAACCCATCCCATGTGTTTTCAGGAAAAAAAAAAAAATTACAACCTGCTGGTCCCACATTGTTCATTTATTATAAATTAGATGGTGCTCAATGGGTTAACCCTCCAGCCCCGGCTATGTATTATATATATATTCCTCAAAACCCGGGTGTTTTGGCCGAAAAACGTCTAGGCTAGGCTACCGTATATTTGTTAATCAGACTGCTTCCCGCATTCCCGCGCATCCCCAAGCGTAGCTGTGTTATTTACCTGTAGAATGGCATTAACCCCTTCAGACTCATATGACGCAGAGGTTGCCAGATTAGCAATAAGAAATAGAGTTCTCTCACTCTTATAATTACCTCTCCAAAATTAGTTTTCTGCCCACAGCTAACTCAAAGACAACTGCAGAGGTTGAAGTAACTAAACTAAAGGTTTGTAAATACCCCTGATGGTAATAAAGGCTTTAAAATATCCCTAATAGGCTCAAAATTGCGTCATATGTCGGAGAGGGTTAAGTAGAGCTCTCTAAGTCAACTGGTTGAGCTGTGATGATGATTTCATTGGAGATAACTTTATGGCCAAAACAGCCACTTTACACTACTATTCGATACTTAACAACAACATACAGGCACACACGAACAAGCGACGCTCTCCTTCTTGTGGCCGGAGATGCGGGGCGTCGGTCCAGCCGGCTGTTGTTTACATGCGTCGGACCGACGCCTCGCACACGAAGCTCACAGGCTTTCAACCACTGGGCGTTCAAGAGCCCTTCCGGGTACCTGTTATATGCTTTTTTATGGGCGTTCAAGAGCCCTTCCGTGGTGAGAGGGTTAAGGGGAGCGTACCTAAAGATTTTCAAGATGATCGGATCATTTTCATTTTTAACAGGTTATAGATATCACTCCTAGGAACAACATATGCAAAAATGAAGCAAATCGGATGAATAGTTTTTTCGCTACCGGAGATTTTCGCATGTTTTGCTAATTTGCTAACCTCTATAACTCCTATATGTTTGGACCAATTTTAATAAGATGTCATTTGAAAGAGGAAAAAAATGCAATATTAATGCCAGACAGATTTTTTATCTACCTATGTCTATTGCCTATCTATCCCCGAAGCGGTGGCCACGAACGAAACGCCAACATGCACCTCTATCCGCAGTCAGTCAATGCCCCTCCTCCCAACCATATACTTCTTCACTCCATCCTTCCACCTCTCATTCAGTTTACCTCTCCCTCTCTGTCCTTCCACCTCGCTCTCGTACACCCTCTTAGTCATTCTCTCGCTTCCCATACGTTCCATATGGCCGAACCATCTCAAGGTGTTCCTTTTCACACTTTCCAGCACATCTACCTCCACACCACACCTCCCTCTTACTTCCTCATTCGTCTCTCTATCCCTCCATGTAACTCCGCACTCACTTCTCAAGTAACTCATTTCCACCCCTCTCACTCTTGGTCTGAGTCTCTTCACTAACGTCCATGCTTCGCTTCCGTAAGTCAGTGTCTGTATTACCACACTGTCATGCAAGGACTTCTTCACTTCCATGCTGATCACCCTATTTCTTGTTACTGCTTTCAGCGTTCCTACAACCCTCTTCCCCTGTTGCACCCTCTCCCGCACTTCTTCATCCATACTCCCATCTTTACTCAGCACACTGCCCAGATACTTAAATGAGATATTTGATCCACCCCTTAGTTTTGCCGCTGTATGACTAATAAATTTTGCTAATTTCGGAATTCGCAAGCCTCCTGTCATAAACTTTATTGGGTGTATCAAAAATCTGCAAGATAATTTTATTGCTACAATGATATCTTACTTATCAAAATTGGTCCAAAAATATGGAAACAGTCGAGTAAAATGCTAAAAAAAAAAAACATAGTTTTGAGAAAAAGGTAAAACAAAATTTATCCAGTCCCGATTGATTACTCTCTCAAATGAAGATTTATTGCAACTGCTTGTTATTGATTGATTAGATACATGCTCTGGCATTAACCTATAAACGGCGAGCTGGGTGTACTGAACACCACTGTTCTGGGCGAGTATATTAGGCTCCATTCATGCTTATAATCGTAATTTTACGATAAATATCGTTATTACTTATTCATATGGGCCTATTTTACCTTCACTATGAAGATAGTAACCTGTAACAACAATAAAACAAGTGGAAATATAATTTTTCTGGTCAAAATCGCGAATAAACATGGAGCAGCCCATTCATGAATTATGGAGCAAATTGAAGCAACCCCTCCCTTCACGAGGCCTCAAGCGTGACTGCCTCACTCATTCACACTCTCCCTTGTGCAACACACTCGCTAGGCACATAAGCACATCCTCCACACAGTTTGCTAATGTTAGCACAAAAATATACCAACGAATTAGGGAATAACAGGGAAAATAGGTGATAATTGAAGGGGGAAGGAGGGGATGTGGAGGAGTGATATGAGGTATAGGGAAAAAAACTTTTTTTTTTTTAATGCTACTGGGGCCGTTTAAATGTTTTTTTTAGGCCTCCCTCTTAACCCGTCCAGCCCCGGCTAGTTTTGTAATGTTTGTTCATCAGAACCCGGCCGGTTTTCAAAAAATGGTTTTATTCCAGAAACAATAGCGAATGGGTTAGGAATGAAGGAAAAACCACGAAAAAACGCTCAATAAGCTTAAAAAATGGTCCTACAGAGCCCCCGAAAACGTATTTTACAAGAGTAAAAAATTGAAGGCAATTACCCCAAAAAAACAGGTTATTACGCGCTCACGCACGTTGACTTTGAGTTTTCAACCATCGGCACGGTTGCGTGGGATACGTACACAGTTCCCATACAAATCTGAGCCTTCTTGAGTGGCTACACCTATGGTTACGGTCGGCGCAATTAGGGTGACGCGCCAGGCGCGTCTCTGGGGTTGTGCGTTACATACATCGCCGACGCGTCAGACAGCTGGGGCTGTACGGGTTAAGAGCTTTGCCGCCGTCGCCCAGTAAAACCTCTTATGAGCTTTTCCGCCGTTTACGGGTTAAGCGGTAAGGCCTAAAAAAAGCCTTTTAACCCGGCAACGGCTGCAAAGCTCATAAGAAGTTTTACTGGGCGAGGGCGGCAAAGCTCTTAAGAGGGAGGCCTAAAAAAAAAAAATAAACGGCCCCAGTAGCACTAAAAATATTTTTTGTTTTTTTAATTTTTTTTCCCTATACCATATATCACTCCTCCACATCCCGTCTTTCCCTCCTTTCCCCTCTCCCTTCAATTATCACCTATTTTCCCTGTTATTCTCTAATTCGATGGTATATTTTTGTGCTAACATTAGCAAAATGTGTGGAGGATGTGCTTACGTGCCTAGCGAGTGGGTTACATAAGCGAGAGTGTGTATGAGTAGACTCAGTGTGGCTTGAGGCCTCGTGGAGGGAGGGGTTACCTCAATTTTCTCCATAATTCATGAATGGGCTGGTCCATCTATATTCGCGATTTTGACCAGAAAAATTATATTTTCACTTGTTTTATTGTTGTTACAGGTTAGTATCTTCATAGTGAAGGTAAAATAGGCTCATATGAATAAGTAATAACGATATTTATCGTAAAATGACGATTATAGGCCTGAATAGAGCCAATATGCTCGCCCATGGGGAGCTAGTTCAATACCCTCCCCTTGCCGTTTTCGGGTTAAAAGGCCCTGGTAGCACTTAAAACAAAATAATAGGTGTTTAACCCACAGGACCCCAGCGACGCACATGTTGCATCAGCAATATATGTAATGCTAAACCCCAGCGCCGCAGCACCTGCGTCCGCAATTTCGACATTATTTACTCTTGTCCTATGGTAACTAGAGGCTTGAGGATGGTTTGGGATAATACCTTATGATGTGGCCGAACAGTGGCGGTACTCGGCAACTCCTTAGTCCATCCGCGCAGGTGGGTACGGGCGGATAGGGAAAGCCAGTTTACCCACTTATCTCACCTCCACTTTCGAGCTTATTTATTCTTGTCCTATGGTAGCTAGAGGGTACAAATTTATATGGGATATACTATATGATGTTGCCCAACAGTGGCAATACTTGGTAATACCCAAGTCAGACGTGGTAGGGAGAGAGAGCACGGGAGGAGGGAGGGAGTGGAGGACTGGGCCGCGCAGCCAGACTCGCCAGTTGTCCTATGTAGTTCAAGAGTGTCGGACCAACCTCATCGCCTCGCGATGTGTATTGCTCTCCTACTCCTCCCCATGACATAGTTGACTCCCCACCAAGTGGGGAAGAGGAGGAGGATGACCCAGACCCCATGGCAATCCTCAAAATTCCGCCAGGTCATCGTAGGGGTAAGAAGAGATGAGAGAGTGCTTCATGTTGCTAAGTACACAACAAGCTAGGCATATGTGGTACACTGGTCCTCCCCAACTTCCCCAGTACCCCCACGCCAGCCTTCACCACTACCTTCCCTGTCTCCCCACTAAAAATATAATGTCAAAACCCATATTTCTAAGTCAAAAGTGGCTAAAACAATGTATATATCTCATATTCTAACTATAAAACATACAGTAAAGTATAAAATCAATAAACAGTGTGTAAATTATGATCTAAATACTATCTCCAATTGGGGCAGAGAAAACCTTGTTACCTTTAATGCTTCCAAAACCCAATTTCTCCATCTATCTACCTGTAAGGAACTCCCAGCGGACTATCCCTTATTCTTCAACAAAACAAAAATCAATCCTTCATCTTCTCTCAATATTCTTGGTGTCTCCTTTTCTTCTGCTCTCAGTTGGAAGGACCATATTACCAGTCTTGCTAAGGCAGCCTCCCAGAAGCTGGGTGTGCTCAACCGCCTTAGGGGGTTCTTTTCCCCTGCACAGCTTCTTGCTCTGTACAGGGGCATAGTGCGTCCTTGTATTGAGTATTGTTCACATGTGTGGGGAGGTTCCTCTCACACCGCTCTCCTAGACAACATTGAAAGGAAGGCCTTCGTATCATTAACTCCCGTCCACTCACCAACTCTCTGCAATCTCTCTCTCTCCGCCGCAATGTTGCATCTCTCTCGCTATTCTATCTCTACTATAATAATCAGTGTTCCTCAGAGCTTTCCCAGTGTATACCACCTCCTTTACGTAGGGCACGTGGTACCAGTCTTGCAACTCAATCCCACCCCTACTCTGTGAAACTCTCCAACCCAAGAGTGAAACATTACTCTCAAACTTTCTTCTACTCAACAGCTGAGCTCTGGAACTCTCTTCCAGAATCAGTCTTTCCCTCTTCCTATGACTTAAATTGCTTCAAACTCAGTGTGTCCAGGCATTTTGGCTCGAACGTCCCTTGATTTTGGCCCTGTCACTCTTTCAACTATGGGGGAGGCACTTGCTATAGGCAGTTCTGCCTTTTGCCTCCCTCAATCACATAGAAAAAAAATAAAAAAAATAAATAAAAAGAGAGGCATTGAATGAAAGGGAAAATGTATGGGGGAATCGGCTGTCGGTCAGCTGGCCTAGTGTGTATGTGCGTGAGTCCAGGACCAAGATGGCCGCCAGTCGCCATGGTAACCAGGACGCGCGAGGGAATTGCCACTCGTCGGTACTTATAAAACTTGAATCTATGCACTTATCACACTGTAACTTCACTTACAATGACATTATGTGATACATGTTGCTAATATATGAACTATGAAGGCACACGTGATGCTCGGGTGGTGTAAATTACTGTCACTCGAAAAACTGGATGCATCGTACATCTGCCATGCTGCCGCGTTCAGCTGTGGTATGGCGGGCAGGAAGTTTGAAGACCGCCTGGCATCAGCTGATGGTTGAAGCTGCACCCCCCCCCCCCCCCTAGGACCCCCAAATGACCAAAGTGAGTTTTTTTTTAATTTCTCACCTATTTAGGCTATTTAAAAAAAAAAATAATAATATATATATATATATATATACCGGTATACAGTACTCGTGGTTGAAAGTGTCGGAGACACTTGAAGCACGGGATTTCTGGAAATCGAGGTTTGGAGGCATAAAAATTGCGGGAGAGTGGCGAATCGTACGTTTGGCAACTCTGCCGGGTACAGGCATCCCCTTGACGGAGCATAAGTACATCAGTTGAGAGGCGACCGTGGTGACGACTGGATGTATGTCGGTGATAGGGCCGAGTTTTTCAGCCATCTTGCCCATACCGGAGGTACTATACCTACCCTCCCGCCAGTGTTATGCCTCCCAAACCTCATTTAACCACATCCCAGATTGAGGTTATCAAGGCCCTTCATATTGAACATAAAACAACCCAAGAAATAAGTGCGCATACGGGAATAAACGTTCGTACTGTACAAAGGTGGGTGAAGAAGGTACGAGCAGCTGATCCGGGCACCACGCCGACGCACAAGAAGAGGCCAGGAAAAAAACCATTGCTGGGGCCCCGGACCCTGCATATTATCAAGAGGCAGCTGGAAGCTAATCCAACCCTTAATGCTACTCAAATTAAGCAAAATAATCCCCTGCTGCTGTCAAATGTTGCCATACGTACGCTCCAGGATTATCTTAGAAAAAAGTTAGGGTACCGCCGCTGCCGTGCTGTGCCCCAGCCCTGGCTTACCCGTCAACATCGCCGTAATCGTCTTCAATTTGCAAAGAAACACAGAGGTTGGAGTGGAGAGCAGTGGAGGAAGGTACTGTGGAGTGACGAAAGTACATTCACAGTCACTGACAATGCCGGGAAGTATGTCTACCGCAAGCGAGGCAGTGACCGCTTCAACCCAAAGTACACTCTCAAAACTGTAAAATTCCCTGATAGTGTGATGGTGTGGGGTGCTTTTAGTTACTACGGTGTTGGCAAACTAGTTTTTCTACCCAAAAATGCGCGGATGAATGCCAACTCCTACATGGAGCTACTTGAGGATAATTTACCTGAGTCTATGAGAAAGTGCCGTGCTAATTATTATATGCAAGACGGCGCACCTTGCCACACAGCTCGTAGTGTCATTGGTTACCTGAACGACTGTATTGTGCCCTTCTTTAACCCTTGGCCAGGGAATTCCCCGGACTTAAACCCTATTGAGAACTTGTGGGCCATTATAAAGTCAAAGCTAGTGAATTATGACACCTCGTCTCTGCCCCGTCTCAAAATTGCCATCCAGGATATCTGGGATAATATCGACGGTAAATATGTTCGTCACTGTGCTGAGTCAGTTCCCAGGCGTCTAGAGGCGGTGAGGAAGAACCGTGGATATTCATCAAAGTATTAAATATGTGAGTTACCCATAAAATTCGTTTTTTTTTACCTTTTCTTATCAATGTTCTCTGTGCGTATGTTTTTTTCAGCTTGGGGGGTACCGCGGTGACATTTTCAACCGCGAGTACTGTATATATATATAATATGGCCGCCCAGTAGTAGGGTGTTCACTACATATAGCTCGCGCTTACTGGGTTAAGTGACTCACTTGTGTTACGAAACCATACGAGACAAATTCGCGCGGAAAATAACCAACAAATTATGAAGATAAGAGGTAAAATAGGAGATAATAGAAGAGGGGAGGAGGGGGGGGAAAGGTGGGGAAGGGGAGGGGGGTTGAGAAACATATGGATGAGTGGTAGGAAGTAATAGAGGGGAATTATCTAATGACATATTTTTTGAGAGAGAGAGAGCCATTGGGACGTTTTAAAGTTTTTTTTCATGGTCTTGCTTCCGTGAGACTTATCGCACTTCTCGGGTTAATGGTTATACTCCAGAATGTACTAGTAAATGTTTGGTGAGGGTACCCTTCTGAGAGAAACGTATATCACATTGATCACACTTAAATAGTTTTACTTCTGAATGTACTAGTAAATGTGTGGTGAGGTGACGCTTTTGTGAGAAACCTTTATCACATTGATCACACTTGTATGGTTTTACTCTTGAATGTACTAGTATATGTTTGGTGAGGGTACCTTTCTCAGAGAAACATTTATCACAATGATCACACTTAAATAGTTTTACTCCTGAATGTAATAGTAAATGTGAGGTGAGGTGACCTTTTTGTGAGAAACCTTTGTCACATTGATCACACTTATATGGTTTTACTCCTGAATGTAATAGTAAATGTGTGGTGAGTTGAATCTTTTGTGAGAAACTTTTATCACATTGATCACACTTGTATGGTTTTACTCCTGAATGTACTAGTAAATGTGTGGTCAGGGTACCTTTCTCAGAGAAACATTTATCACAATGATCACACTTAAATCGTTTTACTCCTGAATGTACTAGTAAATGTTTGGTGAGCTGATCCTTTCGTGGGAAACATTTATCACAATGATCACACTTGTATGGTTTTACTCCTGAATGTACTAGTAAATGTGTGGTGAGGTGACCCTTTTGAGAGAATCCTTTATCACAATGATCACACTTGAATGGTTTTACTCCTGAATGTACTAGTAAATGTATGGCAATGGTACCCTTCTCCGAGAAACATTTATCACATTGATCACACTTAAATCGTTTTACTCCTGAATGTCCTAGTAAATGTGTGGTGAGCTGACCCTTTCGTGAGAAACATTTATCACATTGATCACACTTGTATGGTTTTACTCCTGAATGTACTAGTAAATGTGAGGTGAGGTGATCTTTTCGTGAGAAACATTGATCACATTGATCACACTTGTATGGTTTTACTCCTGAATGTACTAGTAAATGTGAGGTGAGGTTACCCTTCTGTGAGAAAACTTTATCACAATGATCACACTTGAACGATTTTACTCCTGAATGAACTAGTAAATGTTTGGTGAGGTTACCCTTCAGTGAGAAACCTTTACCACAGAACTTACAGTGATGCTTCTTGCTTTTTTGCTTTATGGTTCCTGGCTCATGGATTTCATTTTCATAAGTGTCATCAGAACTATCACTTGAATTATTTTCAAGAATTCCATCTACACAGTATATATTTGCAATTTTATTTATCGCCTCTTTTCCACTCTTTAACACTTCCTCAGTTTCTTCAAAGTTTGACCATTCTTCTTCACACTTAATGTCATTGGTTTCTTCAAAGTCCAGCTCTTCCTCTTCACACTTAATTTCATTGGTTTCTTCAAAGTCCAACCCTTCCTCTTCCCATTTTTTTTTCTCTTCACTCTCCAACTTTACAACTGAACCTTTCTCCAGCGTCTCCATCGTAACTCATCTGGAAAGTAAATGTTTATTTAGTTATATACAAACAAGCTAACAAGAAAGCTTTATAATTAAATAAATATTCAAAGGCCAAAATCCATACTAAGATGTGATCCTACTATAAGCAGCCATTATCGACCAATCAATAAAATTGTATGTTGTTTCTTTCTGATGAGTGACTTAAGTTATGAACCTGAAACAAGAACTGTCATTAGTTTACAAGATATCATAATTTTGTTAAACTTATGTACGTTTTAAATAATGTTAGGAAAGTAAAGACTGAGTTTTGTTGTCAATTTTATTATTTTTTCTATGTTAGTGAGGGAGACAAAAGGCAGAATTGCCTGTGACGAATGCCTACCCCAGAGTTGAAAGAGTGACCGGGCCAAGATAAAGGGATGTTCGAGCCAAAGTCAGGATGAGGGAAAGACAAATTCTGGGAGAGAGTTCCAGAGCTCATATGTTGGAATAGATGAAAGATTGAATATAACGTACTCTTGGGTTGGAGAGTTGCACAGAGTAAGGTTGGGATTGTATTGCAAGACGGGTGCTGCGTGTTCTACTGAGAGAGCTCTGAGGAACAATGATTATTGTAATAGCGGTAGAATACTGAGAGAGATGCAACATTGCGGCGAAGAGAGAGAGAGACTGAAGAGAATTGGTGAGTGGACGTGAGTTAATGAGATGGAAGGCTTTCTTTTCTACTTTGTCTAAAAGTACTGTGTGAGAGGCTCCTCCACACATGCATGAGCAATACTCAATACATGGACAAACTCTGTCCCTGTACAGCGTAAGAAGCTGCGAAGGGGTAAAGAACCCCCAGAGGCGGTTGAGCACACCCAGCTTCTGGGAAGCTGTTTTAGCAAGAGTGGAAATATGATCTTTCCAAGAGAGATCAGAAGAAAAAAAGAGACACCCAGAATATCAAGAGAAGATGAAGGGTAAATTTGTATGTGGTTGAAGAGTTAGTTATAGTTTTCTGGAAGGGGTGACGAGTAGACTGATGGAGAAATTGAGTTTTGAAAGCATTGAAAGTAGCAAAGTTTTCACTGCCCCAATTAGAAATAGTAGAGAGATCAGAAGATAGGTGTTTTATGGCCTCCTTATGTGGGTTTTGGAGTTTCTGCTGTGAATGATGTTGTGGAAGGCTAGTTGAATAGTGTAATGTAGAGTCGTCCGCCAGAGGTGGGCGCTCTCCGGTGGGACCGGTAATGCGGCAGCGCTCCGCGCTCATCAGACATAAGGTAATGCGGCAGCGCTCACGCGCTCCTTTTGTCAGCAGACCCGATGCGCTTCCCGCTCCGCACTCCCAAAAATAGGTATATAAAAAACAAAACAAACCCCTTCGTAAGCTGTAACTTGCCCGTAAGGTTTACTTTGCATTAGCAAAAGCAAAAAAAAACAAAAATAACAAGTTAACAACTGTAACACTGTCAGTCTGTCACTATCATAGTATCACTGTATCACAGTTCACTAACACCGTGGGTAACACCGTACGAACGGTACGATGACTGTACACGATAATGACATTCTTGTACCTGTTGTTGACAGGAAAAATCGCCTCCGGAGCGCCAGAAAGGAGCGCAAATTTCTAGCTGCGCTCCCCGCCTCCACTCCGATTTCAGAATTTTGCCGCTCCTCGCTCCGCGCTCCTCTATATTGGTAATGCGCACCGGATCGCAGAGCGCCAAATGGCGCGCACCTGCCCATCTCTGTCGTCCGCATATGAGTGAATGGGGCTGGAGGTGCAGTTGAGAAGGTCGTTAATGAATAATAGGAAGAGAATTGGAGATAGGACAGAACCCTGAAAAACACGGGAGTTGATTTGTTGCGGATGTGAACGGGGGCCATCCATAACTACACCTATGGAACAGCCGCAAAGGAAATTAGAGACAAAGGCACAGATGGAGGGATACAAACCGAAGGAGGGTAGTTTGGAAATGAGGGATTTGTGCCAGACTCTATTGAAAGCCTCCGATATGACTAGCGCAATAGAAAATCTCACCGAAATCCCGAATGAAGGATGATCAAGAGTTAGTAAGGTAAGAAAGTAGATCACCAGTAAACTGCCCTTAACCCAGCAGCTGCAGGAAGACTCAATTGATGTTTTACTGGGCGGCTGCGGGAAGACTCAAAAGATCTGGGTTTTTAAACGCATACCAAAACCGCGGGCTTTCAGCCAGACGGCTACAAATTGGTGTGGGTGTAGTAATAATAGGCAACTCTCGATACCACCACCCCACACGCTCGGGTCGCGCGCGTTCAAGCAGTAAACAAGCACTTGTCATGGAACCCACACGTCCCTCATCCGCGCGCCCTGATGACACAACCAGCCCTCCTTCTGGTGGTGTCAGCAGCCGTGGAAGACAGAGAGTGGCTGACAGAAAGCCATCTTACCTGTACATGTACGAGAGTAGCTCAGAGGACGAGGGCCCGGCACGTAAGGCACGTAAGACAAGGCCACGACACGCGTACGTGCACAAAAGTCATTGGCCTTTAGGGACACTGCCACCACCACCCAGGCTGCTGCTACCACCACTACCACCCATGCAGGAGGCCGCCCTGGGGCTGCAGGACGTGCGGGTGCCACTGGGAAGACAGGGAAAGGCACAGGGAAAAAAACAGCTCGTACCTCTGCCACCACCACAAGCCGCCCCTGCCCCTGCCCCTAGGAAGAAAGTGAAGGGCAAGGCGACAGGGGCAACGATAATATTGCCTGCGTCACGCACCTCTGCCCCACCCACCACTGCTGGCCTTGCCGGCCCTTCCGCCCCTGCCCACAGGACACCTCCGAGAGTCAGACAGAGGAATCCCCTGACTCCGTCGAAATACGACGCTCTGCTATTCCCTGATTCCGAGGATGGCGACTCGCAGGAATATTACGACGACAACGCAAGGGCGTGTGGGTGGGGCTTGGATAGCGACAGTGAGTCCGAGCCAGGTGCAGAAAATGAGGAGGGGCGTTCGTCGAGTGAGGAAAACGACGAAGACGTGTTACTTAGGGAGCATGACAGTGATTTGTCTGAAGGTGGCACAGATGTAGACGACGTGCCAATCCGCGAAGCCAATATCCATACGTTTGCGTGGTCAGACGGGGCCGATTTTGAGCCCGTCTTGCACCAGTTTGATGCTGGTAGGTCAGGTTCTACTGCTGAGTGGCCCTGTGATGACAATGCAAACGAGATGGATTTCTTCCTCGCCTTTATTGAATTGCAGCTAATGACATACATTGTTGCCCAAACCAACGCCTACTACAGGTGGGTGAGGAACAAAATGGGCGTCATTTCTCAATGAGCGAGAATACGACTGTGAAGGAATTCATGACGTTCTTTGTCACAGGCCGTAGCTCGATTGGTAGAGCGTTCGCCTGCTAACCGTGAGGTTGGCGGTTCGAGCCTCGGGCCAGCCAGTGTGTTATTGGGAGATGTCAGTGCTGTTGGTGAACGGTGCGAACTAGCAATCAAAGGCAACTATTCACTAAGTCCCTGATTCATCATCAGGGCACCCACCCTAGCCTTGCTATTCAGCAGGGAGTGTAAGGTGGTAAAAACTGCATCATCATTGTTGATGCTCATGCCTCTTTGCAAGAAGTTGTGCTTCAACATTATTGGAAACACGACCCCATCATCGCCACCCCAATTTTCAATAAGTACATGACTTGTGACAGATTTTTGTTGCTGCTTAGATTTATGCACTTTGCAGACAATGAAAATCCTAACAGGGAAGATAGAATATGGAAAGTTCGGGAGGTGTTCACCATGTTCATGGCGAGGTACAAGAAATACTGTTACCCCTTCAACAACTTGGTGATTGATGAGAGTCTCGTGCTCTTCAAAGGTCGTCTTGTCTTCAAACAGTATATCCCCTTGAAGAGGCACAGGCTTGGAATCAAGCTCTTCGTGTTGTGTGACTGTGAGACCGGCATAGTGCTTGACATGATCGTCTATACAGGAACTGATATAGATGTGCCAAGAGTCGGTGCCAATGATCCCATGGGCATGTCAGGGGCCATCGTAAAGAAAATTATGGCACCTTACATGGGCCATCGACACGTGTAGTACACCGATTATTGGTATACTTCTGCTCTCTGCCAGTTTCTTCATGATAGTGGAGCAGATAACTGCAAATTTCAGGAGAATCATTCATTTCCGGAAACAAGCACCAAATTTGGCACACATACTCCTTGGGGATTGCTCTTTTGATAAAACCCGTTAGCCACCTAAAAATTCAAGATGGCGGCCATTTTTCAAGATGGCCGCCATTGAATATACAGAAATATTGCTTTTCGCAATAAAATCGCAAAGACTTGTCCTATTTGAATGATCTTGGTGTCAAATCATACATTTTTCACTATGTAGAATCCGAATTTGGAACCATGGACTTACTCACTAGCTTCCTTGTACCATAATATCAGTCCCGGAATCCTAATATTCTGCTAAATTAGAGGTTCATGTTACGTCTGACTCGGCTAATGCATGGTAGTGTATATCGTAGTAGTGTTAGAGGTTTAGGATGTGTAGCATCTTCCTGTACAAGGCTTCCAAACTTGACATGACATGATGCGGGGGGGGGGGGGGGGGGGACGTTGAGAGACTTGCAGCGGAAGGTGTAGAGTAGTAGCTCAACAGAGCGGATGTCAACGCACAGCCAGGGCACACTGCTGTGAAACTCAGCATGGGGTTCAGTATCAGCTGAATAATTAGTTTAGTGTAGCTAAATAATTAGTTTAGTGTCCCAAATGCTGTCTAATAAGCCCCGCATCAGTTAGCTACTGTAGATTACATGTAGTTTAACATAGATGTTAAGTTAGATAGCCGCGCCTGAATCGACAGGGAGAGCCAGCGGGAGAGCCGAGCCAAGGGTAACGGGGCTTTACATTGCTTTGCATGTAGTTACCTGGATGGTGTACAGATCGCACGGGACTTAAATGATACTGGATGAACGATCGGGCTAGGTGTAGGTCATATATTTTTATTCCCGAACCTAGTCGTATCCCATACCTTATTGTGCATGACTGTGATCAAGGTGGTAAAAGGATAACCCCTCGGCCTTGATTCACTGAATACAGATAATTATCATACTGTGATTATCTGTTATATCTGTTATCATATAACATACGGTGTTATATTATACTGTGATTATCTGTTATATACTGTGATTATCTGTTATCTATTATATCTGTGTTACAGATAATTATCATACTGTATTCACCAAGATGGCAAATACAGATCCAGGACCGTCTAAATTCCGGACTGACTGGAGCAAGTGTTGTCTTTGCCAGAAGAAGAAGAGTGAAGAGCTCAAGTCACCATGTGCACAACAACCACAAGAACATGATGGCTACACTATGATTGCGACTACTATTCCCCTCTTTCACGCAATTAATGAGATGCCTATTGTTCTGGATCCAGCCAGACTTGATGATGGTGGTGGCATTGAAGAAACTCTGAGGAGGAACAAGGCGCAGTATCACCAAAGTTGTCGCCTTATGTTCAACAACACGAAACTGGAGAGAGCCAGAAAAAAGAAGAGAAGAGAGTGCTCAGCCAGTAGAATGAACAGACCAAGCTGCGTAGAACCAGCCTTGAAGGCCAAACGTGTTTCATATGTGACAAAGAAGCCCCATCCTCTGAACTCAGACAAGTTATGACGATGAACCTCAATAACAGACTTAATGAATGTGCCCAAACTTTAACCCTTCCTACCCGGGCTGTCTCAGCCATGACGGTCGACCTACCCGGCGATATATGGCCGAAAAACGTCTAGGCTAGGCTACCGGATGTTCATTTCACTGCTAGAACTTTTCCACTCATCTATAATCGTAGTGCGGTTTTCAATCTGTATTTTGGCATTGAGTAGAGCTCTGTAAGTCAACTGGTTCAGTTGTGATGACGATTTCAGTGGAGCAAATATTGCAGAGATGTTGCCAATATGGGGGCTTTTCAGACCACTAATTTCGTCATGACGTATAAACAATAACATTGAGAGTCTTCTCCTTCTTGTTTCCGGAACTGTGTGCATGGTGACAGACAACGCTTGGGTTTGTTGAACATACGTCGTACGCACGGCTGTCGGACCAAGACGTTAATCTAGGCTCATTAAAGCTACATTGCCTTATTAGGAGCATACCGGACTTATTGGCCCTGTCTTCGTGCGTCATTACCTAAGACGCAGACCGGGTATGTGGGTTAAAATGACGGAAAAACTTCTGCATTTTTGAGACTCGACGGTGAGATGCTATTGTGCCAGGGATGTGCTCAAACAGTTACCATTTTGCATGGACAACATTGACAAACACTGTACAATCAGAGAGGATGTACCTCAGCATCCAACCAAAGAAGACTGGGTAACATAGCCGCTGCACCGAAGAGTGTGCCGTCACCCAACAGCATTCTCAGAGCTAGTCACGATATCATTCACAAGAAGGAACCCTCACCTCCCCATAGTGGTGTGACACAACTGGCTAGTGGGCCTTCTATTCTTCCGACCTGCTGAACCATTTTCAAAAGAACCTGTATGCCCAGCCTGCCTGTTGACCAAGCCAAAAGTGCTGAAGGAAGAACTGTCAACTGTTCTCCAAGCTGTTCATATCATGCCATATCAGAGAGTGTGACTTGTGAAGGAGTTCTTCCGTCATGAGAACCAGTCACATCCTGCTGGCCCTCAGTGATGGTGTAAAAGCTCCAGCACCTGGCAGAAATCCCATCTCACTACCATTTTTCAGAGCCAAGTTACAACCACTGAGGCAGAGCCAGAGGCCGACACCATCATCATTGATGGTGCAGCATCTTGGTGAACATTCTTCCACCACGGAGTTCAAAGACTTTCGAATAGTACGCAATGCTCGATGTCCTTCCTAGAATACAAGTCATACGCTACCAAGTACAAGAGAACAGACATTGTGTTGGTTATAACCGCTCATGACTCCTCCTCCACTGTGAATATTCGTCTCGCTCGTCGTGGTCCTCCTTTCTTCTATTAAAAAGGCGCATCGGTCCGTTTACCTCCCCTTGATTTCCACCTAACCTTTGTGAGCACCCTGTCAAGGCCTTTTTCAGGTCCAGTGTAAACCCATCTACCCATCCCTCTCTCTCCGTTAACTTCCTCTGCTTTTTAAGCTTACCTTAGTCTCCCCCTATCGAAACATGTTTTCTCGCCTTGTGTTTATGTTTGCGTGTGACACAGTGTTGGCAGTACCCTCCCTCATCAATCGGCTGTTGCTTCGTAGTGATATCTGGTATCCTGCCGCACCCAACACAAGAAGGCACTACACGACTGCACGTCCACAGTATTCTCCTTACATCGCAAACACCCAACCACCGCAAGTCGACTTCCACACCGCCAATACACCGCACGACGCACCCCCCCCCGCCCGCACTAGACATCTTTGTCCTTCACCCGCTATTACACAAAGGTGCATCCCTACAGGTCGTTTTCAGTTGGTGTGGTGAACGTTTTTCTATTGGCATTTTTTATCATTCCCTTTTTTTGAATTGTTTATTGGTTGCTGCGTGCTAGTGTACGCCTATTATTGTTTCTAGTTGACACTCCTATGATCGTTCCAATTTCGCGGCGAAATTTAACCCGATTGTTTGGCAATTTACTGCGATGATCGCTATTTTGGAACAAAAAGTACGGACGTGTAACAAAAAATCGTTCATCTATAGCAGAAAGGCTGAATGTAGATAAAATAACCGTTAAAAATGTAAAAATTCCATTTGTGGCGTTTCTACACGCGATATTTCGCGAAATTACCCCGTCTTACCCTATAATGCCCTGTACCGATGACACATTATAAACCGAAAAAAATGAACATTGGCAAACGTGTTGATGGTAGATCAAGGAAAGTCTACGGTGCCAAGATTACCTTTCGTAATTAGTGTGAAAGTACAAATAATTGATTGGCATTACTTGTACCGAGTACTTGGTATTACATTTTCATTTCTCTAACAGGAAATTTTATGAAAACTACGCCCGTATATTACCCCCTTTATTTATTATCTCCCATCAGTTTGCTGTTTTTTATTATATGACAATAGCATGGTATGAAGAAAAAAAAAAAGTCGATAAAAAGGTTTTTATTCAAAAAACTGTCCTAAAATGGGAATGGCCACCCCTTTTATTTTTTGAGCAAAGTAAAAATGAAGACTTCCCACTTTTTTTGAGTTGTCCCCCTTTGGACTTTGAGAGTTTTCCCTCGGGTGCAATCGGACCTCCAACCGTTCCCCACGTTCCTTGGGGTTCTACCATACACATTACATTTGTCAGGACGCAACCACACGTCCTGGCATAGTTCTGTTATGATACTACATTGTGGACCCTGCGTCGCTGGGGCTCATGGTTAACACGAATTTTAATATTTTATACGTAACGGGATTAGGGATGTACACCTAGGGTCAAATACTGTGTAATTGAGTCCCTATCTTTTTACATTATTAATGTCATGCTATTACGCAACTACGTGGAGCCCCCTCCTAGCTGCTACCCCCTCAAAAAAAACAATCGGAGTGACCAAGATCGGCGTACTCTTCTTATGGGGAAAATTCAATCGGTTTCCGGCCCCAAAATTTGCACTTTTTCGCCTAACAACATGTTTTATTGAACACTAATCTTTACGTATCATATAATACCCATAGAATGCCCTAGAATACACCGTTGGTAAACATGAAAAACCCCCTGTGCTATGAAACGTTTTTTTGTCTAGGCTACACAAAATCTTATGTATTGTAAATATAATGTAGCATGGCTAAATGTCCTAACCATTTGTACATATGGGGCATTGTTTTCATATCATTTTTTTTAGGCCTAGCCTAGGCCTGGTTCTAGGCGCCAGCCACCCTCATACCAACACCCCATCATATCATCCCAATCATATGAGGAAAAGACGCAAACATATTCTGCGTATTATGGTCACAGGACTTATAGCCTCGCGTCTATTTCATTGTTTCTATTTAGCTAGGCTGCTTCAATCGCTTTCCCCCAGGCCACTGAGGACACAGCGGATCTTCTCTTTTGAGCATTGTTACCCCATGCCAGCACCAGTAGCACCTTATCAAAACTATGGTTGCACATATGGATCAGCAAGCAGTCTGCCACGCAGTGTTTTTGTCAAAAATACTAGCGATAAACTGAAGCGTCTGGAAAAGTCAAGGATTCGGGGCAGTAGCTGAGCCGGGACTGAGATTTTGGCTTACTGGAGGGGCCAAATTGTCTTTTTTTTTTTTTTTATGTCATATTTTATTTTTTTCTTCTCTCATCTTAGGAGATTGAACCTATTCTGAGGCGGCGGCAATTAAGACGTTTTCGATTGTGGGTTACGAGTTTGTTTCGCACTGTACTAAATCTTTCCATGTGGGCGATGGCTAATACAATAGTCTATCGCGAGATGCTGGCCCGACATGTATATTAGAGTAGAGAAACCAAACCCTTACATTTTCTAACAATTACCCCAAATTTTTTTGTTTGTTTCGAGTTTGTTTGCGGTTACCCAATATAATTCTCCATTTTAATTCAATAATTTCTTTGATATTCTCTTACCCATTTATAGACCATCCATCCATCAGTTATTAACCCCCAACTCGCATCGACCAAGCGTATTAGGTGTGTATTTAGCGTAGAAAAATTTTCCATTCTTTTCTTTTATGGCCACTCCCATCGTGCATACTTTTCATTTACAAACGCACACTTTGGGAAAGCGACGCACTCCTTTTGTGCGAGATGAGCACCCATTTCATGCGCGGACAACGCACATTCCGGCTACACCAAAACCACGCCTCGGCATTGGGGTGAGCGGCCCGGGCACCCGGTGTTGACCTCCCCAGGATAACTATGCAACTCGGTGGTAGAGCTCTCTTTGCGATTCCAGGGTTAACACTAAACATACCACCCAATTTCCCCCCTCCTTCAATTGTACGGTTTGTATTGTGCGAAAAGGTTGCACATTCCTTTTGATTTAAATCTAAAATGAGGATACTGTCCTAAGCGCTTACATGCTATTGATGGTAATCCCCCAAATAACGGGTAACTGGGTTTTAAATTTATTATTTTTGGTCGTCCAGAGGGGTGGGTTTTGGCCGTCCTTATTACTCTATTTTCCCTTCCTAAATGCGACTTCTGTTAGGAAGACGTGTTCCTCTGCACTGTCTTTAAAAAGTTCATTAGAACCTGCCTGAATAGCTAACGGTACCCGCAACACTAAAGAAATGTACTTAGTGTGGATAATACTTCACAAAGCAATTTGTGTAATAAACCACTATTTTTTGTAAAGATAACAATGGGTCCACAAACCTTTTTTCAATATGGTCATTTTCTTTTAATCCCAGATTTATCAAGTATCTGCAGGAAGGGGGTGGGGAGAGAGAGGGGTGTTAGGAGTGTATCTCCGACCCACCAAACCAGTCTGAGAGCTTCCCTTGTCTCTCAGTACCATCCGAGACAAGAGAGAGGGAGGGTGTTTGTCTCTCACCGCTCAAGGTCAGATTACGACCGTGGGGCTAAAATATATGATTTTCACCAGCCAATTGCTGTTACCACCTGTTTTATTGTTTTCCAATGTTCATATGTTCATATTAAAAGCAAAATAGGTGCATATGGGTAAGTATTAATTATGTATATGGTAAATTGACAATTTTAGTCGGGAATGAATCAGAATACCTTCGCATGGCGGGCACTTTCAAATACCATATCTGCGCAGCTTAGAGGTTAATCCCAGAGAGGATGGAAATTACATCCTTAGAAGAGATTATGATATTAGGCATAAGTAGGAAGTGAGGCACCAGAATCATCTAAAGTGGAGTTTTTAGCAGAAGTGGTAGTGAAGAGTTCAGCTTTGTTAGAGGAAGAAGTGACGATAATGCCATCAGAGTGGAAAAGAGGAGGGAAAGACGAAAAAGAAAAATTTGTTGGAGAGGTTTTTGGCTAGATCCCAGAAAGCTTGGGAAGAGCTAGATTTCGATAGTTCAGTGCATTTATTATTGATGAAAGAATGTTAGGCGAGAAGAGATTTGGCTTGATTCTGGGCAGAAGCATAGGAAGTATGAGATTCTTGAGTTTGAAGGCGACGGTATCGTTTGAATGCTTCCTCCTTATTTGCAGACAGCAGTAGAGTATGCGTGAGTAAATAAAAAAAAAATTGCATTAGACTAAGAGAAAGAAAATGGAATGTATGTTTCCATGCCCGAGAGGCTTACCTCGGTAATGCATTCAGCACTCTCCGAGCGTCCCCAGCCATGGAAGCAAAAGTAATTCCATGGGAAATCAAAGAAGTACTGCCGAAGAGCCTCCCAGTCAGCAGTGCCAAAGTGCCACAAGCGCCGCCGGCTGGGGGGCTTGGGTGGCCGTACTGGAGAGATAGGACAGGTGACAGAGATACATTTATTATTATTATTATTATTATTATTATATGATGCCGAAGTCTCTAACCAGGGTGCAGAAACACCAGCAAGATGAATCCACACAAAACACCCGGAGGCAATGGAGAGAGACTACGGCATCTTTAGGAAAAAAAACAAAAAAACATATATACTGTACTGTACAGGTATACACTCGACCCTCCATTTAACGGACAAATGCGTGCAAGCACCTGTCCGTTCCTGCTAAATGTCCGTTGCTGCTAAATACTGTCCAGTCCGGATGTAACCCGGAAATTCCTTGAGAAAAATCCGGTGTTGAGTACAGGTGTCCGGATCGTGACATTTAACTGTTATGCATCCTTTTTTTTACTGTACCTGAAATAAATCCTGGTAATCCCTTGTGCTACACCCTATTGATAATGCAAAACTATTGAACACACTTAAAAGTGTATATTATTTGGTCTCTATATAATCTGTGAATCATTTCCGATATGATAGAATTAAAGATTTTATTTTCCACCAACTCATAATCAGCAAAAAAACGACACAAATGTCAATTAAAAACATGTTATAATATTTCCCCATCATTTTGTGTATACCGTGGGAACAAAAAAAAACAAAAATCTATCAAACGTAAATCTCCCGTCTGGGAAGCTCGGCGCCTAGACGGAGGGGAGGGTTGAAATATTTTGTTGACTATCTCATTTATTATTTATCTATGTGCTGGAAGGATATTATATTTTTCAATTCCATCACATTAGAAATTATTCAAAGATTACAAAAAGTCCAAATAAGACATAGTTATGTTAATGTATAAGGGATTTAGGTAGATGAATTAGAGAGATAGATAAATAGAAAGAGTGTGTATATCGAGGGAAAAAAACAAAACAAAAAATCTATCAAACGTAAATCTTCCGTCTCTGCTGGCACGGAGGGGAGAGTTGAAATATTTTGTTGACTATCTTATTTATTATATATCTATTTGCTGGAAGGATATTATATTTTTCAATTCCATCATATTAGAAATGATTCAAAGATTACAAAAAGTCCAAATAAGACATAGTTATGTTAATGTATAAGGGATTTAGGTAGGTGCATTAGAGAGATAAATAGATAGAGCAACGGACTTTGCTCCAACTTTTTTTCGAGCAACGGACTTTGTCCGTTGCTGGGTCCATTGTCCGGCCTACATTTTTTGACCGTTATTGCCGATATCCGTTAAATGGAGGTTAGAGTGTATATACATATATTAAACACAGATAAAATGAATAATAAAATATTATGCAGTGGAGGATATCATATATAAATATAAAACAATAAAATAGAATAAAATAAGTTTAAAAATTAGAATTAATGCTGCAAAAAAACATTAACTCTAGACTTAAAGATGCAGCTATGAGCTTAATTGACTAGGTCATTTGGCAACTTATTCCACAAGTCAACCATGGCCGGCACAAAACACCGTGAAAACTGTGTAGTAGAAAATTAACACGGCTCATGGCAAGATCATTAAGGTTGCTTGTGAATCTAGTTGCACGAGCCCAGACATAGGGCCCTGGCAGAACCCCATGTAAGGGATGCTGATGGTTGTTAAAAACTTTAAATAAAAGACTAAGGGCACCAACTTTACGTCGATGACACAGATCAAGAGATAAATGAGGTAGAATAAAACTGATAAAATTTAGTGACCTGTCAAGCAACTTGAGATGGCAGTCAGCTGCTGACAACCAGACAGGTGAGCAGTACTCTAATTGTGGCAAAATAAAAGCATAAAAAGACGATAACTTTGGTGTCACAAGCAAACGTTTTATAACACTTGCGAAGCAGACCAATTTTTTGGGAAATGGAAGAGGAGAAAGAACTAATATGCTTTTCAAAAGTAAGTTTGGGATCCAGAGTAACTCCTAACAAACGCAGAGTATCCACATTCTCAATTTGCTCGCCAGAAACTTGTAGATAAGGATGGGGAGGATCCAAGGTACGAGATCTGCTGATGATAATGGAGTGTGTTTTACTAACATTAAGTTTCATACCCCAAAGTTCACACCATGATGTAATTTTGGCTAAGTCCCTATCCAGAGCAGTAGCAATTTTGTGTTAATCAATTGGTGATGGAATTGACGCATATAAAGTTGTATCATCGGCATAGGAGATTAGTTTATTTTCAAGCTCGGAACACAGGTCAGCAGTAAAAATAATAAAAAGCAAAGGCCCAAAGACACTGCCTTGTGGAACGCCAGAAACAACAGTAAAAGAAGGGGAATGACACCCATCAATGACCACAGACTGAGATCTTTTCGTCAAAAAATCTTCAAAGATCCTTAAAAAATTGCCACCAATACCGATGAGCTGTAACTTATACAGCAGTGCTTTATGGTTGACTAAAGCAAAAGCAGAACTAAAGTCAATAGGTACGACATGAGACTCATGTCCCTGGTCCAATGAAGATTGCAAGTCATGGGTGAGTGTCAGAAGCGCATCACATGTACCAGTCCCTTACGAAAACCAAACTGTGAGTTTGGTATCAAATTATGACTATTACAATAAGAGGAAAGGCGTCTGGACAAAAGCTTCTCATAGAGCTTGATAGGATAGGTGTAACGGAGATAGGGCGATAGTCATTAGGAGATGATGAGGCAGTATTTCCCTTTGGAATAGGAGTGATAATAGCCTTACGCCAGCAAAGAGGAAAACTACCTGATTTCAAAAGCAACCTAAACACCACGGCCAATTTAGGTGCCAAGACCACTGCAACCTTTTTAAAAAAGAGAGGGGAAAAACCCATCCGGGCCTGTGCCACCATAGGTATCAAGATCCAGCAAGTACCTTTTTAGTTCAGCTGATTTGAATGCCATTGAATTGAGGTTGGGTCTAGGGAAACATGTCAATGGCAAAGACAATTCCTGATTACTCTGCTTATTAATACAAATATTAGATAGAATATTGGCCTTCGATAATGGATCAAAAGAGATGGAGCCATCAGAATCACAAAGAGGAGGCATGGAGGAATCTATTCCAAATAAAGAGGATTCAAAGCGGACCCCATTTATGAGGCTGTGTAGCTCCTGCCAGAACATCCTGAAGATGGGAGTTATAATCCCTCTCAGCACTATCATAAACTCTCTGCGCAGCTGCCCTTTTAAAAACATACTTTTCCCAATGCAAGGGGGTTTGATTACGCCTCCATAGACGATATGCAGCCTGTTTGTCATCAAATGCACGCTTGCAGTCATCATTAAACCATGTTTTTATCCCTCATACGAGACTTAATTGTTTTTGATGGAACTCTTTTGCGAAGGATACCAAGAAGGGAATTGTTGAGAGCTGAAACCGGGTCATGAGATCTTAGTATGTGATTCCACTCAATATTACAAACATCATTACAAACGTTGTCCCAGTTAACCCGGGATTTAAGGTAGACTTTACGTGAGAGAGTAATATCAGGAACAGTAAAATCAGGATTAATTTTACACATGGCATTGTGGTCGGAAGTGCCAACAGGTACAAGAACGGAAGTTTCTACAACGCCAGAAATATCTGTTAGTACTAGATCAAGACAATTTCCAGACATATGAGTAGGTCCTTGGATTAGCTGTTCACAACCAGATAAGTTTGCAAAATCCAAGGCAGCAAGACCATTTCTATTAGTTGGAGAGACAGAGTTCAACCCTCTTGATGATGTGCCCGCGGTGACCTTGCAGACACCACTTTCCATTTTTCTTTTTCCATTTTAATTTTTTTCATTGTGGTGGCACTGACCCGGGGACGCGCTACCTGGGGTCTGTCCCAGGTAGTTATTTTCACATTTTTTTTAACTAGGATTTTCTCTTATTTTTAATCAGATACAAAATACAGGTGTTTTTGTTTTTAATTATTGGTTACTTCCACTGAAATGGCAGCAATGGGCAAGCAGAGTTGTAGTTGTGGGAAGGTTGTGGCAAGGCCAAATCGCTGGGCTGCTACTCGTGTGGTACCTATTTTCACGTTAACTTGTATAAATGTTGATGATGAGGACCTCAGAGTACTTGCAAAGAAGAACCTGGATTTAAATGGCATTGCACTGTTTGCGATACCACCCCCTGGCTGCAAAGGATGCAGCAATTAGTCAGCAGACCTGGATGGACCTGACGGCTGCCCTAGTTGGTGAAGTGAAAGACTGCCATTGTAAACGAAGTGAAGGGTGTGCTGCGTTGAGATAGAGAGTATTGGTAACAGAATGGATATCCTTGAGACTAAGAGTTGCTGCCCCAAGACATTCCCTTGTTTGCCAAGATAGTTCAGCAAACATTTGAAGAGACCAAAAAGGAGCCGACCAAACGCACCACTGAGGTGGTAGATGGTGGAAAGAAAAAAAACTGTCTGGGACCATCAGGTCCTGGTAGTGAAGCCAAAAGACCGATCCTCCGAGCCAGTAAGCCCACCAGATACAAAGGCAATCGAGACTGCTTTGGCTTCGGTTCCGGTTAACAAGTTAACTAGAACTGATTCAGGTGTACTGGTGGTACGACTTCCATCCAAGAAAGCCAAAGAAGATGCAGGAAGGGCCATCAATCAGTGTTTGGGGGTGGACAGTGCCTTCAGTGTCTCCGAACCAAAGAAGATGATGCCAAAAATGACTCTGGTAGGCATTGCTAATGACGCTGAGGATAATGAGATCATTCCCAGCATCCTCAACAAGAACCCAAGAATAAAGTCCCTGGTCGACGATGGCTTAGCTATGAATTTGCTATTCACCAAGCAAAAGAGTGATGCACACACAAAGACTTGCGGTAGTAAAAATGTCACCTGAAATACGCTCTTCCATTGTGGATGATGGCAATTCTGTGTATGTTGGACTTGTGAGATGTCGTGCATACGATCGCTTCTGGGTAACACAATGTTACCATTGCCAGGGCTTTGGCATACCAGTGACAGGTGTTATCGGAAAAATGAGGATCCAAAATGCAACTTCTGTGCCGGTACTCATAACTCAAAAGACTGCACCAACAAGACTTCCCCCAAATGTATAAATTGTATGAGCTCCACATCAGTTACGGAGCCGCCAAATCATTTCGCCTCAAGTAGAAATTGTCCTCTAATGACAGCTCAGAGAAATAAAGTTATTGAAAACACCAATTTTGTAGGTTCAAAAAAACTGAAAAATGCACATGGGAGCCGGTTGAAACTGGGTCTGTTGAATGTTCGTTCCTTGCGTAACAAAATGGATCATATTTGCGAGATCTTGGATGAACGTAACCTTGATGTATTATGTCTCACTGAGACCTGGTTGTTCGAGTCAGATCTGAATATTATCCAGGCGGCATTGCCTAAAAACCCATTCCATAATAAATGTTCCTAGGCCTAGGGGAGATCATCCGGGTGGTGGAGTGGCAGTTGTCTACTCCACATCTCTGGTGAATATCTTGCAAATAAGCCATAACCCAGCCCCTCTTTATTATGAACTGTTGGAAGTGGAAATAAAACTCCATCAACAAATTCTAAGAATGGCAGTTGTCTATAGGCCTGGCCATCGTGGCACAGATAGGGGTTTTATGGAAGAGTTTGGGCAGTTTCTCGAGGAATTTTCTGCTAAAACCGGAAGACTTTTGATATGTGGAGATTTTAATTACTGGGTTGACAGCCCTCATCTGAAGCCATTCTCTCCTGAGTTCCTTGAGTTGACTGATCAGAACAATTTTGTAAACCATGTGTCCCACCCAACTCATATCTTAGGACACACCCTTGACTTGGTTTTCTCTCCTGTGGGTTGTGGTGGTGTTCTGGATGTTGATGTTGAGAATGCTGACCCTAATACCTCTGATCATGCTTTGATTACTTTCAGCTTTGATTTCCCTAAGCCACTCACACATGAAAAAGTAATCAGATTTAGAAATTATAAAAATACAGACCAAAATTTGGCTAGCAGTGAAGTAAAACAGTACTTGGGAAGTATTGATACTTCCAACCTTACTTCAGATGAGCTGGTGGAGGTACATGGAAATGCACTTAAATTAGTGTTCGATCATCACTGTCCAGAAGTAGAGAAGAAAATCATAGTACGAGATGATTCACCCCTGGTATAGCACTCGAGTTTAAATTTCTTAGAAGAGAGCGCGTAGAAGAGCTGAACGTGAATGGCGGAAAAAATAAAAAAAAAACAGACTCTACATGGTTGCAATATCTGTCAGCCAGAAGAGCTGTGTGGTCCACCACAATCAAAGATGAAAAGAAAAGTGTATTATCAGGGAAAAGTTGACTCGTGTGGTAACGACCAGAGGAGGTTGGCTTTTCAATTGTAAACAGTTTACTTGGAAAAACAAGAGTCAGCTTAAGACCTTCTGTACCCGATGCCGAGTTGGCTGCCAACTTTGTGGCATTTTTTTTGCTGGCAAGATAACTCGCATAAGACAGGAACTGGATGATGCTTCTGTTGGTGAAGAACTTTCAGTTGTACTCCAACCCCGCCACATTCCTAATAATGTCCTCTCATCCTTTCACTCAGTAGAGGTGGACATGATCTCGTCCTACATAAGAAACCTCAATAAGACATTTTTGGCCCGTTGGATCCCATAAAAATGTTTCCAAGCTACCAAGAGTCTATGATCACACAGTTGAGTTTATTTCCAAAATAATAATAAGTGCTTCTCTGAAGGTAGCTTCCCCCACATTCTGAAAAAAGCATGCACTACTCTCGACCTACTCTAAAGAAACCTGGACTTGATGTTGAGAACATGTTGAACTATCGTCCTGTCTCCAACCTGTCCTTCATATCAAAGATATTAGAGCGTGCAATACTTGACCAATTACAACCACTACTTCAGCAGAATGAAACTATCCCAATTTTTTCAGTCTGCTTACCGACAGCATCATCATTCAACTGAAACAGCATTGATTAGAGTACATAATGATCTAGTTGAGAACATTTGCAATGGTGTGGCCTCACTATTGGTCTTGCTTGCTTGATCTCTCTGCGGCTTTTGACACAGTGGATCACGAGTTGTTATTGAGTGATCTTTATGATTGTGGTGTGCGTGACTCCGCTCTCTTGCTTCTTGGGTCGTACTTGTCAGGTAGATCCCAGAGTGTGATGGTAAATCAAGTGGTCTCGGACTCGACACCCCTGCAGTATGGTGTTCCGCAGGGATCAGTTTTAGGGTCCTATCCTATTTATAATTTATATTAGCAGTTTGTCTCTTCTGCTTCGTGCACATAATGTCACCTTTCACTTTTATGCAGATGACACCCAGATTTATGTGAGAATCACAAATATAGTTGATATACGGAGTAAGATGGAATTGTTGATGTCTGATATCAAGAAGTGGATGAGAGCGAGAAAACTTAAACTAAATGATGGTAAAACTGATATTCTCATCATCCGAGGAAATAGAAGAGCTGATGATATAGTAGGTGCCCTCTCCATCAATGTGGGTGGATCTCAGCTGCGACCGGCCAACAACTCTGTTCGAAATCTGGGTGTATATGTGAACTCCCGATTAGATTTCAAAGAGCATGTAAACCAGATAGTTAAAAGTTGTTACTTGCACATCAGAAATCTCTATTTGGTGAAGCCGTTTATAAACCAGACGTTGCCTCCTGACGTTGGTTCACTCATTGGTCTTCTCTCGTGTTGATTATTGCAATGCCCTGTTGGTGGGTCTTCCAAATTATATTTTGAAGAAAGTTCAGTCTGTTCTTAACAGGGCCGCAAGACTAATTTTTTGGTGTTCCACCTAGAACTCCTACTACATCTCTTCACATAGAACTGCACTGGCTGCCAGTAAGAGCAAGAATAGAATTTAAGTTGTGTTTGGTGACTTTTAAGGTTCTCAAATTTGGTGAGCCTAGGTACCTTGCGGAGCTGCTCAGGCGCCCACCGGCACACCATGGTGTAGTTGTGCGTCATGACAATGACCCTTTTCGTCTTGATGAACCAAGGGCTTTCCAGCAGTCTTCTTTCTTTGAGAGGTCATTCTCCTACATGGCTCCGAGGTTGTATAACAGGTTGCCGCTGTCCATGAGACAACTGAGTTCTGTTGAATGCTTCAAGAGACAACTTAAGATTTTTTCTCTTTGAGAGAAGCTATGATCTTGAGAGAGGTGTCATGGACAGATGGCTATAGAGTTTAGGCTATTTTGCCATGCTAGTGATTGTTAAATGTGTGTTGTATATAAGCCTTCTTTTGATGCATTGATTTTGTTCTTTTTTCTTTCTCTTTTCCGAGCGCTAGTGAATTCTTCGGAAAAAATTGGAGCTTATGAGAAATAAGTAACAGGCTTATTATTAT